>WOAB01000028.1:6737500-7337500 GCA_027886185.1 Rheum nobile | reverse complement strand
GCATTTAGTCGCCAAATTGCATGATCGAATTGCATCTCACTTGTATTGAGTTCCATGATTCTTTTTCCAAGTTCATGTATCTCAGTACGTAGGCGTGTGATTATTTCACCCAACATGTTGGAACGTGGGCTATTCGTTAGCAACATGTCTAACTCTTCTTGCAACTTCTCCTCTATTTGAGAAGGTGTAGGAGATGTAGGTGGATGTTCATATTTTCGGGGGTCCCCTCTTTGATAACTTGAGGTGTCGTTGGATGACATTGTACTCGAGTACTGCAGAAACAAAGAAAGATTTCCAGCCAAAAACACAGTGATATGTGCTTGCTTATTGATCCAGTATGAAAACCACACAATAAACAAAGAGGGTTACCTTCAAGTTCGACGCAGAGAGGGTTTCGGGATTGTTGAGTCAAAATGAGAAGGAACATGGTCGGGGGTCCCCGCTTAGGTTTATTTAGGTTTTTTTGTTCAATTTGATATCCATGTCATTCGCTATTGAATATTGCTTCATAACTATTTACCTGATATGACTTCTGAAAATGCAGTACACACCATTGGGAAAACCTCTGTTTTCCCTCTAAAAGTTAACAAGTTTCCCTCCAATTTCTACCCCTTTACCCACGTGTTAGGTTGTCATCCAAGCAGAACCCAACCTGTAAACCTGCACAAAGCCACCGTAACACCACAAGACCTTAAATTCACAAATCTTCAAAAACGATTATGCAGCGTCTTCAATATCTTTGGAATAGAAGAAATTTAATAATGGGTGAGTTCTGACTTTCACGTTCATATTCTTCTTTACAAGACATTCTTTTGTGGTTCCCTAAACGAGAGAACAACCTTTCAGATTCTTGTTGAGCATTACACCAACTTTGACTCTCGTTTATCCTTAATTCTAGAATCGGCTTGTTTTCCCTACAAATGGAACTACCATCACTAGAATTATCAAAATCGCTAGCCTGAAAACCCTTTATTATGGCCTTGCTTACCCTTTAATGTCGGTGTTAGGGTATTGGTCATACGGGGGTCCCCGTTTGGCATAAAGTATTGAACTTGTGTTTGCTTTTGTTCGTATAACAGGTTTAAGAGCATACTACTTGACTCTGAAAACATGTGGTGAATGGACATGTAAGAGAAACAAGTGGGTTTTTGATGGGATCACAACGACAACAGGACTTCTTTTGTATGCAGATATGAATTACTCAAATCTGAGGAAAAAGTTGGCTGAGAAGATTAAATGCATTGACGAGATAGATGAAATGGAGATAAAATATTTGTCACCGTGGAAACCACTGCCACAACCAATCGATGTCAAAGATGACAAGGACCTTGGTGCGTTCAAATTTTTGAACGCACACTCACAAGATAACATTTGGCCTATCGAGTTATATGCGAGTATGAAAAAGAAGGGAAACAAAGACCCAGAGGCCGAGGTTGTGATGGCTGGTCATCCAAGTAGAAGTGATGACGAGGACACCACAGTGTGTCTAACTCTGCCACCGCTAACACAAACTCAAGAGGCAGAGCCCAAAGTTGTGGTAGGTTTCCATCCAAGCAGAAATGGTACCAAATCCGACAAGAGCAATATGGTAAGCGAAAATTGTCCCACTGAAGCTTTACTGAATATAGTTGATTGTGACATGTATGAACTGAAACCAAAAAACTGTCGTGTAAACAATGGGGAAGTACAAATAGTTGACTTGGTGAGCCAATCTGAGGCAGACTCGGAAACTGACGGGAGAGAAACAAGGTCTTCCACATGAACGAAAAGAATACATGAATGTATTGACATTGAGAGTGATTATGGGGAAGACGTTGGGCGAGATTTTGATTGGGATGACTTTGAGGATGACTTTGAGGATGATGTTGAGGAAGATGTTGAAGAAGGGACATTGTTGGATGATACTAATAAAGTCGACAACTTATTCATAGACACTGATGAGGAAGTTCTACAAGAGATTGAAGCCGAGTACTATCGTAGCAAACGGTTTAGTAAAAGGCAATTGGATGAGCCAATGGAGGATAATAGGGTGAGCGGAAATAATTTGGAAATAAAAGTTGGAGAGCATTTCAATTGCAAGAAGGATCTTAAGGATCGTTTATCCTTGATGGCATTACAGAGGCGCTTCCAGATGCAAGTCCAGAAGTCTGATAAGAAGTTATATGTGGTAAGGTGCATTGATCCTAGTTGCACATTTTTTTTCGTGGGACCGCTCTTGGAGCACAGGATTGTTTGAAGTAAGGAAGTATTGTGGACAACATACATGTGGCATGAAGCTAAAGCATAACCACCACAGACATGCAAGTTCAAGCGTAATTGCTGACCATATTATGTCAAGGTAAGTAAACAATCTTGTCAGTACGATCATATATATTTATGAGCATGTATATGACATAACCTTAGCATGTTACATATACAATCTTGTTACATCTTTAATACAACCGGTACATGTCCTGGACCTCGTGCTGCCGAAATTCAAGACATCATGAAGAACATGGGAGTGGCAGTTGGTTACGACAAGGCAAACAGAGCACGTTTAACCGTCATTGACAGGATAAGAGACACAATTGAAGAAAGCTACAATAGGATTCATGGATACATGTACATGCTTCAACGGATGAATACATGGACAGTCACACATGTTGAAGTAGATTCTAATCATTGATTCAAGTATTGTTTCATCAGCTTGGGTGCTTGGCGCAATGGAATGCAGTTTTTAAGAAAGGTATATTTCCGTTTTGTCACGTTCCACGATGCTATTGTCAAATTGATACAGTACATTATAGCATATGTCACTCTGTAAAGCTGATTGAAAACTATTACAGGTCATAACTGTGGATGGTAACCATCTAGGATCAAAGTACAGAGGCACACTTCTAGTTGCAGTGGTACAAGACGGAAACAGACAAATATATCCAGTGACTTTTGCTGTTGTTGACAGCGAGAATGACAGTTCATGGTCGTATTTTTTCCGACACCTACGCTCCGTTGTTGCCGACGATCATGACCTCGTATTTGTGTCTGACCGTCATGGAAGTATATACAAAGGTTTAAGAGAGCGTTATATCTTCACAAAGCATGGTTGTTGCACACTTCACCTATGGAGTAACGTGAAGACGAGGTTTAAAAGAAATGACTTGTGGATTCTGTACCAAAAGGCAAATCAAGCGTACACCAAACAGGACTTCAATCGTGAATTTGCAAGACTTTGCAACCAGTCTCCGGAAGTCGGTACATACCTCAGGGGTGTTGGATTTGAAGTGTGGACAAGGTCGCATATGCCCACAAACAGATTCAACATTATGACGTCCAACAATGCGGAATCCGTTAATAGTCGCTTAGTGGGCCCGCGTCGAATGCCGTTGATTGGGTTGCTTGATTGTATACTGAATGTCATGAGTCAGTGGTTTTGTGACAGGAGATTCAAGGGAGAGCAACATTCTGAAGTTCTGACCCCGACAGTTTGTCGTGAGCTAGAAGGTAATTATTTGCAATCGTTGACAATGGTTGTGAGTAGGCTAAATCAATATGACTTTCAAGTGCATGCCAATGGAACTACACTCTTGGTAAATCTACATGCTCGAACCTGCTACTGCAACGTCTTCCAAGTTGACCAAATTCCTTGTGCGCATGCAATAGCGGCTGTGAAGGATTGTGGTGTGGATCATGTCACTCTTGTTCATCCCCTCTTTACTGCTGAAATGTGGAAGGAAGTGTACAGGGAAACTATGTATCTGGTTCCTGCATTTGAGCGTTGGGAAGTTCTTGACACGGTCTTGAATAGAGCATGTTTGCCCCCGGATATTAGGAGGAAATCAGGAAGACCAAGGAAGAAAAGAATCCCGTCACGGGGATAATACAGGGGCCCGAGGAGAAGGTGTGGAAGTTGTGGCACTGTCGGCCATAACTCACGAAACTGTCCTAACCCCTCAGATGGCCCATGATGCCGTTAATTGTGCTACCTCTTCAATTATCTATTTTGTTAATATGTGAGTAACCCGTGTTATCTCTTGAATTATGTATTTTGTTAATATGTGTATTAAGAGATCCAAACTCTTGAAGGATCTCTTACCACTCATATTACTTTTCGTATAAATGATATGTATTTTGTTAACATGCGGTTAGTTAATGTAACATTATCCTGTCATGACTATATTTATGTCCTGACATTGTCAAAATTGACTACTTTTGGTTAAATTCATATGACAGAAGTTTCACTCCATTATGTACCTACCCCTTGACCCCACTTGTTATTCTTCCATATTTATCATGACAGATTCAATATGCTTTCAAATAACCAACGGACCAACATGAGTGGCATCTGAATTACACACAGGAAAAACATAAACCGTCCTCGGCCATACATAACATGCTTCTTAAAATCACTACATTTACGTGACATTACATAGTCACTACATGACATTATATCTTCACGACACTCACATGCATTACCACTAATACGATGTTCAACACAACTACTTATCCACCAACAAAAGCATCATCATAGAGTACTATTTCATGCGACATTACCATAACATACTATATTATATAAAACAAAATTACATAACATGCTTCAATTGGCAATCTGACACATATATGACAATATATAGTCACTATATGACATTATACAATTCCTACTTGACATTACAAATTCATACAATAATAGACTTCATAACCTACTAAATACTATACTAACTTACATAGTCCCTACACTAAATATTACATAAACACGGCTGCGGAAGAGACAGATGAATCTGGGCCGTCGCGCTGTGGAAGTTCTTCAACAACATCTCTCGTGATGACATATATGTTTATGAAGGCCACGGTTCTACCTTGGGCGGCAAGGACGGCCGCGTCTCCGCGGTTCTGTATGGCCCTCAAGGTACGAGGGCCGCCATCGGGGGGCACAACTTCGAAGAAGTACGAAGCGTCCCGTTCATAATTGTTAAAGTGATACAGTTGGTTGATCAGCCACCAAACATCCTGTACCATTTCAGCCAACGGACTCCAGTTTTGCGTCGTCCCGCCTTGGTAGTAATGGGTCGAAATCCTGGCATTTGCTCCCCTTGAAGGGATGATTCTCCCTCCGGTATGGACAGTTGCAAACACCATGTGACCGTTAGGCTGATCAACCATGGAAACGAAAGAAGCGTAGGGAATTTGGTGTTTTTAGGGTAAGGTGGAAGATGTTTTTAAGCGGATTGTGGATGGGGAAATATAACTTCGTATGAGGGGGTATATAAAGAGGTTTTTGGGTTGGTGGCAGTTAGGGTTACATTTATGACGGTGCTCTAATAGAGAATTAATTTAATTACTTGGGTTAATATCTTGTCCTGTCACTGATATCCTGTCTAATCAGTGTAAATTGGAGTTCGTGGGCAGTTAATGATAATTTCATGACGGTTTGGAGTTTTTTATTGTCTCTTCTCAAAAAAGCAGTGGCTGAGTTCTCAGTAGAGCCGATACCCTGTTTGGAGTTTTTTATTGTATCCCACATCCCTCTTAGATTCATCTTGTCATGCAATTTTTTATATCTTGTATATTTTGAAGTCATTCAATGCCGTTTAAGTGCCATGTAACTGCCATTTAACCTACACGCACATAACTGCCATTTAACTGCCATTGTATGTAATCTAAACAAGTTGTCTTCGAAAACATCCAATTGTACGTAATCTAAGCAAATGCCATCCAAACCCCAAAACGAACATCCAAATATCCAATTTAAACGATGGAGTTCCTTAGGCTTGACCTTCACACCCCGTCAAACACGCTGTGAGCCATGTCGCTCCTGAAGTCGTCAATAAATTTGTCTGCCACAACGTCAAGATTTTTCCAACCAGCACTGAGCAACTCCATGTGTTTCAGAGTGTATATCCCACAGTCATGACTACGAACACAAAATGCAATAAAGTTACTTAGATGAAGTATATAATAAAATTGGTAAGGGGATTGATATTTCTACTTACCCACGCTTGTTCTG
Source organism: Rheum nobile (assembly GCA_027886185.1). Classification (NCBI taxonomy): domain Eukaryota; kingdom Viridiplantae; phylum Streptophyta; class Magnoliopsida; order Caryophyllales; family Polygonaceae; genus Rheum; species Rheum nobile. Next base: position 7,331,520 of record WOAB01000028.1, on the reverse strand, counting down.
CTTCAGTCCTTGAATTCTCTCAAATTTAATCTCTTGAGTACCCCGATATTCAAATTTCTTGGCAAGCGGCAGGTACTGTGTCATGAAGTGAGGAAGAAACCGACGAACCCCATGCAGGCATGTCTCTACGACCAAGTTAGAGTTCAAATCCACATTACAATCATATACATTTGTCTGCCATTGCTGCAGATCGATCTCTACAGCCACCCAATGCATGTTATCGATGTTGAGGGGGAATAAATGAAGTCCAGATCATCCCAACTGGACCCATTAGGTTTAGGCCGATCTCCCCTAAAGTATGCGAGTGCACGTTCAGATGCACGTGGAACAGTGCAATCATTTTGGACATAGTATCTATATGCATCCGTATAATCAGCAGGCCAGAAAACGTCCAATATTGTGGCCTTGCGTTTAACTTCGGACTCCAAAAGCGCCTTACGGATATAACAACCAACTTCATCGATGTGCTTCAAAAAAATATAATTCATCCTGTCAGGCATTGCAACAAATCCCAACAGTAGGCATTGCAACAAATCCCAACAGTAAACTAATTTGACATCATAAGTAAATAGTGTAACACCCCGGGCCAGAGGTGCTACAGTGCCATAGTCCCGAAGGACTATAAGGCGGGTGAAATAAAAATTTGCAAAACATAACCCATATATATCAAAAGCAGCACAGCGGAAAACCTGTACAACCTGTAAAACCTGCCAGAGTTTGAAACCACAATCAAACTTAACCTACAGAAAATACAACACTTTACAAACCAAAAACCAATACAACAAGTTCGACCCATACAAGGTCCAAAACCAAAACGACACGCACAACCAAGTCAAAGTCCAAACCAAAAGAGTAAAGCCTTCGACTCCAAACCGACGGTGATCAGGATCCTCCTTGCTGGCGCTAAATCTGCAAAGCCTGATTGACTGGGGGACCCGATACCCCAGCCAACCGCGGCACGTAAACCGCAGTTGGTCAGTCTCGTGAAAGACCATGGCAAGATTAGCCAAGCCAAAACAGTTGAAATCCAAAGACTTAATACAACAATCAAATAATACCAACAACATGTCAATCAACATTTATATATAACATTTATATATAATATATACCATATCATACCGACCAATCAATATAAATCACACGTCAAAACACAAACATACCCTATCACATAATCATCCATTACTCATTCTTATCCAATTCTATACGATACTAACCTCTTTCAATCCAACCTCAAACTCATCTCAAGCATAAACGAAAAGAACGGTCCAATCCAACTTCCTCTCCATTATTAATACCTCAAGCAACAACTCTGTGCACATACACATATCTTATTACCGACTTACAACTAAAGCTAACCAATAAGACTGAACTCACTACTGCACTACACAACAAATTCAATTAACCTGCACATCCACAAACACATAAGCATCAACGAGATAATTATCACATAACACAATCATAACCTAAATAACGGTCTAGGCCAGCCACCCTTCTGGTGCCGCCGGTTCGTCAACCACGACTGCAACTCATACCTTCAAACTCAACTCGTATTGGCCCACACCCTCAAGATGGAAACCAATCTATACACTCAAACAACACAACCAACATTCATAATCCACCAACTACCAACAATAACCATACCAACAGAAATTCACAACCTTGACCAGTTACAATCAACAACTATAACACACGTAAATTCACCACCACAACCAATGGCCAACAATGACCCACAACCACAACTAATAACAATCAACGTCCAACATAAACCAATTATCAAACATACAACCAAATTACCAACACAACCAACATTCAACACATAACCAACACACACAACCACCAACACCTCCAATCCAACCTCCGTCTCCACCACCACATCACCGGGTGAGACAATCCACAATACCTCCATCTACACCACCACATCACCGGGTGAGACAATCAACACACACTTTCCGGATGGGACTTTCACCATCCAACCCTTGGCCCTTAACGACGTAGGCGTGCACCCTACGCGGTTTGGTGAGACTATCATCACCTGACCCTTCGACCTTCGGGGGTTCATACCCACCGAGGCCCTCACATATAAGGACTTTCACCATTCGCCTCCTGACCATCGGGGTTCACACCCACCGAGGCCCTCACATATAAGGAATTTCACCATCGAACAACATTCCACCACCACACCGATACCAATCAAATAAAATCATATACGACAATCAATCAAATATTACATACGGCAAAGGTTAACACATATTCACATACACACAATCCAACACACACACTCACACATTCAATCCAACACACACATACGATCCACCACACACACACACACACACACACACACACACACACATTCAATCCAATACACGTACACGTGTCAACAGACACTCACACTCAAGCCAACACACACACACGTGTCAACAGACACTATCAACAATAATCACAAACACATAATCACACCTTAACACACCTCATCACACATCAACACATTTCACCACATATCAACACATTATCACACACCAACACATATTATCACACATCACAACCAAGCAATTATAGTCAATTCTAACCAATTTAAAATAGCTCAAGCAACCATAATTTAATTATGACATAAGCTAAGCATAAATCAATTATAAAAATATATAAGTTAGGCAAGGATCATCTTGCCTCAAGTCAAACCGCAACGACCCCAGAGGTCTCCAAACCACTCGAACGAACCTGCGAAATCAATCCGAGCAAAACCCTGGCGTTAATTACTCATCCAAATGCACTACTAGCAAACCCCCAAATTCAAACCCTAAATCAATACCTTCAAAAATTCCAATCAAGCAAACCCCACACAACCAACCAAAAATTCAGCAAACCACACCTTTCTTCAGCTGTCCACGATCACACACAACATCAATTCGAACAATTCAATATCAATTCGGAATACACAATATCAATTCGAACGCACACCAAAAATTCAGCCAATTCGAAATTAATCCAACCCATAAGCTCACCTTGTCGACAACCAAGCGGTAGTCACCGGGAAGAGGCTCCTCGTCGCCGGAACCACAACAACAACACAAAACCGCAGCTGCACAGCTCCAATTTCGGACACACACCCAAAATATTCAGCAAAGAAATTTCAGTCCAAATGAACCCCAAGCAAACCCAAACCAAACATCACCTTACCCCATCTTTAGACCTCGCCGGAAAGGGGCTCTCGACGCCGGAAAGCTGCAGCAATGGAGACGAACTGCAGAAGCTCGAACCACAACGACGAGCTCCACAGCAGCAGCTACGAACAGCACGCAGCAGGGAGGAGGAACCGCGCGGAGGAGCTTGGCTCGCCGGAGGAGAGTAGCTCGGCTGGCTTCGGCGGAGGCCGGATTCGCCGGGGAAGAAAGAGCTGCTCGAGGAGGAGGGAGCTGGAGCTGCTCGTGAAGAAGAAAGAGCGTGAGGCTCAGGAGAAAAAATCGGGAGAGAGAGAGAGAGACCACCGAATTTGTTTTAGGGATTTTTATCCCCAAAATTCCATTTTTCCCTTTTTAACAAATCCCTTTAATTAATTTACCAAAATGCCATTACCCACTTATTTGGGATATTTCAAATAGCTTACACCATCTTCCAGCCAAGCTTTTGGTTCCAGTATTAGGCCAAACCAGTCCTTGTCCATCTCTTGACCACACAGTCCAACTCTTGGCTTAGAGCTGAAAAACAAAGAAGGCGTAATTAAATCCATGAAAGATAGTTGAACATTATTAAATCCGTGAGATACTAACCTTTCATCATTCATCCATTTCAGCAAAGCAGTCATCTCCTTCACCTGTGAATTCTTGGTTATCTTCTTCACAGTTATCCCATTTTTCTCATATCTGTAAGGTGTTAGTTTTTTGGCGGATGGCTTCACCATACGACTAGGAAGAACCCTCTTCGGTTGGAGATGCTGGTTTCGTTTATTTTTGGGTTTCGCCTTGCTGGATGAAGCAACCACATCGGCTAGCACTGAAAGAGGTTCCTCTCTTTCCTCAACCTTTGTTGGGGTTAGCTCCTGCTAGGTAGCCTTCGGTGCTCCTTCAATGTCGTTAGTAAAATCCTGCTCCTGGTCCTTTTCACCATCGTTAGCAACATTTTCATTTATGTCTTTGACAATGGCCATAACACCATACGCACCCTCAACATCATTGTTACCCTCAATGGAATTATCAAAATCCTACAATCATAATAACCATGTCATACATGAGTACAAATCTTGTCACTATGCCAGACTTTTCTTGTAAAACATAAAAACTCCCAACATAACAATAATCTTGTCACCTCGTACAAATAATAATGTCATAGTAGTGATGATAATATGATAATTTTCATATGAGCATATTCATACCTCTTTGCCTTCAGCCTCTACCTTCTCCACCTCAGCCTCCTGAACCTCAACTTCTACCTTCTCCACCTCAACCTCCTGAACCTCAACCTCTTTGTCACTACCCTCACCATCACTCTCATTATCAACAACTTCATTATCCTCATCTGAAACTTCCTCACCATCACTCTCATTATCAACAACTTCATTATCCTCATCAGAAACTTCCTCCTTCGGTTTGTCACCACCCTGGCGAAGTTCTTCATTGTCATTACCCTCATCACCATCACCAAATTCGTCATCATCACCATCATCATTATCCTCACTCTCAACCTCATCACTCTCAAACTCCTCACCCTCAACCTCCTTATCCTCCACCTCCTCATCCTCTGTTTCCTGGTCATTCTTATAAACTTCGTCCACTTCCTCATCAGACTTACCATAGGATTCAAAATCATCCTCATCCGAATAATTCTTTGATTTCCCATTACTCTTGAGCTTAGGCACTTCATCCTCCTTTGATACCCTCTTTTCTAGCCTTCCCATCCTGTCAAGCACTCCTTTTTCCATCCTCTTCATTATTCTGAACATCTGACTTATCACATCTGATGACTGCACAGATGCATTACTCGGCCTCGCTCCATCTTTTCTTTGCTTCCCCTTCCCCTTCTTTTTCAAACCCTTCATTGCTTTCTTCACAATCTTGTCAAAATGCGGGTCATCATTTTCAACAACATAGTAGCAGTCGGACAGCTTATCCACCTCATCCTCATTGGGAATAAGAATGGGCTTAACCACATGTGTAGGATCAGCCAAAGACAACTCCAACACTCCATGTTCAGGGGCTTCATCTGAAAACCAACGAAGGCCTCAAGGCATTGCAGATTCACTCAACTTTGATGCAAATTGGAGACCAAATGTTGGCACAGCTTCCCATACCCATATCTACAATAACAAGCGGTTAATTAAGATACATTATTTCATTTTATCCTGTCATCCTATAATTTAGATCAGGTCACCCTAAAACTATCTGGAATGCAAATAAATGTATGTTGGAAAACTACTATGTTGTGTCAATCAAACAACAAACAACTTCCTGCATATCCACCATGATCCTGTCACCATGTACTCAAACATCCGGTCATAGTATAGCATAGAGTATACTACTATGCTGCAAATAAAACACATTCAGTAATTCATATTTCAACCATTACAAATTTAGATCAGGTCACCCTAAAACTATCTGGAATGCAAATAAAAGTATGTTGGAAAACTACTATGTTGTGTCAATCAAACAACAAACAACTTCATGCATATCCACCATGATCCTGTCACCCTGTACTCAAACATCCAGTCATAGTATAGCATAGAGTATGCTACTATGCTGCAAATAAAACTACCTGAAACACAACTGGCATGCCTTGAATGGAATATGGAATTCTTGGTGCGTTGGAGAGTAGCTTTGCCTTCTCTACTGTTTGCATCCTTTTGGCCAATGCTGTGGTCAATGACTTGTGAAGCTCTTCATAAGCAACCCTTCCCCATGGATAATCCCAAAAGTTATCCATATTCTCCAGCAGCCTAACATGCAGCGGCTTCACTAGCCTCTTCTTATCCCCTCCCAGCAACAGACCCTCAACTATCAACAACAGTGCCAACTTGAGTTTGTAGTTGTCCAACTCACGATGTTCTTTAAATCTGTTGTAAACATCTTGTATTGTCGTATTAGGACCACCAGGACTACCAAAAAATCGCTCCATTACTAGCCCATCAGCTTTAGTATCCACAAATGGAAGTTCACCATAATTCAGTCCAGTTATGAGAGAGAACTCCTTAATCGAAAACCTCAACTCTTTCCCTGCCATCTCATACCAAGACTCCCACTTCTTTTTTGTTTCAAGTTGCTTAAATAGAACTGCATGCAATGTCTGTGAAGAAAATGATACCTACTGTAACATTTTCAAAACTTTTCCAAACGGGCCATCCAAAACCCGTTGCCAATCCGCATGTGTCAACTTGTTTTCAATCTCACGAACAAAGTGCACCCTACAGTTGATGTTAATTCTTCCGTAAAAAGGTTCACCTCTGAAATAACTGTACCTAATCTGCAAGCCAAATGAAAATAACCATAAACAAACGAAATCGAACCATTTGAGAAGCCTCAGACGATAGATGAAAAAACAAAAAACCCAAAACAAACACTCCCGATACAAAGTAAACCATTTCAGACGGGTGACATGACAATTGAAAAAAATACCCTAAGCCCTAAACAAAAAAATGTAGACAACTTACATCCCCTTTAAAGATTAAGGGTTTATTCCCCTTTACTGGTATCGCTTTTGGCCTCGACCTGCCCTTCCCGGCTTTTTTTCCTATGGAACTGTTAGAAGTTTTTTCCCCTTTCACCTGCACTTCGTCTCTCTGCTTCTTCTTCTTTCGAACCTGCCTATCGTCTTCTTTTCTCTTCCATTTCTCTCCACCCTTCTTTGGGCTCGACTCTTTACGGTCTCTAAGCACTGCCATTTTCTAGGGTTCTTTTGTAACGCGCTTAAGAGGTTAAGGAAAAGTTCAGGGAGGGGCGAGTAAGTAAAAATGGAGTTGCAGAGTCGTGTTAATGGAGAAAGATGGAGGGAGTAAGTAAGAAAATGTGGAGATGGACTTGGTAAGAAAAAATGGGCTTCAAGAGTAAGCAAAAATCGAGTCTAGCGTTAATAGAGAAAGATGGAGGAGTTGAAGAGTCGCCTTCTGGGGAAGAAGAAAATGTCTGATAACAATGATGGATGTTTACAGAGTCGCCTTCTGGGGAAGAAGAAATCATCTTCTTTTGGAGGGAATTTTGGAAGGTAAACACGGAGGGCCTTTTGGGAGCATTCGAACTTCGTAGAAAGGTAAATAGGGTTATGTCTTACCCTTTTTATTCTAAATTAAATATTATTAAAAAGGTCAACAGAATGGTAAACACAAATAAATAATATTAAAAAATAATTTTGTACCCTAAAACAACAAAAACAAAAGGATATTTCCGACAGTAGGATTATACAATGTGACAAAAAACATATGTACGCAAATTATAAAGAAACTTCACTGGCAGGAATTATGAACAACACTGACAGGAAGTATGCATCTACAACGAAGTAGCAAACAAGAAATGCACCAACCAATTTTGCTAGATTTCCAAAACAATTTCAACACAAGTTATTGTCAACAATACAAGTCAATTCTAGCGAAAACCACCCAACAAGGAATCATACAACACTTATCACTATCCCAACTACAGTGAAACTTACATGAAAGTGAATAAGATATCCTCCACTAGTCAAACCAGTTCATATCGAAAATACTAACGGCTATCCTTTTTCTGTACTCATCCACAAATTTGTCACCCATGTTCACGATGTTTTGACGTCCAGAACTTAGCATTTCTATGTACTTGATCGTGAAGACGCCACAATCGCCCCTGCACACAAGTAAAAAATGTAGTTGGTTTGCTGATATTATAACCAATTTCACACAAAAAAATGAACAATTTATGTAAACAACTTACCCTCGCTTGTTTCTCTCCAATGTAGAAACACGAGTCACACTTAGGGGATTTCCCCCCCTATCTTCATAAATTGTTGCCAAGGGCTCATATTGTGCTATCATGACAGGAAGAATATATGTCAACCCTGCAAGGAGCCTATGGACTTTCGACAATTTGAACAAATTGACGTCGGGATCGTATACAGTGACACACCATTTACTTAGTTGTATCTCCAGAGCTACCCAATTTATTCATGTTTGGAATTCCTTTGGGCGTTGAAACCTTGTATCGTTTGGGATTATTGGCTTCTCTGGACAGTCCTCTCTTCCTGACAGGATGGTCCTTCAGTTCACCAGTTGTATTAATTGTTTTTTTGAGCTGCTTTTTCTTGTTGAGACTCCAATTGATTCTTTGGTAGACTCTCCTTCCACCTCAGCTTCTTTTAGCGTCTGCAAATAAGTTTTTTCATAAATAAGATGTTGGTGATCTGAGGGACCATCCTATCAGGAAGATTTATTGATGCATACCTCAACTCCTTTTGTCCTCCCTTTTTTATTTTCCCCCTCATTCTGAATTGTGCCATCTTCATCACCCATCTTCTTTTCTGAGCGAGTCTTCCTTGTAAATACTTTTCCTTCCTTGCAAATACTTTTCCCCTCATCCTGTATTGCACCCTCAACATCATCTCTCTAAACTGCACCATTTTTATCATCCTTCTTCTTTTTTGAACGAGTCTTCCTTGCAACTTGCTTTCCTTCTTTCTTATCGTCTTCTTCTTTTGTCATCGTTTCTCCATTTTTCCCCTCATCTTCTACTGCACCCTCAACATCATCTCTCTGAACTGCACCATCTTCATCATCCTTTTGCTCTCGATAAACAACCATATATCCTAAATTGCCATTGTCGACTTTAATGGCACCTTCATTATCGTCATCCTGTAGGGGATTTGAATCAGACCCCCCCCCCCCCCCCCATTCTATCCATTTCGACATCCTCATCACGACCATGTACAACATTCTGCTTCAATAAATTACAAATTAGATTTAACTCAAAAGAATAATAAGTAAGTGCATCATTCTATAATGTTTATCAAAAACAGAGCTTTATGCATCCATCCAACTTATAAAACTACTTTTTTTCTATTAACTAACTATGACATTCCTGTTATAATGTTTGTCAAAAAAAAAAGGCTTTAACTGACAATAAATATAAGTAACTGTCAATCTCAAGTTTAAAACAGTGACAATTTACCTTTTTAAAATGACATTACTATTCTACATTCCGACAAGAAAAAATGCTTGAGCTTCCACGAAATAAAAAACTAAGTTCTCAAACAAAACTTAATAACGATTGTTGACAGTTATCATACCTCCCCTTCCTCTTATTCATCATTTGTTGAACCTGAGTTGCTAAATACCCTCTTCTTGATCATCTGTTCCATTATGCCCAAGGTTTTATTCATAGCACTAAATCCTGCGTCCACTTGGTTTTCCAAATTAATCATACGCTCATGAAGCTCTTTCATAGCGCACATCATCTGTCTTGCATCCAGGCCTGAGGACTTCGTAGCAGGGGCAGGGTTAGGATCACTCTTTCCTTTTCTTCTACCATTGATAGACCTCTTATTACTTACCTCGAATTTCTCAACTGCCCTATCAAAGTAAGTGTCATTTACTTCCCCTATCAAATTTGCATTCTTTTAAGACCTCCACCTCAGCTTCTTCCTCTATCAACACTACATTTGGAATAAAACGGGATGTGGCCTTCCCCAAGAAAGACTCCACAGCCGCCGCATCAGGTTGTGAATCTGATGACCATCGTAGACCGCGTGGGTAGGCCTCCTGATGCGGGCAAACCCAGGCCAACCGCCCCAACAGCCCAGAGTCTGAAACCCCTGGGACGGCCCTCGCGCGGACCGCGGCTCGGGATACCACTGTGGCGACGGTCCCCCATACCCTCCCGCATTTAATCAGGGCTGCAGACCCATACACTCCAACCCGCCTCCCAGTAGGCACGAGGCCTTGCTGAGTGGGTTGTTGCTGGGGGGAATCGAACCCCCAATCTTTGATACAAGGGCAAATCCATGCACACTTGTATCACCAATTGAGCTGCACTTTTTTGATGAGGTTTGAGCCCACCTGGGACCGCCTTCACTTGGTCTGCCTCAAGTCGGCGATCTGACCCAGCGGCCCAGCCCACGGTATGCCTCGAGTCGGCGATCGGACCGCTGGCGCTCAACCCTCCCCAGGTCTGCAGACCACGCACCCCAACCCGTCTCCCAGTAGGCACGAGGCCTTGCTGAGTGGGTTGCTGCTGGGGGGAATCGAACCCCCAACCTTTGATACAAGGGCAAATCCATGCACACTTGTATCACCAATTGAGCTGCAGCCCAATTGGTGATACAAGTGTGCATGGATTTGCCCTTGTATCAAAGGTTGGGGGTTCGATTCCCCCCAGTAGCAACCCACTCAGCAAGGCCTCGTGCCTACTGGGAGACGGGTTGGGGTGCGTGGTCTGCAGACCTGGGGAGAGTTGAGCGCCAGCGGTCCGATCGCCGACTCGAGGTAGACCATGGGCTGGGCCGCTGGGTCAGATCGCCGACTTGAGGCAGACCAAGTGAAGGCGGTCCTAGGTGGGCTCAAACCTCATCACCTCCTTATCCACCAAATGTTCAAACGCTGAAGCAATTGGTTTAACATCTTCAAACAGCCAAACATGAACCGCGGTTTTTCTTGTCAGTATGATACTTAAACCATCAATATATTGTAACTACAATACCAACTTCAAAACAATATACATTACATCATGTCATGTTACTTGAAAAGCCATTGGCAACCCCTTGAGTTTGTAACCCAACCTTGCACTTGAGTCTCTGCTTGTTTCAACCGTTTCCAATCTATTATTCACCGTTGAACTCAATCCCTGGTGAGTTTCAATGTAGCTAACCCTGCCCCATGGGAACTCCGTGAATCGATCGATATCAGTCAATAATTTGACATGACTCGTGCTTATGTGAACCTTTTTCTCAACCCCAAGAATGACGCCCTCTAATATAATCAATAATGTCATCTTATATTTCAAAGGGCTATCAAGCTGTGTACGCATAAATAATGACTCTAGCTCACCCAACGTCAAATTCTGTACATCAAATAACTCTTTCACGGCATTTTTATCCGGGTTCAGCTCATTATCATTCATTCTGCGACAGCATAACCCCGTCACAAGTGCAAATTCCTTCATTGAAAAACGCAGCAGCTGTCCTTGCAGATTATACCACGTCTCCTACAACTTCCTCGTTTCTACTTGACGGAATAAAACGTAATGTACAAGCTGGCATGAAAAGGTTTATCGATGAACCATCTTCATAGTAGGTCCAAATGGACCATCTATTATCCTATGCCAGTCCACAGGGGAGAGGCATTTCTCAATAAGTTTCAACAATTCACGCCGATAGTTTTGGTTGACTCTGCCGATGAATTTTTTCCCTTCAAATCTCAATAAATGACCCTAAAAAATACAAATTATACAAGGTCAATAAATACAAAAGGAACATATACTTAAAAACTACATGATAGGATGTGAACTATGGAAAACTACACACAATGAGCTAACCAAAATTTACCTTTTTACCCATTTCAATTTCCTCCGTTTCAATATGGAAAACTACACCACTTCAGCTGCACTGGGGGAGATAGACAAACAACAAAAAATATCAACATTTAAGCTTTTTTTAAGCACCTAACTCAACATACTCAGATGTAGAGATCACACGAGAAGACAAGGAAGTTGCAAGAGTAAGAGAGCTATAATGTCAGGTAAATAAAAACATTTAAATTTCAAAACACAACAATGTTTGACAAAACTGACAATCTAATTGATCATTTCAATAATAAAACTATACGATGTGACAAATATTTCATCAACGCTGACAAGAAATATTCAAACAATGGTAATTCCTGCAATTGTGACAAAAACAAACATAATCTGACATTCTCATTTTACAAACACGGATTTCACAGGTTGATATAATTCGCTGCATTCAACCTCACTTCATTTCAGCTCAAACGAACAACAGTGAATCAACCCTAAAAACCAAATGAACAGCAACGGAGCAACCCTAAAATGGCGTTAAATGGCTGGAACTCTGAAAAACTTGACATACCTACAAGGCTCGAAGGAGATAGACAGAAGAGGAAGATGAATCAGAATCGCGACCGAATCGGGACGTCGGTCCAATACCTGCACTTTGTCGCGCGTCTTCGGCAAGGGCCTTACTGAGCGGAGCTCAAGCGGCGATGAAGGGCTCCGTCTGTGGAAAACCTGCAATTTCGCGACGAAAGAAGGGTTTAAGCTACATCGAACGGCGAAGAAGGGTTTCAAGCAAAAAACAAAGCTGGAGATTATGGAGTTTGAATCGATATCATACCTGGAAGAGAAACCTTCTCGCCGGAATTGGTGAAATTCGTCGGACAAAACAAACCTGGATTCCGCCGGAGAAGATGGAGACACCTCGAGCTGGGAGAGAGACCTCGGCCGGCGAGATTGTTTTTTTTTCTATAGCAAATTTCACATTTCATTTTGAAATTGAAACTGAATTATGTTTTAATTTTTTTTCATGAAATCAGTGCCATGTCATATTGTATTTTCCAAAACAAAAAGAAAATTCAATTTTCAATTTACCTTTTTATTTGGGGGGTATTTTTGCAAAAACATAAGGAAAATTTTGTGGTTGGGGTAGTTTTGCAAAAAACAAAAGGAGTAGGGTAAAAGTGCAAATGCATTAGTAAAGAGGGGTATTGGGTGTTATTTCCCTATTTTCTTCCCTTATCTGAACTGAAGAAAATATTTAATCATTTCACCTAACAATTCCTTTAATCATAGAACTTACTTGTAAAGAATGAATGAAACTAAAACGAAACCAAACCTTTGGTTAGGAGCTCCATTTATCACTTGTAAATCAATCAACACTAAATCGATTTACATTCAGGAGACACTTAGTGATCTTAATATCACAAAATTCAACAAACAGCGAGTTGAATTGCACATATATGAAGATTCAAGATCTAGATAAGTAAATTAAAGTAGAGGGTTAACCCCAAAACTAAAATGAGGGGGGAAATTGCAATAGATTGACTAGATGCATAGCCACATGATTAGAAAGTTTTAACAAATATAGGTACTATAGAGCTGATACGCTCTACTTTGTAGTGCGTAACTAGGAGTTGTTACTATGTTATTAGGCACCATTTGTGTGGGCTTAGGAGATAATTTAGGATGATGGAGCAGTAGAGTAGAAGTGGAGAAAGTGCTAATTTTAGTGAAGTGTTGGAGCTTAGAGGAGCTGAAGAGGAAGTCGCAACCGCGACTAAGGAGCAGCAGGCGCGGTCTTGGAAGAGCTCGTCAGGAAGCGGAGAAGTGTAAACCACGGGCGCGGGATGGATGTCGCGGTCGCGGCCAATGCAGTTTTCGCTGAAGTGCCACAAAGAGTAAGCAGCGGGCACGGCCAGGAATGCAGCGGTCGCGGCCGTGCAAGTTCGAGAAAGACGCGGAAGATCTTCACACGCAGATTTCCTTGTTCTTTTATTTCTTTTATTTTATATTTTTATATCCCGGTTATTATTATTTTTAGAAGATTTACTTAGGTTAAATAGACTTAGTTTCCTTTAGGTTTTTATTCATCATTTATCAGAACGGCAGTTTACGTTTTCATTGAGAGCTTTTGAGTTTTGTAAGACTATGAAGAACTAAGTTCCTTTGCTTAGTCAGACAATTGAAGCCTTCGTTTGATTTGGTTGTAAGATTATAACTCTTGTTCTATTTTCTTTGAATGTTATTGATTCTCTTGTGCTTAATCTCTTTGAGTTTTACTGATTATGCTAGTCTGATCAACTAGTGGTCATTGGTATTATTCTTATGCTAGAATTGGATTATTTCTAATTGAAATATCTAAGTCAGAGTAGCAACTACGATCTTCTAGAACTAGTTGTGATAGTTTATTGTAGAAGAGAATTGATTTGCATGCTAAGTAAAACTAGTTGTTTTATGTTGCATGTATCTGCTGAAATTCCTGAACTTAATGTTGCTATTGAATTGAATCTTGATAGTTTCCTGATTGTTTGATAGTTAGTATTATCAGAGTCTGGTTGTCCTGTTAATAAACTTAAGAAAAGGAATTTGAACATTCATTGGGTTAAAGAACTAGAGATAATCAATGATCAATCAATTAAATTGAAGTGTGGATATTTGTCTGGCTGAGTTCTTTCGTCAATATTTGTTTACATCTTTGTTATTCTGTTAGTTAGTTACGTAGTTTAGAACAAAAAGCAAAAAAAAAACCTTTGTTACTGTTGATAAACGATTTCTGCAAACAGGATAGATTGCTTGATTCTCTGTGGGTTCGACCCTTACTTGCCAGACTATATTAGTTGAGTTTTTAAGGTTTCTTTGATAGGTACATATAGTGGTGGCAAATGGGCGGATCGGGCAGATAATTCGGATTTTGGGTCACTTCGGGTTCGGATCAATGTCGTGCATGATTTAACATCGGGTCAAGACGGGTCGGATCGGGTCGGTTCAGATCGTCCTATAGTCGGAGAAGTCGGGTTATCGGGTCAAACTCGGTCGGGTTGTTTCAGATTTCAGTTGAGCCCGGTTTTGGCTAAGTCGGTTTTCGGTTGATTCGGTTTATTTGATTTCGGGTTGAATCGGATTTCAGACGAATAAGATTTCAGATGAATCGGATTTCGAGCGTAATCGGATTTGGTCGAATCGGATTTTGAGCGTAATCGGATTTGTATAATCAGATTTTGGTCGAATAAGATTTTGGTCAACCGAATCGGTTTTTGGTCGAATCGGATATCAGCCGAATTAGATTTCAGTGAACCGAATCAGATTTTGATCGAATAACAGATGTGACACGTGGCGGTCGAATCGGATTTCGGTCGAATAAGATTTCTTATTAATACTTCATTTTTATGGATGATTATTTTCTAATAATAATTTTCTAATAACAAAATGAAAATATTTTTAAAAAATAAATTATATCCATTAACTTCAAATATTTTTTATATATAATATTTTAGAATTTGTAATACAACTTAAATAAGAATATCGATATATGATATCGGATTTAGACTAGTTTCCATTGGAGCACCACCATGTGATGCTAAAATTCGTAATGAAGATGATCTACTATGAAGTGATAATTGATAGTTTGATCCATTCTATATACTATCCTAGTTATATATATCGGGTCCTAAGAATTTGGGGCCTTGTCTGACCACCCTCTTTGCACATATTTATCAATTTATGGACAAGATATTTAGAAATGGGGTCACGTTGAACTACACCAATTTAAATAAATAAATTATATAGCTATCCTTGTATTTAGTCATTTTTATAACACGACAAAGCTAATTTATATTATACGTGTATCTTTTAGATGGTTTCATATCTAATTAAATATTTATCATAGCACATTAAAAGTATTTTATATATTTATCCGCTTTGCTTTTGTAAGGGGATTAACCCATGCTAAATTACTAATGATTAAAAAGTCTCATCTGTATAAAAGATGAGACATTAATCAACATAATATATTTTTTATTGATTTTTTTAATTACTACTTTTATCATACGTGAACATAGATTATAATATATAATAAATAAATTGTTTTAGTTTCACTAATAATAAAAAATATTACAGTCAATATATATCATTTACTAATAATAAAATACTTAAATTAATTTATATAGTAAGTCATGTCAAATGTTTATACATAAGTTATTTAACATTTTTGATGTTTAGACATTATAACTTTTGGGCTTTGAACTCGTGTTGTGTTTGAAAAATAAGTTTTGATATCTAATTGTCTATACACTATACAGTCTATACTCTATACATGAATAATGAAAAGTAACTTTAAGTTAAACAATATATTACATATCTATACATCTATTACATATTTACATGTATTAATTATTCTTTTAAAATGTATAGTACTAATTATTAGGTATAATAATATAATATAATAGTCTATTGCACAATGAATTCTATATTTTTATATAGTATAATATTATTAAGAAAATAGTACATTACATATATACTAATTATAATATATATTGTACTACTTTAATACTTCACTAGGACACTATCATATATTCAGCGACTCACAATTATATATAATATACAGTATGTCTGTGTATATATACCATATGCTATATACTATATACGTAGTATATATACACAAAATGCTATAGAATTTGGCTCTGGTGAAACAACCTCTTAGAATAAAACGGTAGTACTGACGCGGCTAAAGATGCACAAGCAAATGTCGTTGATTAGCCTTATCAAAGTAAATTATCCTAACCAACCTACTAAACAGAGTATAGCAGACAAGTAAGGGTCGATCCCACAGAGAAGGTATGATGTAGTATGCAAACTTGAATGACGAGTAACAAGTAACAAGTAATTGGGGGTTTTGTAATCAAAAGAACACTAAGCAAACAAAGCAAGTAGATTGAGTTGAGAGAATATTATGAGGGAAAGTAGTTCCACTAGACCGAAATCCACAGTACAGAGATAGAGTTTGATCACTGAAATCTATTTCTTCCAAGTTCGTTTATTTATCCTTATAGTCGTTCCCACCCTGATCGTAAGTACTATTGATTCTCACAGTTGTCAATAGACTTATTACTATGCCAATGATAAAGCACAACTAATTCTCACAGTTGTCAGCGTACTTTATCACCAACACAGCAATAGCAATGCACACAAGGATATAAGATACATGCAAGTAGAAAGACGTACAAGTACTCACTCCCCTACTTAACATGCAATTGATTCTCACAAACAATTGTACGCTCGGAACCCCTATACGCACAATTGTGTTTGCCACTAGATATGCACTCGGAACCCCTATATGCAATCCTAGCAATTGATAAAAAGCATTCAACCTAGTTGATCAGGCTAAGAAGAACAACAAGAAATCAATATCAATATAACCAAGAGAATCAATCCGATATAAATAAGGATAAGAACAAGGAATAGAAATCTCACAAACACATCAACTGTACTGCTTCAATCGTCTAGCAGAACAAAGGGAAGTTAGTTCTCCATCAAAGGGGATGAAAAACTCTAATTAGAAATTAACGATGAAAACAACAGACACGATGTTATTGATGATGATTCTCCTTCTGATTTGGAGGCTGTGGGAATTAGGTTAAATAGAGTTAACCTAAAGCCCAAGATCACAAACCATATCAAACAAGGAAATAAAATAATAAAACAAAGGAAATCCGACTAATGCATAAAATGAAATAAAATAAAATAAATTAACTCTGGCCGCGAGGTCATTAAGCGCAACCACCGCGGGGCGGTGAAGATCCACCGTGGGGCGTCGAACTCTCCACCGCTGGGCGGTGGCTTCCTCTGGCGCGGGCTCCATTCTTCACTGAGAGTCATCGCCGGGTCACGGCGAGGATTGCCGCGGGCGGTGAACTCCAGTCCTCCAGCTCTCTTCTTCTTTTCTTCTTCTGCTGCTCTCCAATACTACCAAGTGTTGGTAGCCTTCTCCATAAATGCTCCAGCAGCTCCATCTAAGCTGCAAATCCTTGGATTTCTTCACTTCTCTCCATAACATCTGAATTGCAGACTTAGCACCAAAACTCATCCAAAACTCCTCCAAATTATGCTAATAGTTGCTAGTAAAGGTATATGAAATAACACCTATCAAATACTAATCTAGAGCGTTGGATGAGAATAGAATTGATGGTCATGATTTAATCTAGAAGGTTGTAAAATAGGCTGGTGGATTCACCCACACACAATTCCTCCAAATCCCATGATATTAGGGATTTCTTTTACCCATATTATTCACTTTCCAAATTTCTCTTCTCCTTGTACGTTACTCTCTCCAGAATTCAGATTGGTCGTTCTTCAACCGCCATTGTCGTCCTCACGGAGCTTCTCGTCTCCGCCTCATCTTCGTCGCGTCATCACCTCGTCGTCGTCTCTCTGCCACCTTCTTGATTTGCTTTCACTCTCTCTTTCAGATATGTCTCCTCGTGTTATCGATGTCCCCTCTCTCTCTCTCTTTTATTCCTCTCTGTCGCAGGAAACCGCCATTGATGAATTCGTCGGAGCTTCGGTTCTCCTCGCTGCTCACTTCTCATCGTCGCCTCCTCGCTTTATCATCGTCGGTGGCGTCTTTGAATTCGATTATCCTCGTCCCTCGCTTCTCCGCATGTATCTTACTCTAATTTTTTAAACCCTAATTTTTTGAATCCTAAATCCTTTCGGTTTCTTACTCTAATGTTGATGTTCATATTTTTGCGCTATGATATTCATGTTAACAATATTGTTATTCACATTGTTACAAATTATGTGTTTTGATTTTATATGTTTCGGATATTGTATATTTGATATTCAGTTTCTCTGTGGTGTTATTCATTATAATAATGTTGATATTCATGTGGGTTTAAATTCTGCTTGTTGATGGTGTTGTATGAGTTGTTGATCGTTGATATTCACGTTTTATATGTGTTATTCAAATTGTTTGATTTAGGGATTTAGGATTTAATGCGATATTCATACAATTGCTTTTGATATTCATGTTGGATGCACGTTTTATGATCTGAGTAATTTATATTCAAATTCTATGATGTGATGTGATATTCGTTATAATGTTGTGGATATTCGTGTTGTTCGTTTTGGTTTTTTATTGGTGTTGTTTGTACTATTTGCAATTGATATTCAAATTGTTTGATGTGATATTCATACAAATTCCTTTGATATTCATGTGGGGTGTACTTTTCATACTCTGAGTAATTATATTCAAATTTTATGGTATGATATTCACTATAATGGTGTTGATATTCATGTTGGTCATTTTGGTGTATTACTAGTGTTGTTTGTACTGTTTGCACTTGATATTCAAATTGTTTGATGTGATATTCATATAAATTCCTTTGATATTCATGTGGGATGTACGTTTCATGCTATGAGTAGTAGATATTCAAATTTTATGATGTGATATTCACTATGATGTCGTTGATACTGGTGTTGTTTGTACTGTTTGCAATTGATATTTAAATTGTTTGATGCGATATTCATATAAATTCCATTGATATTCATGTGGGATGTATGTTTCATGCTCTGAGTAATTATATTCAAATTTTATGGTGTGATATTCATGTTGGTCATTTTGGTGTATAACTAGTGTTGTTTGTACTGTTTGCACTTAATATTCAAATTTTTTGATGTGATATTCATATAAATTCCTTTGATATTCATGTGGGATGTACATTTCATGCTCTGGGTAGTTGATATTCAAATTTTATGATGTGATATTCACTATGATGTCGTTGATATTGGTGTTGTTTGTACTGATTGCGATTGATATTCAAATTGTTTGATGCGATATTCATACAAATATTTTGATATTCATGTTCGATCAGTTTTGTAGTTTATGTTAAGGGTTTTAGTGTGCATGGATTTAAGGTTCATGGTGTAGAGGTTTAGGGTTTAGGTTTAGGGTTTAGGGTTTATGGTTTGGGTTCATGGTTTAGGGTTTAAGGTTTAGTGTTTAGGGTTTATGGTTTAGGACATAGGGTTTAGGGCTAAGGTTTAGGGTTTAGAGTTTAGGGTGTAGGGTTTAGGGTTTAGAGTTTAGGGTTTAGGATTTAGGGTGTAGGGTTTAGCGTTTAGGGTTTAGGGTTTATGGTTTAGGGTGTAGGTTTTAGGTTTAGGGTTTTAATGGTTTATGGTTTAGGGTTAGGGTATAGGGTTTAGAGTTTAGGATTTAGGGTATAGGGTTTAGGGTGTAGAGTTTATATTGGATCAATTTTGCTATATTTTTAGTGTTGTTTATACTCTTTGTAATTGATATTTAAATTATTTGATGTGATATTCATACAAATGATTTTGATATTCATATTGTATGTACGTTTTACGATCTAAGTAGTTGATATTCAAATTTATGATGTGATATTCATTATAATGTTGTTGATATTCATCATTTTTTCAGGCCTAATTTTTCAAAGCACGTGATTTATTGAGGACAATGGATTCCCTCACATGAACGAAAACCTTAGTGATGATAATGTACCCGAGTGAGTTGTTGTTCAACCTAAATCGGATGAGACTGTTGTATCGACGAAGAGATGTTTAAAGCTTCCTGCTTGTCTAAAAAGCACAAGTTATTGCGTACTAGCGATATTCATGTTTGTTATTCATAATGTTCATGTAATCATTACTAATGTTCATGTACATTTGTCCGTGTATAACTATTTGTGTTAGTGTGAAGTGGTTATTTTTGGTTTGGGTTATGATATTCATGTTGAAACCGATATTCATATCAGTATAGAATGATATTCATGCTTATAGATACAACAATTTAGCTACCACTTACTACCATGAATAATTGGACGAAGAACACAAATCCCTTCGTATCCTTACAAGTATTGATACCAAATTGTACACGGACTAAATAAATATATTGTATAACAAGATTAGCAAATCCCTTCATATACTTACAAAAATTACAAATTATATGATGTGTAGCATGAATAACTGGTTGAACAACATGAATATCTATTAGTGAATTTCGAATATAAAAAAAATCATTTATATCCAAACCATATTAAAAGGTTGGGAATGCTAAAAGCATGAATATCGATTTGCAAAACATGAATATCTATGAACAAAATACAAATAACGAAATTACAATTCTTCTTTGCCAAACTTTGATTTTTTATCATCCTCGTGAAAAATGCACTTTGTGCCAAACTTTGATTTTGTATCATCTTCTTCTGATATTTCATTTTTGGATAATCAATGTCTTCCTATGAGCTCTCCACATCATATCTTCGCTTGAAACATTCTTTTTGCTCGACCCTGACATCTGCAAGAAATTGTGAATATCGATACATAATACATGAATATTAGTCACAGATTCATGAATATGATTGAATACTGATTCACTTTACATGAATATCATTCCTAACATATTGAATATCGTTAAAGAAACATAAATTTTATTATAAATCAACCTAGATAATCACATCACAATAATCATAATCTAGTAAAGCATATTCGCGTAGTTAATATTAATAATAAAAGGTTGCATTCGATTTGATATTCAATTTTGGATCATCAATATTCATGACACAATGCATATGTAGTAATAAATATGCACTATTCTTGAATATCTAGTAAAACGATATGAATATCATTACACAAGTGCACTGCATAAACACTAAAAGAAGTAATTCACATATGAACATCTACACGCAAATCATGAATATCGATGAAGCGGGTATGAATATCACATCTGAACATCTACACGCAAAGAAGTAATTCACATATGAATATCTACACGCAAATCAAGAATATCGATGAAACGAGTATGAATATCACATCTGAACATCTACACGCAAAGAAGTAATTCACATATGAATATCTACACGCAAATCATGAATATCGACGATGTTCTTGTGAATATCGACTACTTACTTTTATGACTATGTGTAGAAAATACGTGAATATCATAACATATTGAATGAATATCGCTATTATGGTTCATGAATATGTATGCGCTATACATGAATATCATCTCATCATAATCAGTTTACTATCAATCGGGTTATTCAAAATTGGATATGCGATATTCACCAAATACAAAAAAAATTAAATTCGAAGATACATGAATCGATTCCAGAAGCTTGAGATTAACACACGAATATCAATACAGTTTGTATGAATATCGCAACATTATGAATGTTCCGTACATAGTAAACGAATATCACTACTGGCTGTATGAATATCGATAAAATTGCGAAAACCAAATTGCGAAATCAGAATCTAAACCCTATGTTATGATCGAAAATCAATTAGAATAGACATAAGATCAACATATCATGAAATAGAATTTAGGGTTTCAATATAACTAAAATTCTTAATTCATACCTCTATTCATGTTGATTCGATGTTAGATCTTGGATATTCGAAGTTGTTTGATGATATTCGAAGTTGTTCGGTGATTCGATGTTGATTCGATGTCAGATCTTGGATATTCCAAGCTTGAAACTGAATATCGTCAATGGAGAAGAAAATCATGTACGTTGAAGACGTTTAGGAAAGAGAATAATCTTCTCTTTCTCTCTCCTGTAACAACCGATTTTTTTTTATTAATTAAAATTTGATTAATTGCCTTATTAGTTTAGATTTGGTGGTTACATCCCTACCATATCTATTATATAACCTATTCATCCAACCATCCATCACCATCAATCCAACGCTCCAGATTAGTACTTCCGTTTTATCATAACTTCCGTTTTACCGGAGCGTTCCTCAAATGTTATATACTACATATATAGTATATATGTAGTATTTATTCATATATCATATGCAAATATATTATATGTTATATACTATATATATACAAAATGTTATATGCTATATATGTAGTATATGTAGTATATATAATATATACAAAATGCTATATGCTATACAAGTAGTATATATATATACAAAATGCTATATGCTAGTATATATATATATATATATATCCAGATATGCAAATATGCTATATATTGTAATGTATATATATGCTATATGTACTACACATATTATATATAGTATATAGTTGAGTCAATTGAATATTAAAAGAGTCATTTAGTATATATTTGAGTAATTTAATTTATTATTTATACAAAGAAATTGCATATAATACATGTTTAAATCAGCTCTTAAAAATTTATTAAAAATAAACATGTTACAGATAAATCAAATAATAAGATTATTTAAATTTAAAAACCATCTGATTTTACAAAACTATTAAATATCTCTTGCTATTCTAAAATTTAAATAATTTATATTTATATTATTTATATTGTAAATTTATTTACGAATTTGTTCAAAAAATTATCCCTCCAAAAACTAAATGTTAAATTTTCCCAAAATAATCCCTCCCTAAATTCCCCCCTTTTCCAATCAAACCCTAATCGTTCTAAATTTCTAATCAATCCTCTTCCTCACACATTCGTTTAGCAGTTCCTCACTCCTCACACAACCGTCCCGGCGGCTCAGCTCGCCGGCCCGCCTCTCGTCTCGTCGGTCCGCTCCTCGTCTCGCCGGTCCGGCCCTCGTCTCCCCGGTCTGGCCCTCGTCTCGCCGGTTCACGCCTCGTCTCGCCGGTCCGCTTCTTGGCAGGTACCAATTTTAATTTGCATCCAGACTATCTAGTACACCATTGATGAAGAAGAAATCAATTTGAAGTAAAAAAACGACTTTAAATGAAGCTAAGTGGAACCAGACCACTTAATTAACTACATGAATATATAAATTATAAACTATAAAAGTATTGTAGTTTTAGTTAATTCGTCTTAACTGGGACCACTTGTCAGGCTCGGTGGGGACGGAGTCGAGGTGGGAGTTGAACTCGAGGATTCGGGTTTAGGGTATGAACTCGAAGATGGGAACCAGACCAGTGAGGTGGGAGTTGAGCTCGAGGATTCGTCTTAATTTGGACCACTTGTTGGGCTCGGTGGGGACGGAGTCGAGCTGGGAACCGGACCATGTGAGGAGGACGACAGGCTTGCCGGGTATGAACTCGAGGATTCGGGTTTGGATGACAATGGACTGGCCCTG
Source organism: Rheum nobile (assembly GCA_027886185.1). Lineage (NCBI taxonomy): Eukaryota > Viridiplantae > Streptophyta > Magnoliopsida > Caryophyllales > Polygonaceae > Rheum > Rheum nobile. Next base: position 7,308,007 of record WOAB01000028.1, on the reverse strand, counting down.
GGATTGGAGGAAGGCGACGACCGAAGCGTAATTGGGGTTCGGGTGGGCGGTGTAAGGTGTTAATGCGCAGGTACTGTTGGAATCGGGTTATGGGGCTGTCTTCTGGATCATCGATGATCGAAGATGGAGGAGAGGATAAGAGGAGGGAGACATGGACTGCCGGAAAAGCAGTGGACATTAAGACAGTAGCGCTGCATTGCAGATTCTCTGTAATCTTAACCATGGAATTTTATTTATCAAAACTCTAGGGATGAAATTGTGTGTAGTTATATTATTGTTGGTAACTTGGGTTAAAGAGATTTAGTTATGTACAGAAGAAGAGGTGATATCATTGTTCATTTGTTCCTGAAAATGATTATCTTCTCCTCTTTGTTGTGATTAGGATTTGTAATTCATTTGTGAAACAAAGATGGAGCATTCGAGTGGAACCAGTCCATGACCCCACCAGAATCACTTGGTGGATATAACGAATCACACTCCTCTTGCCCTGATATGTATGCTCTATTTTTTTTCTCTATATAGAACATTGTTTACATTCTTAATTTTTATGAGTGATGCCTATTAATTTGCATTCTAACTCTCCAAATGTTCATGTAGTAGGTCAATCAATTACACCTCATCTGTCGGCTACATTTCAACCTTTGAATGATGGAGGTGTGCAAATTACTGGAAATGTGGAGGCTAACAAGACTGGTGCTCGAAAGCGGAGTAAACCATCCAAAGCCTGGGATCATTTTATTGTGGAGGAAGACAAGAATGATGGAAAGGAATATGGGAGATGCAAGCATTGCAAGGTTGTCAGGTATGAGAATAATTCTAAATTAGGGACTTCTAATTTTCTGAGGCATTTGGAGAAGTGTCCAGAGTACGTGAAAGTAAGTCAAGCTGAAAGTTCAACGACTAGCAAACCGATAGATCGGAAAGTGTTTCATGAATTACTTGATGAGGCTATTATGAGACATGGACTTACTTTTAAGTTTGTTGAGCATGAAGCAGTTAGGAAGCTTTTCAAGTGTTTGAATGATAATGTTGATACAATCACAAGAAATACAGTAAAAAAGGTTTGCTCTGAAAAGCATCAAGAGTTGAAAGGGAAAATTAAGAATGTTCTAAAAAAGCTTCCTGGTAGGATTTCCTTGACCTGTGATACATGGACTTCAGGTCCTGGCCGATGATACTTGTGTGTTACTGCCCATTATATTGATGAAACTTGGACATTGCATAGCAAGTTGCTTTGTTTTCGACACTTGTCTCCTCCTCATGGTGGATATGAATTATCAGTTGAAATTGGTAGTGTTTTGTATGATTGGGGAATTGAAAGGAAAGTCTTCTGTTTAACAGCTGATAATGCAAAAAATATGGATAAGATGGCAAAGATGTTGAAAGATGGAACAATCCTGAAGGATTTGGTATGTAAGGGGAAATATTTTCATATTCATTGTTGTGCCCATATACTGAATCTGATAGTGAGAAATGGCTTGAAAGTTATTGACAACTCTGTAGTGAAGCTTAGAGAAGGCATAAAATACATTGATGGATCAGAAGCAAGATTTCAGAAGTTTTATGATTTAGCTAAGAGATCTTCTGATGTTTCCTTTTCTGGAGGATTGTGGTTGGATGTAGCTACTAGATGGAATTCGACATATGTAATGCTTGATAGGGCATTGAATTACCGTAGTGTGCTCAATCTTTATTTTGAAGAGTTGGGTGTTGATTATGTGAAGTATCAACTTGGAGATGATGAATGGGAAAGAGTTGAACTTATTTGCACATTGTTGAAGCCCTTTTATGACATAACCACATTGTTTTCGGGAAGTGATTATCCGACTGCCAATTTGTATCTTCCTCAAGTGTTCTTGATACGTGCACGATTGAGGGATCCGATTGATGATTTTGATACCCCTGGTGAGCTTAGAAAAGCAATAAAAGAAATGGTAGTAAAATTTAACAAATATTGGAGTGATTATGCTATGATACTTTCATTTGCGGTTGTTCTTGATCCTCGATACAAGTTCAAGTTTATGGAGTATTCTTTTGCTGGAACATTTGGTGTAGTGGAAGGGGAAAAGAAGGCTAAAGAAGTAAAGTTGAGTTTGGAAGAGTTGTTCAAGGAATATCAGGATGTCGTTGGAATTGGAAATTCAACTCGTACAAGACAACTTAGAGTACAAACACAATTTTAGTATAATAATATTGAGATATGTAATGTAAACTTCTTTCTTTATCTTATAAATGTATACTTATTTGTGTTACTTGTTTAAATTCTAATGTTAAGCTTATTTAAATTTTATTCTTATGTAGGAATTTGAATATTTTGATCAACGTGACATTTCGAAAAGCGAGTTGGACAAGTATTTGGATGATAACCGCTTGCCGATTTCGAAAGAATTTGATGTGCTTAATCATTGGCGTGTCCATTCTACTGAGTACCCAGTACATTCTGCTATGGCGAGGAATATATTAGCCATTCCAATTACTTCAGTTGCTTCCGAGTCAACATTTAGCATGGGTGGAAGAATTATTAGTAAAAGTAGAAGTGCTCTTGCCGACAAAAATATTGAAGTATTGGTGACTTCTAAAAATTGGTTAACTGGATATGATGGTAATATCTTAAATATAGTAGTGTTTTTTCCTTTTTAGTTATCTAAATTTTCGTGTTATGTGTTATTTCTTATCTTGACTAATACTTTTTATTGAACTATTTTTTTTAGATTTCACCTTAGAACGGGATTTAGTACAAGATTCGCACTTGTTATCAGATGGAGCGTCAGAGAAGGTTTAGGACTTTAGGTGGTCAAGTTCAGTACGAGGTGGTCAAGTAAAGTATGTATGTTATTTTCTTTGATTGCTGCTATTTATTTGATGGTTGAATTTGGAGTGTTGAAATGATGGTTATTTGTTGATGTAAATGTTAGAAAAAAAAGGTCTTGAAATAGCTTAATTTCAAATGATGTAAAAATGAAAAAGTAGGGCAAGGGAACCATTTTGATACAAGTTTAGACTTGTATTATTCAAGTTTAATCTGTCTATTAACTATTAAGCATGTTTTGTTGTGGGGCGCAGGAAATTGAGTGGAGATGGCTTGGGAAGACCATGTTGGTGTAGCTCAATGCCCTGATATCTAGACGTTCGTCACGTTCTTAAGGTCGTTTTTTGATGTAATATGTGGTGCAACTGGTGTAGGCGCTTTTGTTTGCCTTTTGAAAACACATTTTTTTTGTGGTAGACCAAGTATTATACTAAACTTCTTTTAAATGTTTTTAAAGATCTTTTCATTCAATTTCTTTATTTGACAAATATGATAATTAGGATTTGTTATTTTCAAAATTACCTATTATTCATCATTCATTATTGATATTTGTTGAGTTTGTGCAACTATTTCATATCAAGATTGCATTAGCTCCAAATCAATTCGATATATATTTGCAAAAATAGTCATACTCTGATATATAAACATATATTTCAACAAGTGGAACAACTTATAAATTTTTTAAAGTCATGTTTAATTGAGTTCGAATATTTCGGGTGTAGGGTATAATAGGGTTTTTATGGGTTCGGGTATAATCGGGTTCATGTTGTCCCGGGTTTGGGTTATTTCGGGTTCGGATTGTTTCGGGTTCAGGTTATTTCGGGTTTGGGTTGTTTCGGGTTCAAGTTGTTTCGGGTGTCGGGTATATTCGGGTTAGGGTTGATCGAGTTTCGGGTTGACAATGGACTAGTCTATTCGGATATAAGCGGGTTCGGTCTGTTTTTAAATCGGATTGCTTTTATGTTCGGGTCAAATTGTGTCGGATCGGGTTGGTTTCAGATATTGATTTTTTTTTCTATTTTCGGATATCGGTCGGGTCTTGAGTCGGGCGGTCCGGGCGGTTTTCTCGGATCGGGTCAGATTTTGCCACGACTAGGTTACATACGACAAAAGCGTCAAGAGCAAACAAATTGTATATCAGTATATGTATATTGTCATCCACTTATCCTCTTAAACCCGCAATCATCATCTTCCACTGAAAGAGCATTATGCAAAACTATCAACCAAAGAGAAAAAGCCATTACCACAAACTTTGCGGTTCTACATTAGAAGGCAAGTGGAACAAGGAGAAAATCATGAGAATCGAAGAGGCTTGATGGGAATGGTAAAATAACAGGAGCTTACCGCTTTGGGGCGGAGGTGGCGTTGCTACGCAGAGGCAAAGGGGAGTATCGGCGAGCGGGGACTCAGAGACGTTGTGGCCTACGAGGACTAGGGGACGATGTGGGGACTCAGAGAGTCGGACACGAGAGAGCAAGCGAGCGGGAGAACACGAAAGATATTAGCTTACTTGAGATAATGATTGGCCTTGGTTTTTTTAATAAACATGTGAATAAAAGTATAGAATGCAGTCATGCGGATCAGATGCTCTGCATTAAATCACAGTAAAATTAGTGCAACTTCATGACAAATAATATTGTTGAAAATCATCCCAACATGACCAGAACAACTAAAAGCTACTAATAGTAATACACGCACTTCCAGTGATTTGCATAACAAACATGTAGTAAGAGATTGAGAGCTTCGAAGTATCATATTTTCACATGAATTCCAAAATCTCAATAAATTCAAAAGACAAATTAAGGCTAATTTAAGACCTTTATTTTGACTCAGAGTCTTTTTTCATCTTAGAGTTTTTTCTTCAATAAATGAATAAATATAAGGGATAATTCCCCGGAATGTACCTTGTTTTTCCAATTCATTTGATCCGGTTATAATCTTAATTGTATATACTGGAGTTCGTATTAGCTTCTTTAAGACCTTTATTTTGATGTACTATGAGCCTACGATATGAATAATTGGTGTACTAAATTCCAAAAGGTGTAGGTCTATGTTTACAACATCAAAGAGCTCAAGAATGCAGCAAGCACTAGATACGGCTAAGCTGCAAGATGGCTATGTGGGAGAGAAGGATGCAAGGGATGCTCAAGGTCCCAAACTCCACCAGTTTCCTCTCCATCCTCTTCCTCCCATTTCAGCCCTCAGAGTAGCTGATATCCTCACCCTGTATATAAAAAAACCACAAAGTAGCTGATATGTTTTTATACTATTTTGAAGGTAAGGCTGAAACCTAAACACATAGTTACCTCCTCCGCGACTTCAGTAGGAATTTTCCTTACGGTACCAGCCAATCAGGCAAATAACAACCTTTCACCAGCATTTGACAACTTAAATACTACTATGACACCAGATTGAAAGCATCTGTCACGTGAAAATCAATAATGTCAACCGTCATGTTGCCACCAGATTAAAAGCATCGATTCATAATTGCCTGCACACACACAGGTTTGACATATTAAAGGGTAGAATTCATAACCTGACCTTCTTGATAGAAGTTACATTGATGAAAAAACTCTAATTTGGAGAGCAGGACATCGATCAGAAAAGATTTAAAAAGTCCCTCAAGCATATAGGGCCACCTACAAACAACGATATTGCATGCAAAAATGTGCAAAGTTTTAATGCATTGTTTTTTTCTTCACCAGTTTATGTTACTCTGTTTCATTATTTATCTTTCTTTTTCTGGAAGATAGCGCCAAAGATTTCTTCCTAATACATTAAAGTTGTCAATCTAATTGCTCAACCTGTTTTCTAACTGAAATAACCAATTAGAACATGCCTTATAGTCACAATGAAAGACATAGATATGAACATAACAACACTTTCTTTTACCAGCAGTATTATCATTCATATATTCATATCACAACACAATCCAAGAACTAAATACCATAACTATCAACTTTGATTTCATATACTATATAGAGAGTAGAAACCTCCATTACAATCAATAGCCTATGAGCAATGAGATTGGGACCTCAGAAAATCGGATCATGCCCTTGAGCAAATTAAGAAGTAACATTTTGTAAAATGCATCGCTTAGTTACCATTGTGATAACAACAATAGATGATCTACCAAATTACTGAAATCTACAATTGTGACAATCCTGCCTACACATGCAATTAGAGTAAAAAATTAGGAAACTAAAAGGCAATCAATATTCAATGTCCAATTCCAAAATACAAGTAAAAATGAATGAGAAAATTCCAAACAAATGTCTGTAATTGACCATGAAAATTGAAGAAAAAAAAGTATAAGAGAAGAATAATTAGGAAAATACCAGGAAGAAGGCGGGCGAGAGAGAAGGGGGACAATCGCCAATTGGGGGTGATCTGGAAGTGCAAATGAAGACCATTAGCGGTTTTGGAGCAATATTATAATGATTGTAACCTAATTCAAAAATAGCTATTGCCACCAACTAATTGCTAATATTTGGTTTCAGTGACGAAACCTTCTTTGCCAAATTCTCTTAAAGATTATCAAATACCATGATGTCAATAACAATAATATTTCAATTCTATTTCTGACTCAACGCTGAGCATAATCTTCCACCACTTTATACGCATTAACAAATAACCAAGTACTTTCAAATTCTCCTTTCCATTTCCAAATTAACAATACGAAAAAATCAGCATTTTACATACAAAATAAAGAATTTAAGCTTCTTTAATGCAGTATAACTTCACAATCTATACTCTATATCACAAATAAAGTAGAAAAGCTCACTTGCAGAATCCTGTAGTACTCTATGTTTACCTTTCAATTGTCCAGCAAAAAGACGAAAAAAAAAGCAATGCTTTTGGATTCAAAGTCTTCACATATACCCAATTCAGAATCATATAAATCACTGAGAACTTAATATCATATGGGAGATACTTCCAAATAATAAGAAAACAGCACAAGATAAACCATGAGAACCACTCACACCTTGTAAAGTGATTTGCATTGTTGTTTCTCCATTAAGAAGAAGTTGATGGTGGTAAAAAAATGAACATAAAACAGATCAGCCTCCTTCTGTCGATGAACTCTCACAACATTTTTCAATAGTCGTTCTGATGTGGGAGCAATAAGATCGGCCCAAAGCCAGTAGTCAATGGAATGTTGCATAAGGAATTAAAGTACCTCTTAAAATAAGGATACAAAAAATTTCAAAACAATAAAAGAAGAAAATTAAGCTGGAAAGATCAACTCGAATGCTTTAAACAAAGTAAATGAACATAACAAATCACTTGATGTCACACGATTTTTAATGCACAAAACACGAAGGAAGTATTAAAGTTCTGCCTAAAAGATTCATTTTCTTTCGACCTTGCACCTACACACACCATTTTTTCAATAGATACACACACCATTGGGATGCACACAAAGCAAGTAAACACATTTGATCCTAACATATCCCGCCAAAGTCGCACTTTCAATTACAAAATTCAGAGAGCACAAAGAGCTTAGAAATTTGACCTGGTAGAGAGAGAGGAACGGGAAGACGATGCACAGGGCTGCCGTTTGAGGTCAAATTATCAGTCTCCTTATACGAATTCCGAAACAACCACAACAGATCGTAGGTGAACTTCTCCGGTATCTCATAAACATAAACCGTAAGCGGCATGGAAAACGTCGGGTAGAAGGAGTCCTGGTAGAGCCGATCGATCTCCGTCCTCCAGATTAAATCATCAAGCCTGGTAACACTCTCGTCGCCAGGCGTACTCACGGTGTCGTCCTTTGCTGCCATTTGAGATTTTTTTACCAAAATCGGCACTATTATAAAACTTATTCTGAAAATACGTTCGTTTATAAACTTATTACCAAAATAGGCTGGATTGAGTAGGTTTGGGGTAAGTCGCTGGTTAGTACAGCGACTCACCTGGAAAAAGCCGCTGTACCACTCAGCGATTTTCTCCGAACCACAATTTATTATTATTTTTTTAAATAAAAGGGAGAGTCGCTGCATGGTGCAACGACTTTGGTTTTAAATATTCAAAATAATAATCCAAAATATTTAATTTGCAGAGAGTAATTCAAAAAAAAAAAAAACTGAGTCGGTGCAGCACTCATATATAATTTTTTTTACTTTTTTTTTACCATATATAAGTTAAATACTACTAATAAAACTTAACAAAGTAAAAAAAAAAAACTAAATATGAGTCGCTGCATCTCAAATTTTTATTTTTTAGGAAATTAATTATTTATCTAGTTTTTACTCCTTTGAAGGAGTCTACTTTGCACAGCTCGTTGATGAATCAAATGAGGTTCAAATGGGATATGATCAATGGTTATAGGTTCGTGTCGTCGCAAGGATTCATCGAATATGAGTCGCAAAAGTTGTACCCTTTCTCTGGAAGCACACGGGTCGCGCGAACATGGTTCAAGGCGCATGCTGGAACATGGTTCAAGTAGACTCCTTTGAAGGAGTCTACTTTGCGCAGCTCGTTGATGAATCAAATGAGGTCCAAATGGGATATGATCAGCGGCTATGGGTTCGTGTCGTCGCAAGGATTCATCGAATCTGAGTCGCAAAAGCTGTACCCTTTCTCTGGAAGCACGCGGGTCGCGCGAACATGGTTCAAGGGTGCTTTGTTATATGTATTTCCAGCATGCGCCTTGAACCATGTTCGCGCGACCCGCGTGCTTCCAGAGAAAGGGTACAACTTTTGCGACTCACATTCGATGAATCCTTGCGACGACACGAACCCATAGCCGCTGATCATATCCCATTTGGACCTCATTTGATTCATTAACGAGCTGCGCAAAGTAGACTCCTTCAAAGGAGTCTACTTGAACCATGTTCCAGCATGTGCCTTGAACCATGTTCGCGCGACCCGTGTGCTTCCAGAGAAAGGGTACAACTTTTGCGACTCACATTCGATGAATCCTTGCGACGACACGAACCCATAGCCGCTGATCATATCCCATTTGGACCTCATTTGATTCATCAACGAGCTGTGCAAAGTAGACTCCTTCAAAGGAGTAAAAACTATATCAAATAATTAATTTCCTAAAAAATAAAAAATAAAAATTTGAGTCGCTGAACTATGCAGCGACTCATATTTAGTTTTTTTTTTTACTTTGTTAAGTTTTATGTTAAGTTTTATTAGTAGTATTTAAATTTTTTTTTTAATTTGTTAAGTTTTATTAGTAGTATTTAACATATATATATGGTACAAAAAAAAAGTAAAAACAATTATATATGATTCGGTGCACCGACTAATTTTTATTTTTTTTTGAATTACTCCCTGCAAATTAAATATTTTGGATTATTATTTTGAATATTTAAAACCAAAGTCGTTGCACCATGCAGCGACTCTCCCTTTTATTTTTAAAAAAAATAATAATTTGTGGTTCGGAGAAAATCGTTGAGTAGTACAGCGGCTTTTTCCAGGTGAGTCGCTGTACTAACCAGCGACTTACCCCAAACCTACTCAATCCAGCCTATTTTGATAATAAGTTTACAAGCGAACGTATTTTCAGAATAAGTTTTATAATAGTGCCCATTTTGGTAAAAAATTCGCCATTTGAGGAGGCGGGGTAGCTTATTAGAAAGAATTGTTCGAGGGAGATGACGGGGTACTCGAAATTAGGGTTAGGGTTAGAGTTGGGGAGAGTGGATCTGGCGACGAGAAAATGGAAGGTGGAGAAATACTGGACTAATTGATTCAAGAAAAATTGCAAGAGTCCTGGTTAAGCCTAAAATTAAAATGTTATAAAGCCCAGAAAGATATATAAGTACACTAGTACCTGATGAACAGGTATGTGCGAAATACATGCCTTTGGTGAAATACATGCCCGTTTGTAAAAATATCACATTTTAAAAAGTATAGTAAAACTACCATAAAAGAATTTTATTTTTAAGAAAAGATAAATTCATATTTACTTTTATCTTTTCTTTTGATAAAACTCTACTCTTAATAACTGCTAATTGCTTCTTAACATTTGATAACAGGGTTTAGTCTTCTCCCCCACATATACCCCTCACCTTCCCCTCAGCTTCAATGGTGGCAACATCGGCATCAAAAGCAGAGGCTTCTCGGAGCATCCTCAACACCTCCCGCCTTCGAGCACGCCTCCCCTCTGCCTTCGATCCGTCTCGAGTCGCCGCTGCCTCCACAGTTTTTCTGCGTCTTCTTTATGCTCGACTCGCATCCTGGTGTTCTTCGTGCTCCTCCGGCGACCAGCCTCCACCGCTCCGCGTCGCTCGCCTCCCCTCCCACCTTCTCATTCTTAATTAAACTTACAAGTTTGGTCAAGGGCCAAATTAGGGCTCGTCGGTGAAGCTACGACATCGGGATAAGAGGGCTTTCGAAGGGGACGCAAGGGCACAAACTAATGGTGGTGGCAATTGCGGCGGCGAAATTGCACAAGGAACAGCCGCGGCGGGATTTCTAGGGTTCATGAGATTGAGAGTGAAATTCGATTTTATTCGCGATATAAACCTTCTGATTCCACAAAGATTTTACGCGTCAAGATCATATCTTCGAATCCCATGGGTTGATTGAACAAAACGCGGCAAAAACGGGACCGAAATCGGCCTATGATAGCCATGGATGGTGCTCGCCGAGAGCTTGGGCTGTTTGGAGGAGGAGGATGAACAGTAAATGGTTCAACCCTAATGCTCTGAAGTTTTATGATATAACAGAGCATTGACCTGACTTCGTATAAATGTGGTCTGACTTCGTACACACGTGGTCTGATAAAGTACATAATGCTCTGAAGTTTTAAAGTACCATGTTCATCGCCTATATACGTCACCACCAAGCCTTGTTCGACCCTAAGAAAAACACATCTCGATTCATTAAATTCAAAATCTGACCACGCCATCGTCTTTGACATGCTCAAGTTACTTAAACCCGACTCTTGAATCATTTAAAATCACCTCCGAACGACATCGAATCACCTCCGTATCGGCCCGCGTTGCGCATAGAAAACCGGTAACTATTCCACTTTGAAGATCCTAGACTTCGCGACCTATCTTCGGAGAAACCTTGCAGCGTCACAAACCCAACAACACCGCCCTTGCTACATGAGGTGGAATAATACTCTCTTATTTTAGTTGGTTTTTTCTTCCGTGTTCTGATCGAAGTGATCTATATAGCAAACTTTAAAAATTGCTACTTGTTTTCACATGTTTACTATTTAATATGTGTTCTAATCTCTACAAGAGAACATCATTTGAAATTTTGTATAAAAGTGTAACAGGGAGGATGCTGAAGCATTCCAGGATTTACATTAGACATCACTAATTAATTTTGGAGAAAACTCCATGCAAGCAAAAGGAGGCAACTCAAATCACGAGGCGATATTTGTTCTTCGTTTACAGCTAAACTATATACAAAGGGATTCACAACTCTAAAGAACCACAAATAAGGTTTTATTACAAGTACAACATATATTGGAAACTTGAACCTCACATGAAATTGGAAATTTTGCAACTAAATGCCGCGATAAGGTCAAATGAACCCCTCAAATTCATTTCCGGTTCTACAAAGAGTAGATTCAGTGATAACCAAACTATATACAAAGGGATTCACAACGGGCTCTTTTAAGTAGCTCGTTGGTTAGTCGAACGACAACCCCATGTAGCAAGGGCGGTGTTCTTGGGTTTGTGACGCTGCAAGGTTTCTCCAAAGATAGGTCGCAGAGTCTAGGATCTTCCACCGACGTTGAAAAAGAGCTTCAAAGTGGCATTGTTACCGGTTTTCTATGCACAACGCGGGCCGATACGGAGGTGATTCGATGTCGTTCAGAGGTGATTTTAAATGATTCAAGAGTCGGGTTTAAGTAACTTGAGCATGTCGAAGACGATGGTGTGGTCATATTTTGAATTTAATGAATCGAGAGGTGTTTTTCTTGGGGTTGAACAAGGCTTGGTGGTGATGTATATAGACGATGAACAGGGTACTTTAAAACTTCAGAACATTATGTACTTTATCATACCACATGTGTACGAAGTCAGACCACATTTATACGAAGTCAGGTCAATGCTCTGTTATATCATAAAACTTCAGAGCATTAGGGTCGAACCGTTTACTGTTCATCCTCCTCCTCCAAACAACCCAAGCTCTCGGCGAGCACCATCCATGGCTGTCATAGGCCGATTTCGGTCCCGTTTTTGCCGCATTTTGTTCAATCAACCCATGGGTTTCGAAGATATGATCTTGACGCGTAAAATCTTTGTGGAATCGGAAGGTTTATATCGCGAATAAAATCGAATTTCACTCTCAATCTCATGAACCCTAGAAATCCCGTCGTGGCTGTTCCTTGTTCAATTTCGGCCACCACCGAGCTTCGCCGCCGTAATACTTAACAACTTAAAACACTGACACTTAAATCTTCGTCTGCAAGCCTCTTCTTCTTCAACAAGTTACTTTAACTTCTGGAATCAACCACTGATGTGCCGTATAGGACAGATGACACCAACCAACCATGCAAGGAATAAAGGCCGATTGGTTAGTCTAATGAAAGACTATGCAAGGGTGAAAACATAATGGTTCTAATGATCGTAACCGTTTACTATCATTGTTCCTCGAATAAATCTTCATTCTACTCGGGCTGATACGGAGATGATTCGATATCGTTCGGATGTGATTTCAAATGATTCAAGAGTCGAGTTTACGTAACTTGAGCATGGCGAAGAGGTGTTTTTCTTGGGTCGAACAATATCCACTTTAATGAATCGAGAGGTGTTTTTCTTGGGTCGAACAAGGCTTGGTGGTGATGTATATAGGCAATGAACAAGGTATTTTAAAACTTCATAACATTATGTACTTTATCAGACCACATATGTACGAAGTCAGGCCACATTTTTACAAAGTCAGGTCAATGCTCTGTTATATCACAAAATTTCAAATGTTAGCCGATTTTAAATTTTAGAGCAATATCCACTTTATCAGGCCACATTTGTACATAGTCAGATCAATACTCTGTTATATTAACTTTAAATTTTAAACTATTTTTCCCTATCTCTTACCATAGTCATGTGTATATTTATAAATTTAAAGAAATAATTTTATATTAAAAATCATATAATTTTACATTTCAGTTACGTAATTACAAACATTATAGCATAAATCTCCATTCTACTTGGGCCGATACGGATGTGATTTGATGTCGTTCGAAGATGATTTCAAATGATTCAAGAGTCGAGTTTAAGTAACTTGAGCATGGCGAAGACGATGGTGTGGTCAGATTTTGAATTAAATGAATCGAGAGGTGTTTTTCTTGGGTCGAACAAGGCTTGGTGTCGTGGTGATGTATATAGGCAATGAACAAGGTATTTTAATACTTCATAACATTATGTACTTTATCATACCACATATGTACGAAGTCAGGCCACATTTATACGAAGTCAGGTCAATGCTCTGTTATATCACAAAATTTCAAATGTTAGCCGATTTTAAATTTCAGAGCAATATCCACTTTATCAGGCCACATGTATACGTAGTAAATGAAGCATTGTTGTCTCGCGTTCCAGTACGCAATGGATAGAATGGACCACTAGCCTTCATCATAAACCAAGAAACAACCTATGAGAAGATGCCAAAATTTAATGGTGGATTATCACCATCTGTTGTACATTGAGTATCAAGAGCAGAGCCACTGATATTGTGTCATTTAGTGTAGTCACTCATTTCCTGCAGATTGCTATTACAATACAAGGAGTGTGTAGTGCAGGTTGAATTATTGCTAGAACATGCTTGCCGCCAACAAGTATCAGTTCGCTCTATCACTAGCAACTACCAGAAAGCACCAACAAGCTGCAAAATAGGCATTCAGCAAGCCAAAATATTACACCAGGATCAAAGCACTTTGTCAATACTGAATGTTTGTTTCAAATTTAATGTTAATATAACAGAGTAATGACCTGACAACGTACAAATATGGCCTGATAAATTGAATATTGCTCTGAAATTTGAAACTGACTAACATTTGAAATTATGTGATATAACAGAGCATTGATCTGACTTCGTATAAATGTGACCTGACTTTGTTTAAATGTGGCCTGACAAAGTACATAATGCTCTGTTATGTAACAAAATTTACGAAAATGAAGTTTTAAATGTTAGTCAGATTTTGAATTTAATGAATCGAGAGGTGTTTTTCTTGGGCAAACAAGGCTTGGTGGTGATGTATATAGACAATGAACAAGGTACTTTAACACTTCAGAACATTATGTACTTTATCAGACCGCATGTGTACGAAGTCATACCACATTTAAATGAAGTCAGGTCAATGCTCTGTTATATCACAAGATTTAAAATATTAGCCGATTTTAAATGTCAGAGCAATATTCACTTTATTTCTATCAATATGCACTCATTCCTTTTGTGAAGTTTGTTATATCCTTCAAACTTTAGTTCTATCAATATGCACTAATTCTTTTTGAATTGTGATTTAATTATACACCTTTTGATTCATTAAATTCAAAATCTGACCACACCATCGTCTTCGTCATGCTCAAGTTACTTAAACCCGTCTCTTGAATCATTTGAAATCATCTCCGAACGACATCGAATCACCTCCGTATCGGCCCGGTTTGTGCATGGAAAACCTAAATTCTTAAATCATATATCATAAAATTTCAAATGTTAGCTAATTTCAAATTTCAGAGCAATATTCACTTTATCAGGCCATATTTATTCGTAGTCAGGTCAATGCTTTGTTATGAAATAAAAGACCATTGACCTGACTTAATATACATGTGACCTGACTTCGTATAAATGTGGGCTGACAAAGTACATAATGCTCTGTTATGTAACATTTGAAATTATGTGATATAACAGAGCATTAACCTGACTTTATATAAATGTGACCTGAATTCGTATAAGTGTGGCCTGACAAAGTACAACATTTGAAATTCTGTGATATAACAGAGCATTTACGAAAATAGTGTTTTAAATGTTAGTCGGTTTTAAATGTGAGAGCAATATTCATTTTATCAGACCACATTTATACCAAGGCACTGAAGAGTGTACAAGAAAGTCTAATATATAAGAAGGTTGATTTAGCAATTCGAATCTTTTAGAAATGCATCGAAAACAGACAAAACATAGCACACAGAATCAGTTGCTAACACACTGTAAATTCGAATCTTGTAGTGAACGATGTAGAAGCGGAGGGACAGTGTGTTCTTTGTCTTACGCTCTCCATAATTAGCGACCCAATCGGATCGTGTCTTGTCTTACGCTCTCTATAATTGGTGATCCAACCGGATCGTGTCTTGCACAACGTGGGCCGATACGGAGGTGATTCGATATCGTTCGGAGGTGATTTTAAATGATTCAAGAGTCTGGTTTAAGTAACTTGAGAATGACGAAGACGATGACACGTGATCCGATTTTGAATTTAATGAATCGAGATGTGTTTTTTTAGGGTCGAACAAGGCTTGGTGGTGATGTATATAGGCGATGAACAAAGTACTTTAAAACTTCAGAGCATTATGTACTTTATCAGACCACGTGTGTACGAAGTCAGACCACATTTATACGAAGTCAGGTCAATGCTTTGTTATATCACAAAATTTCAAATGTTAGTCGATTTCAAATTTCAGAGCAATATTCACTTTGTCATGCCGTATTTGTACGTAGTCTGATCATTACGCTGTTATAGTAGCTTTAAGCAGAACCACTTTTATACCAGAACCTGCCTAGTTAAGAATGATGTTCTCTTGTAGAGATTAAAACACATTAAATAGTAAACATGTGAAAACAAGTAGCAATTTTTAAAGTTTGTTGTATAGATCACTTCGATCAGAACAAGGAAGAAAAAAACCAACTAAATTAAGAGAGTATTATTCCACCTCATGTAGCAAGGGCGGTGTTGTTGGGTTTGTGACGCTGCAAGGTTTCTCCGAAGATAGGTCGCGGAGTCTAGGATCTTCAAAGTGGAATAGTTATCGGTTTTCTATGCGCAACGCGGGCCGATACGGGTGTGATTCGATTTCGTTCGGAGGTGATTTTAAATGATTCAAGAGTCGGGTTTAAGTAACTTGAGCATGGCAAAGACGATGGTGTGGTCAGATTTTGAATTTAATGAATCAAGATGTGTTTTTCTTAGGGTCGAACAAGGCTTGGTGGTGATGTATATAGGCGATGAACAAGGTACTTTAAAACTTCAGATCATTATGTACTTTATCAGACCACGTGTGTACGAAGTCAGACCACATTTATACGAAGTCAGGTCAATGCTCTGTTATATCATAAAACTTCAGAGCATTAGGTGTAACACCCCCAAAACTTAACCCTTTTGGAAAGGTATTACCGCCAGTGACCCCAGTGTTCCTTACCGAGATCACCCAAGGCTTTACCAAATAAATACAATTTATGAAATGCAATTGATACACAAAGATCAAGCATTAAATTCCAAAACATAACATTGTTGAGGAAACAAGAGTTACGGGATTACAACCCAATCCCGAATAGGTCAAAACATAGTTTAAACCAAACACAGCGGAAGACTAAGAAAGTAAGTTACAATGGAGTTATTGTCCAAAGGATCATAACCTGATTAAAGAAATAATTAGAACATTCAAAAACCACCGCCGACTCCATAGTCCTTCTAATCTTCTGAGCTACTTCTTAACTGATGTGCCGAATCAAACGGATGACACCAGCCAACCATGCAAGGGAAAATATTGGTTGGTTAGTCTAAATGAATAGACTAGCAAGGGTAAAAAGCAGACTGGTTCGAAGCAGTCATATTAGGTTAGACTCACCGCTTCTCGGATAATAACCGGTAACGGTAGTCAACCATCATATTCCTACTGGAATAAACAAGAGATATGCACAAGAGAAGATTCTGGAAGACTGAATCTTCACAGAAATCAACTCGAAAAGAGACTCCAAGAGAAATGAGTCTTTAAGGAAGTAATGACAAATCTGGAATATTACAGAATCATTCAACCATGATTTAAAACTGACTGAGATGCTCTGGTTCACGACCAACCTCATCGCCTACAGCGAATCCAGATTGGAAAGAGAACGTACTACATTCAAGTCAAGACGAGTTTTCCTAGCTGCACTGAACTTAGCTGCACTACTCGCCCAAGGTGTATTAATTATGTGCGTCAAGGTAGCACTTATCTGATTTATGTTTCAAAAACACACATCACGTTATAGACTTTTACATGTGTACCCCACCAATGGGACGACACATCTTAGTATACGTTTCGTCGAGAGTGACGTATACCGAAAGGTTTGTGACACCAGCTAAGTGTCCTATCTCTACACACATGTGTAAGAGACCGATCATGATCTTAGAATAGTACCAGATGGGGACGAGCCACCCCGATACCAGATTATAAAGAAATGACTGGACAGAGTCCGAGTAACGTTCCTATTTAACAGTGCTAACTAAACAGTTATAGCACCACCACATTTACAGGATAAATCCACATAAAGGCCCGAAAGGCGATCACAGATAATAGCGTTGTTCTAACAGATATACAACCTATTATATGATTTTCAAAACAGTTTATCAAAATCGTTTCCAGACAAACAGAATATTCATTCCAAATTAATTACTCAGATAAACTACTGATAATTAATGTAAATATGGAACGAAAGAGCAAGAGTGAACCGCCACTTGCTTTACTCCGCAGAATAGTCTAAAGACGTCACTGGATTCCGGGCTCGACACGGTATAGTTCCGACAGCACAACAACCTTCGAGTCGACCCATAAAAGGAACCCTAAGTTAGATCCGACATAAACAGTACGAATCTAAACACGGCGAAAGAACACGAAAGGAAAGACGCCACGACGACAACCGACCAAGCCAAAGCCACGAAGGCGTTCTGGGCACTGGCGGCGGTCGCCGTTCTTGGCGGCGGTCGCCGTATTCATCACGGCGGTCTCCGTGAAGAACACGGCGGTCGCCGTTAAGAACACGGCCGACTGAAACGAGAGAAAACTCACTCCAAAACACGAGCGGTTTGGCCTCCTTCGACTTGCTTTGGCTTCTAACCTCCAAGGCTAACCAAAAGCTTCACAAAGGCACTCTAGAAACACACCAAAGCAACACCGGCGAGACCTTCGAATTCCGGCGAAAACACAACTCCGGCGAGAGGCGAATTTGGCAGCGATTCGGGGTTGTAGATGACCCAAAACCCATGCCCAAGCTCGTCTATTTATAGGCAAACCCCAAGGAGTGATCTGCAAACCCTCAGACGTGGCAAACGATGCAACGGTGCGCCTCGAACGACGCCGGCGACCGGCGGGCAATGCCCACTGGACAATCACGGCGGTCGCCGTATTTTTGCCTGCGGCGGGCACGCGGCGGTCGCCGTAAATACGGCGGTCGCCGTCGTTAGGCCTGTCGCGGCCAGCTAGAAGCTGACACGCTGACATCTCGGGCCCAACCACGGCGGTCGCCGTTTCCCCCTTTTCCCGCCCATTCGGCTTTGAACGAGCATGACGATAAACCGGGATAAAAATTATCGTACGCGAACGACAATTTAAAATTCAAGGCACCTTGTCTGTATATTATTTCACTGAGAAAAATATTACAGATATAGAGCACATTACAGAATGTCTCAAGCTACCTGAATTAAATCCGACGTACACAACGGGTACTCGGGAAAATTCCATAATTCCCAAAATAACCTTACAAAAATACGGGGTATCACATCTCCTCCCCCTTACAAGAAGTTTCGACCCCGAAACTTAGGTCGAGAATAACTCGGGAAAACGCCTGAGCATATCTGACTCGGTTTCCCACGTCTCCCAAGTAACTTCTTCGGTCCCTGACTTGGACCACATCACTCGTACCAACGGCACGATCTTGTTGCGCAAATGCTTCTCCCGACGCTCCAAAATGCGCACGGGCAACTCTTCATAAGTACCATTAGCTTGAATCTCGATGTCCTCGTAACTAAGCACATGAGACTCATGTGGCACATACTTTCTGACTAAAGACACATGGAACACGTTATACACCGGGTGAGCCGATGGCGGCAACGCCAAACGGTACGCTAGAGATCCCACTCTATCCAAAATCTCGAATGGTCCCACATAGCGAGGGTTAAGCTTCCCACGCTTACCAAATCTGAAAACTCCTTTGGATGGCGATACCTTGACAAAAACCTTGTCACCGACCTCGAACTCGACAGTCCTGCGCTTCCGATCTGCGTAGGACTTCTGTCGACTCTGAGCGGTCAACATTCTTTGTCTTATCAAAGCAATGTCTGAAGCCGTCCTTTCGACCAACTCTGGTCCAAGCAGAATTTTGTCGGCATTATCGTCCCAACAAATCGGAGATCTGCATCTGCGACCATATAAAGCTTCAAACGGAGCCATCTTGATTGTAGCATGCCAGCTATTGTTGTATGTGAACTCAATCAGACTCAAGCTGTCCTCCCAGCTAGTCGGACGATCGAGCACACAAGCTCTAAGCATATCCTCCAGAGTCGGGATGGTCCTTTCAGACTGGCCATCTGTCTGAGGATGAAACACTGTACTGAACCTCAACTCGGTTCCCATAGCCTTATGAAGTTCCTTCCAGAATTTTGACATGAAACGGCCATCTCGGTCCGATACAATGGTCTTAGGAATGCCATGTAAGCGGACAATCTCCTTTTGGTAAACTTCGGCTAGCTTCTGGGTTTCCCATGTGGTCTTGATGGCTATGAAATGAGCACTCTTCGTAAGCCTATCCACAATTACCCAGATAGCATCTCTCTGACTTCGAGTCTTGGGTAGCCCAGTGACGAAGTCCATGGAAATGTCCTCCCATTTCTATTCTGGCACGGGGAGAGGTAGCATCTAACCACCTGGTCTGCGGTGTTCGATCTTGACCTTCTGGCAAGTTAAGCACTTTGCCACAAAGTCTGCTACGTCCCACTTCATGTTTGGCCACCAAAACTTCTTCCTGAGATCCTTGTACATCTTGCTAGAGCCAAGATGCACAGAATAAGCAGATGAATGAGCTTCTCTCATCACCAACTGACGAAGACCTTCTGTGTCAGGCACACAGATCCGATCCTGAAACCAAAGTGATCCATCATCCTGAACCACAAAACTGGGAGCTTTCCCATCCATCACTTCACTGCTTAACTTTACCAAGATGATGTCATCGACTTGCTTTTCTTTGATTTGATCCAGCAGTGTAGCCTGAATCTCCATCATACTCAGGTACCCTCTACGCTGGTCATACAAGACTTCAATGTCGCATGACTCTTGGTTTAGCTTGGTCTGAGCAGTAAGCAACGCAACCACAGTCTCGTGTGTTGTCTTCCGGCTTAGCGCATCAGCTACTATATTAGCCTTGCCCGGATGATACAACAACTCCATGTCGTAGTCCTTGAGCAACTCTAGCCAGCGGCGTTGTCTCATATTTAACTCCTTCTGAGTAAATATATACTTGAGACTTTTGTGGTCAGTGAAGACTTGGCATCTTATACCATAGAGGTAATGCCTCCAAATCTTCAGCGCAAAGACAACCGCTGCTAACTCAAGATCATGGGTCGGATAGTTTTCTTCGTAAGTCTTGAGTTGTCTAGATGCGTAAGCAATGACTCTGCCCCTTTGCATCAAAACACAACCAAGGCCACACTTGGAAGCATCACTATAGACCACATAATCGTCATTCTCCTCTGGGAGTGCTAACACGGGTGCCGAGGTCAACCGTCGCTTCAACTCCTGGAAACTGACCTCGCACTTGTCATTCCAGACAAACTTCTTGTGGACTTTGCGGAGTAGATTGGTCATCGGTAGAGCGATCTTTGAAAATCCTTCTACAAACCTTCTATAATACCCGACAAGTCCAAGAAAAATGCGCACCTCCTTCACATTCTGGGGCTGTGTCCATTTGGCCACCGCTTCAATCTTTTGGGGATCAACCATAACCCCATTTTTATTGATCACGTGGCCTAAGAAAGCCACTTCCTTCATCCAGAATTCACATTTAGACAATTTAGCATAAAGCTGATGTTGTCTAAGGATCGACAAGGAAATCCGTAGATGTTCCTCGTGGACTTCTTCATTCGGAGAGTATATTAAGATGTCGTCGATGAAAACCACCACGAACTTATCCAAGTACTGGTGAAAACATCGGTTCATCAAATCCATAAAGACAGCTGAAGCATTTGTAAGCCCAAAAGGCATCACTATGAACTCGTAATGACCATATATGGTCCTAAACGCAGTTCTAGGAATGTCCTGCTCCCGAATCTTGAGTTGATGATATCCAGATCTTAAGTCGATCTTGGAGAACACCTTTGCTCCTTGCAACTGGTCCAACAAGTCATCAATCCTAGGCAAAGGATACTTGTTCTTGATCGTCACCTTATTCAACTCTCGGTAGTCGATACAAAGTCGGAACGATCCGTCCTTATTTTTGACGAATAAAACCGGAGCACCCCACGGCGATGCACTCGGCCTGACATAACCTTTGTCAAGAAGATCTTCAAGTTGATTCTTCAACTCTTGCATCTCAGCTGGAGCCATCCGATACGGGGATTTGGAAATCGGCCCCGTACCAGGCTCGAGATCAATTGAAAACTCTACGTCACGATTTGGGGGTAATCCTGGAATTTCTTCCGGAAAGACATCCGAAAATTCCCTAACTACAGGAATATCAAGAACCTCAGGTCCATCCTTCTCAGGCGAATCCAAGTAGCAAAGGTACCCGACACATCCTTGTCGTAGTAGCTTAAACGCAGCCATCGCATTGATCAGCTTGCCGTTATCAGCGTCATTTCGACCTTTGAACTTGCACACGAATTGGCCCCCGGATGACACCGTCACCGTTCTTGAACTGAAGTCGATCACCGCCTTGTGACGCGTCAGCCAATCCATACCGAGAATAATGTCGTATGGAGCCATGGCTATGCAGATTAAATCTGCCTCGAATTCCTTACCCTGAATGGTAATCGGAAAGTCGGACAAATGCTTGGTTCCCACCAAACGTTCTCCATTAGGAAGATTAACGACGAAAGGGTCGCACGAATCATTGCACACTAAGTCTAACTTGCTAACACAGCTATCCGAAATAAAGGAATGCGTAGCACCAGAATCAAACAGAATGCACACTGAAGTAGAGTGAAGGTATAGAGTACCTTGAGCAATCGGAGCGTTGGGTCCATCTGCCTCACGCATCTCGTACAAGCGTTGGCCCTGACTTCCAGAAGCAGTTGGGGCCTTTCCCCTGTTCTGAGCAATCGTCTGCACTGAAGGGCTAGGAGTCTCGGCAGGCTTAAACCTAGGTCGGTTGCTCTGATGAACTGACCCTTGCTGCGACTCTACTCCCTTCTGCTTCCCCTGCTTGCAGAACTTTTGCAGATGACCATCACGTCCACACCCAAAGCATGGCCTCCTCTCCTTCCGACACTCAGTGCTCTTGTGCCCAGCAGTACCACAGTTATAACACTGAATTGAACGCCTGGTATGCCCTGACTGCTGAGTCGATCCTCCTTACGTCATCTCCGTCTTAGCTCTGCCGGATTTGGCGAAGTTAGACGGTGGCGCAGGGCGCTTAAAACCACCTCCCTGGTTTTGATTCTGCATCGACTTCTGTCGGTTGTGCCTCTTGGTCGACTCCTCGAGAGTTACCTCCAGCTTATAGGCACAATCCACATACTGCTCCAAGGTAGAGCATGTATGGTGCACCATTAATGGCTTGATATCCGGGTTCATCCACTCGTGGAAGTACCAGATCTTTTGAGCCTCGCTGGTGATCTCGGCAGTGGCGTACTGTAGAAGATGGTTGAACTTAGATGCCAACTCGGTCACTCTCAGACCATCAGTCTGAGGGTACAAGAACTCTTTATGCTTTTCCTCTCTCATAGCACGAGAGAAAAAGCGATCAACCATCTTGGTCTTGAACATCGACCAAGTCAACACTGGGCTCTCAGCCAAACCAGTGCTCTCCCACCACTCGCTAGCCTCCTCCTTCAGCTGAAGAGAAGCGATATGGACCTTCTCGGCCTCCGTACACTCCACGTTCCTGAACAGCCTCTCCATATGGGAGAACCAATGAGTCACTGCCAATGGCTCCCCTTTCCCGTTATAGCAGTCGGGTCTCATGGAATTAATGGTCTTAAGAGCGCGACCATAGTTGTCCCTCGCCCTAACGGCAGTCTCCTGAATCACAGGGTTTCTGGGTTCCACAACATCAGGAACCGCTGCATGAATAGGCACTTCTTGTGCTTGAGGCGCACTTGGTCTCAAGACATCTGTAATAGCCTATATCACGATCCCACGGATCGCCTCAACAGCTGCAGCGTCAAACAGCATCGGCGCCTGGGTCTGATCCTGACCTTCACGCCTCTGCTGGACGCGAGACTCAGACTCGTGTTCATCCTGAACACCTCTTCCTGCTGGTCTGGGGTTTTGGCTAGTCCCAGCACCGGCTCGAGTCGAGTTTCTCGTGCTTCTTGGGTTCACCATCTGTTTACCGATCCAATTCCAAGCATTCAATACATTAATATTATGCAACATACTTATGCAATATATCAATGTACATAAATCACTCAGAATAGATCAACTTGGCATTTTATAGATGAACCTTCGAATTCTTACACAAGTTACACATAAGTTTATCATTCGAGCGTTTGGACAACATTGCTCAAAGATATAAGTGTTTCTCAAAGTACTTACCGCAATACTGAAATATTACACAAAGTACAACTTGGAAAACTAAGAAACGAACTACTACGATAGGCAACGCCACTCCTCCTCAAGGCGTTCCAAAATGTCTCCCATACGACTGGCTACTCGTGCATGGTCTCTTCGGGCTAGGCTCACCATCGAGCTCTGGCGATGGGTTTCGCATCCTGCTTGACCCTGAAGCACATAGTCCTAGCTCAGTCATGGTAAAGTATGGGTCGTCCATGACTGGTCCTCCTATTCCAGCCCTCCTCTGAGTACTGGCGATCAGCTCATCCCTCTGACGCTGCTGTTCTGCGGAGATTACCTCGCTCTGGCGGAGAATCTCCTGCAGCTCGGATTCCGACCTCCATCTCCTTGGAGTAGGGATAGGCTGAGATTCCCTGTCACTTCTCCCAATATCGTACTCGGTATACAGTGCCTCCCAATCATCTTCTGACATGGGTGCGTACTCTGGCACTGGTGACAATCCTGTACCGGGCTCCTGATTCTGCCCTCCAAGGTCCAACTCTGGATCATCTTCTGGATCATCCTCTATGGGATCCTCATCCTCAGGATCATCCTCGATGGGATCCTCTTCCTCGGGATCATCCTCGATGGGATCCTCATCCTCGGAATCATCCTCGATCATCTCCTCGTCCTCGACAGGATCTTGCTCAAGCATCTCCTCTTCCTCCTCCTCGTACTCGATCTCCTCGGGAATTGGTCCCAGCAGAAAGTCGTCTTGGTAAACCCCTTGTTCATACCTTGACAACTCGTCTTCCTGCTCCCATTCCTGTACTCCATCCACCCTTGGTGGCGGCACAGGTGCAGGTCTAGGGACCATAGCATTCCTGGCTACAAGGACAACCTACTCGGGGAGAACGTGCTTGACGTCTTCGGGTGGGCTACTCGGGCCTCCAACCTCGAAACATCGCTGAGGTAACGGAAAATCTAGCCTCGGCTGATCCGACTTGGCGTCTTCCGACCCCCTACCAATAGAAAAGCAGACACCCATCCTATCGAACAATAAGGAAGGAATTAGTCTTTTTAGACATAGAAGCAAGCTTACTATATCAGACTATAAAGAAGACACGACTATGAACGGTGTTTTTAAATTATTTTCAGAATGAAAATTCAGAGCCCTCTTTAAAGCATTTTGAAAATGAATAAATGGTTTATAAAAATTCCAAACCCGTTTTAAAACCTTTGGCTCTGATACCACAACTGTAACACCCTCAAAACTTAACCCTTTTGGAAAGGTATTACCGCCAGTGACCCCAGTATTCCTTACCGAGATCACCCAAGGCTTTACCAAATAAATACAATTTATGAAATGCAATTGATACACAAAGATCAAGCATTAAATTCCAAAACATAACATTGTTGAGGAAACAAGAGTTACGAGATTACAACCCAATCCCGAATAGGTCAAAACATAGTTTAAACCAAACACAACGGAAGACTAAGAAAGTAAGTTACAATCGGAGTTATTGTCCAAAGGATCATAACCTGATTAAAGAAATAATTAAAACATTCAAAAACCACCGCCGACTCCATAGTCCTTCTAATCTTCTGAGCTACTTCTTAACTGATGTGCCGAATCAAACGGATGACACCAGCCAACCATGCAAAGGAAAATATTGGTTGGTTAGTCTAAATGAATAGACTAGCAAGGGTAAAAAGCAGACTGGTTCGAAGCAGTCATATTAGGTTAGACTCACCGCTTCTCGGATAATAACCGGTAACGGTAGTCAACCATCATATTCCTACTGGAATAAACAAGAGATATGCACAAGAGAAGATTCTGGAAGACTGAATCTTCACAGAAATCAACTCGAAAAGAGACTCCAAGAGAAATGAGTCTTTAACTGAGATGCTTCGGTTCACGACCAACCTCATCGCCTACAGCGAATCCAGATTGGAAAGAGAACGTACTACATTCAAGTCAAGACGAGTTTTCCTAGCTGCATTGAACTTAGCTGCACTACTCGCCCAAGGTGTATTAACTATGTGCGTCAAGGTAGCACTTATCTGATTTATGTTTCAAAAACACACATCACGTTATAGACTTTTACATGTGTACCCCACCAATGGGACGACACATCTTAGTATACGTTTCATCGAGAGTGACGTATACCGAAAGGTTTGTGACACCAGCTAAGTGTCCTGTCTCTACACACATGTGTAAGAGACCGATCATGATCTTAGAATAGTACCAGATGGGGACGAGCCACCCCGATACCAGATTATAAAGAAACGACTGGACAGAGTCCGAGTAACGTTCATATTTAACAGTGCTAACTAAACAGTTACAGCACCACCACATTTACATGATAAATCCACATAAAGGCCCGAAAGGCGATCACAGATAATAGCGTTGTTCTAACAGATGTACAACCTATTATATGATTTTCAAAACAGTTTATCAAAACCGTTTCCAGACAAACAGAATATTCATTCCAAATTAATTACTCAGATAAACTACTGATAATTAATGTAAATATGGAACGAAAGAGCAAGAGCGAACCGCCACTTACCTTACTCCGCAGAATAGTCTAAAGACGTCACTGGATTCCGGGCTCGACACGGTATAGTTCCGACAGCACAACAACCTTCGAGTCGACCCATAAAAGGAACCCTAAGTTAGATCCGACATAAACAGTACGAATCTAAACACGGCGAAAGAACACGAAAGGAAAGACGCCACGACGACAACCGACCAAGCCAAAGCCACGAAGGCGTTCTGGGCACTGGCGGCGGTCGCCGTTCTTGGCGGCAGTCGTCGTATTCATCACGGCGGTCGCCGTGAAGAACACTGCGGTCGCCGTTAAGAACACGGCCGACTGAAACGAGAGAAAACTCACCCCAAAACACAAGCGGTTTGGCCTCCTTCGACTTGCTTTGGCTTCTAACCTCCAAGGCTAACCAAAAGCTTCACAAAGGCACTCTGGAAACACACCAAAGCAACACCGGCGAGACCTTCGAATTCCGGCGAAAACACAACTCCGGCGAGAGGCGAATTTGGCAGCGATTCGGGGTTGTAGATGACCCAAAACCCATGCCCAAGCTCGTCTATTTATAGGCAAACCCCAAGGAGTAATCTGCAAACCCTCAGACGCGGCAAACGACGCAACGGCGCGCCTCGAACGACGACGGCGACCGGCGGGCAATGCCCACTGGACAATCACGGCGGTCGCCGTATTTTTGCTTGCGGCGGTCGCCGTAAATACGGCGGTCGCCATCGTTAGGCCTGTCGCGGCCAGCTAGAAGCTAAAACGCTGACATCTCGGGCCCAACCACGGCGGTCGCCGTTTCCCCCTTTTCCCGCCCATTCGGCTTTGAACGAGCATGACGATAAACCGGGATAAAAATTATCGTACGCGAACGACAATTTAAAATTCAAGGCACCTTGTCTGTATATTATTTCACTGAGAAAAATATTACAGATATAGAGCACATTACAGAATGTCTCAAGCTACCTGAATTAAATCCGACGTACACAACGGGTACTCGGGAAAATTCCATAATTCCCAAAATAACCTTACAAAAATACGGGGTATCACATTAGGGTCGAACCGTTTACTGTTCATCCTACTCCTCCAAACAACCCAAGCTCTCGGCGAGCGCCATCCATGGCTATCATAGGCCGATTTCGGTCTATGACAGCAGACACCCACCGCGTAAACCCAAAAAACAAAAACATAAAAAAAACATTGTGTTACAGCCTCATCCCAACTCACAAATCAAAACCCACAAATCTCTCTTTAAGAAATCTCAATCCTAAACCCAAAATTTAAAATTATAAGGAAAACAAAAACAAATCTTGAATTTGAATAAGATCAAATCCAAAATGGGGCAAAAGAGAAGCAGAGCAGCGAGCAGAGCGTGGAGAATCCTCCGTATAGCGTTGCTGTGGGCCCGGAAAGGCGGGATCTTGAAATGTCGACTGATGGCGGAGCTGAAGCACATCAAGGCGCTGCACCGGCACTCCTCTTTCGTGAGTCGCCGCCGCATCGACTCTGTCGCCGTCTACGGGGAGCGGGAGCTCTCGTTCGACGAAACCCCCATCCTCCGGCTCGGGATGAGCCGCCCCGATTCGCTCCGGTTCAAGCTCCCCTGCATCAAGCCCTCCGTCGTCGACTTCGACTACGATTTCGGAGAGGAGATCTACGCGGGGAGGACGAGCTTGCTCGAGAGTGAAAGTGGCGAAGTGGATGAGGATGAAGGAGAAGACTGCGATGTCGAAGACAGTGGTTTTGCAGTGGGAAGCAAAGGAGAGGAAGAGGGAGACTAGTAAAATTGTGAGATTTGGGATTAATTAGGTTAGATTAGTAGGATTAGGATTTTCTTTTACCTTTAACTTTTAAAAATTTTAATGCTTTATATGATATTTACATTTAAAAGAAAAGTTAAATTACACCCTCAACAATAGCAAGAATACCACAATCCGTACTGAATTCTGATAGTTTTGCAATACTTTTGAAAATCTTGAATTTTTGCAACTTGCTTTAGCAAATCTGGTATATTTGCTAATGGGCCATGTTAATATGTGTTGACAAGCAGTGAAACGGGTCTTCAACACTAAGCCACAACCATTTTCTTTCCAAAGGCATGTCGGCAAAATCGAAAAGGTCATCCAAATGCAGGGGTGTTTAAAACTGGTCCGGACCGAAGAAATTATGGTCTAGTCTCCGGTCTAGATATTTTTCTTAATCTGGTTCCGATCCGGTCCAAACCCGGAAAAAAACAAAAGACCCGATTGGACCATTTTTTTTTACAAAAATAATAATAAATTAGTTAATTTCCTTTTTTCTACCGGCCTATATGTACTATGAGATGGGTTGGTATTTTTTTGAGTGAAACAATGACAAGTGTGAGTTTGTTTTTACGCATAGTTAAGAGTACAGGTAACATTAAGATAATTCTTTAACGTATCTTGACATTAAAGTAGGCCCTAAAACTATCAATACTATATATAATTAAATAGGAGTTTAAATGCTTTTTTTTTTTAAATCGGTCTAATCCGATCCATATTTTAGAAAAATTCTGATCCGGTCCAGACCGGATGAACAAAAGCTATTGAAATTCTATTTCCAATATCTGTACCGGAGACTAGACTATAATTTCTCAACAAAAGCTATTCTTACATCTCCTATTTCCAAAATCGAACATCAATCCAAGTCAGTAGAACTCGCAAAAACCACCAAATTGCAAAACCCCATTGAAATTCTATACAAAAGACCGACATGAAGGACGAATTATAAGCCGAATCTAAGACTTGTCAACCGAAGATCTAGAGAGAACAATAATTTCTCAAGTTTGAGGAGGATTATTTAACAACTAACCCAAATCCAAGTGAACCCTAAAATAGACTGTAAGTTGAACAAGTCACGAAAATGGAACACAAAAATCAGCCTTCATCGTCGTCTCTCTCGAAGGCGCAGTGAGTGAGCAGCGACACAACACTGACGAATCTTCTTCGAAATGTTGCTAGGGAGAAATTTGGAGAAGCAATTGAGGAGTTTCCACGGAAATTCATGAAGGAGCGGTGGCTGAATTTCTGAAGCGGCTTCTCCATGGTTTGGATGGGCTTATTGGACACTGAAGAATGAAAAAAAGCACTGGGATTTTGAATGGAACTTTCAGTAAAATCGAAAAGAAAAACAGAGGAAGGAAAATCACCGAATTTGTGCAGATATGTAACCAAAAAGCAGGGGAAGAAAAGAAGAAAGAAAGATAAACTGCTGGTAAAATATATATGTCAAACATGCATCTGTTTTGAGAAGTGAGATAGAAGATGGAGAAGTGGGCAACTTGGGGTAGAAGATGGAGAAGTGGATTTGACCAAGTCAGTTTTGTGGGTTTTGTTTTGGGCAAAGGTTTTGTACACTATAATTTTTTTCTGGGTATATTACAGTTTGAAACGCAGAAATCTTGCTTAAGTAAGATTTTTGCGTTTCAAGACAAAATATACCTAGAAAAAGCATTTCTGTATAAATTTGAAACGCAGGTATTTTGAGCAAAATACCTGTGTTTTAATTTTTTATTTTTTTTTAAACTGAAACGCAGGAATCTTGCTTAAGCAGGATTCCTGCGTTTCAAATATCTGAATTTTGAAAATATTACAGTTTTGAAACGCAAAAATCTTGCGTTTCACTAAAAAAAAAATTCCCAAAATTGCAATTTTTTTCATAATCATGTAGAGAATTTCAATACGAGTCCGTACATATAAAATTCGTCCAAAACGGACATCGTTTGCCCCTCCAAAAGCCCAAAAAACGAAGTCTTCCTACACTTTTTTTTACAATTTGGTGCCCAGCATATAGGGCATTGTAGTGAATTTTTTTGGTATTTTCGGCATTTTTCTACTATAATTTTGTATAAGATTTTAATACGAGTATATAACTATACGTTAGAACCATAATATATAATTATAGTATATAACTATACAATATAACAATAGTATATAAATATACGATATAACAATAGCATATAGCTATAGTATATAACAATAGTATGAAATTATACGATATAACCATAATATATAACTATTCGTTAGAACCATAGTATATAATTATACGATATAACAATAGTATATAACTATACGATATAACAATAATATATAACTATACGATATAACAATAACATATAGCTATAGTATATAACAATACGATATAACAATAGTATATAACCCTAGTATGAAACTATACGATATAACCATATTATATAACTATTCGTTAGAACCATAATATATAATTATAATATATAATTATAACAATAGCATATAGTTATAGTATATAACAATACGATATAACAATAGCATATAGCTATAGTATATAACAATAGTATATATATAACTATACGATATAACCATAGTATATAGTTATAGGATATAACGATACGATATAATCAAATTTGATATAACTATAAGATATAACCACAGTATATAACTATCACCGTTCGTGAACGCGTAAAAACATCCGAAGCACGCTGTCTGTATTTTATTTCACTGAGAAAAATATTACAGATACATAGCACATTACAGAATGTCTCAAGCTACCTGAATTAAATCCGACGTACTAAACGGGCACTCGGGAAAATTCCCAAAATTCCCAAAATAACCTTACAAAAATACGGGGTATCACAGTTATATCCAATTTGGTTATATCTTATGGCTGTATCCTATAGTTATATACTGTGGTTATATCTTATAGTTATATTCAATTTGGTTATATCGTATCGTTATATCCTATAATTATATGTTATGGTTATATCTTATAGTTATATCCAATTTGATTATATCATATCATTATATCATATAATTATATATTATGATTATATCTTATAGTTATATCCAAATTGGTTATATCTTATGGTTATATCTTATAGTTATATCAAATTTGATTATATCATATCGTTATATCCTATAGTTATATACTATGGTTATATCTTATAGTTATATCCAATTTGGTTATATCATATCGTTATATACCATAGTATATAATTATAGGATATACCCATAAGATATAACCAAACTGGATATAACTATACAATATAACCATAACTATAATATATAACCATAGTATATAACTATAGGATATAACCACAAGATATAACCAAATTGGATATAAGTATAAGATATAATCATAATATATAATTATATGATATAACGATATGATATAATCAAATTGGATATAACTATAAGATATAACCATAGTATATAATTATAGGATATAACGATATGATATAATCAAATTTGATATACCTATAAGATATAACCATAGTATATAACTATAGGATATAACCATAGTATATAACTAAAGGATATAACTATAATATATAACCATAGTATATAACTATAGGATATAACCATAGTATATAACTAAAGGATATAACCATAGGATATAACTATAGGATATAACCATAAGATATAACCAAATTGGATATACCTATAAGATATAACCATAGTATATAACTATAGGATATAACCATAGTATATAACTAAAAGATATAACTATAATATATAACAATAGTATATAACTATAGGATATAACCATAGTATATAACTAAAGGATATAACCATAGGATATAATTATAGGATATAACCATAAAATATAACCAAATTGGATATAACTATAAGATATAATCATAGTATATAACTATAGGATATAACGATATGATATAACCAAATTGGATATACCTAAAAGATATAACCATATTATATAACTATATGATATAACCATAGTATATAACTAAAGGATATAACTATAATATATAACCATAGTATATAACTATAGGATATAACGATATGATATAACCAAATTGGATATAATTATAAGATATAACCATAGTATATAACTATAGGATATAACCATAAGATATAACCAAATTGGATATAATTATAAGATATAACCATAGTATATAACTATAGGATATAACCATAAGATATAACCAAATTGGATATAACTATAAGATATAATCATAATATATAACTATATACTATGGTTATATACTATAGTTATATCGTATAGTTATATATATACTATTTCTATATCGTTCATTTATATACTATAGTTATATACCATGGTTATATCGTATAGTTATATACTATAATTATATATTTGGTTCTAACGTACTATGGTTATATACAAATTTTATATCGTATAGTTATATACTATTGTTATATACTATAATTATATACTATAATTATATATTATGGTTCTAACGAATAGTTATATACTATGGTTATATCGTATAGTTTCATACTATAGTTATATACTATTGTTATATCGTACTGTTTTATACTATAGTTATATGGTATTGTTATATCGTATAGTTATATACTATTGTTATATTATATAGTTATATACTATAATTATATATTATGGTTCTAACGTATAGTTATATACTCGTATTAAAATCTTATACAAAATTATAGTAGAAAAATGCCGCAAATACCAAAAAAAATCACTACAATGCCCTATATGCTGGGCACCAAATTGTAAAAAAAAGTGTAGGAAGACTTCGTTTTTTGGGCTTTTGGAGGGGCAAACGATGTCCGTTTTGGACGAATTTTATATGTACGGACTCGTATTGAAATTCTCTACATGATTATGGAAAAAATTGCAATTTTGGGAAAAAAAATTTAGTGAAACGCAAGATTTTTGCATTTCAAAACTGTAATATTTTCAAAATTCAGATCTTTGAAACGCAGGAATCCTGCTTAAGCAAGATTCCTGCGTTTCAGTTTAAAAAATAAATAAAAAATTGAAACGCATGTATTTTGCTTAAGCAAAATACCTACGTTTCAAATTTATACAGAAACGTTTTTTCTGGGTACATTTTGCCTTGAAACGCAGAAATCTTGCTTAAGCAAGATTTCTGCGTTTCAAACTGTAGTGTACCCAGAAAAAAAATGGAGTGTACAAAATATTTCCGTTGTTTTAACATGTTTTGCTTTCTTTTTTTTGTAATTTTTAATGTAAATTTTAATGGACACATATCATTTCCAGAATTCGCCAAGTGGCGAAATTTTTTCTACTGATCTCTCTTTTAGAAGGTATTAGGGTGAATTATTTAGGGTAGATAAGAATTAACCGTTAGAAATATGATGACGTACGCTCTACAATGTTCACTAACCAAAATTGTGGTTATCCGTTGT
Organism: Rheum nobile; assembly: GCA_027886185.1. Lineage (NCBI taxonomy): Eukaryota > Viridiplantae > Streptophyta > Magnoliopsida > Caryophyllales > Polygonaceae > Rheum > Rheum nobile. The sequence continues at coordinate 7,274,904 of WOAB01000028.1, read as the reverse complement.
TCGGTTAGCCAACATGCTAGTTAACCATCTTTGGACACACTAATTGTACACACTAGATTAGATATATGAATATGGTCACAAGGTAATAAGAGCTTTAAAGATCAGACGCACATCAAAATTTAATTGGGCCCTTACTTTTTAACGCATAGATAAAATTGCATTTCAGCGCATAGGCACCTCACGTAACGTGAGGAGATGCTCCACACGTTACGTGAGGAGAGGCTTCACACGTAACGTGTGAAATGACTCCCCATGTTACGTGTGGAAAGGCTCCACACGTAACGTGTGGAGCCTCCCCGGCTTTAAAAGCCAAGTTTCTTCTTCTTCCCCAAATCTACCCTAAACCGCCGCTTGCCTCAAAAATTTTTTCCCTCCCCACGTTACGCATCTAGCTAGTCTTCTCGTTACACATCAACAAGATTCGCACGTTACGTAGATCCATATCCTTCAAAGGTTAATAACATCCCAAATCTTGTTAATTTGTAATTAAATTTTTAAGTTTTTTTTTTATTATTGTAGATCCATATTTTTTTAGTGTTTTTGTTCTTGTATTTTTTGTTTTTGTGCAATTTTGAAGTAGTTATTTGCATTTTATGGTTAATTTTGAAGTAGTTATTTTGTATGAAATTGTAGAAATTTGATAGATTTGTATGAAAGGGTGTTTAGGGTTTTTGTTGGATTTGTATGAAATAGCCAAATGCAAGTGGTAGTTTTGTTGGATTCGTTTAAGAAGTGTTAGTTTTGTTGAATTGTGGTAAAATTTTGATGAAAAAATGCGTTGCCGGAATCTGGAATGTCGCCGGAAATCGTCTTGGAAAGAGAAGTATCCACACGTAACGTGTGGATACTGTCCACACGTAACGTGTGGATACTGTCCACACGTAACGTTTGAATATAAATTTATTTGCGATACCCGAATTCAATTGTATAGTTTTAATTTTGTATTTTAGGTATACTCGGAATTGTATATGTTTGAGATAAAATGATTTATTGTTGTAGATGGAGCCTGGTGAGAGAACGAGGCGTAGAACCAGACGAAACCTCGTCCGGGACGCTTCGTTTCGGACTGAGGAGGAGGTAACCCGTAGGGTTGCGGGCGGTACTCAGGATGCTGGAGGATATGGGCAGGCGGGCAATGTTGACCCCCTTGTGTTCCCGTTTGTGTCATCGTCATCGTTTCTTGTGGCGGGTGGTCTTGCGGACTCGGACCCGCAGTTGTACCCAGAGTACAACGTGAGCCCGCTCCATGGTTATTCTGATACGATCGATCAGAATAACTATTATGGCCCTCAATTTAGTTCGTCGCCCCAGCAGAGCCATTACCGTCATTAGAGCCCGACGTCCCATCAGAGCCCTCACCTCCATCAGAGCCCGGCGTCCCATCAGAGCCCTCACCTCCATCAGAGTCCGATGTCCTATCACAGCCCTCACCTCCATCAGAGCCCTCACATCCATCATCACAACCCTGTATATTATCAAGGCGGCGTAGATGATCATATGGGTACAACCCATGGGAGAGCTCGGGGCTCAACCCGAATGCACCTGATCCTATGGTAAGTAGCCTTAATATATGAAAATATGAGCATATGATAAAATGTAATTACTTATCATTTGTAATAAAAAATGTAGGACGAGGATAGTCAGGCTTGGGCTCCAAGAGGTCAACCTGATTATGCGGACGAGGAGCCAGAGGAAGCCACCTCTTCGCGGCCAAAACCTCCCCGAACGAAGAAAAAGGGGAGATATGACCCTGAATTGCAGGTTAGAGTATATGGAGGCTTGGGCTTGGGCTCCATGAAGTATCCCTTCTCATTGCACTCATAGAAGAACTGTTGCACAACTGTTCTTCCTTACATGCCCTTTTTTCGTATCTCATGCATGATGTTGTACACTTGCTTCATCTTGGTCAAGTTTCCTAGGGACGACCTTATTGTAGTAAAAATCTTTTGAGGCTTGCAATGATTAATTGTCATCACCCTAATAATCTCCTTCTCTTCAGCGTTTGGTCGCCCAACTAATGCATGACCATACAAATTCTCTGTTATCACATGATTGTGAGTTCCATGTTGTACACTGATCTTCCATGATCCCTTCGGCCCTTCTTTCAGCCTCAACATGAATGGACACCCACACTTCTTCGACTCTGTGGTATCCCTCACTTGGTCAGCTTGTTTACGGATGTTTTGTCCATGCCTATCGCACGGTAACCAAGTCCCCCCAAGGGCTCTATACGCGGAAGGTTTATTCCTCCCCTTTATGATGCAGAACTTGTGACACATAGGAGTCTCCCGCACCCACATAAATGCTTCTTCTCTGGACTCCCAGATTTGGTCTGTTGTGAAGAACTCTAAATAGTCAGCAGAGACGAAAACATCCTCTTCTGGTGGTACACTAAACTGATGCTGTGTGTGTAGGGATGGAAAGCAAAATTGTGGGTTAGCAAAAGCCGAATTCTTAGTCTCTTCATGAGATAAAGATACTTCTGGAGGCGGACAACTATAGTCAAACGATCCTAGTGAGAAGGATGGTATATCATCTGGTGTTTTACACTCAGATGGTGTGTTCCATTCCGGCAACGGTTGATGAGGTGTTTCCCAGCCAGAAAATGATTTTTGTAGGGTGCTCCAGTCATCGAGGGAAATATTGTTTAACCCCTCGTACAAATAATAGTTCGTGTGCATACACAAATAATAGTGAACTAATTATCAACTGTGAAACCATAATTCCCTTTAAGGAAGCATTCTTAGACATCAATTTAAAGGAACGAAATTACTCTCTATATAAATGTGTAATACCCCTAAACCAGAAACCACATTCTGGTAAAGCGAACGGTTTGTCACAAACCGTGCCCTTTTACAGAAGGCACAGAAACCTCTAGAAACCCTAATCTAGTTGTGGTTTCACACGTTACGCGTGGACATGTTCCACACGTGAAGTGTGAAGCATGTCCCCACGTAACGTGTGAAACCACAATCTGGCACATGTCCCACACGTTACGTGTGGACATGTTTAGGGCATAACGTGTGAAACTGTTCTTCAATGTAACGTGGATCTTGCTTTCTTACACATATATCCCTCAAAATCTAGCATGTAAAACTTGGTTTCTAAAACCTCAACAATAAATATCAAGTTCAAAACTTTGAAAATCTAGCATGTGAAACTTGGCTAAATCCTAAACCCTAAACAACAAATATGTATTGTTTTCTACCCTAAACAACTAAAGTTCAAAATTTTGAACATGTCCCAAACAAAAAATGAAAAATTTAACTTTAAATAACGGAAATTACCTCATTTGGAAGTGGATCATCTTCGACATTGTTGTTCTAATAATCATTGTTGTTCATATTATCCTTTTTTTTTTTAAATGAGAGTGTAAAACACAAATTTTTAAGTGTTTCAAATGAAGGGTTTAGGTTCGAAATTGGGGCTTAGCCGGGGAAGATGAAGAGGGGACCATTAATTCAGTTAGGTGGGGACAAGACGATTAATTCAATGCGTTTTACAACAGTCGTAACCCCACGTTACGTGTGATGTTATTCCACGCGTTACGTGTGAGCTTCTACCACACGTAACGTGTTGAATATATTCACATGTAACATGGTGCTTCTTTTTCCCTTAAGGGTTTAGGGTTTAGGATTAGGTTTAGGGTTTAAGGTTTATTATTTTAGGGTTTAGGATAACAGACTTGTGACTACAGCTGTATACAGCTATATACAACAGCTGGTTATTAGTTGTCAAAGATTTGTCAATCACATTTCTCCTTTTTTTCAGCTGGTTATTAGTTGTCAAACACATTGTTTTTCACTATATAAGAAACATTAGGGTTGTTTGTTCACTACAACAATTCCAACACAAGCGGCGCCTACAGATACACTTTTGGGTAAGCTTTTTTTTCCAGTTTCTATCGATTTATGATATTTGTAGGAAACCAAGCACTACAACAAACAATGGTATCTTCATCCAAATCATCAACAAACGCAGATAGGCCACGCTATTGTAATTTGAAAGCCGTTGTCCAAACTTGGGATTTGCAGTAGAACTACGGAAGGAGGTATTGGGGATGCCCAGAAATGGGGTGTCGTTTCAGGGAGTGGATTGATCCAATGTACGAGGATAGGGCACACGCAGTTATTCGACAACAATGGCAGGAAAAACAAGATCTTGTTAAGGAAAATCAAGAACTTGTTAAAGATCTTGATAACATTCGTAGGTATAACTTCAATCTATTAAATGATGTACGTCGTAGGTGATTAATGTCGTATCTTTTTGTATAATATTGTTTATGTACTATCAACCTTTGTAGGGAGCAAGAAATTTTAGCAAACCAGAGATATCATATGAAGCGAACGTTCACCAGAGACTACCCTAATTTCTTCAAACGCTAAAGCAATGTCATATCTTTTCTCTATTTTTTTCTAAGTTTATGATCAATTTGTATTGTTTTCTCTATTGTGTGCTAAATGTTGTTGTAATCAATTTGGGTTATGAACAATTTGTATTGTCTTCTATGTTGATGATCATTTTGTATTGTTCTTATAAAGATTAATACAAGTTGGGCTACACAATGGGGATAACCCTCCCCTAATTTGAAAACAATCTTATATTTCATACACAATATTAAAACACAAATAAATTACATGTCATAAACCCTAAACATACGCTATCTTCAGGTTGAAAGCGGCTCGGTGGCTCAATCGAGAACTTTACATTGGAAGGACAGCAGACCGAAATAAGCGAAATAAACGTTGACTCAATACTAATCGAAGAATACTTCGTATAACGTTACTTAATAAAAAAAAGGTTTACTTAACGTGGAAACACTCTCCTCACGTTAAGTCAAGCCCTAAACCTATGGAGCATCTTCACGTAATGTGTAGAGCCTATACACACGTTACGTGATGCATGGTTCCATACGTAACGTTTAGTGTTAGGCCACACGTAACGTGTGGTGAGACTCCACACGTAACGTGTAGAGCCTGTTACGTGTAAAGCCTATACATTAAACAATAATTTTGGATATGCGCTGAAAAGTAATCGTGTTTAATTGTGATAGCCTGTTGGAAACTATCAGGCTATTGGATAACGAAATGTACTACACAACGGATCTTGTTTGTTTCGAACAAGGTGTTCATTTTAGATTTGATGTGTGCTGTGTGCATAAGGTCACAACTGATGTGTGAATAATTCAATTGTGATCACCTGTTGTGGGTTGTTTCTTGATTGCACCAGGAAGGAATACTAAACTCTATGCATATTGGATAGTCTTTTGAGTACATTTCCCTCATCTCCTTCAGCTAGTAAGGAAAGCAATATTTCTCACAACATCAAAACATGCACAAAACCCGCAACCATGCAACAAAACAAGTACTACCAAGGGGGCCTTACACAACAAGGCCCACAAGCTCAAGGGTTCCCTTGGATTAGCTGGTCCCCATTTGGTTCGCATTTTACAGCCAAGCCACGAATCTTTACATCATAGTACACTTCTTCCACTCGTTTCAGGTCATACTTCATACCTGTTGAGTTTATTAGAAGAGTGTTCATTAACTAAAAATCTTTTTTATGATACCAACCCTACAAGTTTGAATATTAGATCAAAGGATGCAGGATAACTCACCATCGAATTTCTTACGCAAAAAGTCATTCCTGAGATTTAGCATGCGAAAGGCAGCATGAAGATCAGTTAGGAAGTTCAAAACCTTCCTTGGGCAATCGTAGTCTCCCGATGTCACTTGGTTCACCACATACCGAGGCTGCAAATACAGAAGAAAATAATCAGCGAAATTTGAGCAAATTCTATTTGAAGTAATAAAGAAACATGCATAGAACTTCCTGCAACTGCGGACCAGCCATTAGGATTTACTAGCTGCAATATTAAACATTTTTTTCCAACTTATACAGGAAATCAGAGAAGAATGTAGAAGCCAAAAGGTAGCCAACATTTAAACAGTATGAAGAATAACTATTGGCAATTTACTGTCAAAATAAGCAGTAACTCTCATCTTTTCTCTCCCCTGGTTCTCGAGAGATATATTGCAATCGAGTTCGTCCTACGTAGATAATGTACACACAGTACAATGGTAACATTTAAATCCACAACCACCACCAAAATTTTAACACAGTCGAGAGACAAAACTGTGATGTTATGACTTATTCATATAGCATTACTCAAATCCAATGATGAATAAACATCCAGTATGCATATGACAGGCAAGGGTATCAAGCTACATTATATGAAATTTACCAGTTCATTAGACATGAAACAAATTCCTGCAAGAAAGAAAAAGGCAATATCAGCATGATGAGAGAGAGATAATTTTGAATTATGAAAGACTACAATGTTGGGTAAAATACCATTAAGGGCCCGTTTGGTTTGAATTGTGGAACGGTAACGGAAACAAAACAAGTCTAGTCCACTTTAATGTCATTATTGATCAAAATAATAAAATTGTTTCCTTCTCTCTTCTCTTGGCCCTATGATGAAGTATTTGTTACCCCACTACTAGGATGGGGTTTAAAATGATGAAATCATATACTTTCTTCCTTCTCTTGACACGCAAATTTTAGAGCCCCAAGCCAAGATGAAAATTTTGATCAATGTATCATGATGCTACATGGATTATATTCGTTTCATTTCCGTTACCGCTTACGTAAATTCAAACCAAACGAGCCCTAAGTATTACTCAAAAGATTGAACCAGTTCATAGTATTGCAATGCCGTAGGGGGAATCAGGCCACATCTGATAAAAGTTTCACCTAGAGTACTAATTGGTTCACACATGTGTCAAACTCTATACTGTGTTTTATAATTAGCATTTAGCACTGGCCACATTTGTCATTTTCAAGGGAAAATCAGCAATTAAATATTTCAAAGGGGATGAAAGCTTTTTCCTAAAGCAAACAATTGGGCGTCGAAACTCATCACTTGGAAGCCTCCTACTGATGTAGAGTTCAATTCTCCTGGGTTCCAGTTACGCTTTTGTTAAGAGGCTCTAATATGTTTCAATTTCCATTGGCTTTTAGAGTATTACAAAACTGATTGTATAGCCAATAGTATGATGGTATGATCTATGCTTCAAATTAAGAGGGGAGAAGAAAAGGAAGCAAAATTTAGGATCAGTTCAACTGTAAGCAAAGACAAAGGAAATATATTTTTTCCTAATTATCAACCGCAACGAAATATGACCTTGTATAGTATGCAGGGTCAAATCTATTCTAAATGTTCAAGTCAAAAAGAAAGGAGGGGAGATCAATTGACATCAGAAAATCCATCAACTGATTGTGCAGCAATCTGTACAGCTTTTGAGTCAACATTTATGTAAGCAACGTCAATTTGACTGACAGCATAATTTTCAGGTTTTGCAACACTTCAGAATAGGAAATCCATCAGAGAATTGGCCTAGTAGAGATGCCTGACAAATAATAAACTTTACGATTTCATACCTCCAGATGGTCTCCAAATCATACATTACCTCAGATGATATATGACAACGGTAAAAAACACTTACCCACAAGATAGTCCTCAGTGTCCAAACCAAAGTCTGATCTATTCACTGCATATCAAATGGCAGATGAGAAGTATTAGAAGCAACCTCATTCCAGAAGGTAGCTTGTAAGAAATATAGCTGCAAAGAAATATCTTACATCCAGCTAAAAGAACGGATCATTTTGTTAACCTTTCAAAAGTATACAAGGAGCCCAATTTAGAAGCATAAATCTAAGATCTAATTCTTCAAATAGATTACAATAACAGCTAAAGAAATTAACACCATCAATATTGAATGTGTTATTGTGTTATGCATAAGGTGGTGTTTTCACATCAAGATAACGCAATCATTAGTTGTATAATCCCCTTAAGCAAAAATTCACATGAATCAAGAAGTGAGGAGCAAAGAAAGAACCCACCATCTTGCGTAGCTCTTCGAGGTAAAAAGGATCCACAGTTTAGAACCAGAAATCTAATCTCTAATTCACGAAATGAATAAGAAAATATAACATGCGGAACAAAAACCATCCAAGGCCGCATGTATCATGCATAATTTGGCGTTCTAACATCACTAAGATGAAAAGGCAATATAAGTGATATAACATCCTAAGATATTTAAAAAAAAAAAACAAGTAGAAGACTGTTGCATCCAAACATACATCCAAGCTTCTCCTCAGCTTCGCTATGCAAAAGAAGGCTTCCCGTTTCTAACCAATGCATAAAAGCAAGCAATGAGACAGCTGTCTGTGTCTCGGTTCTCCAGTCATTATGGTACCTGAACAAGGAAGAATGAATTCTTTCAAATTTCAAAGCACAAGAGCAGAGTGAACAGCAACAGACTTACAGACATTCCCTACTCACCTATAAAACTGCCCAGGATGGGCACAGAGAATCTCAGCCAGCTGGTTGAAGTTTTCCTTCAGCTTACCGATTTGAGCCTTAACCTTCTCCAAAATCCCTGTTTCGAATTGTGGAAGAAAATCGAAAGCATCAACAAACCAATAATCAAGCTCAGAAAAAGCGGAACTTGAAAGTGGAGAGTAACATTCACCACAGAAACCTAACAATCGGCCGTCACGGACAATAGAGGCAGACGAATTTCGAGAAATCTCGGTACCTGGAACGGGGCGAGATTGATGAACAAGGAGAAGACTAGCATGCATGACTCGCGTCACAGATTCGATCTCCATAGCAACGCTCCGGATCCTCTCCCTGAGGCTTCCGGAGTCTTCGAGCTGAGCTCTGAACTTGTCAAACTGAGTCTCGATAGCGGCGTCGACGGCCGCCATGGGAGACGTAGGGGAAGAATCGAAAGAACGAGAATAAACGTTTCTGGAGAGTGAAACGGAAGCGGGAGGGGTTTTGCAGAGAGCGGGCAGAAGAGGAAACAAGGGGGTGGGAGTGGGATACTTGTTGTTAGGGTTTAAGATTGAGCAGCGAGAGAACGTGGCGCAGGCGTTTCGAAACGCCAACTTCATCTCTCGTTTTCCCCCACAACGGTTTGCGTTTGTTTGACTAGTTGAAGGGAAGCACGGGAAAACGGAAAGATTAAAACAGTACTACTCCCTCCCTCCGACAATATTTGTCATGTTTGACTTTTGAATACTGTTCATCGTTAAAGAAAATCTTTAAAATTTCTTCCAATATATAAGAAAAAACATAGTCATGTGGGGTCTTATTTGATTCATCTCAACGAGTACTTTAATAATATCAAAAAATTATAATTTTTAGGATTATGTAATTAGATATATTAACGATACAAAACTCGTCTCGACAAGTGTGTCCGGTCAAAACAGGACAAACAAACCGGGACGGAGGGAGTACTTTTTAAAACTAACATGTTAAGGGTACTGTATTGAAAAATGTAATTTTTCGATGAACATTAAACATAACTAGTGCTGGCACGGGTATGATAAGAAATATAACTTTTAAGATATCTTACAAGAAGTGTAGTTTACATTTAATTAATTTAAATTGTATATTGTAAGAATATTACATTTATTCTATCAAAAGTTATTCTATATTTGTATGCAAAAGAAAAAAAAACACTTATCCTAAATAACATCGTAACCTAATAAGTTTAAAAGTTTATACAATGGTGGAGGCGTGTGCACCATAAAAAGCAAGTTATGGGCTTGTTGAGAATATATTAAACTTGAAAATATGTCTAATAATTATTTATAAAATGGACAACATTATTATATGTGATAAACATAATAGATATATGATAAAGATTAGTCAAATAAAATAAATTAATAAATAAAAATATAGATAAAAGAACACATGTGAAAACAATTTTTTCGTTTTTGTAAATAATTTTCACAATAATTTTTTCATATTTTAAAAAATAAAAATTATTTATATTAAAGTATGATCACATATAAAATTAGGCTAAATAATTATAAGTGACTGATTATATATATTAGGCACATTTTATCCATATATTAATGTCCAAATCTAAATATAAATGGGAATGATGATTGATGATTATCACGTGAATTGTCGAAGATGTTGTGTATCACACAAAATTTATAAAACCTCGTGATTACTATGTAGAATTTTCAAAAAAAAACAAACAAATTTATAGGTTTTTGGTTTTAATAAAATGACTTTTAGATACGTAATTGTGAAAATATATGTTCAACATTAATAGTATGTGTATTAAAAGAAAATATGTTTGAAAACGCATTATATGAAAATTAATTAAATAAATATGTATGTATCTAGATTGGTTGCAAAATATCTAGTTTGAGTTTTTGTACTCTGAACCATTTTGGATAAGATTAAGCATTGAAAGATTGATAACATTTAATTTTCAAAATATGAGAATATTATCTTTATTTAGTTCGTGGAATTTTATGTATATTTATCATGTGGTTATTACTGAATAAAGTCAACATATTTAATATTTATTTCGTTTACATTGGCCTTAATACATATATTTTCATATTACATACTTTGGTATATCTAGTTTGTTAACCAAATGTAAATAATTTTCTTTTTAATTTTGAAAATTTGAAAATCTAAAATCTAGTTGATGTAAATGTAAATATCAAAATAAACAATGTAAAAGTTTTTGAAATATATTTTCAATTAGGAGCGATGAATAAAATAGAAAATATATTATCAATTATTAAAATTTGGATTGCAATGTTTAACACGTAACTCAGTTAAGAGATTTAAGTTGTTTTCTCTAATATTCTCAAGCTGGATAAATAATTTATTTAAAATTCTCAACTTACTCTAAATCAATTTTAAACATAAGCCGAAGTCAAAATTAAATTGTAAAGCATAATTATTAATCTATATAAAGTATAAAGGATGAAAAATGTGGCTTTTCTATGAGATCGAATACACATTACCTTTTGACTCACTTAAAATTGGTCTTTTCTTGTAAAAATACATAATTGTAACCAAGATAAAAAGGTGTGAATCCTTATTGCTATTATGTTATTTGTTAAAGTTGTGGTATTCAGCCTTATTGTGAAGTATGAAAGCAACTATAAGATTTTTTTAATATATGCTTCTTCAATATGTTTTTTCTTAAACATAACTTGTTGTTTACTTTCTCATTGTTAGTGTAGTAATTTTCAATCATAATAAGTTACAAATAGTGAAACAAATAAAAATACAACTTATTAATAAAATTGACAAATACATATAACTTACAACTTACATATCATAATATAAATAGAGACAAATAAAAAGGAAAAGGTTATATTCACTCCAAAGAAATATAGAGTGGGGGCATATCAAGTTTTATCTTTTTTCAAGCACATCTTTACCAGAGACCTCTAAAAAGGGACTAAGAAAATATTATACACAACATTAAAAAAAATAGAAAGCACCAATATATACAATATGGAATATCATCATGAATGACATGCATGTACACAAATATGTGTAGTATAGTAGAAATAATAGTTTCATATTATAAGGATCTTACTTTATATTCAACATAATATTTCATGGAAATTTTGTTTTTAATCAAGGTCCCATAAATTAAATAGTATAGTCATTATAAATCATGTTTACTAATTTAAAATACTATAAAAATAAGGGAAATAACACTAAAAATCTCATTAAATGTAGTTTCATGGTACCGTCCACAACATACCCAAAAGATTGAGATATTTGATGAAATTCGAATACTTCATGGTAAAGTCTGCAACTATAATAAAGGTCAAGATATTTAACACAATTAGCCCTAATGAAAAATAACATAAAGCTAGATTCAAAAATCTTGATTTTATCAGCTATTAACAAAAATTATTTTTTATGGTGTTAACAAAAAATCTTTGATTTAACATATATTTCATGATTATGATATTTTTCCCATGATTGTAAATATATTTTTACCAAACCCATTCTTAAATGGGCGCGAAACTTTAGAATTAATTCGATTCCTTCAAAAAATCTTTGATTTACTAATATTTTTTGGACATTGTATAAGGACGGTTTATTAACATAATAATAAATATAAATTACATTTTTGAAGTAGAATATATAACTATATATATTATAATCACAATCCAAAATGATGTCATGCTAATAGACTAATAAAAATATATAATTAAAGTAACTTTAACATCTAAATCGTTATAAAATTTATAATATGTTGGACCTATGATAAAATTGCATCTTTATTTCTGTTATTTATTATTACGATCTATCTTACAAAGATAAATAGTATTATATAATACAAATTAAACATAGTTCGTAGGTTTATATACCAATTTTAATTATACTTAATATAAATGCTATGTAACAGAATGAAAAGAAAACCGATGAATACTTATGGTGAATATTGTTGATATTAGGTATTTATTTTTACATATATATGTAGAGGTATTAATTGAAAATGAGATGGGTTTCTAAAATAAATAATTACGTAAATATATTTTTGATTGTTAAGATTTATAGGTTGGTTGTTGAGATTTAAAGGATAAAAAGAAATTCACAAAATTATAAATATATTTATTAGATTTTTGTTTTAATTTTTATAAAATAGTTGATGCATTAACAATAATAAAAGAAGGAAACCAATGATACATAAGCGTTGTGGCCTGGTACGCCTAGAAGCATTTTGATGACTCGAAAGAAGATATGCTTAACATATATATATGATATAGATTGATTATATGTAATATCCCTTATTTTTATACGGGTAAATTTTGAAATTTCTTAAGCCCGTATTACAGGTCGGATTAAATTCAGGGAAGTACGAACATTCGGTGTAATGTTTGGTCTCTGTAATATTTTTCTGAGCAATATAAAATACAGTTAACGTATTTTTGGGTTAAGAGATCGTTCGTGTACAAATATATTTAACTCGGGGTTAAGTAAAATTACCACTTAAGGTAAATAATGACAAAAGAGGAGGAGTCGGCCTATGCCTTAGCCCACACCAGCAAACAACATCAGCAACTTGCAAGCAAGTTGGCACGGCTGGCAGCTAGCCTTGATGACTCATCGGGGCTACTTGGCCTAGCTTGGACACCTCTTGGGGTACTTGTCTTCAGGATGGTCTTCGTGATTTGCCTATAAAAGGAGAGGAGAAGTCGTGGGAGAAGCCAAAAGATAGCTCCTCACCATCTTTTGCTGTCAAAAACCCAGAAATCAGCATCCTGAGCTGAACTTTGAGCCCCGTTTGTGGACGATTCTGACATTCGTTCGATCAAGTAAAAGTTGAATCTTGGAGGTGGTATGTAGCTTAAGAGGGTGAGAAGATCAACCAAGCTCGATTCGAAGTAAAAGTCGATCGAAAGTTGGTAAGAAAACCCTTGAAGCTCACTGTTTTCACCTCTGAAATTCAGGACTTTTGTTGAACTTTGAACCCGATTTGTGTGGTCATCTCGACCTTGTTTTGATCCATTTTCAGGAGGTTCTTAGAGCTTGTTGGTAGCTTAAGAGGGTGGTAGACTCGAACCAAGAAGAATCGAAGCCTAAAGGGGTCGATTTGGTTCCCGTTCCAGACTCGGAAACCCTTTAATTCTAAGCGTGCGAAGCTTTCGTCGGATCTAAGGCAAGTGGCGGTTCGCTCTTGCTCATCGTTCCATATTTACATTAATTATCAGCTGTTTATCTGAGTAATTAATTTGGAATGATTACTGTGTTTGTCTGGAAATGGTTTTATAAACTGTTTTGGAAAATCATATAATAGGTTGTATATCTGTTAGAACGACGCTATTATCTGTGATCGCCTTCCGGGCATTTATGTGGATTTATCCTGTACTGTGGTTGTGTTGTAACTGTAAGTTAGCACGAGTATTTGTAGGAACGTCCGGATCCTGAGAGTTCCATGCGCGTTCCTTTATAACTGTAAGGGCGATGAAGACCCAACGATTGTTGAAGTTTGAACTCAGTGAGGTTCATTCTTTTAAAGGGCGAGCAAGACCCTGCGATAGTAGAAGTTTGGACTCTGTGAGGTTCATTCTTTCGATGTAGATTCAGAGGTTTGGACTCGGTGAGGTTCATTCCTTAGATATGGGTCCTGCGTGACAGGGACATATATTAAAAGATTTTAATGTGTTAATCGTTTTGGAATTAAATAAGATAAGGTGCCCGAGAGCACTTAATTAATATACCTTTGGCGAGTAGTGCAGCTAAGTAAATAGTGCAGCTAGGAAAGCTCGTCTTGACTTTTGATCAGAGTGCGTTCTCTTTCCAATCTGGATTCGCTGTAAGCGATGAGGTTGGTCGTGAACCGAAACATCTTAGTCAGTTTTTAAATCATCGTTATGTGGTTCTGTAAGATCCAGACTTGAATGTAGTACGTTCTCCTTCCGATCTGGATTCGCTGTAAGCGGTGAGGTTGGTTGTGAGCCGAAGCATCTCAGTCAGCTTTTAATCGCTGTTGTTTGATTCTTTAAATGTTCCAGACTTGTCATATTTCCTTAAGACTCAATCTCTTGGAGTCTCTTTCGGGTCGGTCTCTTTGGAGATTCAGTCTTCCAGAGTCGTCTCTTCTGCATATCTCTTGTTGTATTCCAGTAGGAGTGTGAAGGTTGACTATCGTACTCGGTTATTATTCGAGGGATGATGAGTTTAAACCTAGCATGACTACTTCGAACCTTCTGCTTTGGTCACTTGCTAGTCTATTCAGTAGACTAACCCACGATATTTTTGTTATCTGCATCGTCATGGTTGGTGCCGTCCTCCCGTTTCGGCACATCAGATAAAGTGTAATTGAAGAGACTAGAATGACTATGAAGACGACGGTGGTTTTTAAATGTTTTGGATGTGTTAATAATTTCTTTTAATCAGGTTGAGATATTTGGGAGATGACCATTGTGGTCAAGATCATTGTTTGTTTATATTTAAAAGACTTTCGTTGTACTTATTTACTCTGTATTTGTCCTATTCGGGATTGGGATGTAATCCCGAGACTCGTGTTTTATATGAATAAATGTTATCATTTTGTATCAATTGTATTTAAACGGTAAAGCATTGGGTGACCTTGGTAAGGAACACTGGGGTCACTGACGGTAATACCTTTTCAAATGGGTTAACAATTTGGGGGTGTTACATTATATTAAATGCATATTATTTTATGATTAGATTAAAAAGAAACAAATTTATAAATAAAAAATACTACAAACATAATGTATTTAATCGAGCTATTCAAAATGATAAATTATATGAGGTCGTATTTCATATATCCAAAGCTATAAAAATATTGATTTATTTCAAGTTCAACCATCTTATAATATTGTAATAATTCATGTTTACCATTCTTTTAATAGATGAGCTTATACATTTTTACCATATTTTATTCATTTTAAAAATGTACACACGAGCAGTAAGAAAGAAATATAGATATTTGAAAAAATTAGTAACGATTTAAAATATTCTCAAATATGTTATGGGCACGTAAAACCTTATTAAGACTAATCTCTTAGCCGATCGGGAAAGTAATTAAATATTATGATTATTTATTAGCAATTGAAGATTACGTGTAACAATACACAACAAAATTGATCATAATAGGATAAATACAAATCAATCTAAAATTGAAAAAATACATCAACATATCTTGTTTATATTAGCAACTTATAGGTTGTACCAGCTAATTAATAGCAACTTCATGTTAAGTTTGTTTAACAAATCTTTGAGTTTTTAGTTTTATTTATAAAACAATATAAAAATTTATAATGTAAAAAATTCAAAAAAAAATACAAAATGACACGTAAGATTTGTGGGCCCACAAGTGTTCTAGTGGCTCGAAATTCTTTTGCTTTAATATATATATATATATATATATATAGATAGATAGTTTTGTTTGAAGTGTTAATGTATTATAAAACTTGATTTATTTCAATTTAAAATATTACAGCCTATTATAACGAAAATAGAAAAATAACATCAAACTACATAATTTTAAAATAAAAAATGACAACCATTAAACAAATTAGAAAAATGGTATACCAGAATTACATAACATGGGAAATATGTATGATGCAAATAGAAAATTCTTCATAACGTAATTAGAAGCAAGTACTTAATATATGGGTGCTCTACATATAGATTATAACATAATTAGAAGCGATATTTCTCTTAAAATATATCAAACAAGATAAATACAAAAAATGATTATAATTAATCATCAAATGAAATTGAAAAAATATATCTTTCCAAACAATTTCATAAACACATATATATATATATAAAAACTATTGATATAGTGTAAGGGGATTTTTTTTAGTGAGATAATCCTCGTGGGACATATGATGCTAAAACTCCTAGATCTCCAATTATTAAATTGATCCAATTAGTCTGAGACAAATATTTTTCTCAATTTGACGTACTGTTCACATTCTATGTATCCACCGATCACTATTTCTGCCGTAACGTTTATTACTCATCGTACCTCCTAAACTCTTAATTACTTAACTCTACAAACCTAAAGCACGCCAAAACTGTATCATATAGCTAGCTCTATGTACATAAGTGTGTGTATCTAGCACCCTGGGTTCGTACACTGTGGGCGGTGACTAAATAATCAGCCATAATTTGTTGATGCATCGTTATCATGATTCACAAATGCAATCCACTTCGATCGATTTTGATATAGGCATGCGCTTGGATTCGTACACTGTGGGTGGTGACTAAATAATCAGCCATAATTTGTTGATGCATCGTTATCATGATTCACAAATGCAATCCACTTCGATCGATTTCGATATAGGCATGCGCTTGTGCCAATCTTGATGATGTTGCACGTTCCAAAAAGATCGAGAAGGATATAAAGAAAGAGAAATGAGCTGAAATAGAAGGCTTGTTTAGCAGAACTTCACTTTTCTCATTCATGTAAAAAAGGGTGATGTCAAGTGACTCCATAATCTATACCAGTGATGCTAAATTGATGTAATACACCCTTAAAAACCTAACAAGTGCATTTGAGATTAAAAACAATACAAAAATTAGTCATAAGTAATCATCAAATTAGACTGAAAATATATATATTTCCAAACAATTTCATAAATACACATATATATGAACTACTGAAATAGCTAAAGAAGAGGATTCTTCTGAGAGTAGGATTTAAGAGTGACACCATTAAGATTTTTAATCAAGCTTTAATAGTGTACTGAATGCAAAATTTTCACCTTAATTTTACATAATTGAAAAACACCTCAAATAAGTAAAAATAAGCCCCTACTTCTACATCCCTGGTACACTAAAGCAAGGTCTAACTGACTTCCAAACTTAGGTATAACCAGTACTAAAATTGGCATTGATGAGAGAAGGCCTTAATTTTCTAAATAAAAGTTACAGGCCACAAGGTTCCAGCTTGGAATGCCCTTCATATATATCATGTAAACTTTTGTTTCAAATTCCTCAGTAATTCCTCATCCACTCGGGTTCTATCACCAATAACCAACTCAAGTTTAGCACAAGGCACAAAATATGAGGCAAGTCCTCTCATGCAAATATATAGTAGAACACTCCCTCAATGTTGTAATCTATAACTCTATATCATTGAACTTACAAAAGAGCTTGGAAGAATCATTCTAGCTTCTGTTCTAGGAAGCATAATAATCAAAAAGTACCCAATGGCCAATAGACACATATCAAACTGAATACAAGGTGCACGGCTACAGAAGCTTGATAATAAAATTGCAAGCATATTTGATGAATTCAAGAGAACTGCATGGTCTCCATAGCATTATCACCCCAAAGGATATCTTGCCCATGAAAGTAGTAGTCATAGTACAATCTTTTCAACATATTTTTGAATGTGACATTGGCAACAATCATTAAATACATTGCACTAATTTGTGGCTTTATAGCCTACTTTCAGTTTTAATGCATAAATAATAAAGTAGGTTTACATGACTATAATCTCAAGTTCAAACATATGAGTGTAAAACTGATTTAACATGGCCCACAGAAGAACAAAACATTGAAAATGGTATGTCAACTAAGTAGGAATCTATTTGTGTTGGGAGAATAGAAATCCGTCCATAAACACCTCCATTGCATTTTATCAACCATTAAACCTAAGGTCAAAAAGTATTGCCCCAAGAGATGCTGAAATTCCAAGATATCAGGTCAACTTAGCCAATAATCAAACACTCTTAACTGACCCAATTTAATTTACGATCAAATCAAAAGGGGTAACATAATTAGAAAGAAAGAAATTGAATCTGACTTCTTACATCAACAAGCTGCAACACCAGGAATGAATTGGGAATGCTGAGGATAGAATCGGCGGCGAAGACAAGGGTTCCGATGATGGTTGAGGCACGAATTCCAGACAATCGGCACAAATTGCAAAGATCCGGCCATTAAATCTACATCCATTAAAAGCTATGTCAAAATTCAATCATTCAAAACCTACTTTTCACTGACTTGGGCAGTAGTTTCGGCGACCATGACCTGCATATAGCTCTCAGGCAACTCACTAATGGAGCCAAGAAGAACCACCAGAAGTGCGACGTTGAAAAGCCCTAACCTTAGATTAATGCGAGGTAGGCGTCGAACTTGTGGGCGTAGTAGACAGTGATGAGGAGAGCGGTGAGGGGCGTGTAGACGACAGAGATGATGCAGTCGACGGAGAAGAGCGTGTAGACGATGGAAGAAGTGGACACGGGCATATATAGTAGGATCAACTGCCTTATTATCTGACATATACCCTCCTTAGTACATGCAACGCGACACGTGTAAACAAAAAAGGATCTCACGGAGACAAATGGTGTATATGCAAAAATGTTGGTCAAAGAAATAAAGAAAAAACATATGGCAGTAACTTTTAAAATTGAGGTTAAAAAACGTACTGTTCATTTGAAGAGTTTCGGCTTTTAGAATAGTATGGATATGGATTTGATAGTGTGGGCGTTAGAGTAACAACGTTTGTATTTGCAACTCCCTGGCGCGTGCAGACGAGTGGATAAATCATCCACGTACAAGTTTATCAAGGCTACCTCCTAAAGGATTGGACTATCCAATTCCGACACGTCTTCAGGGAAGCGAATATGATCGTCGACTCCCTTGCTTCTTTAGCTTTCTTCTTTCCTCTCGGTTTTCATGTTATTCAACAACCTCCTGAGGGGATTCTTTCTCTCCTCACGGATGATGTAAGGGGTCGAGCTACGCCCCGTTCTATTCCTAGGTAGCTCCACTTTTATATATAATCCAGAGGGGCTACCCTCTATGACCAAAAAAAATATCAATACTCTAGGCGTTACTCTTTGCCTTGTATTAAAAAAGATAAAAAGAAGGGTGGTGTTATATATATTGGCTAAATATACTATACAAATGCACAGATTTTGAACACGTGCCCGTGTCAAGGCACGTAAAAATACAACGTGCACGTGTATTATATCGGATAATCCGGTAAAAAAAATTGAGAGAGGCACGGGCACGTTGTCCGTGCTCGTGCTAGGTAAAAATTCAAAAAAAGAGGCGTGTTATCTAATAAAAAAACAGCACGAGCACATTATTTATACTCATGCCAATTAGGTTAAAATTTAACCCCTTCTTCTTCTTCTTCCTGCCCTCCATCTTTTTTTTCTTCTTCTTCTATATTCGACGGCCATTCTTCGATTTTCTGAGCATCCATCTCCTCCTTCTTCCTTGCGACGTTAATGGCAGCAGGCGCGAGCGGTGGCACAGCATGCGAGGGCGGTGGTGCAGCGGGCGAGGGCGGCAGGGATGGCGCGGGCGCAGCTGGCGCGAGCACGGTTGGAGTGGGCATGGATGGAGCGGGCGCGGCTGGAGCCTTGGAGGCAGACGAGCTCCCTCTGACGATTTGGGCGGTGGCTGGTGGTGCCGTGGTGGGTGGCAGAGGTGCGGATGCGGACGATTACCAGGCAAATCCGATTATGGGACGAATGACCCAGGGCGAACGAGGGGGGTCTTGGTGCTTCTTTTCCATGTGGTGGACGTGACGACCGAGGACGAGGTCGCGATGCTGATGTGATGGATGATGGCCGTGGCGGCCGAGTGCGTGATTGTGGCCGTCGGGGTGAGGTCGTAGTGTTATTGTGCCGGATAGCGGTCCTGACGCAATAGGACGAGGACATGGCAATCGTGGTGGATCGTCACAGGCTACTTTGTGGGGTGTTTCTGAGGTATGTAAATTCAAATTAGATTTTAAGATAATTAATTGAATTTATGAAATCGCATGAAACTCAAATTAAAATAGTGCGATTGTAATTGAAATTCTCTCATTTAAATTGAAGTTAAAATTACATTATTTAAATTGAAATTAGAATTGCATTATTTAAATTGAAATTAAAGTTATATACTTGATATTTCCATATTGATATGAAATTGTATGGTTGAAATTGAAATGATTTAAATTGAAAATTCATGATAAAAATATTATAATAAATTTTTTTATGAAAATGAAAATAATCAATTCATATTATGAATTTAAGAAAATGAAATTAGGACTAATTTAGAAGGAAAATAAATTTGAACAATATGAATTTAGGAATAAGTTAGAAGGGAAAACAAATTTTGAAAAATATGAATTTAGGAATAATTTAAAAGGAAATAAAATAAAAAAAATACAAATTTACGAAATAATGTAGAAGGAAAAAGAAATTAGGAAAATATGAATATAATAAATAATTTAAAACAAAAAAAATAGAATAATATGAATTTAGGAATATATTAGAAGGAAAAAAAATTAGAAAATATGAGTTTAGGATATTAGAAGGGAAAACGAAATTAGAAAATATGAAATTAGAAATAATTTAGAAGAAAAAAGAAATTAGAAAATTATGAATATAATAAACAATGTAGAAGACAAAAAGAAATTAGAAAAAATATGAATTTAGGAATAATTTAGAAGAAAAAAATAAATTAGAATAATATGATTATTTTAAATAATTTACACGGAAAAAAGAAACTATTTATGGATAATTTAAAAGGTAAAACTAGTGCTGGGACTTTGTACCCGAAGAACCGACCCAAACCGTTCAATTCGGTTCGGTTATGAGTAACAAATGATGCGATTTGGCTGCGGTTCGGTTCTTAGGGCAAAATTACGGTTCGGGTACGATTCTTGTTATTTCGTTTTCACCTGGAACCAATTTACCGAATATATATACCTCTTGTAATTTTTTTCACCATTTTCCTAATTCCTCACCGCCACTCTCTCGAGCCCTAAACCTAAATCCTCTCAACCCCTCTCAATCCCTCTCAATCTCTTCCAAATTCTTCCCAATTGTTCATCAATTGATTCAATTGTTCAACCCAGCCCTAATTCGAGACCTTATTCGTTGAAATCCCCAAATTCAAAGCCCCAATTTGAAAGCCCCTAATCGATTTCGTTGAAATGGCAGAAGCGTCAAACACACCAATTCGACTCGAAGAGCTTTCTAGTTTAGATTCGACTAGTTCAAGTGATAGCGAGGAACAAAGTCAACAAACCACTGCTGCCGCTGCTGTTGCAATCAAAGCTTCGAAGGCGAAGGCGAAGTCGATTATTCCAACTCGACCTTCGAAGAGAAAGAGAGAGATGAAGGCTGTTCAGTTGCGCTCGAAGGTCTGGGAGCATTTCAACAAATTTGATGAGCCAATAATTGCTGAGGTCGATGGAGTCAATAAGCAAGTCGGGTTAACAAAGAAAGCTGAGTGTCTACACTGCAAGACAGTCCTTGCTTGTGATTCTAGAGGTAATGGTACTTCATCTCTTAAGAAGCATATTGAAATTCATTACAAGGCTTATCCTGGTAGCTTAGGTTGTGTGTCTTTGGAGGATGGGAAACAAGGTCATTTGAGTTCTGAATTGGTTGAAGGTTTTAAGAATTTAACTACTAGGGTATGGTCACAAGAAGCTTGTATAGATGCTGCAACTAGGATGATTGTGATTGATGAATTGCCATTTAGTGCTATAGAGAGGTCTGGATTCAAGCATTTCTGTGAAGTTGTTGTTCCTAGGTTAGTCTTGCCTTGTAGGAAGACGATTGTTAAGAATTTTCTAAGGATGTATGAGGAAAAGAAGCTAGAGTTGAAGAAGGAATTGCAGTCAGTATCAGTTTGTCTAACAACTGATACTTGGACAAGCTGTCAAAACATTAACTATATGGTGATCACTGCACATTTTATTGATTTTAGTTGGACAATGCACAAAAGAATCCTTAAGTTTTGTGTTATTCCAAACCATAGTGGGAATACAATTGGGAAAATCCTTGAGGATTCATTAATTGAGTGGAGAATTGAGAGGGTTCTAACTATTTCAGTGGACAATGCTTCTCCAAATAAGCATGCTATTGATTATGTTAGGAGGAGGATGTTAGGTTGGGATAGGAGGCCCTTATGTGAAGGAGATTTTCTGCATGTGAGATGTCTTCCTCATGTCATCAATTTAATTGTGAAGTCTGGTTTGAGAGAGATGGAAAGCTCAGTTGCTGCAATAAGAAATGCCATTAGGTTTGTTAGGAGTTCTACTGCTAGCACAGAGGCATTTAAGAAGTGTGTGGAGAAGGACAAGATTGAATGCAAGAAGATTTGCATTCTTGATGTCCCAACAAGATGGAATTCAAGCTACATGATGTTGGACACTGCTATAGAATTGAAGAAGGCTTTTCAGAGGATGGCAGATGATGATCCATTGAATTACAGAAGCTATTTCAATGAGGAAGAGGAGTTAGATGATGAAGAAGAGGAAACTCAAGCTCAAAGGCCAGGAAAAAAGAGAGTTGGGCCACCTAAGGATGTAGATTGGGAAAAGGCAGTGTTTTGTCAATTTTCTTAGGGTTTTCTTCCAAGTCACAGTGAATTTGAGTGCTTCACTTGAGCCAACTGTACATTCTGCATTCCTTGACATAGTGAGCATCAAAGCTGAGCTAGATGACTTGTCTACCAACCCACCAGATGAAAACAGTAGTGAAGTTGATCACATCTTGTATGACATGTCAAAGAAGATGATAACAAAATTCAACAAGTATTTTAGCACTCTGGATGACATCAATCCACTCTTCTTGGTAGCTCTAGTTCTTGATCCAAGATACAAGCTCAAGTACTTGGAGAGACAAGCTGAAAGGATGTTAAACATGGAGAAGGCTGAGGTTAAGAAAAGGACAGACAACTTGAAAGATTTATTGATTAGGCTTTGTGACCAGTATGGGAATTCTATGGGTGGTGGGAGTTCACAAAAGTCTAGAAATTCAGAGACTTCAGTTGGGAATGAAATAAGTAGTAAGGGAAGAAGGAATGCAAAGGAAAAGGTGGTGTGTACTGGAAAGAAGAAGGCTATGTTAGAGGATTGGGACAAACAACTTAAAGAAGGTGAAGACTTGGTTGTAGGTCATGAAGTAGATAGGTATTTGCTTGATCCTATTGAGAAGCCTAAAGCTGGAGCTAAATTCAAGATAACACACTGGTGGAGGGATAATGGGAGCAAGTATCCATTGCTGCAAGCTATTGCTAGAGATGTGTTGGCAATTCAGGTGTCCACAGTGGCTAGTGAATCAAGTTTTAGCAATGGTAAGAGGGTAATTGATCCTTACAACAGCTCAATGACACCTAAAATTGTTGAGGCATTGATTTGTTTCCAGAATTGGTTGAAGAGTGACAGCATTATTGGATTGGAATATATCCCAACCATTGAAGAAATGGAATTTTATGAGGAAGTTGAAAAAGGTGACAACATTATTTGTTATACTGTTTTATTCATTTATTGTTTTAAGTTTTAACTTATAATTATTTAATAATTCTTCTGAACTTGTGAATTGTGATTTGTAGAGAGGCAAGAAGAAGTCAGATAAGAAGCTGTAAACAATATCAATAACACTATAGCTGAAGACAATGAGGACAGTGACCAAAATCCTAGGGCTGTGAATTCTGGAAGAGTTTCTGCAACTTCAGATGCATCCAAGATTTCAGCTCCTCCACCAACAAAGAAAAAGAAGGTCTCAAAGAATGCAAGTGGAACTGGAAAGGCAACAAGGGCTTCACAAAGGAACAAATAAAGTCTAATAAAGGCTCAGGTATGTGTCTATTGGTTTATTTACTTTATTAGCTATTAGTTAATTTAGTTTAATGAATTGAGCTAGATGAATGGTTGAAATGTTGAATTACAATTGAGTCAAGACATCATGGATTGTTGCTGTCTTGCTGACAGCAAGACAAAACAATACATTGAGTAATGAAGCTGTTAAATTTGTTGGTTCACTTGTTGGCTTGTTGCTGTCATGAATATTCAATATGTTGGTTCACTTGTTGCAGATGAAGACCTGAAGTTGTTGCTGTCTTGGTGACTTCAAGTTGTTGGATTGTTGTTGTCTTGCTGACTTGCTGTAGTCATTTTGAATCTGGATTGTTATACTTGATGAATTGATGACATGATGTTTTAATGTTTGTGTGGTATTTGAACAAAGTCATGAACAAGTTCTTCATGAAACAATGTTGTAATCTTGAATTTGGATGTTATTTTAGATATTTTCTATTACTTAAAATAACCGAGAAACCGACTATAGGAACTGAAATAATTTCGGTTCGGGTTTAAGGAAAAAAAATCAAGAACCGAACCCGATCAAAAAATTTTTTTTACCCTGCGGGTAGGCTTTTTTTTTATATACCCGAAAGTTCCCAGCCCTAGGTAAAACAATCTAGAATATTATGAATTTAGGAATTATTCGCTTCACTGCTAATATTCTATTGTCGAATAATAGAATGTTAGTCGCGAAATGGATCAGATGATGGCCGGTGAGCGAGAGCGCACACGACATTTAGCTAAGAAGAAAGCGCGCGTCGACAAAGGGAGACCGATAGGTTGACACGGATGGATATGCTTGGTGAGGAAGTGTTGGTTTCTGTTGCCATGCCCGTCACTAGAGATTCCGCGATCACGGTTGATGATCTACTCGATACGGTGGAAGACGTATCGATGGGCAGTCACCGACACAGTCCTCCTCGCTCCATTGTGTTATGAGTCACGCCTTGAGGCCGAGCCCGAGGCCCACACAAAGGATCACGCAGATGCTCAGTCTGAGGAGCACGTAGAGCTAGATTTCTCGATGTACGAGCAGGACGAGTACAACGAGGACATTACTGAGACAGCAGGGCAGTCACCCCTACCCTCGATCGCTCCACCGACACAGGCACGGGCTCCTGTTGGTCGTAGAGGAGGCCGACAGCCTAGAGCTTGTCGAGGTCGACGCGCGCATCCGGCACATGCCGACCCACAGCCCCAGCCTAGTCCCGAAGAAGCAGAGCATCAGCATGGATGGCCTGGAGGTCCAATCGACATGACCGTTCTGACGGACTACCATACCCACGTCGCGCGTTACATTTGGAGAGGACCCTACTTTGGTACGTCCGCATCATTATTTTACATACAAATTTTAGGAAATGTGGTTGATGTAATTATGATTACTTATACATTTTATTTGACGTCACTGATGCAGACGTGGTAGCGGGTCTACACTCGGGGACTCGACGACTTGGTGGGTCTTCACAGGCGCGTGGTAGCCAGCCTTGGCACGTGGTGGGATATTACAGAGCACAACGGATTAACACCACTACGGACCTTGCAGTACGATCAGATCGATGTCGTACTTATCACTGCTTTTGTGGAGCGTTGGTATCCTGAGACCAACAACTTCCACTTCCCATGGGGAGAGATCACCATCACCCTCCACGACATGAAGAAGATTATGGGGATCCATGTTGATGGGTTGGAGTTGGCCAAGCAGATAGAGGATGACCAGCTCAGACTTCGATTGTGTGACATGTTTGATATTTCGCTCGATGATGTGT
Organism: Rheum nobile; assembly: GCA_027886185.1. Lineage (NCBI taxonomy): Eukaryota > Viridiplantae > Streptophyta > Magnoliopsida > Caryophyllales > Polygonaceae > Rheum > Rheum nobile. Next base: position 7,249,202 of record WOAB01000028.1, on the reverse strand, counting down.
ACACATTTACCAAGGGCGCTGGCTTTGTTTTTAGCCAACTATATCAGTGGGCGAAGGCTATGATGAGGAAGGGACAGTCCTAGGGGATATAGCATCCACATACTTGTTGATGTTGTTGGGTGTACCGTATTTTGCGACAGGTACAATCTCGTATAGCCCACTAATCAATTCCAGACCCTTCTCTTTGGCCCACTTTATCATTTCTTCTCTACTAGATTAATCAACTAATAAATACAAAAATATATCATTTCTTAATTTCCTATTTAACATATAAATAAACAAAATTACTTCATTAATATCTATTCAAAACTAAATGTACATCATTACATTTAATACTTATCCTAAGTCTAAAATTTCTCCTAAGTCATCTATTCAAAAATATAAAACGTACTACGTATATCAATTCAAAAAAAAGTTTACATATATTCATCAAATAAACTATATCACATTTATATTGTCCAAATTATTATAAATTGAGGTCATTAATATCTATTCAAAAGAGAACGTGGATATATCAATTATCATACAACTACCCCTAAGTCCAAAACTTATACTAAATTCATATATCTATTCAAAAAGAAATGACTAAAATGAATTATTTAAAATAATACATATCTCTAAAGCTTCTGTTTGAATTATCTCTTTCGAAGTTTTGACATTTTTTTACAAAAATGCGTTTTTTGAATTATGAGATAGATGTTGTCAAAAAAAAAGTGAGTGAAAAGGGTATTTATAATAACCACACATACTCCCAATGGTACAATTCCAACGGTAAAAAAAGTGACCGTTGGAAGTGTATAATATTTAGATAGGCACGTATAATGGATATGTGTCAGTGCCCAATTTCTACAGAGGCACGTCCACTGAACACGTGCTTGTGCCAAACTTGCTTGTGCAGGCAGGCACGTGTATAAAAGACGTGCCCGTGCCCTGCCAGTGCGAAGCTTGGCACGTGAGCATAGGTTGTGCCCGTGCCTCTTTGACCATGGCACGGGTATTTTTCTCATGCCCGTGCCAAATTCGGATACCCGACGGGTAAAATTTTGGCACAGGCACGTGTTCCTTATACGTGCCTAGTGTGCACGGGCAAGTAATACAAATACGTGTCATTCAACTGTATATTCAGCCTATGTATTTAGCCGCGGCGTAAAAAAATCTTGAAATTCTATGATAAAATATTTAGTGCAATTAAATATCATCATAAATTCATTATTTATTAATTGGATTAGTTATAAGCTCAACATACAAATTTTACTTAAAACTAGTTGTCGGGGCCCCGTGCTTCGCACGGGAAAACCGAAGCTTATGTGGATTAGTTTTTTGTCGTTTAATGGAACTCTAAAAAATCTAGTTAAAACTAAATGGGTTTAACGGAATTCTAAAAGATTTAGTATCTTTTAGAACCAATTTGTTAAATTTATTGCAAAGCAACTATGTGGATTTATAAATCGTAACTACCAAGTTGTTTTTTAGATTTTCGTCATCCTTCAAATTGTTAAGATGGTTGTACCAATATTCATCTATTTGGACATCGTATTGGTATTTCTTCACACATTACGTATGCTTTTGATTGTATAAAATGTTTTGATTAGAAAATAACTAATTTGTCTTTTTTAATCCGTATATCATTATCTTTTTACATACTTAGATGAAAAAATATAAAATACAAAAATAATTGAGCTATAAAAGAGCCAATATGAAAACTTTATGCAAATGAGACAAAATCGAAAAGAGAAAAGTCAAGTATAAATTTTTATTGCACCTCGGATTTCTATTTTTTCATAACTATTGTAAATTTTAGATAAATATGGAATTTATTCTTATCAATTCCGTATTAAATATTTGTATGGACTATTTTATAGATATTTATAGTTTATTTGTTTTAAACTTTTCTGCATTTACTTTCTTTATAATACTATTATTTTTAGTGATCTCTTCATTGGTTGATTTTAATTTTAATATAATATGAGAAAGTTATTACTCATTTGGATATGTCATAGACTCATAGTTCAGTTTAATTTCATAAGTTTCGATATTATCAGTATGAATTATATATATTATTCTTATAGATAAACACGTGACTCTAAAAGTATCAAAATCAAATTAATAATCTTTATTAGTTTGTATTTTTATATAACAACATGAAAATCCAATCATTAATTAAATAAAATATGAATGATTTTTTTGATTAAAAACATGAGAATATGATTTCTCTCACCTTTGTGAAAATATTTGGGTGAAAGATATCCAAATTTCTATCGATATCATACTTGTTATCGAATGCGTAAAATATTGTTATATAACTGCGAAATTTGGTGTCTTGTAATTGAATATTAGTACATTAGGTCTACCTTTGATGTGTTTCAGGCATGATGGAAAGTAAATGAGTAAGTAACACATAGAAAAAATTGACGAAACTTGGAATGATAATATTGAAAACTTGATATTGCTCATTCTGAAATATATATTTAATTAACATTATACTTATTATATAGATTTAATTGTGTACTCAATATATTATCGACACACACCAAACACTTTTACTATTTGAAAAGTACTAATACATCACATCATACCACCGATCACTTTAAAATACAATAGTAAATATAATTGGTAATTGACAACATATGAACAAAAGGATGAACACACATAGAATTATTTAAGACATTATAGTTTTGGAATTTGTTATTATCATTGTCATAATTTGCCATCTGTAATGATTTATGTAAATTATATTGTATGAATTACATACATACCTTATCTAATCTCAGATCAGTAAATCACCTAGCATGTATGCAACATTCCGTTTAGATAGCTATGTTTGAACTTACGTTACGTACTTGAATTAAAAATTGTCATATGGCCTTTTGATAATTGTGAGAGCTATATATAGTGCACCTCGACTCTTAATATAGGAAAGTTAAATGTCATTTAAAATATAATTTTCAAGTTAATGTATAGGCATTTTTCCCCAGTAAAATCCATTCCGTTTCATATTCAGGCCATTAGTTACGTACTTAACTCATACGAGTATTAAATTATTATGCCATAATTTCACGCGCTACTTTTGGTGTATGGTCATTGGCCATCTAACCGGTTTGATGCCCTTATATTGAGTGTCATAATTATAAGCTTTATTTTTTGGTAGCCTTCGCATGTTTCTTAATTAGATTAAATACGTATCATAATCACAATAACGTTTGTAATAATATGTATTACAGAGTCCGAGAGTATATAAATTTTTATTTCCTTCATGATCAATAACTAATTAAATACTCAGTAATTTATGTCTTTTTAAAAAAAGGGCTAAAGAGATGAAGTCTTGACCGTCCAATTTATAAACATCAATTATAGTATGCAAAGTATATAAAAATATAATATAGAATTTACAAAGTATATAGATGTTAGATTTTATTAATTTATAAATTAAATATCAAATAGAATTATCATTAGTGTATGGATTTAATTTGATGACATATTTGTCCAAATAGAATATTTTTCATAACTCTTAATTTTACTAAATCTTAATAAATTTAATTTTTTACATTATTACATTGTTGTTAATATTATTATAGATTAATAATAATTTGTAATAAATTCCTAATATATAAAAATACCATCCCAAATGTCTCTTAGAAAAATGAATATAAATTAAATTAAATTATATAAAACTTGTTAATAGAAGTGCTATCTAGTTTAATATGTTTATAGCTTTATAGATAGATAGATTATTATGAGATGAGTTGCATGATCAAATTTATGGCATTAGTAGATATATAAGATTTTGAGTAAAAAAATAAAAAATGTCTTAAAATGTATGGCATTGAAGCCACTCATTTATTGCTTCAAAAGCCAACTTTGATATATACGAATCCGAATGCATAGATTGTAAGTGCTAGACTAAAATGAAGACATTTGATTTGCTTAATGCATGGATCACTACCTAATGTATAATATTTATGCGACGTTAATATATTTGGCCCGTTAATGTTATCTGGATCTGAATGCATTGATTGAAATTTGATTTTGTGTTGTATTATATGGCCTAATTGATAGAAGGAATTGAAGTAAATCAATTAATGAGGAAAAAATATCTATGATATCAAATTAGAATAAATAAATTTGGCCAAAGTTTATTTTATGACAAAAACTTAAATAAAATAAAGAAGACAATATATAACAATGTCTTAAATTATATAAAAATAGCCTTTTTTCATTTATCGCTTCAAAACCCAACTTTTATATATACGAGTATGAATGCATATATTGTAAGTGCTACACTAAAATGAAGACATTTAATTGATTTGCTTAATGCATGAATCTCTACCTAATGTATGTGTGACGTTAATATATTTGGCCCGTTAATGTTATCTGAATCCGAATGCATTGATTGAAATTTGATTTTGTGTTGTATTATATGGCCTAAATGTTAGAAGGAATTGAAGTAAAGCAATTAATGGCGAAAGAATATTTATAATATCAAATTAAAATATATAAATTTGACCAAATTTTGATTGATGACAAAAACTTAATAAAATAAAAGATGATAATATATGAAAAATTCTTAAATTATATGAAAATAGCCTTTTTTTTATTAAATATAAATATTTATTAATTAAAAAATTTATTTGTATTTTGGATTAATTTACAAAATTGTAATGTATGTGGGTTGAAATGTAAATATATGTGTGTTGTTTTGGTGTAGAAAAAAAACTAAAATTACAATCATCAATTGGGGGCAATTAATAGGCAAAATGCTAAGTTTTTATTATATATAGATACTTATTAGTTTAGTCAACATACAATTTCAATCGAACCACAAAAAACACTTTCAAAGTCTACAAATTCAAATTCCCAACTCCTCTCGGCTTTCTCCCAAATTTGAACTCTAGTAAAATGAATTTCGAAGTATTTATAAAAATAGGATAAGCACTGGGCTATTTAGATTTCACATAATATATATGAAATTTTGTATATATAGTATAATAGTATCATATTCACATATATCTGTATAATATATTACTCTGATTTGGTCTCCAATTAGATCGGATTCGAATATTTTAGAATTGGATCGGTGGATCGATCAACCGAGTCAAATACTTATGTAAACTCCTACGTACAACAATTCCATTTTTTTGAGTTGTACTTCTAGGGCTTAACAAAAATAGGTCCGGGTCAAATTTTTGGATTGGTCTGATCCACAGTTTAAAAACTTTTAAATTTTGATCCGGTTCGGTAAAACAGTCGATCTGGAAACAAAAATAATAAGTTGCATTTTCTATTTTATCACTTCGAAAATTTGGTTATTTTTATTTTATTAATATTAGTGTATTGGTTTATATATATAGGAAATTGGTCATATGAGAACAATTATCTAGGAGAGAAATGAGAATAATTTTGGGTCGTCCAGATTTGAGAAATAAAGGGCCCAAATTAGACTTTTACTAAAAGGGCAAAAAAACAACACGGCCGAATTTTTGTTGTATTATGTGTTTTTTTTGGGGGGAAAAATTATGCATCTCATTGTGAACATATTTTCGATGTTCATCACTTTTGTCCTTTTATGTTTACTATTTTTGTACCCAAATGTTTACCACTTATGTGCCTAGATGTTCATCGGTTTATTATACATGCATGTTCATTGCTTTTTTCTTATATGTTCATCACTGTTTGTTGGGAACATATTTTCAATGTTCATCATTTTTGTCCTCAGATGTTCACCACTTTCATGTTCAGTTGTTCACACTTTCGTACCTAATGTTCATCATTTTTTTATACATGCATGCTCATCGTTTTTCTCTTATATGTTCATCACTTACTCGCATGAACATGTTATCGTTGTTCATTACTTTTGTCCTTTGATTTCAACACTTTCATGCCTAAATGTTCACCACTTTTATACCAAGATATTCATCAATTTTTATGCATGCACAATCATCACTTTTCTCCTATACGTTCACCATTTTTCGTTGTGAACATGTCTTAGATGTTCATCACTTTCATGCATAGATGTTTATCACTTCTATGCCTATATGTTCATCACATTTATGTATATATGTTCATCACGTTTTTATGCATGCATGTTTATCATATTTTCCCTATATGCTCATTTATGCATGCATGTTCACCACATTTTTCCCTATATGCTCATCACTCTTACGCCTATACGTTCATTACTTTCATGTTTATATGTGTATCACTTGTGTTAGGAATATATGATATATGTGCATGACTTTATGCTTATACGTGGATCGTAAAACACATCCAAGAAAAAACCTACATTTTTACTTACTTTAGACTTGAGTTCAAATTAAAGATTTTCAATTTTATGTCATATAAACATGTAATGAACATCAAATGGTCATATTTATAAAATTTGAGAGTTTAGAAAACACAAGTATAGAAACACTATCAAATTATGTATTTCTTAGTTATAAGGTGATAAACATCGCTTATATACCGTAATAAACATCTACGAACAAATGTGATAAACACCCGTGTTCACTGACAACACAGATGCACGCGCAAAAATGTCTCCTATACGTTCTGAATTCTCTCCTTAAAAATGGTTCTCACCCTAACCTCCCTTTATATATATATAAGTTTATTACTATATATTCTGCAAAAAAATTAAAAAAAATACAAGTTTTTCTCTATATATAACGTGAATCAGTCCTCAATCCATATTTTTTTAAAAATCTGGTTTGAATCGATGACTATTTCGCATCAAATAGATTCAATAGTAGGAAGTAAAGTATTTTCTTAGGCTTGAATTAGTTAAGTTAAGAGAGCAAGCATTAGAATATCTTGCATCTTTCTAAAATTTGCAAGAATTATTTCCCCCCTTCCAAACGATACAAAGTTTACATACTATCCAATCATAAAAAGAAAGTCATCTCTAACACCCAAGAAGAGCTGAACAACATAAAGATACAAAAGAACCAGCATTGCCTAGCTATACAAATATGGTACTCTATGTTTCCATGGCTAGAGATCAGATCCTACATTCCCTTGAACTTTCCATGGTTATTCGCCTCTCTTCTTGGTACACTAAATGCCGCCAGAGAGCAAGGGTTGCAACTCATTTCTTCTGGAATGTGACCAAGAAGAAGAAAGCTACAAAGCGGATGGCGACTCCGGACAGAACAAGGTTGATCAAACATGAGTTCCACCTCCTGATGTCATAGCCGTAGTTCATCAAAGAGCCGCACCGGGTGATCAGCCACACCCCGTAATACCTGTTTCAGATCAAACACGGCAATGAAACCCAATAGGTCTAGAGATATTCGCTTCTCTTGTTGGTGTAAGGAATCACACAGCCTACCTTTCAGCATTCGAGAGGACAAAGGCTTCGAGAGCCCATTTTGTATAACAAAACTTTCCGAGCTCGTACACAGAACTGTGTTTTTCTTGGTTTGCTACGAGTGTCAAAACAACAGGAAGGAGAACCGACCACTGCAAATACAACACTTCACATGTTAACAATGAGATATTAAAGGGGGGAAAGGAGCGTGAATACTTCATCATATATGTGTTGTAGAGTTACCAGTTGAGCTGGACTAGGCTCAAGGCAGATGGCCAACGCATAGCCAATACCGGTAACACAATAAACAAGACAAATCAAGATCATGTAGTTGTCCGCGAAGCTCGATCTTGGATTGTTGAAGAAGTAAAACATGGACAGGTAAACCAAAGGCTTAACAAATGTGTTGAATAGATCACATGTGTCCTTGGCAAGGAAATAAGCGAGACTGCTCATGCCAGAGGCGCTCTCTCTCCAGTGTTGTAACTTGTCCAATGTGAATGATCTCAGAGATGCAATCTTGCATAAGAGAGCTGCCACCCAAAAGTACATGCTTGGACTCAGGAATATATTCTTTCTATTCAGTGATTCTTTTTAGATTTACTAGATAAGGGTTTGCTATCTTCAAGTTTATCTTGCTCTCCTTAGTTTGGTGTTTGTGTTATTATGATTCTATCATTTGTTGCAATTTTGGCTTATTGTATTGGGTTTTGTCATAACACCAACTACAAAAATGACTAAGAACCATGCATTATACTAGATAAGAGGACGTTTGTTTCTCAAGTGGGCACTAGAACAACTATGTTTTAACATATATAATGTAGTTCAAAGTATGGAGCTTCACTTACAAACAGCAATGACTGTATAAGTATAGCCAAGGGAGCCAAATGTCTCATCGCTCACTTTAGCAAGAGTCCCTAAACAGGCTCCGGCAAGTAGCAAGATGAGATAATCCACCGCTTGTGTTTCAGCATCCCGTAAATTCTGCTTACCGACCCTGTTCAAAAGCATTCTCCAATTTATAGAAGACAAAAAGGATGCATGCTTGTTCATACCAAATCAAAGTATCAAGAAAGAGTAAATCAATGGGTGTACCGCCCAAGGAAGTATCTATATTGCCATAGCAGCCCGGGAGTTCCTCTGCTTGACAAATCTGTTTCATTCAGAAAGTTATGCATCACATTATCACCCTTCTGACTTATATTAGATTTCAAGTCCTGCCAAAGATCTCCAACAAAGGAGTTCTCGACGGCTTTATCGCCACCATGTGTCGAACTAACAGAGGAAGAGGGAGAAGTTTCATCACAGAGATGTAGCATGTCTGGAGGTACTGGGTATCCGTTATGAAGCATCCATCTCACTGGGAGTTGTTCACGGGTAACTTTGGCGTTTGTTTTAGTTATACCCTCAAGGATATCAATATAGTGATCTGGAGGATTAACACGTTCAGGAACCATGATTCCGAGGCCCGTAAAATACTCTTCAACTTTTTTCACTGATCCATGGTACACGGTTATTCCACCTTTGGCTAGAAGAATTAGATCATCGAACATCTTGTACAGAGAATAACTGGTAGACAAAAGTCAAGGTGAAGTATATATTATTCTAAACTGATGTGAAAGATATACCAATTGCAAAAAGAAACAGAAAGAACATGAAAGCTCTGTCATGTATAAGTAAATAAAAACACTATTTACAAATGCATTCGCTTTAGCCATTGGTGTTGTATTTCATTTACATATTACCAGGAATGGAGTATAAAAAATGTAACTGTAGACATTAGCAATTACCTTGGCTGGTGAATAACCATGCATACATTTACTCCTTCCAGTGCTTCACGACGAAGTGCCCTGAGAAGCAGCAGCGAAGAAGAGCTATCCAAACCAGATGTGGGTTCATCCAAAATCAACAACGAAGGCTCCATAACCATTTCTATTCCAACATTGACTCGCTTTCTTTGACCCCCAGATATCCCTCTTTGTTCAACCGTCCCCACTAAAGAATCACGGATTGATTGTAAGCCTAAAGACTCAATCACTCTTTCAAGGACAAGAACCCTCTCTGCCCTATCCATCCCAGCAGGAAGCCTGGAAAATGCAGTAGCGGAAGAAGATGACATTTTCTAAATTAAACCTGCAAATGCATCTAAATTATGCACATTACACTAGAAACATTTAATCTGTATACCTGCAACGAGCATTGAATAGAAGATTTTCTTCCACGGTCAAGTTGCCATGCACAATATCATCTTGAGGGACATAACCGATGATCTTCTTGTACGCAAAAATTGACTCATTTTTGCCATTAACAAGAATTTGACCAGCCATATGGCATCCCTTAATTTTTCCCGAAAGAGCTGAAAGAAAAGTAGTCTTTCCAGCTCCCGAGGGACCCATAACAGCAGACACCCGACCAGGCATAATCTTCCCTGTCACGCACCGCATTATACGTTTGTTCTTTCCTTTCAAGGTCAGGGTCAGATCTTTAAAAGCAACCTCCAACAGGGGCCTCTTCTTGACTTGGTCATCAGTAGCCATTGAGATAACACCAGAAAATGTCAAATTCTTGTTTTTCTCTTGCATGGCTTTCTCCTTTTCTAGTTGCCCATATGCATACTTAAATATTTGACTTCTAGTATGCAGCTCTTTAGCTTTGGGTGCCTGTTGCTTTTTGATGTTTTTATCTCCTATCTGCAAGTTGAAGCCTTCACTACCTTCGGGATCATCCTCAATGGCATGCATCATTCTTGTTAGGTCGCTAGCTTCCTTTTTCTTCCCTTTTGAATCTCCACCCATCCTACCGGGAATAATTGGTGGTTTCATTATGGGTTCCTGCTTAACAGATTTCCTCTTCGAAAACGTGCGTGATAGCTGTTCTTGCAACCCCATAGCACGCTTTCTGGCAACATCTTTTGCAGATTTCCATCTTTCACGAGCTTGTGCAGTTTCTCGTGCACTCCTTATTGCACGCTCTCTGGATCTGGAAAGCCGTTTCTCTCGAATAGTCAAAACATGATCAGAGCAGTTATACACGATGATCAGAATCACAGATACCAGAATCTACAGCAAATACAACATTGTTATATCAAATGCTAGGCTTACATAAATACATAACTCAGACAATTTCAGAATTGAATACTTACAACTAGTATGAGACCATATGCAGTAATATTTTGATTTGCAGTATTCTCATTACACTTAGCGAGCTTGAAGCATGCTGTGAAACCACAGAAACAACAGTAGTTAAGCAAGCACTAAAATAAGACAAAGAGGTGGATTAAATTGTGTTTGTCTTAAAAAGCAAGCAAAAGGTAGATGGCGCAACTACAACAACATTTTCATATACAGGTAAAAAGGTGATGCCAGACCTCCTCCATGCGTTATATAGTGTGACAATTCATATGGGATACTAAATCAATACACCTAAGAGATGAATAGACTCCTTATACTTCTATATCTAGGTCATATCTTCATACATAGAAAGAATAAACAAACTCAAAAAAGACAAGAATAACTTTCTTTATTCCTTCGTATAATGTTATATGTAATTCAATACTCAATAATAGAAAACTATTTTTAAGGCCTTTCATTTCTTCCACCCTATAACAAAAATGCTCATAGATGACTGGAGGATATATAGAATGAGGATATAATTAATTATTTCACAAGAAACCAGATGTGTGTATCTTGAAGGGAACAAAATTGTCATCTTTTGATCAAGAAGAGCAAAACTTACGTAATTCCAATGTTGATCCCAATCTACAAAAGTGCCTGGTGTTTGCATAAAAAAGAAGAAGTTATGTTACAAATTCTTCTAATTCGAATGGCAAAGGAAAAGAGATAGCTATAGACATGACAAGACTGGTTAGTTCTGTGATCATGTTTCCATACATACCCCTGGGTACAATTAATTTTTTTAATTGTAGAAGGACAATATGATCCGCCTGAACAAAACGCCTCTTGACCATTTGTAACATCAGACCAAATATCAGCTCCACCACATGAATGCTTTTTTTTACCAGGAGGAATTTGGTATGCGTATCTGTATTTAAGTTTCCAAATAGTAAACATAAGGGTAACCAATATGATCGAAGATAGCTTATCTTGAACAAGATCACGCATTCATTTTAACTTATATGAACTTACGGAGTGCATGTTCCAGTGGTAGCATTAAGTTTTGCTAGCGGGCAATAAGCACCCAAAGGACAGGCTATAATACACAGAAAAAAAATCTATTAGCCAAAATGTTCAAGGCAAAGCATTATAATAGTTGTTAAGTTTGCCTAAGTGACTTTACTAGCCAATATGTTCTCTTAAATCACACTATAATGACTCAATATAAACACAAATTGCAAAATGTTTGCTAATAAACAACATGCATAGTGCCTTTAAGAAGAAGGCTTTGCACTTCTAACTTACGCATCATGCATGTAATGCCCTTTGGGCAAAAGAACCCTGCACAACAAGGTTGGCAAGTTTGGGTTCTGGTAGGCATGTTCTCTCGATCCTTCATATCGACATCCTGATCACCGGCGCTACAAGCCCATCCTGGCTCACACCCAGAAAGCCAAGAGGTCAAGTTACAGTTCTTGTTTGGCTTCAAATAGTTGGCACTGATCCGCCCAGTCTTAAAGAAATTGTTGAAGTAGAAATTGACTTCTGCAGCATTACATACTCGCTGAGGAAGATCTGTTAGACCAAATATACAAGAATTATTGAATCCCAAGATTAATTGATTCAACTAGTGAAATGGACACCATACATAGGGGTAAGTAGAAGAATATTAGAGCAAATTCATTCCACAAGTATGTTTCATCTTCCTACCTTTTTGCTTCTCCAAGCAACTGCTCATAAATTCCTGGTCCGTCGAAAAATTAAAAGCTTTGTTCCATTCTCTATTCCTGAATACAATGTTAATAAAAAAATATTAATGCCTCATTGTTCAAGAAAATACGGGAGGTATAAAAAATAAGCTAAATCAAGCCTTTCTTTGAAGATATTAAAAAATGTGTATTCAAGAAAACATGGTACAAGGAAAAAATGTGCAATTTATCTTGGTTAAGACAAACTAGCTATAGTAATCAGACTCAACACTTTTGTTACTATTAGTCTCGTAGGTCTCATAACATAAATATCTGATCCATGAAATACAGTCTCCACTAGTATGTCTTTATAATCCTTAATGCCTATTATCCACACTACCAAATTGGTGCACAAAGGAATGCAACAAAACAAGATATTAAGCTTGACTTCGAGACCAATTCACAATGTGAAATGGAATTTCTTTTGCAAAATTGATAAATAGATTTTCTAAATCACCTATGTTTCCTAAGTAAACATTTCTGGAATGAAGAACCATAGATACCAAAATTTCTTTATCAACTCTAGGCAAAAAGTTGAGAACGAATACAATCACACACCAACAAGAAAGCTATTTTAACTAATAACTACATTTAATTACAGTCTAGAGAAAGTAGGAGAAATTTCCTTAAAAAATTGACCTTTTCTACAGGTCAAACAAAACCCTTCAAGTATTGTGCTTGCATTAATGAGCGTTTCAATGGGTTTCATTCAATAACATGCACCTCTTCAATGAATTTCTTTCAACCCGTGTACAAAAAAACTCTTTCATGTAACACCAATGGCAACAGAATAACATGTGCAAATAATGAATTGATAAGCAAACTTACACATCCTTTATGCAGTACCCTAGCTGCTTTATGACTTCAGGACCAAAGAGTGCAGTGAAATTGGACAAAGGGCTATAAGCTGGATTGACGTTCTTCTCACACCTTACTAACAACAACAAACTCAATATTGAAAACACCCACAAGAGATTTCTTCCAAGCCCACAAGGATTATGCTTCTCCGCACTCATTCTAATGAATTTTCACCCCAAAATCATATCTTAAATTGAAGACCCGCTAGAGCTTTCACCCAAAATTGCAAATTTAGTTGGCCGATCTTTTATGGCTTTGGACCTATGCATTTAGATTGGCATATCCTATTATCCTCCTCTGGTTATCTAGCTTTCTTCGTCTACTTTTTTATTTTGATTTTTGAGGGATAGCCAATTTGGGATTGGGGTAAAGGAAACAATGGAATCTGAAAGGAACAAGAAAAGAGGAAGAAAAATTGAGGATGTACATTGTGAGAAAGCGTGTTTTTTTGGGGCTGGGAGAGCTTCTTGGTTTCCCAAGAGAGGAAGAGATGAAGGGGAGAAAACCGCGCCTACAATCAAGAGGGTTTTTTATTATGAACCTCTTTTTTTAGCATCTATTATTATGAACCTCTTACAATTATTCTATTATGAGATCTTTACTTAAATTTATACTTTAAGGAATTTTTATTGTATAAACTCAAAGCAAAAATAAAAATAAAACTTCCACGTGAAAAAATGGATAATAATTCCAGACAAAGTTTGTGTCTATGATTCTAAAGCCATGTATAGGGTAGAAGATTCAATCCTATTTTACATGGGTCCTGGCAACATATTTGGAAAATGAAAGTGTCACCTAGGACTCATATTTTTGCTTGGAGGGCTACTGTAGGTGCACTTAAAGTTAAAATAAGCCTTTTTCAATGACAAGTTGTCCCTGGTGAGATTTGTTCAAGGTGTGGGATGACTGCTGAAATAATTCTACATGCCTTACTTCTTTGTTTTGTTGTTGATATAATCTGGAGTGGAATCCCTTTTTTGCATACAATTGCACAACTTCCACCAACATCCTTTTCTTCAGTTATTAGTGTTATCCTTTCTACTTTTGGTGGTGAAGGCTTGTGTGATTTCTTTTCTAGAGCTTGGGTTGCATGAACTTATCGTAATAAATCTTTATTTGATGATGCTCCGATTAATGCAGGAATTTTGAGAGATAACTTCTTACACTTGATTGTTGATTATTCATTTACCATCAGCCACGGCCTTCCGCTGACATAGTTGGAGCTCCATCTTGGAATTGTCCCCCGCAAGGTACAATTATGGTTAATGTTGATGCAAGTATGCTTGGGAATGTGTCCATTGGTTTGGGGGTTGTTGCTAGAAATCATCTTGGACAAGTTTTATGGATTACTCTTTGGAGGTATGTTGTTTCTTGGTTTGTTTTGCTAGCATAAGCTTAAGTTGCTCTTCATGGGGTCCGTGAAGCCTTACGACTTTGGATTTCTTCTCTTTCTCTCCAAACTGATGCCATTCAGGTGGTTAAAATCCTTCACAACGACAACTCTTCTTCTAGTTCTTATACTAAGTCAGCCTGTAATGATGTAATTACCTTAGCTTCTAATTTTAGTTCTTTTAATGTAAGTCATGTAAAGAAAGAGGGTAATATGGTGGCTCGTCTAGTTGCTCATATGGCGCCACCTAATGGCTCGATGTTATGTATCACTCACGAGTTCCCTCAAGGTAGAATTTACCTTGCGGATCTCGATCTTATATAAGTTACCTTTCCCGCTAAAAAAATTATTGTCTATGACTAACTATCGTTATTCTATTATAATAAAATCAAAATCTTGATTGCGTAGAAAACAGGTGTAAACTGAGAGACCAGAAAAAATTCGATAGTCGGTGATAAAAAAACATTCATATATACAGAGTACCACATCAGAATAAGATAGGAGGGTATGACTTGAACTTGGTGACAATTAATTCATGTCCACCAAAACGAGATCACCGAAGGAATCGAGGGATGTAGTTGGAGCACTGAGGACTCAGCCCAAAACCAATAAAATCAACAACAACCATGCAACTCAAGTTACAACCAGCAAAAACACCTCGACTCACACAACCTAAATAATTACTCTAAATCTACTAATATATACTATATATACTACGGAAAGTCCAGAAGTAACCCCGAGTTTTTGCAAAATCCGCAAAATATCAACAAGTATGGACTATTCCGCGTGATAACCCTCGACTTTATTTTTTTCCCGTCAAATATCCAAACGTCTAGCCTCCCGTTAACAAAATGCTAACCCATTTCTCTCTCATGCATCCTTCTATCTTGTTCATGGTCTGACCCCCGAAGCCACTCACACCGCCCGTCACTAGCCAACTCTGACAACATGACATCGTTCGTCATCGACAAAATCTACACCGCCCCAACACCTTTTGCCTTTTGTTGTCGATGAGTTCTAAAACACTGCCCACTTCCTTAATTTTGGAAATTCAGTAATTACAAAATCACAAATTCTTATTTTGTATAGGTTTTGTCCTTAAATTTGAAAATTGGGTTTTGTTTATGCATTTTGAATCCATGTGGAATTACTAATTCATCGAATTTGCTTGGATGGTTAAAAAATCCAAATTTTTTGGGTCGAAACCTAAAATCGACGAATTGGAAAATGGGCTTCATAGAGCTTGATAAGTTTCATGAAATTGATGGATGGATTTGGTGAATGTACATGTACAATTTAATTTTCATAGATTGATAGGTACAATTATATTCTCACGGTGAAATTTGTGAGAATTTTGGCTTATAAGTGTATGTGTGTGTGATACGGATCGCATTTTTGAACCCAAAAATCCAGCCTCGAGACGGTCCTAGATATTTTCAGAAACGTACAAAGCACTTCGGAAGCATCTGGAGTAGTTTAGAAGATTACATAGCATTCTAGAGAACTCCGGAGTACCACAGAGTCAGCTGAAAACATCCGGAGCAAGGCGGAGTCTGCTGGCACAAAGCGGAGAAATCCGGAGCGTTCCTGAGCCAACCGGAGTTCGGCTCCCCTTGAATTCTTGTAGAAGCCATTAGGCTAGCTTTTCTAGATTTCTCCTTTTTGTAGATTTTTCTTGTAAAAATGGTGGTCTTGCCTATAAATAGCAAGCCACCTCCCTCCATTTGTATCATTCAAGCTTCCAAAAGCCTTTAGCCTTATAAAGCTATTTTCCTTCCAAGCAATAAAGATCATTTCCCACAAAGCCTTTCAGTGTTCTTAAACCATCAACTTGTTACTTCCTTTAAGCTTATCTATCCACTAGCTTCAAAGGGGTCGAAGTAGGCTTGACTTAGCAACTCGAAGAAAGTCGAGTGGTCTAAGAGTTGCACGGTAATAAGTTACGTTCTCTCGTTTCGTGTCATGTGCACCATGTGTTTCTTCCTTCATAAAAAACATGAGTTCTCCATATCAGTTTTGATGCTTGGGATTGTTGATGATGGTTGGGGCTACATAAGGTGGTCAAGAGATTTGTGAAGTAGTCTGAAAGGAATGAAAATCGATCGGACACCAGACCGACAATATTACCTTGTGTCGTTGGTGGTGGCGATGTTGTCTTGCCAATTTATTCATCAAATGGATCGGCGTTGATATCGGATCTCTGATGACTCGACGCGATGATGGCGCCAGCACCGATAGAACATGAAAAATTCATCGAGGATTGTCGATAAATAATACATTTTAAATTATTCAAACCAAACACACTTTTTGAGAAGAACATGTATTAAAAGGCTCTTTAACAACTAGAAAATACATTTTATTCTTTCTTCTTTATCAAGTTAATGTTTTGTTAACGGGAGATTCAACATTGGGTATTTTGTGGGAAAAAAAATAAAGTTTAGGGTTATCAAGCGAATAGTTCATACTTATGGATATTTTACCGAATTTGTAAACTTCAGGGTTACCTCATAGAATTTCCGTATATGCTAAACTAAAACCTAACTATGTCATATGGCACACCCTTCATTAAAACTGTCACATGTCATTTTATAATTTTTACTTTTTTTAAATAAATTTAATTATATATCTAAGATTTTTATACTAATTCTAGCACTAATTTTTTCCTAATTTAATTATAAATATTACAAATCAATTACAAAGACTACAAATCAATCACAAAAGATTACAGATCCAAAACTTCCACAAATTTGTAAAACTTCCACAACACTGATCAACTTAGAATTGGATGAATCTACACATCACTGGTGAGCGGCGAAATAAACATCCTCTGTCACGTCACCGTCTTGGAATTCTTGGTTCGTCGCTGAGTTTGTCTCGATGAAGGCTTTGGACCTTTTGATTGACAAAAAAATCCCTTAAAGTTGCACTAATAGTCATTAGCTGAAACATAATAGTCCAAGTACTTGTGCATTTTCACAAAGTGAAACTAATTGAAGATCATATACTGAAAAATCTTAACAATAAAGATTAGTGGTCAAATGAAAATTAAATATCAGTCATAGAAAATTGAGGTAAGCATCGAGGTAACTAATTGCTATATATTTGCGGATATATGATTAAAAACTAAATAAAAGTTATAGAAAATCGAAGATCATGAGTTTTGGTTATAACTATTTTTTTCTAAAACTAGTTTAGGATATCAGATTTATGCTTGATTTTTTCTTTCAATTTCGTAATTCTCTATTTTAGCTTATGATTCTTAATTAACTCGAATAATTTTTGACACTACTCATTTATTTTCATTTTAGTGAATCAGTATGATGTGTTAAAAGATTTATTTATAACGACTTCCAATAAAAAAAGAGTGAATAAAACATATCTGATAAAGATTAAGAAGTATGATATCTACAACGAATACTTCCCAAACAAACTAAAATTCATATCAAAATTCATGCATTTTTGTAAATTAATATATATTTGCCAACACAATATCTAAATCAAAATATATTTATGTTATTTTGTTTTCTAAATTTAAAATTCAATCTAATCATAAATATCTCATATAAATGATATATTATATATACTAGGATAATTTAATTATTGCTTTAATTAATAGTATTAAAATATTGTAAGAAATTGAAGTAGATATTTATTGTTCGTGGAACATTATTATTTCAAAATTAATGTAAAAAGTTTTAAGTGACTACGTATTATCATATCTTTTAACTGATTTATAATTTTACCCATTTATATGATTGATTTGAGGCCATGATGTCTAATTTACCATATAATTATCTTTTTGAAATTGTGCTACGTCATTTATTGTTGCATGTCTACTCCACATCATGTCACATCACTGAATTATCTTTTTTCTTATATTATTATTATTATATAAAATATTTTAGATACGATCTTAATTTTCTTTTCGACATATAGATTATTCACATTTGATCCCGATATGTATTTTTCAAATATTCTCTTTTAAGTTTTTATTTAATTAGTCACATTTTATTCAAATTTCTTTTAATTCATTTATTTGTAGGTATAGGACCTGGTTCAACATATTATGTATATACGAAATCACATTGGTCTTTATTAATTGATTATTAGTAGAGATTTATTTATATTATCATACTTATCTTAATTTTATTTATATTTTCATTACTTAAATATATTTTTCATATTTTTATTTTTTTTAAATGTGAAATCGATGTGTTTTTAATAATTAAAAAGAACATCAATATGAAATTTTACTCAAGCCTCGTGCACGACATTAATACTAAGTATATAAATGAAACAGAGAAAAGATAACAAAAGTATTAAACCCAAAACTAATGACGGACGCAAGATTACTCGGAAGGAGGGGCGAAAGTACAAGTGGTCCAAAGCCGTTGATCGATTTACCGATATTATTAACAATTTTTTGACTCGTTAAAATTATTTAAAGCCAAATATTTTAAAATACTAACCATTTTTTAAAATTAATTTGGCCATAAACTATACATAAATATAATCAATTTGAATAATGTCTAATTAAACTAATCAAATATTTAAAAATAAATCATAAACAAAATTGGATAAGTTTTTTAATAAATTATAACAAACAAAGCTTTATGCTAATTAGATTTTCGGAAAAATATTGAATTGGAAAAGCGTTTTTTTAAAGAAGTGATGTCGATTATATTTTTTAAAGTGTTGTAAAGAGGTGAAAAAGCGTTTGTTTTTTAAAAGCGCTATCTTTACTGATTTTTAAAAGTGTTGTAAAAAGGGGGCATGACATCATTTTTTTCAAATAACTGTTGTCTCACTTAATATTTTCCCGAAATATACTAGGCTCGGCGAAGGTTAGTAGAGACGGCCGCCCCTTCAAACCCCCTGGATCTGCCACTGCCCAAAACAACATAAAGACCTAAACACACCCACGAAACAAAGTAAATGGAAAAACAAACTATGTAGAGGGGGAGGGGTAGAGAGTAGAAAAAACATTTTAGCCCATAATCTAATGTATATATACTAAAGCAATAAGAATTTTTATCACATGACACTTTCACAATCATTTTGCCACATGGCATCTCTATAATGTTTTCACCCAATGTCATTTTCTTAGAATTTCACATTTTTTAAACCTTAAAATATATAGCATATATATGATCCCTTCCTATTCTATCATACAAATAAATCACAAATCAAACAATTTTTAATTAAGATAGAAACAAATCACATATTTCCAAATTTATACTAAATATCGTACATTAATTGGGAAATTCTAGAAAAGAATAATCACACGATTATTTCACCTTTTAAAATCTCAATATATATATAAATATTTGATCATTTCCTAATATACTATACACATTGGTTGGTGAACTTATGAAGATAAAATCGTGGCTTCTTAAAATGGAGTGAATCAAAATTTTTAACTATTTTCCTAACATAGATTATGAAGGGATTAAATCAATCACACAATTTTTTCCGTAATCTACTTTCTTCGATAAATACTTTGAAAACATAATTTTACCTTTTTAAGTATCAAAATATATACCAAATATTTGATCATTTCGTAATATACTATACAAATCAATCACACAATTCTAATTTAGATAGAAATAAATCACACAATTTCTAATTTACACGCAACAATCACTTTATTCCATAAATACTAAGAAGATATTATTTCACTATTTAAACCTCAAATTATATAACAAAGATTTGATCCCTTCAAAATCTACTATACAAATCAATCACACAATTTCTAATTTAAATATTCACACAATTCATAATTTATATAAAAATGAATCGCTTTCTTCCAAAAATCTACTATATATACTAAATCAAAACTTCCTTAAAGGAGTGTATCTCTTCGAGAATAATCCACGTCGTTATTTTCCACGTGTCGTCACCTTATTTTTTAAAACTGAATTAAATTAAAAATTATGTTATCTTTCTTTACAACTTCGTTTTCGATCAGATTTCTTTCCAAATGTCATAAAAAAAATATATTCTTCTTTTAGATTCAACCTTTCTTCTTCTTGTCTTTCTCTAATTATTTCCAATTTATATTGTTACTCATTACATATATATTTCTATACTAGCGTAATTTTCGTGTCAAGTATGGGTTTTACGTCATATATGTTAAATAAAAAATATTAATAATTATTAAAATTAATCTATATATTAAGAGAAAAGATCTAGATAATATTGATATCAAAATTAGATTCGAAAAACAATTTCGCATCTCAATCATCCATATAATTAAGAAAATTTGGATTTGTATATAATTAGAAATTTTTTGGATTTGTAATATTTATGATCAACTTGTATCTTTGTGCTTAATTTGTATTTAAATCAAGAAGAGATTAGTGATAAGTTTAGCATAAAAATACTTAATTTATAATTAAATTTATTTTTAAAAAGTGAAAAAAATAGAAAATGACATGTGACGGTTTTAATGAGGGAGTGTCATGTGACTTAATTAGGTGTTAGTTTAGTATATATATATAGTAGATTAATTACAAATATAGTTTCTAATTTTTTTATTTAAATAATAATTCGATAAACAAATTTCGTGATAAATACTTCGTGCAAGAGCATGATAACTAAGCAAGTTATCTACTATATTCTGTAACAATACCTCGATCATATGCTTCGAAAACTTATCATTAGTTAGCATCACTACCTATATCTACTTTCATATCTTCTGCAAGATTTTCTATTCTTCATTATCTTCTTCATGGAATTTATTTTTTCATGTTCATCATCTTTTTTATGATTTTTTTGGCTAGAAGCATTCTAAGTTAATTATAACATTCTCTTATCCTTCTCATTTTGGCTAGATGTTGAAATTTTATTAGACTAGTAAGGACCCGCATGCTAATATCACTATACCGAAACTAAATCTCAAATATGCTTGTCATTTGATATATTTTTGCAGTGTTGCCCTCTTTGAAGTTGGCAATTGTTTGTGAATAACAAAAAGGACACATGATGAAAAAGAAAATTTCAATATGAAATAGTCAAACCATGTACTGATTATACCAAATGAGCAACAACATCAAAGAAAATAAATACAAAGGCACTTTACATAAACACCAGGGCTACTAATCTAAAACTACTCATGTAATTATATTTATAAATGAACCATGTGCAACATGACATAGCACGACTGCTGGATTATTCACACATATTCAATGGATCTCTTAGAAGCTGCATGTTTCACAAAGCTAACAATATCATAAGGCGGGGAGGCTGCATCATCAGATTGACATATACATACTTTAGCACAACCCCATTAGTTGAAGAGACAAATTCAACTATTATATTGTGTTCATAAGTTACATAAGAATCCTAGATGATATTACTAATTAATGATACAATTTTTATGATCATCTTTATGTGATTCTTTGAGAAAATAAACTGAGACTTACCAACCTTCAATGAAATCATTTTCTCTCCTTTTCTTATTGTAGAAAAATATATTCTTCTTTGTCAGAGGAGGGTTCTCTATTGGGTAACCTGAACGCATAATTCAGAACAAATTAATCTCCCATATAGAACTTCATTAGTTAGTTTACCATAGCCAATAGAAGAAGAGAGGAAATACCTGGTGGTGGAGGGTTATCTTGGTCCTCTGTCTTGGTCATCTCTGGGATAATGAGATGAGTTATTGCAGGTCCATAACTTTTCTGTCAATGTTATCATCAAACTAAGCGCAATGAGATATGTTTTCGTTTTACCACTATCTCCTCTATTTGTAGCCAAACTTTGATATAAAGCGAAAGCTTGAACTAAGAAGTGTTGATTTAACGTACTTAAGTACAACAATCTCCTTTGTAATAACCAGTAGAGATCTCACATTGTATTAGGTTTTTGTGAAACTCTTTGCAAATCAATCTAGTACCATTGCAAAATACATTAGGTAGATCTAGATATTGCAGTAGTATAATCGGACATCCTTTCTTTAATACTAATTTATGAGGATTCATACCAGAAGGACATAAAGTGTTTAGAAACACAATTGGATAAAGATTGCAATTATCATCTATAACATAATCATACTTGTATATGTAGTCGCTACTCCAAGAAACTTTTCTATTAATGCCTGATTTATATTGTCTACACCTTCATTAGTCGGAGTTAAAAAAATTGCTCTTTTAGTGAATATTTCTTTTTGTATACGTATGTCGTTCATTTCAGGAAAGATTGTACTTATCAAAAGTTCAATATAACTTTCTTCAATGTTATAGCATGTCACAATATTAGAGGGTAACTGAATGATAGAATTCTCTCGTGTTTGGTAGCATTCGTTTCCTAAATGGAGGAGAAATTGTGCAAACTACGGATCTTCTTTTGCCCTTATATTAGAGGGTAACTGAATAGAGATCTTTTAGGCTTAACATTAAAATAGAAGATAACAAGTACAATTATCTGATAATGAGGGAAGCTTTATTATATTTATGGGAAGTCCAAAGGTCTGTAGGACTACTTGGAGGGATAAAGATATCTGATGGGAATGTGATTTGATACGTTCTGATTTTTATAGATTTGTTATCTTTTTCCTCTGTACTTTTATTTTGATTTTAATTTGCTTTTCACATTTTATTTTACCTTTTTCTGGAAATAAAAACTTTTTTCACCAACTGGATTTAAGATAAAAATGTAAAAACAAAACCAAAATGCCCAAATTGGGTATGTGACTATGTATTCAATTTGACAAAAAAAATGGTATAAATTTGCTAATTGCAACATTTTTTAGGGTACCCTTGCAAAAGGCCTAAATCATATCATAAGAGAACCAATTTTCTTATGAAAAATGGAAACTCCTCCTACCTCTTGGATTACATAGACACCAAGGGATAGGATTAAAGCTTTATTAAAAGGTCACATATCATCTATTTTGTACAGTGTGCACATAAAAATTTGCATGCATATTCTTTTATTATCACGATAAATCAATACTATGTGACTATGTGTGGATATTTATTTGCTTGTGTTAATTTTTTATCACTTATGTGTGTATGTTTTATACTTTGTGCACATAAATTTTTACATGCATACAAATTTGCATGCATGTTCATTTTGTATCACTTATGTGTGTATGTTTTGCATTGTGCATAAATATTTTCATGTTCACCTATGTGTGCAGTTGTTTATAATGTGTGTTCATAAACATTTGCTTGTGTGTTTATGTATTATTCATTTATGTGAGCACACGTTTTTATAGTATATGCGTAAATATTTTATTGTATGTTCATTTATTTTTGCGAGAAAATTAATATTATGTGTGCATATGTATTTATGTTGGTGTGCATAATATTTTCTTTTGTGTCATTATTACCACTCATATGGGCACATGTTTTATAATGTGTGTGCATAAATGTTTGCATGAGTGTTTATTTATTATCAACAATGTGTACATTTGTTTTATATCATGTGTTCACAAATATTTGTTTGTGTGTTCATGTACAAAATTACAAAATAGATGCACACATGCATAGTACAAAACATATGCATACACATAACAAATATATGCACACATAGTATAAAATAGATGCGCACATAGTACAAAAGTGTTAAGATTTTTTTATTAAGTTAAAAATTTCAAGTCAAATGTTTATGTACGTTTTTTTTTATTTTTCTAAGGTTATTTTTTAGAAATTAAGATTTTAATATACTCAAACTTAAAAGTTTAAGTAAAATTTTTATTTACGTTTATATTTTTCTAAGGTTATTTTTTAAAAGTTAAGATTTTGTAATGAAGTTAAAGTTTTTTTTTATTAAGTTAAAGTGTTAAGATAAAAAAAAAATAAGTTTCATTTTTTTTGAAGCACCGAATTGGGTCAAACCCTAAACCGGACCAGACCACAGTTTAAGGGTTTGCTCGGTCATCAACGGATCCACCACTACCTTACCATGTGAACATGTACATGTTACATGTGAACCCTATAAATCAAGTAAAATAATTTCGAACATGAACGTGCTCAAAGTTGTACATATAAACCCCATAGAGTAAGGTTCATTTTTGGTACACTAAAGGCTCATAATTAATACACTAAAAGTTCACACTTAATAAACATGCATTTTAATTTACTAAACATAAAAGGTGAATGGTTAATAAATATAAACTATAGGTTCACATTTAGTACAATAGAGGTTCATACTTAATATACTCAATGAGCTCTAGTATACAGTTTGTTCGTAAATCTCTAGTCTAATTTAGTTTGTAAACTTCTACTATAAACTTTGTGAACATCTAATACATATTTGTGAATGTCTAGTGTATATATACAACGTTTGTGAATGTCTAGTGTATATATACAACGATCAGGAAAATAAATAAATTTGTTATCTAAAAAAAAACGTGATATTTATGAAAATGTCTCTCTGTGGTCTTAAATACTTTATATTTTTCACTTGACCCCCTCATAAACATGAATCTCGAACAATATTCTTGGTTTGTGAAATTTTTGCAAACCTAGTCGGACAACCTGTTCCATGTCCAATCATAAGGACGAATTCGAAGGTTATATTTATTAGGGGTGTGCACGTACAAATGTACAATCAAGTTAATCAGGATCTCGGTTAACCGATAATTAGGATAGTGCTTTTATAATACCATTAATGGTAGCATTAACTCAGTTCATCATGCATCGGTTAATTATCGTCTTCGATACAGTTAATTGTTTAGCAAAAAAGCATAATATTAAAGCAAGCTATATTTTAATGCTTCAAGTTATACTACTATTAGTTTCTTTTTTTAACTTTTTGGTGTCACGACCTTTTCTGAAATACATAAAAGTAAAATTGAGAACATCATCATTCATCGAGCTATTTAGTTTATCATCGATAAGTTTGACACAAAACAAAATAATATATTACTAAAGTCAAACCTTGAACATATTTGTTTAATCATTAACCTTTTCAACACATTCTTCCTTACTATCGTCACTTATGTGAGTTACCTCGAATGTGTTGGCGTTTAACATCTATATTAAAACAAGATTAACATCATACATTCTCTATCAAAAAAACAAACATCATACATTCAATTATGTTTACCCCTACAATATTAATTAGTACCCTAAATTACCCTTAATTCCACTATCTTGTGCCCATAAATCACAATCACCCATTTCTTTTGTATCTTATCCCTTAATTTATAAACACAAATACATCCATTATATTATATAATATATGCTAATTAATGATATATTATATATGCTAACAAAAAGGAAAAAGAAATGAATAAATAACCAAGTCCTTTGAATATGGAATAAGTGAATGTGTATCGTTCGAGGTTTGTCCGTTCCATTCAACAAAAAAAAAATGTTTGTTTTCCTTCAATTAATTATCACTCTAAACCACTCTCAATTTCACTCACTTGTGTGCCCATAGGCCAAAATCACTATTTCATTTATATATTACAAAAAAGGAAAGAGATGGCTGCATCTAGGGAGATTCGTATCGAAACAAAACACTTCATTTTATTTTAGAATGTGTCCACTACTAGCACACCACTCTACTTATCTTGTTACAATTCTAAAAATATATAATATCAGCTAGTCGGTTAATCGAGACAAGAAAAACTCCTAACTATTACCCTACAAAATAATTGAAAATTACTTTGGTCAACTAACCGAAATCGAAAATTTTCTTCAATAAGATTAAACAAAATTTAGTCGGTTTTCAGTTTTAGGGTTTGTTTTTCCGTGCCCACCCCAATTATCTACGGAGTATTATTTATGATCAAGGCAACAGACTGATCTAAATCTTATATATATTTTTGAGAAAATTGGGCCCGAAGGGCCCAATTTACTCACGAATATGCCGCGTGGCCCTATATTATGTGAAATTGCATGCATGACCCCCCATGAATGCTAGGCCTTTTATCTCTACATAAGAAATTGCTTCACGGATTATTGATGAAAAAACTTGAAATTTTCCTCTTCTCTCTCCTCTTTCAAATTTCCAATCCAAATGACTAATCTGCAAGAAATTCCCCGATCTCTACGGAAGATCTCTGCCTAAATTTCATTTATTGACCACAAATGATTGCTTGCTAATCTACTGCGCAATTTCAACGTCGCTTCCTTTGGTCATCATCATCTCCTTCGTCGATTGCGTCTAATTCGAAGTTTTGGTTTCAGAGATGCAGCTTGAACATATGTAGCTTGCTTAATTGCTTCACGGATTATTGATGAAAAATCTGAGTTTTATTCCTTTTCAATTGGTGATTTTATTTCCCTTGTGGATTTGGCTATGACTCTTGAGCTGGAAACGAGAGTGAGAAAGCGTTAAAATTATAGCAATATTGATTTGCGAGAAGAACTCTATTGGAATTCTGGGATTTAGGAAAATGAATGATCAGATTGTTGGTGGAAAGTTTAGGCTGGTTCAAAAGATTGGGAGTGGCTCTTTTGGTCAGCTTTATCTAGGTATGTGGTTGCAAAGGTACCTTTTGATCAAGAAAGGAGAGAAGTTGAGAAGGGACGGCCTTGAATTTGTGGAAGAGAGAAGCGATGGCGCCTTCGACGGAGTAGACGGCGGGCTTGAGAGGGCCGGAGTGGTGCTTGGCGTAGTCGTAGAGGCTCGACAGCCACACCAGCGTGTTGACGGCAGCGGCTCTCACAAACCCTAGGTGCTTCAGTTCACCCCCCTTGTTCTCGTTCTCCATCTCCGAGTGCGTGATTAGGGCTATGCAACTGTAAAATTGGGATTGTTGATGCGAATGCTAAAAACGAAAACCAAGCTTTATTTTCTTCTGTCGGCAATGTAGAACAGAAAACACTTACGCTCAGCTAAATCGTCTTATATAACCACTGATTTCTTTTTCCAAATGTCTCAGTAAATTAATGTACAGACCTTTCCACCAGTTCGCCGTTGGATCGTTACCTTCAACGTCTTGTACATTCTTCTTACACTGAACAATCAAAATATAAAATGTGTCACTTGTCAACATGTTCCACTAAAATTCAGAAATTTCACCATAGAAAAAGAAAATCATGTTATCTAGTTGTTCACATCTCTAGTTGTTAGTGCTTTTTGTAACTGTCCCCGATTCTATATTATATTTCTTCACTGTTCCCATATTGTTGTGAGATTTTTTAACTGTCCTCATATTGTTTTTGTCATTTTATAACTGTCCCCGATTCTATAGTATATGTTTCACTGTCCCCATATCGTGACCCCCTATTGTTCTAACACGCGGGACAATTGTCCCCAAAGGCATTTTGGAAGTGTCTTTTTTAGGGATAGTTGTTTAACAATATTTTCTCTCTAGGGACAGTTGGAAATTGTCTCTTTAGGGACAGTTGAAAATTGTCCCCATATGCTTCTTGAAGTGCCTCTTTAGGGGCAGTTGTCCCCAAAGCCGTTTTGGAAGTGTTTTTTTTAGGGACATTTGTTTAACAATACTTTCTCTCTAGGGACAGTTGAAAATTGTCTCTTTAGGGACAGTTGAAAATTGTCTCTTTAGGGACAGTTGAAAATTGTCTCCATATGCTTCTTGAAGTGCCTCTTTAGAAACATTTGTCTCCAAAGGCATTTGAAAGTGTATTTTTTTAGGGACGGTTGTCTAGGGATAGTTGTAAATTGTCTCTTTAGGGACAGTTTTCAACTGTCCCCATATGCTTCTTGAAGTGTCTCTTTAGGGACAATTGTCACCAAAGGCATTTTGGAATTGTCTTTTTTAAGGACAGTTATTTAACAATATTTTCTCTCTACGGACAGTTGGAAATTGTCTCTTTAGGCATATGCTTCTTGAAGTGTCTCTTTAGGAACAATTGTCCCCAAAAGCATTTTGGAATTGTCTTTTTTAGGGACAGTTGTTTAACAATATTTTCTCTCTAGGAATAGTTGGAAATTGTCTCTTTAGGGACAGTTGGGAACTGTCCCAGATGCGTTTTGGAAGTGCCTCTTTAGGGACAGTTGTCCCCAAATGCATTTTGGAAATGTTTTTTTCAGGGACAGTTGTTCAATAATACTTTCTTTTTAGGGACAGTTGGAACTTGTCCGAGAGGCTTCTTTGAAGTGCCTTTATTGGGACATTTGTTCCTAGATGTCTCTTGAAAGTGTCTTTTTAGGGACAGTTGTTTAATTACATTGTCTCTCTAGGGACAGTTGAAAATTCTCTCTTTAGAGTCCATTGGACACTGTCCCATATACTCCTTGGAAGTGTATCATAAAACGAATAAGAAATTAAATAATTAAAAAATAGAGACAGAAAATTATAGCAAATGATATGAGATTGAAATACAAAGACAAAGCCAAAGCTTCTTCATCTGTAACTGAGCAAATCTGAAGATGATGAATGATGATCCTCAAGTAAGCAGACTAGTGAAAAAAAAAAACACTTCCAATTGATCGGTGGTGAGCACCTGCAGATACTTGTCCCTGAAAGCACTTGAACGTCTTCTTGAATCCGACAAACCCTAGAAACCAAAAATCGAATTGATCGGTGGTGAGCACCTGTAGATACTTGTCGGATCGGCGCTTGGCATCCTCCCTCTGGATCGCCCTGGACACCTTCGGAAGCGGGATCGACACCTTGTAGTGGGAGAGGAGAAGCTTGCCGGCGGGGGAGGGGAACTTGATGGGGTGGTCGCTGCAGAAGGCGACTTTCTCGGTGGAGATGAAGAGGAGCCCGACGATGGGGCCCGACGTGGTCCAGAGGTAGCATTGGGAGGCCTTGAGGAGGCGCTCGCCCTCTTTGGCGTTCTTGAAGACTCACCGGAAGATCTTCTCGACGCCGCCGACCTGTAAGATCTTGGCTCCTAAGCTTATTTTTCTCCTTAGCATTTCTAAAATGTCCACTAAGACCATCGATTCTCGAGTGTGTAGCATGTGATGGTGACGGGGAGGGCGGAGAATGTGGTGAAGGAGATGGTGGGAGGAGGAATTGCTCTTTCTTACGGAGGAAACAGAAGTCGTTCGGATTTGTTGCGCGCGTGTTGTTATTTTAATGACATAGGGGGTCAAGCGGCTGATATTCATAATTTGGACCCTAAATTTGCTATTCAAGCCCTCTTAAGGGGTTATTTATCCTAAGCACGGTACATTTTTTGGGAAAAATCCATTGATTCGAGCTGCCCGACCCAATCAAAGACGACTGATAAGGGTATGGCCTTGGGCCCGAGAAGGCTTGACCCAAACATTCAAGAAACCCGATCCAAATCCGTTCAAGCCTTAGTTCGTGCATGTCTATTTGTTGCATTGGAAACAAAATATACATAAGAAGATAAACTAACGTATTTTCTGAACTGAAACAAGAATGGCGAAAAACCGCACACTCCATTTTTTTTAACCGCGCACTCCTTTTTGTGCTACACCAGGTGCAACACAGAAAATTCACCAAAAACCCGGTTCAAGTCATGGATGGCACGTCGTGCAGCACAGAAAAGACGATATTTCGAAAACCCAGTTCAGATCTTGTGCTGCACGTAATGCCGCACAAACAGTCCGATTTTTTTAATTTTTTTGCGAACCCAATTTAGTAAAATAAAAAAACAAATTATATTAAAAATTATTTTTTTGAACCCGGTTTACATTCTGGACGACACCTAGTGCAGCATAATTTTTTTTTTTTAAAATAATTAATTGTGGACGACACCCCGTGCAGCACAAATATAAAAAAATAAAAAATAATAAAAATGTTGGACGGCACAGCGTGCAACGCAAGCTTTGTGCGGTACTTATTGTTGTCGAAGGCTTCGTCTTCCCCATTTGAAACAAACACGAAACCCTAAAAATCTTACCTTGGCGGCGACGCAAATGGAGAATTTCGGCGAGAATGCACACCCGGCGGTTCAGACGGTGGAGGCGTTACCGGAGACGATGATGCATGACAACCCCCTCCAACACGACTCGCTTGACGACGACATTCACTCTTAAATTTGAGATTTGTAATTTAGTGGTGGTTCAACTACTAATACATATCCCATATATATAGCCGCCCATATTGCCGAAAATTAAGCGGTCAAATTGTGTTGCACATAGTGTCGCACAAAATGACCGTTTAATTTAAAGGCCGTTCGGTTTTGCACCACCCTTTTTTATTTTCGGACCGCAAGTTAAACGCTACGAGGTAGCGTTTAACTTTCTTTTTTTAAACGCCATATCGTGGCGTGAGAGTTTTTTTTGGATTTATTGAGATTAAAACAAGAAACGAAATTGGCTCGATTAAACCGGGTCGGAGTTAAACGCTACGTCATAGCGTTTAAAATGGACTCGGTTTAATCAAGCCGAAACACTTTTTTTTAAACGCCACGACGTAGCGTTTAAAAAAAAGTGGATTTTCGGTCGTTAGAAACACATGTTTTAGTTTTGAACATTATGTTAGTGTAAAATTGTGATAAATTATATAATTAGCTAGAATTATAAAGGTTTTGTTTGAATATATATAGCAATCGGTGATTTGCACTACGTTCCATCATATAATGTGTAATACAAGGTTGTGACGTTATATATCGATCGATCGATTGGAAGGTTTTTGTATGCTTGTATTTGAGTATTATATATGTATACAAAATTAAGAGAAACTTTTTGTCGTAGTTATATGTATAAATTTCATACGTAGTTAGTTTGAAACCTTAGTAATGCATAATTGTTCGTTAAAGATTATAGTGAATGTAATATTCGTTAAAGATTATAATGAATCTAATATTTGTATAATTATAACTGTTCATTGTTATTTTGGATGAAATGCTTGAAAATGGAACCAATGTGGATATTTCTTAATTAGATAATATGGTTATATCGTATAGTTATATACTATACTTATATCGTATTGTTATATACTATTGTTATATCATATATTTATACACTATAATTATATATTATGGTTCTAACGTATAGTTATATACTATAGCTATATACTATTGTTATATCATATAGTTATATAATATGGTTATATCGTATAATTATATACTATTGTTATATTGTATAGTTATATTCTATTGTTATATCGTATAGTTATATACTATTGCTATATCGTTCATTTATATACTATAGCTATATACTATGGTTATATTGTATAGTTATATACTATAATTATATATTATTGTTCTATCGTATAGTTATATACTATAGCTATATACTATTGTTATATCGTATAGTTATATACTATGGTTATATCGTATAGTTATATACTATTATTATATTGTTTAGTTATATACTATAGATATATACTATGGTTATATCGTATAGTTATATACTATAATTATATATTATGGTTTTATCGTATAGTTATATACTATTGTTATATTGTTTAGTTATATACTATAGATATATACTATGGTTATATCGTATATTTATATACTATAATTATATATTATGGTTCTATCGTATAATTATATACTATGGTTCTATCGTATAGTTATATACTATTGTTATATTGTTTAGTTATATACTATAGATACATACTATGGTTATATCGTATAGTTATATAACTATAATTATATATTATTGTTATATACTATAATTATATATTGTTTAGTTATATACTATAGATATGGTTATATCGTATATATAGTTATATACTATAATTATATATTACAGTTCTATCGTATAGTTATATACTATTGTTATATTGTTTAGTTAATACTATAGATATATACTCATGGTGAGTGCGGTTCCGGTGCGGAGCACTCTTCCCGTGCGGACGTGCGGACATGCACTATAGGGCCTTATTTGTGCACTTTAGGGCCTTATTTGTGCACTTTTGCAAAAAAATTGAAAAATGCTTTGAAAAAAATTTGAAAAAGAATTTTTTTATTTTTTTGAAAAAGTGCACAAATAAGACGTTAAAGTGCACAAATAAGGCCCTAAAGTGCATGCTCCGCACGTCCGCACGGGAAGAGTGCTCCGCATATGATCCAAACCCATGGTTATATTGTATAATTATATACTATAATTATATATTATGGTTCTATCGTATAGTTATATACTATTGTTATATTGTTTAGTTATATACTATATATATATACTATGGTTATATTGTATAGTTATATACTATAATTATATATTATGGTTCTATCGTATAGTTATATACTATGGTTCTATTGTATAGTTATATATTGTTGTTATATTATTTAGTTATATACTATAGATATATACTATGGTTATATCGTATAATTATATACTATAATTATATATTATGGTTCTATCGTATAGTTATATACTATTGTAATATTGTTTAGCTATATACTATAGATATATACTATGGTTATATCGTATATATACTTATATACTATAATTATATATTATGGTTCTATCGTATAGTTATATACTATTGTTATATTGTTTAGTTATATACTATAGATATGAACTATGGTTATATCGTATATTTATATACTATAATTATATATTATTGTTCTATCGTATAGTTATATACTATTGTTATATCGTTTAGTTATTAGAGCTGACCAATCCTGAACCAGAACCGGCGAACCGGACCGGGTCAAACCCGGTCAAACCCTGAACCGGACCAGCGGTTCAAGGTCCCGACCGGTTCAGGTTCCGGTTCAAGGCATAGTTGAAACGTCGGTTCATGAACCGGAGGTTCAACCGGCGGTTCAGGCAAAATATAAATATTTTTAAAAAAGATATATTCATTACAATTACCCTAAAATCCAAAACACCCCTACAACCCTAAACCCTAAAACCCTAAACCCTAAAGTCCTACATCCTACTATTCCTACTAATCCCTTTAAATATTAAAAAAGATATAAAAATCATAAACACATTAAAAAACGTTCAAAAAATTACATATTAAAAAAAACATAAACCATAAACCATACTCTACAAAGTAACAAAACCTTAAAATACAAACCCTTAACCCTAAAACTATGTCTAATGTCTATAAACTCTAACCTAAATCATATAATGTTACATAATTACATTACCCTTTAAATCTAAAAAAAGCTACGAAAATCATAAACATATTAAAAAATGTTTAAATAATTAAATATAAAAAATCCTAACCATATAGTTATACAAAACCTTAAAATACAAACCATTAACCCTAAAACTATAAACCCTAACCTAAATCATATAGTGTTACATTACCCTTTAAATCTTAAAAAAGCTACAAAAACCATAAACACATTAAAAAATGTTCAAATAATTAAATATAAAAAAACTAACCATAACCAATAAACTATACAAACCCTTAAAACATAAACCCTTAACCCTAAACTATACACCCTAACCTAGAGTCCTAAATCCTTCATTACCCTTTAAATCTTAAAAAAGCTACAACAACATAAACACATTAAAAACGTTCAAATAATTAAATTTAAAATAAAACCTAACCATAAACCATAAACAATATAAAACCTTAAAATACAAACCCTTAACCCTAAACTATAAACCCTAACCTAGAGTCCTAAATCCTACATTACCCTTTAAATCTTAAAAAACCAACAAATAACATAAACATATTAAAAACGTTCAAATAATTAAATTTAAAATAAAACCTAATCATAAACAATACAAAACCTTAAAATACAAACCCTTAACCGTACCCTAAACTATAAACCCTAACCTAGAGTCCTAAATCCTACATTACCCTTTAAATCTTAAAAAAGCTACAAAAACATAAACACATTAAAAACGTTCAAATAATTAAATTTAAAATAAAACCTAACCATAAACAATACAAAACCTTAAAATATAAACCCTTAACCCTAAACTATAAACCCTAACCTAGAGTCCTAAATCCTATATTATCCTTTAAATCTTAAAAAAATACAAAAAACATAAACATATTAAAAACGTTCAAATAATTAAATTTAAAATAAAACCTAACCATAAACCATAAACAATACAAAACCTTAAAATACAAACCCTTTACCCTAAACTAGAGTCGTAAATCCTACATTACCCTTTAAATGATTAAATCTTAAAAAAGCTACAAAAATCATAAATACATTAAAAACATCAAAATAATTAAATATAAAAAACCTAACCATAAACCATAAACTATACAAA
Source organism: Rheum nobile (assembly GCA_027886185.1). Classification (NCBI taxonomy): domain Eukaryota; kingdom Viridiplantae; phylum Streptophyta; class Magnoliopsida; order Caryophyllales; family Polygonaceae; genus Rheum; species Rheum nobile. The sequence goes on along the minus strand of WOAB01000028.1, from coordinate 7,214,807 downwards.
ACCTTAACATACAAACCCTTAACCCTAAACTATAAACCCTAACCTAAATCATATAATGTTATAATACCCTTTAAAATTTAAATCTTAAAAAAGCTACAAAACCTAGCCTTTTTTTTTTTTTTAAAATTAATTTTTTTTAAATGTTTTTTTTATATTTTTAATTTTTTTGAACTCGGTTCCGAACCGGCAAGAACCCGGTTTCCTTGTTTTTAAAAATGTTTTTTTTTGAACCGGGTGTAATACCCCCAAATATTCCCTTGGAAAGGCATTACCGCCAGTGACCTCAGACGTTCTGTCCGATGTCACCCAAGGCTTTACCAGTTGATATAAATCATCAAACAACAATTATGATACAAAATTGTCATAACTTTTATTTAAACCAAAGTCTCGGAATTACAACATAATTCCAAATACATCAAAAACACAGCGGAAGTCTTTTAAATAACCAACAAAGGGTCTTGATCGCAATGATCACCCGTCAAAGATCTTAACCTGGATAAACTTATCAAAAACACCGTTCGCCTCTATAGTCATTCTAGCCTTCACGGGATGACAACTTATCTGATGTGCCGAATCGAACGGATGACACCAGCCAACCATACAGAGAACAATTATGGTTGGTTAGTCTAATGAAAGACTACACAAAGGTACAAAACAGAGTGGTTCGAAGTAGTCGTATTAGGTTAGACTCATCGCTTCTCGGATTAAAACCGATGACGATAGTCAACCACCATACTCCTACTAGAATACATGAAAAGACATGATCAAGAGAAGATTCTGGAAGACCGAGTCTTACAACAATCAATCCCAAAAGAAGACTCCAATGAATTGAGTCTTATCGGAAACATGACAAATGTTGGGAAACATTAATAATTACACACAAGTGTTTAAAACAACTCGGTTCACGACCAACCTCACCGCCCAAGGCGAATCCAGATTGGAAAGAGAACTTTACTCTGACCCAAGTCAAGACGAGTTCTCCTAACTGCACTACTCTTAGCTGCACTACTCTCCCAAGAGTACACTAAAATATGTAACACCGCACTTAACTTAATCACAACGCACCCAAACACGTTAAGCTCTTAGATCATCTCTACACCAGAAATATACCGTCGGGAACTCAATCCCTAAGGCGGAATTGACTCGGGAACTAAATCCCTAAAGTCGAGTCGGGAACTAAATCCTTAATTATGTGCATCACCGCACTTATCTTATCCACTTAATCATGGCTACCTTAAAATAGGAGAACACGCATCTCCCTCACAATTTCCTTATATACAAAATCTTAAAGTTCACCTCTTAATTCCTTACAATCCCATTATCAACTCTTAGTAACCTCGAAACATTACATCCTCTTAATTCCCTTAATGGTACTTTACACAATCCCATAATTTATCTTAAAGTAAGACTGGCCTTACGCCATCTCTAACTTAAAGTTCCATAAGATTCCTTAATTTCCTCCAAGAACAATCACAATATCTTATTACTACGTTCCTCGAAACGTATCACATAAGATGTTACTCTCATTTCCTCAAAGAGAGTGATACCTTAAGCCTTATAGATGACATACTCACAAGATGTCAATCTTTGACAATTTCCAAGAGTCCTAACTCCTCATTCTCTGGAAATTCCACTTATCGAGTCCAACGACTTGTACTGTCTTAAATGACTTATTTCCTTATTTTACCTCAAACGAATCTCAAATAGATCTCCCCAAGGATACCTATGATTTCGCACACTTGACTTTCCCAAAAGCTTTAACCATTGATCCTACATGGGTCATACTTTACTTATGATCCTGACCATCCTAACTCCGGATTTCACAGTCTTACTCAAGACCACAATAGGGAAAACGGGTTCCTGAAGAATTATTCCCTTAATCAATTATTCCTTCACAACACTTTATCCACACTAATGCTTACAACATGATTAAGAGCAGCTACAAAGCTTTAAACCTTAGGGTGACAATTATGTCCACCCAATTAGTACAACTACCAAAGCTTATTAATTATGTGCGACAACGGCACTTATCTTATTATAACACACACCCTTCTGTTAAGGCTTTTAATTATTATTCCGAGTAACAACGGAAGTTTAATACACTGGGTGACCTTACGTCCACCCCGATACACTGGCGAGGTGCTTAATTAATTTACCGCCGTTAAATTAACCCGAGTAACAACGGAAGTTTAAAACACAGGGTGACGTAACATTACGTCACCCAATGGCGCTAGCAAGGCGCTTAAACCCCTCCTACCTTAGCGGGTGGTATGAAGTTATAGGTTAACCCATTAAGTTATAAAGAAACGACTAATCCATAACTAGATTAGTATTCCTACGAACATTAAGTTATAAAGAAACGACTAATCCTTATCTGGACTTAGCGTTCCTACGAACATTAAGTTATAAAGAAACGACTAATCCTTATCTGGACTTAGCGTTCCTACGAACCCACGTGCTATTCTAGCATTAAGTTCACATTAAATTCACAACAATACCATCACGGTAATTAACACACAATACTCGTGCTAACTAAACAGTTCAACACAATAATAATCCACATTAAAGCCCTCCAGGCCATTATCATAATCATTATTAACACTTTACCCAATGAAACAGTAAATCATCCCAAATTAATTAACAACTAAACAATTGATAATTAATGAAATATGGAATGATAAGCAAGAGCGAACCACCACTTGCCTTAGATCTGCAGAAGCTTAAAGACGACGATGGGTTTCAGGGCTCGAAACAGGGACAGATCTGAATTTGCAGATTCCTTCGGATCGACCCATAAAGAAATCCTAAGTTAGATTCGACAAACACGAGTACGAATCTAAAGAATAACGAAAGGAATCGAAAGGAACGAAGCCCGATCGAAAGCCACATAAGCCAAGGCCGAAACAAGACAAAGGCTTCTGGGCGGCGGTTGCCGCCTGCCTTACGGCGGGCGCCGCTTGTTCATGGCGGCGGTCGCAGCCTGCCTTACGGCGGGCGCCGCTACGAACTGCACCGAAAATACGAGAAGAGAATCTCACCGGCGACGTTCGATTTGCTACTCCTTAGCCTTGCTTTGGATTCTAAGCTTCTAAGGGCCTCCAAAGATTCACTTTGCAACTGGAAGGAACACCAATGGAGCTCCGACGATCGATTGCGAGTTCTCCGGCGAAAGCTTGATTTTCCGGCGAGTGATTTATTTGGAGATCGAGCTCGGATTTGTGCTTAAATTCAGCTCCCAATCCTCTCTTTTTATAGCCAAACTCAAGGGGACAAGCAAGGGCACGTGGATGGTCTCAATTCGGAGGTCTCCAAGTCGCCGGCAACGTAGAGGCTAGGCCTCTGACATCCCCGACATTGGCGGCGGTCGCCGTTGTCGGTAAGGGGGTCGCCGCCCAATTAGTGTCTGGCAGCGGTCACCGCTTTCTGGCAGCGGTCGCCGCTTTTAGAGCCACTTGGCCAGATGAGGATGACGATGACGTCGACTAGTTGGCGGCGGTCGCCGCTTGCCTTACGACGGTCGCCGCCAAGGCCATTTTTCATCCGTTCTAGCTTGGAACAACTTGGCCTTAGCCCGGGATAAAAATAATCGTACACGAACGAGTATTAAGTCCCGAAATACGTCGAATGTATTTTATTTTACTGAGAAAAATATTACAGAGATCAGAAATATTTCTGAATGTCTGAACTTCTCTGAAATAAATCGACTTGTAATACGGGAGTTGGAAAATTTCCAAAATACCCTTACTATAATTAAGGGATATTACACCGGGTTCCGAACCGGCGAAAAACCGGCCGAACCTGAACCGGACCGGAACCGGACCGCCGGTTCTGGGGGGTAGCTGGTTCAAGGTGCCCTTGAACCTTGAACCTGCGGTTCATGAACCGTGGCCACCTCTATTAGTTATATACTATAGCTATATCGTTCATATATATACTATGGTTTTATCGTATAGTTATATACTATAATTATATATTATGGTTCTAACGTATAGTTATATACTATAGTTATATATTATAGTTACATACTATAACTATATACTATTGTTATATCGTATAGTTATATACTATGGTTATATCGTATAGTTATATACTATTGTTATATCGTATAGTTATATACTATTGTTATATCGTATAGTTATATACTATTGCTATATACTATAGTTATATACTATAATTATACATTATGGTTCTAACGTATAGTATATACTATTGTTATATCGCATAGTTATATACTATTGTTATATCGTATAGTTATATACTATGGTTATATCGTATAGTTATATACTATGGTTATATCGTATAGTTATATACTATGGTTAGGGTTTAAGGTTTAAACGCCATGCTGTGGCGTTTAAACCATAACGTAAATTTTATTTTTTTTAAAAAATAAAATTTTAAACGCCATAACATTGCGTTTTATTTTTTAATTTTTTTTGAACTGGTTTACTTGTTTTTTTCTTGCATTATAAAAGCTTGAACGCTACGTCGTGACATTTAAACTGAACTGGTTCAGTTCATTTTTTTTAAACACCATGTCGTGGCGTTTAAAAGTGGTGCGAAAACAAAAAAAAACCGATGCAAATAAGATCCCCGAATTTAAAACGGTAAGATTCTAGGCGACACTATGTGCAGCCTAAAGTGACTGTTTAATTTCAAACGGACACTTTCTGGACTGCACACCTAGTGCCGTCCAGGATTTATGTGAATCGGTAAAAATCGGTTCACAAAATTCATGGACCGGTTCAAAAAAACGGTTTTCATCCTGAACCGGTTTTTTTGGACTGCACTACGTGCCTGAACCGATTTTTTTTTAATTTAAAAATTGATTTATTTTTTTTAAAAAATTATACCGAGCTTGTGCTGCACCTGATGCCGCATAAAAAAATCCAATTTTTTGTACTATACCTGGTGTAGCACAAAAAGAGTCCGCGATTAGAAAGAGTGGACTGCGCAATTTTTTTTACCAAAAAGAAAAGCAAAATCAGAGATGACGATGCTTAAGCGGCACAATCACGTGATGGGGCCTTCTGACGTTCGGCCGTTAAAAGCAGTTTATACGAACCAAAGCAGAGCGCTAATCACAATTAACATCCTTAATTAGAGCATCAAAGGGCAGGATTGTCATATCGTCCTCCATGTCGCTTCCAAATTACTCAATCTAAACCGTCGGATGATCTGATCATCAAGCGGAACCTCTCAAATCAACGGCGTGTAGGTGCTTTTTGCCGTCCACAGCTTGCGCGTCATAAACCGCTCGATGTTTAACGCGCCCTAACAGTATATAAACCCACCCAAATTTCGCCACTCACGTTCTCTCTCACTCTGAAGAGCGCTAATTGCCTCTTTTGCTCTACCAGTTGATAAAATTGCTGCAACTCTGAAGTTTTTTCAGGCATTTTCCACCGGAGGTGAAATTTCTCGTCTCTCTATTACTATCTTTTTGATCTGTTTTTTCAATTAAATTGATTCTTAACGTCTTGGTGGAGTGATCGTACGGCTTTCGTAATTTGCATCCGGAAATCGTTTGATTGAAAATTTTAGGTTTTCTCTGAGCCATCACTTAAATTGATCTCACATTTATGGTGTTTGAATATAGATGAACGTATTTTAGTGAATGTTAAGCATCGGCATGATCAAACTGATGACTGATCGCCGGTTTCCCCCCTCATAGTAGAAACGAAGGATAAATGATCAAGGTTGTGGACTTTAGTATCTGCTATGCGGATTCTTTGGGCCGTTTGGGGTTTGTATGAATAATGAAGATAGCAGCTAAGATTCCTCTTTCAGCTTATTCATTTATAAAAATGGCAGCTGAATTTAGTAATAAAGAAGAGCAGCGTTTGATTTTGGCCGGAATTCGTTTATGCAGTTCTTGAGCTTTGCATTTCAAATGTTGGATATTGTTATTCTGCTTAAATCAGTAATAAGCATACGGCTTTTGTGATCTGTGTTTGAAATGTATGATTATGTCTTATGGTCTGTAATTTATAGATATTCATTCTATGCATGCCGTAAAGGACCTGAATTTGGCACCTGATTTTGTTAATTTTTAATTTTTATCAGTATTAAGTCACACTATGTTTTAAGGCTTTTTTGTCTTGTCGAATTTGGAGATGTATTTGCGGGTCCTTTTCACGGTGGTTTCAGGAAGTACCTAAAATGATAAAAGTTTAAGCATATAGGTGATATCTATGATCAATGACATTATTAGGTTGGTTTTGATATTTTTTTCTTCTATATAGTCTAATAAACACACCAGATTTTCCAGAATTAACATTTAAGAGCAGTTGATACATTGTAAAAGATTTCCTTTTTTTACGCACAAACCAGTTTTCTTTTTCTTCTGAAGTCTTTCTTTAAATGTTTGGGCCGTTTGGCTTCATGTGCTCCATAATACTATCATTTTGTCGTTTATGCTTTGGATTCGCCAAGTCAATGTTGGTTTCAGGTGCTCCATATGGTTTTGTTTTGTTGTTTTGCTTTACAAAACGGATAATGCTATGACATCTTTCCCTGTAACTGATAGTCTTCTTGTGTGGTACACTTGGATATTTTTTCCAGGCAGAAGTGAAACGGTTCTTTTTTCTGTTTGTTGTCTAGCGCATAGCATAAATAAGTACAATGAGAAGAAACGGCCCGTTCAGCTGTTAAAGGACTATATTTAATGGTAGCACTTTGTCACATGCCCATCCTGAATATCTCGGAAAGTAGTTAACTGAAAATGGTACTTCTTTAAACATTTTAAATGACTCGAAGCAGTAGGTATAGCGCTTTCAGTTTGTTTCCCTTCATGGTTTCAAATGTTTTTTAACATGTTGCTTTCATATTATGTTCTTTTTATCAGATCTAGCAAATTTATCGATTCCTCCTAGTATTAGTAAACTTTTTATGAGCCACTAGTTTCTTAGGGTTCGTTTGGATTCCAAAAATAATGCATTATCTTAGGATATCCAAACGGACCCTTACATGTAAGATTTACCCTCCAGGCAACATATTAATTTTACCCCTTCACAATCAAAGCGAAATGAAGTGCAGGTGCAAGTTTGACAAGAGAAGTATATATTTTCTGATGAAGGGAGAAATGAGTCTTTGTCATGATGACATTACCTTCAGTCCTTCAGTTTTCTAGAATATGTAATAACTCTACTTTTGTTGTGGATGGCAGATATTTACCCCAAAATTAAGAGAATGACAAAACTAGAGCAAGATCAGGACTGTGGAAACCAATGGAGCAGCTTACTTGATTTTGATTTGTTTTTTGGTCCTACTAGTTATTGTGTTGATCACAATAATCAGAATAATGAATATATGTATCAAGGGCAGTATTTGGGGGGATATCACTATGGTGATACTGATAGGGACAGCAATCACATAGGCAATGGTGAAATAAATCAGGAGCAGACATTTGAAGAATTTGCAAGACTAGAGGTTACTGAATCTTCACATGTAGAGGAAAACCAGCTTCAAACATCCTGTGTTTCTTCAGATTGGCCTAATTCACCTTATACAAATTATTGGCCTGGTTCGCACTATCTGACTTGTGTTTTTTCCATATCAATATTTTCTTTACTATTGTTCAACAACTATATTTTATGTTAATGTTTATTAGGATCTGCAGCTCAAGAAGGTTGCATGGAAGAAGCTGATGGTTTTGAGCCCTCTACTTCATGTTCTAGCGCTGAAGAAATATCATATGATGGTGATGATTATTCCCGTTACCTGGAATTGATGGATGACTCTTCGCTTGATGGAGAGTTAGGCAAGAGAATAAACCAACTGATTCCTGTACCTGTAAGTAGCTTAGTTTAAAATCATTCATTTTGTACCTGTAAGCTGTTTACTTGTGCTTCTTTTAATTTTTGTTCTCCTTTTCCCTCTTTTCCACTATGTTTCATGCTCTTTTTGACATACAACTTTGGAGCTAAGGCTCACAAATCTTTATCCTAGTCTACTACAGGCTCTATCTGAAGCAAGAAATATTCAATTCACATTTGGTCATTCTTCTGTATCTTGATTAATCTCTGTCCGTTCTTCGCAAATTGGTTTGATCTAAGATGATCTTGTGGTCTCAGCAAAAATAAGTATTCATATAATTTAAGAAGGGGAGGGAGGGGAGTATCACCATTCTTAGTTTCAATTAGCTAAAATAGATTAGTTGAACTCTCTTCTTGAACTAAAATCACAGAATCTGGGAGAAAAAAATCAACAGTAAAGGGAGTATCATTCTTTTTCCGTCTTTTTTTCCTCCTCAAAAAGTGGAAATCCAAAAGGAAAAGTGGTACGTTATTTTTTTTTAATTAACTCCTATATTTTCAATGTCAATAATGAAGTTCAAGAGTATTATATACTAAAGTTGTAGTGTGAGCCACAAAGGTATTAGCTGATTTGAAAGTACATGCTTTGGGCAACCTCTATAGTGGCTATTGGAAATTGAACTCAGAGATAATTGAACCATTGACTTGCTCATCTTCTTACTCCCATTGCTCTTGCAGGAGCTAGGAAGTTTGAAGATGTTTTCATTCTTTGTTGGAGAACCAAAACATATTTACCATTAAAATTGTGTAATGATTGCCAATTTTTCTATATGAGGCTCTTTAGTTGATGTAGCTGCCAATCTGGATTTTAACAACCTGTTTAAATTGTGTAATGATTGCCAATTTTTCCTTTATATCGTGTTCAAGTAATGATTATCTTCTACCTATGAGTATCTAGCTGCACTAGCAGTTAAAAACCACACCTTTAACGTTTAAAGCATTTGTAAAAAAATCATAAAAAGTAAATATGAAATGAAATTGTGTTTCTGGAATGTGCGAAAAGGTGAAAAGATTTGAAAAAGAAAAGATATCCAGTATTAGGCACCTTAGTAAGCAGACATGTTAAGGTAGCAAACTGTGCATTTGTTGTTTGTATTGTAACTCCAGAGTGTGTGTGCATGAACCATCTAAGGGATGTCTTATTGAACTTGCAGCATGTTCCTAGGATAAATAGGGAAATACCATCAGTTGATGAAGCAACTTCGGATCACCAGAGACTTTTAGATAGGTAACTTACTAAAACTGCAAGCATATCTAGCTGAATCTCATGCAAAGTGACCGCCGAATTGTCACATGCTTGCCTTGTTGTTAACAGATTTCCTCCCACTTTTGGCATATGCAAGATTGATCACGTGCTATATCATTTCCAATATAGCATGTGTTCTTTGTGCACAAAGGATCTCTTTGTCCATTTTGAATGAAGTTTCTTGACATTTACACCGCATACCTGTATGACTTCACATATTCTTTTTCATGCACCATTTATAATCCGGTTTTTAATTTTTGTTTAGGAAAGTAGTTGTACTAGCTGCTGAATTGAAGCTTAAGAAGCTTTCTTTTATCTGAAAAGAAACACTCACCACATTAATGAAATCATTGAAATGGCTTGTAGCAGAGAGAATCAAATCTTTGTTTGTCCCTGCTTTTCTATTCCTACTTAAAGTTGTTTGATGCTTGTGTCCTCACAAATTCTTATGTAGAATATTTTTTTTTAAAAATTAAAACTGCTTTTGAACTGGCAACTTATCATGCCTTAATTGGATCTGCAACCTTCACATTTACCAATAATAGATTGGATTTTATATTAGATAGTGTTTCTGGGTTAAAATGATGTTGTAGATCATCTTCTAGACTGCAGGTATATGATTTGGTTGAGCGCAAGGTCCAAGGAGATGGAAATTGTCAGGTTAGTTGATTTTGGTGCAATTTTTTGCATTATGAACTCTTCATAGCTATTGTCACCATGAGTGTCTAATAAAGGATAACTATATTACTTTCTGGATTTATGCTGTAGCTGAAGTTGTGATTTAATGAAGTTGGGTTTTAGTGTGTTCCCCAGAAAATTATTGCGTTTTCTTTTTTTTTTAAATGAAAAAAATGTTTATCCTCTTATATGGTTATATTTGAATGCAACTTTGCTCCAAGTGCTTGTTCATCTAAAATGCCATTTTTCATTGATGCATGTTACAGTGCAATATAACTCAGTGCATTTTATTAGCTACTTAATTCTGGGTTACATACATATGTCCTGCAAACTTTACCCCTGTAAATGCTAAGATGTATGTACGTACAGAAATGATTCAGCATTCTTTCATCTTAACTGAATAAAAAGTACAAATTGTTGGACTCACTTTATGCAGTAACTTCTGAACAAGAATGGGCAATTCTTTTTATTTTTATTTATTTTTTACTCTTTCTCAAAAGGATTTCTATTTGTATTAAATATGTAAAATATTCTCTTGGAAGCTTTCAGGCCGTGTAATTCATCTGCCAATGTTTGTTAAGAATGTTTCATTTTAGTACTAGTACAGTAGTCTTCATTTTGAAATGCAACAAAAGTTGTTCTGATCAAACTTCTTATATTTATTCTGGACTCAATAACTGGCACATCCTTCTTTCTTTTGGTCTCCCTTCTAACTAAAATATAATTTTTCTCAGTTCCGTTCTTTGTCTGATCAGTTCTACCGCACCACTGCACATCACAAATTTGTACGGCAACAGGTTGTCGATCAGGTTTGTTATACTATAAAATTAACTCCTTAAATGAGTAATGACTTCATTCAAGGGGTAAGGAGCAAATTTTGCATTCTTAATCTACCTAGTAAGAAACCGTGATTATTGTTAAGGAGCAATTGGTTTTAGGTGCTATGCATGCATGGCATGGAAACAGGAAACTAATTGATGTAAAACTGAATGGTTTGATGAATTTTGTGTACTTTTTAACCTTTTGAAAATGTCTTCTTCTCAACGAAAGTTTTTTTGATGTTTCAGCTTACTTCCAATCGGGATGACTATGAGGGATATGTTCCAATGGATTATGATGAATATTTGGAGAAAATGTCCAAGTACTTTGCTGCTTCCTTCTGATATTATATATTTACTCTGTGATTTAAAGAGGCTGTGTCAATTCAATATGTTGCTTATGCTGACAATGCAATTGCTCTGTGACAGAGGGGGTGAATGGGGAGATCACGTCACTTTGCAGGCTGCTGCTGACTCGGTATGTGCATGTATCTTCCTGTTTGTACTTTGTTTTGGTTTTTTTCTCTCTTGGTTATGTTGCCTTTAGTTTGACCAAATGAGATTCTGTTCCTCAATGCTTTGGCCATGGAGTTGATATTTGCCACCATTCTACTTTAGATTTTTCTAAAGATATTTAATCTCCTTTGTGTCAAACTAGGTCCTAATGTTTATTGTGCATTAATCATTGCCAATATATACACCATATGGCTGGATTAAAATTTGGCAAATGAGTTGATTACATTTTCATCACAGAAGTATATGATTAGATCTGAAAATTAGAGTTCTTATGTATTCCGTTAATAGTGATGTTGCTGAACACAAAGTCAGATCTAAAAGGTAAGAGTTCCAATGGTTTCTTTTAATGATATGATTGCTGAATCATATACTACATTAGTGAGAGAAGCCAGATAAACAACTTTATCCTTGAATAATTTTCTTTGTATCCAATTGTAGAATTTATGAAATTGCAAGGGTTACCACTGACCCACTTATTTACCTACCTAAAACTTGATTATGCTTATATATGAAAATTGCAATATTCACACAATGACTTGCTTATTTCACAATTTGAAAAGAAGATGATTTATGAAATTTGGCAACCTTGCTTGTTTCCTTCGATTGCAGTATGGTGTAAAGATATTCGTGATAACTTCATTCAAGGATACCTGTTATATTGAGATTCTACCGAAGGTCGAAAAGTCCAAAAGAGGTAAGCTGTTTGGATTTTGGTTTTTTGACCTTTGATTTCTTATGTTGTTCTTCAGACGAAACTTGTGATCACCAGTCATTGCATTTCAAGCTTTACGGTTGTCCTTGAGTGATGAAATATAAGTGAGGCTGACAAGTTTCTTTTTCTGGATTGATTACTGGCTTTGGCTTAATGAATTTTGTAAAAATCGGGTAAGATTATCGGTACTTCTCTTCCTGCGAGACATAGGATGAAATTCCAAAATTTGTTGTAAAAGATATATCCGAAAGTGCTCTGTCAACTCCTGATTACATCAAGTATCAGTGTATGACGTCTTTAACAGATTGTATATCTGTCTTGCAGTCATCTTTTTGAGCTTTTGGGCTGAAGTGCACTACAACTCAATCTATCCAAGAGGGGGTAAGATACTTACCTTGCTCTTCAGTGCAAAAAACTAATGAGTACTTTTGGATGCATCTTTTGTAGGTTATGATGACATTCCAGGTATATATTCTACTCTAATGACACTTGCTTATTGCTCTCCTATGGTGCAGAGTCATCACCTCCTCACCACATTAGCAAGAAGAAGAAGAAGAAGTGGTGGCGTTTTGGGAGTAAGCAATAAGCCCCATTTCGAGCTAATCCTGAATCATGATGGTCGGCTCTCTTAGGTGCTGTCTCAAAGAGGGTGTATATAGCGATCCGGGTCAAGGGCTTATAGCATTATGATTTGTATATTTATGCATTGAACTCCTCTCCTTTTAGTCTCTAATAGCATGACCACGCGGCGTGGCTAGTATATAAACCTTTAGATCCGTGGAGTCATCTTGAAAACCGCATGCACCTCAATTTTGGATGCTAGCTGCATAATCTCTCATCGGTTTTGGTATAGCAATTACCCTAATTAGTTTACCTAGGTACATATGACCATATAATATATATATATATATATATGTGTGTAGAATACAGATATTCTACCCATAGACAATACAATAATAGTTTATGAACCAATTCTTAGTTCTGGAAGCATTCTTGGGTTGGTTTGCCAACTGAATTTTGTTTATTGGAAAATAAAAGTTTATGCATATACTTGCCTTCTTTCGTGAAAATAATGCCATTGCTAATTTGCTATAAGTATAACAACCCTTTTTGCGAATTTTACTTCTTTGCAACTTGCAATGAAGATTTTTTTAGGGTCGTACTATTCGGCGCATATCCAAAATTGTCATTCAGTGCATAGGCATTTCACGTTACGCAGGGAGTTGCTCCACACGTAACGCGGCTTCACCCTTCACACGTAACGCCGGATCTGTCTTCACTCGTAACGTGCTGAGCCGACCAGGTTTAAATACCTTCATCTCCTCCTTCCTTCCTCATTCCGCCGCTGCACACATACCCTCAAATCTCGCGCGTTACGCACCTCCGACGACGCCCCTTTACGAATCAAAAAGCTTTGCGCGTTACGTAGATCCACGAATCAAGAAGGTTAGTATTCCATCGTTTGTTTTTAAAAATTATGAAGTTTTTTTTGTATATTAGATCTACAAGGTTTTGTAGTTAGATTTGTATGAAATAGTGGTGTTTTAGGGTTTTTTTGTAGTTAGATTTGAATTTTGTAGTTAGATTTTCATTTGTAAGATTTTTTTAAAGGGTAATCGGATTCTGCAGTCGTCGGAATGTGCAGTCGTCGCCGGCGAATTGGCGAGGGCACTGCGCGTAACGTCCTCAGCGCTTTCCCACGTAACGCGATATGGGCCTCTGCACGTAACGAGTCGTCAGCGTTCACGCGTTACGTGCTGTGCCCTAGCCATTTTCCGCCGGCGACGACTCTCCGGCGACGAGTCTCCGGCCCTGGAATTTGCATGTATGTTTAATTTGAATATTTAGTTAATGGATTTTAGATATTTAGGAATTTGGACATTTGTATGAAATTTGGACATTTGTATGGAATTTTGATGGATTTGTATGAAATTTGGATATTTAGGAATTTTGATGGATTTGTATGAAATTTGGACATTTGAAAGAAATTTGGATATTTAGGAATTTTGATGGATTTCTATGAGATTTGGACATTTGTATAAAATTTGGATATTTAGGAATTTTGATGGATTTGTATGAAAGAGATTAGGGTTTGATGGATATGTTTAATAACTTTATCGGATTTGTATTTTCGCTTAGCAAAATGATTTATTATGGTAGATGGAGCCTAGTGAGAGAATGAGGCGTAGAACCAGACGAGACCTCGTCCGAGCTGCTTCGTATCGGACTGAGGGTGAGCTATCCCGTAGGTTTGCGGGTGCTGCACAAGATGCGGGAGGGCACGGTCAGGCGGGCCACGGGCAGGCAGGCAATGCTGACCCCCCTGTGTTCCCGTTTGCGCCATCTTATGTGGCGGATGGCCCTGCAGATTCGGACCCGCAGTTGTACCCACAGTACAACGTGAGTCCACCCCATTGTTATTCTGATACGATCGATCAGAATAACTATTATGGTCCTGCATTGAGTCCGCCACCGCAGCAGATGCTGACCCAAAGCCATTACCGTCATGAGAGCCCAGTTGGCCATCCGAGCCCTCACGGGTCCACGTCCTATCACAACCCCTTATATTATGAAGGTGGCGCAAATGATGAGATGGGTTACAATCCGTGGGAGAGCTTGGGGGTCAACCCGAATGCACCGGTGCATATGGTAAGTAGCCCTAATATGTGAAAACATGATTGTATGATAAAAATGTAATTGCTTATCATTTGTTTAAAAACATGTAGGACGAAGACAGTCATGCCTGGGCTCCAAGAGCTCAACATGATGATGATGATGCGGACGAGGAGCAACAAGAAGGCACCTCTTCGCAGGCAAGACCACCCCGAAGCAAAAAAAAGGGGAGATATGTACCGGAATTGCAGGTCAGAGTCTATGGAGGTCCGGAGAATCCCGAGCTGCTAAAGGGTTTTGCCAATCACGTGGCGTACACCCTTTATCAGCGCATTGTAAGTTGCATGAAAAACCTTATTCTTGTCATTTCACGTTTTTATATAAATATGTCAAATCGATTGCTTACACTGGTTTAAAAATGCAAATGTTTATAGCCTATGCCACCGTTGAAGTTTCAGCAACGAGGCAAGCAGACACGCGCATGACGTCTGGAGTTGTCAATGCCATGGGGTAATCTGGCTGCTAGTTCAGGCTTGTGTCATATTCCGCATGTGATACATGACCATGTGCACGAGACGCTGATAGGTGCGTTTGTTGAGCGCTGGCAACCTGAGACCAGCTCGTTCCATATGCCATGGGGAGAGATGACCATAACTCTCCATGACGTATTGTTGATCCTTGGGCTAAACATCAATGGAAGAGACTTAGCACCTCCACGAGGTTCTTTGATTGTGACTGATTTGAAGAAGGCGGTGGTGGCTGAGGCAACAGGATTCTTTGAGTTGGCTGCTAAGGATGTGACATCTGGTACTGTAGTTGCTGATATGTTGAAGAGGCATTGCAATGGGCTGAATGACGAGAAGCGTGCTTCTGGGTACTTGCTGTACTTGTTGGGCTCTTGCCTATTTCCGGACAAGTCCCAACACAGATTGCCACTCTACTATCACGTGTTTGTGGAGGATCACTCGTGCACTAATGAATATGCATGGGGTGCTGCCGTTCTTGCTCACGTGTACCGCAGCTTGGGCGAGTGCACAAGAAAGGAAGCGAGACTCATGTCCACGTGCTATACTCTGATTCAGGTATTTTTGTAAATTATAAAAACCATTGGTTTCACCTTATTTTATTACTGTATCTGTATTTATTCAATAACAAGGATTGCTTACGTAAATTCTCTTTCAGGCGTGGATATATCAATATTCTCCATGTTCAGACCTGCAGTGAGTAGAGATTGGAACTCTGATGATGCGGTTGCCTACGCTAGTCGATGGGACCTGACAACGAAACCCAACCCGATGAGAAACTACAGAGTGGAGCTCGATACGATGACTGCGGACATGGTATGTACATATATTTATGTTTATGTTGATTGGATGTCGTTCGGGTTAACTGATAAGTATGTTTAGGTTGATTGGAGTCCGTACGGTATGATTGACTTTAGCGATGCGAGATTCACTCCTACTCGCTTCCATGGAGTTATATCGTGTCTTTGGATAACCGAGCCGTACATGCCAGACCGTGTGGCGAGACAGTTTTGCCGTGTTCAGGAGATTCCACGAGCTCCTATAGAGCCTCTAAGGGCTTGGAGAGGAGTAAAGATCAGCAACTACAAGGTTGAGTACGACAGAGCTCGATTTGCATGGGATGCGCAGACTGTACATTCCATGACCCTGGCTGCGATGGGCCCTCCAATCCAGCAAGGCCATGACTGCCGCAATGATTACATGGAATGGTACCTCCCACGTACACATCCATTCGTCAACCCCCCTACCATTGAAGACGCGACACGGGTATGAATTTGACTGATTTGTAGATTATTTAATGTTCGGTTAACTCTTATCTATGTTTTTTCATACATATCAACGTTTTTGTGTTGTGTGCAGGCATTCGAACAATGCTACAATGAGCTTGAGCAACATCGCAACCATGAATGTGAAGATGTAGCAGAGTCTTTACGCCGGTCATTTGAGCATATGTATCCCTTCCTTCCCAATTATTGAGGAAGCCGTGAAGACTTGTTTCAGGATTAAGCTTGTTTCATTTTATGTATTTCATTGAACCTTTGAGTATTGTAACAATGAATGTTATGACTGCTATTTGAATGTTTTTTATGACTTGTTTGGATTATGACAACAATGAATGTTATGACTTCCATTTGAATGTTTTTTATGAGTTGTTTGGATTTAGGGATGTTTGGAATAGAAACGTCGAACTCATTGCATCATAATTCATACATATCATTCATTACATAAATTGACTGTTTCAACCTTCTTCTTTCGTCTTGTCTTCTTTTCGGCCTTGGTTGCTTCGTACTCCAACAACCGATCATACATCCTTTGATCTACATAATCACCCGCAGACGGGTCATGATATACCACCCACGCCGGGTAAATAGTAGGCAAGGGCGATGTCTCGACAAGGCCAATCTACACAAAGTCAATGCATCATACATATGTTTTAGCACAAGATAGTATGAACATATGTGATTGTATTAACGTACCGCAATAAAATGTTGCTCTTCCTGGACATGGCAAATGCATATCGTCTTCAGCTTATCGCCAACTGATGCTTCATTTGGCTTCCCCCTCATAGGCAGGTATGTCGTTCCCACACCACCACCGACGGTAACGAACACACATGTGAATGCCGTTGCCACCAAACATCCCATATCCGGGAGGTCCAACCACGTGTCTGGTGGGGCTGGCCTGTTCGGGGAAGGAAACCATGCTAGCTTCGCCTCCATTGCCTCAAGTGTCATCGTAGACACCCAAAGTGGCGCGAGTAGCTCATACTCTTTTCTCAACGTAGCGATCATGGTACGTCGAACAAAAGCCCACTGATCTTGCCCTAAACCCAGACCATGCGCAATTGCTCTATACCCACAGTTTCCATCACCCACTATCTCATACCATCCTCCCACGTGTAGTCTCATACACATGTGAAACTGGGTACGATATCGCCACGAGTTCTTGATCAAAGATGTGTCACACGAAGGCTTTGCTGCAAGCGTCTTCGGTGGTCTTCCTTTTTGCTTTTTTGGGAGGTGTTTCGTCCATCTGTTGGTCACTGTACTCCCATGATGACGGTTGTCTTTTGGTGGCAAAGTTTAGAGCTCCATGAGGCCGACCCTTATGCTTGACTTTAGCTGGCTCTTGCAGAGCAGTCCGCTCTGGATGCGCAATACTTGTTAGTGTTGAGACTGCTCTTTGTTGAACCTGCACTGACAATGTGGGGAAGACGCTTTGGGAAAATTCTTCAAGCAACGATCTATTCACTCTGCGTTCTCTGGCTTCTTCCTCTTCTTCTGTCTTCACTTCTGACAAGGTCAATTGCCTCCAGAACGGATGCAATGAGCTAGGTTCAATTGGGGCATGGCTCCTCACATTTAGCGCCATGTCATGCACGCAAGGCAATCCATCTTTGACCCTCATCTGGCATCTGCATATAGTGCTCCACAATGGAGCTTCTCCTTTCCTGTATTCCTCAATCAAACGAGCTAGTGCAATCGCAGAGACCTTGAAGTGCAGCTTGCAGAAAAGATGTGCGTTCGTTAGCAGCGTATATCTCTTTCCAATGCTCTCATTCAATGCCCCCTTTATCTCACCAATATGACTGCGCAACCGTGTATGATATTGATCGAACACAGTGCAAAGGTTGCCATCATTGCTTGTGAGGAAGCTTTTCAGACTAGAATGGGCCCCTTCAACCCTGTATTACAATCAAGAATCCGAAATCAGTATGTTGATGTAAAGGTCTAACTAAGTTCAAATAAATAACTAAATTTAGAAAAAAACATAATGCACATACCTGTTAGTGGTGGTAGTACCGAGCGTGAACACTGTATCTGTCCATACGGATACGATTCTTTCCTTGTAGGGGTCAAGCCAGTTCTTTTGTAGGTACTGGAGATATTTTGGAGATTTCCTCCAATCACACTTCAACTTCTTCAGTGTTGCTTCATACCCTTGTATGGTCGTTTCCTTGAAGAGTTTCATGCAGTCGTTGGAAAACGCTGTGCCCCTAAACTTGTCCATGTTCTTCTTCCCGAAGTCTTCAATATTCTTCCTCACATGCCGCCTACATAGAAGGGATTTTGCTTCTGGAAACTGCTTCTCTAAGGCGTTCATCAATGCCTTCTCCCGATCAGTGACCAAACATGTGGGTGCTCGTTGCACCTTGACAAACATCTTTGCAAGTTGCTCTATGGCCCACTTGTAACTGTCTTCGTCTTCCTTTTCCAGAAATGCCCCGACAATATTGTAGTTTTTCCAAACAGATGTGATGCCAACAATTTCAAGGAAGGACAAATTGTAACTGCACACATAATCATATATAAAATATGATGGCATCCTAACCTTGACATGAACAAATGAAGAGTATAATAGATATGTATGTTACTAACCGGTTAGTTGCATATGTAGAGTCCAACATCATAATGTACGGAAATGCCTTCAGCAACGACAACTGTTCCTGGCTTGCGAAGAAGATATCCGTTATCTTGTTGGTCTCCTTGTTGAATCTATGCTCCATGAAGTATCCCTTCTCATTACACTCATAGAAGAACTGTTGCACAACTGTTCTTCCTTCCATGCCCTTCTTTCGTATCTCATGCATGATGTTGTACACTTGCTTCATCTTGGTCAAATTGCCAGGGGACGAATGGATTGTAGTATGAATCTTTTGAGGCTTGCAATGATTGACTGTCATCACCCTAATAATCTCCTTCTCTTCAGCGCTTGGCCGCCCAGCTAATGCACTACCATACAAATAATCTGCTATGACATGATTGTGAGTTCCATGTTGTACAATGATCCTCCACAATCCCTTCGGCCCTTCTTTCAGCCTCAACATGAAGGGACACCCACACTTCTTCGACCTTGTGATGTCTGTAACATCCCAGGCCAAGCTACCCCAGCCACCAAGCCGCCCAGCCACCCAACGGTGTCGGCGCCGGTACTGGTGCCGCCTGGTTGTCCAAGGGCATGCAGCCCACACACCCAACCCTTCCCCCATTTAAATGGGTAGATTGTTGCCCACGGGGATCGAACCCGGGACCTTTAGATATAAGGGCATTACCTTGCCACTTATATCACCAATTGCGCTGCAACTCAATTGGTATTCACTCCTTGTGGGGAGTGGATAAAGGGTGGAGAGGTCGCGTGTTCGACTCTCACCAACAACCTCTTGGCTAATGGCTTCCATTTAATTTGGAGTAGCCCCCAAGGATGGGTTGGGGTACATGGGCTGCGGCTCATGGAGTGTCTCATGTTGGGCTAGGCCCGTGGCTTGAGCACTCACATAAAAGTGTACTTTTTTGTAACATCTCAGGCCAAGCTACCCCAGCCACCAAGCCGCCCAGCCACCCAACGGTGCCGGCGCCGGTACTGGTGCCGCCTGGTTGTCCAAGGACATGCAGCCCACACACCCAACCCTTCCCCCATTTAAATGGGTAGGTTGTTGCCCACGGGGATCAAACCTGAGACCTTTAGATACAAGGGCAATACCTTGCCACTTATATCACCAATTGTGCTGCACCTACCCATTTAAATGGGGGAAGGGTTGGGTGTGTGGGCTGCATGCCCTTGGACAACCAGGCGACACCAGTACCGGCGCCGGCACCATTGGGTGGCTGGGCGGCTTGGTGGCTGGGGTAGCTTGGCCTGAGATGTTACAATGTCTCTCACTTGGTCAGCTTGTTTAGGCACGTTTTGTCCATGCCTATCACACGGTAACCAAGTCCCCCCAAGGGTCGAAGGGGTGGAAGGTTTATTCCTCCGCTTTTTGATGCAGAAGTGTTTACACTTAGCCATCTCCCGCGCCCACAAAAATGCTTCTTCTCTAGACTCTCAGCTTTGTTCAGTTGTAAAGAACCTTGAGTAATCAACAGAGATGTAAACATCCTCCTCTGGTGGTACACTAAACTAAGGCTGTGTGTGTAGGGATGGAAAGCAAAACTGTGGGGTAGCATGAGATGAAGATGCTTCTGGAGGAAACGGTATCCCAAGTGAGAAGGATGATATCTCAATATCTGGTTGAGGCGTGTTCCAATCCTGCAACTTTTGAGGCGTTTCCCAAACCGCAAATGTCTTCTGTGGGGTGCTCCAGTCATTGAGGGAGATATTGTTTAACCCCTCGTATAAATAATAGTTCATCTACATACACATGAAATCATCTCATCAAGTAGTGCACAAATTATAAACCTAAATTCAAAATTTTCTTTGAAAGAGCAGATTCTGTAAAATGGCACGGTTAGTGACAAACCGTGCCATTTTACAGAATGAACCTACAACCGGTTTCTGGTGGTGATTCCACATGTAACGTGTGGGAGCGTTTTACACGTAACGTGGGTAACGCTCCCACACGTTACGTGTAGAAGCGTTCCACACGTTACGTGTTCACTATCTTACCACATAACGTGTGGAACTGTTCTTCAATGTAACAGCCATTTCGCAACCATAAACACAAAACAATTCTAAATCTCTATTTCTAATCCCCTAAACAATAAAATGAGATCTTTAATATTAAACAACAAATATCATGTCTAGCTTGGTTAAACCCTAAATAACAAATATCATACCTTTTAAAACCCTAACCATCAAGCTACAAACTTTAAACAAGTTCAAAACAACAAAAAAAGAGAACTTTAGGGTTACATAATATAAATTACCTCGTTCGAAAGTGGAATATCTTCCCCACTGTTGCTCCAATACTCGTTGTTGTTCGGATTGTCCATTTTTTTAACAAAAAATTAGAGTGCAAAACAAGCATTTGTGAGTGTTTCAAATGAGGGTTTAGGCTCGAAATGGATCGTTAGCCGGGGAAGAAGACGGGTCATTATTATAGTTAGGTGGGGACAAGACGGTTAATTCAATGCGTTTTGCCACAGACTTAACCACACGTTACGTGTGAGCCCCATCCACACGTTACGTGTGTGCTGATTCCACACGTTACGTGTGGATCAAGGTTTAGACGTATGAGGTTTTTTGTTAGGGTTTGGGGTAGGGGTAGGGTTAGAGTTTAGGGTTTAGGGATGTGGTATTGGAGTAGGGTTTAGGTTAATGTGGCTTAGGGTTTAGGGATTAGGGATTAGGGTTAAGGTTAAAGTTAGGGTTAACTATTTATCTTTAATTAATAAGGGTGAATCGGGTATTTTAGTTACCCTATTTGTGAGATTGAGGAGATGAACTTTTAATTAGGGTTTAGGGTTTAAGGTTTAGGATTTAGGGTGGTAAATGATTATTGAGAAGTTATTAATGCTAGTGGTTGAGTTCATTAATGCTAGTGGTTGAGGTCATTATATACTACAGTTATATACAACTGTATATTGGCTGTCAAACACATTGCTTTTCACTATATAAGAGGCATTAGAGTTGTTTGTTCTCTATAACAAGTCCAACACAAGCAACGCTTGAAGATTCAATTGTGGGTAAACTTCTTCTTCCAGTTTCTTTTGATTTATTATCCCCAATTTTTTATATTAATGGATTCATGATATTTGTAGGAAACCAAGCACTACAACAAATAATGACATCTTCATCCGAATCATCCACAACCAACTATGCGCTTGTAATTTGAAAGCCATTGTCCGTACTTGGGATTTGCAGTGGAACTACAGAAGAAGGTATTGGGGATGCCCAAGACTGGGGTGTTTTTACAGGAAGTGGATTGATCCTATATACGAGGACAGGGCACACGCGATTATTCGACAACAATGGCGGGAAAAACAAGATCTTGTTAAGGAGAATCAAGATCTTGTTAAGAAAAATCAAAAACTTTTACAAGATGTGGATAAGATGCGTAGGTATAATATCAAACTATATAATGATGTACATCGTATACTGCCTTGATGTCGTATCTTTTGTATAATGTTGTTTACGTACTATCAACCTTTGTAGGGAGCAAGCAATTTTATCAAAGCAGAGATATGATAGGAAACGAACTTTTACCAGATACTATCCTAATTTCTTCAAACGCAACTAGACGATGTCATTTATTTTGTGTTAGGGTTTCTAAGTTTATGAAGAACTTGTATTATTTCCTGTATTGTGAGCTAAATGTGGTTGTAGTCATCCAGCGTAATGAACAATTCTATTTCGTCTTCTAGGTTGTATATTTTGGGGTATTTCTTTTATTAATTTTAGATAATCAACATTAATAAACAACATTATAATATATATAAAATAATCAATAATTCAACATTGAACCACAATAATATGATACAACATTCATAAACAACATTATACTAAATTATACTATATAACTCAACATTATAATACCCTAAAAACACCACACGTTACGTGTGATACACACCCACACGTAACGTGTGGAGACACAACACACGTAACGTGTGAAACTTTGAAAGGGTCTGCTCTCACACGTAACGTGGGAAGACACTCCACACGTAACGTGTGGACCCTATGCGCTAAAAAGTAATTTTGGGTATACGCCGAAAAGTAATCGTGTATTTTTAAACAAAATACCCTTACTATACTAAAAACGAAACTTCTTGAAATGAACAGTACATTATTTGCCCAATTTAAACTTCTTTATTACACTTTTACCCTAAGCTGCCTTCTTCTTCCACGCGTCAGTGTCCTCACCGACTCTTTTTTTCCACTCACTGACTCTTTTGTAAGCCTCTATATATTGTCGGTCACCACCACACAATCAAAATCATCCTCATATGCTTGTTTTCTCAGCTCAAGCTCATCCCTCATCTCTGGCAGAGGCTAATTGCACCTGTAGTGGTGCTGTAGACACCACTGCAGGGCCGTCTGATCAAACGGTGTTTGACACCGTTTGAGGATTTTTTTTTTAAATTTCGGTAGTTTAGAACGGTGTTTGACACCGTTTTTTTTTATTATTTCCTGAATTTAAAACGGTGATTAGCACCGTTTTTTTTTCTTTTGTTAAAACGGCAACTATCGCCGTTTGATTTTTTTTAATTTTATTGGATTAAAACGGGGATTATCACCGTTTGAATTTTATTTGACTGTAACTGCAAAATGCTCCTAGGGGAGATGCTCGTAGGGATGCAGAATGGACAATCGGGTAAGGGGATACAGGGTAAGGGGGATGCAGAATGGATTGGGTAAAAAAAAACAATTTTTAGCTTTCTATAAATGGATTCGGAGGAGAAGAGGGGGTATGGTAAATTTTTTGAAATTGTTAGTTGAGTTTCAAAGAAAGAATTAGGTGCTTAAGAAGAAGAAGAAATCAAAGGTGGATTAGGAGATATTATCCTAATGTCGTGGTCAAATGAAGATGTCGGAGAATCCATTCAAGACGTATGTAAATTAAATTGGATTAATTATTATTTATTTAATGTCATATAAATTAAACTTTTATAAATTGCATGATTAATTTATCAGATGCTTAATTTATCAAATCGTTCAAAACTCCACTCTTATTTAGGGTAAATTGCATGCGCATGATTAATCATACACCAAAACTCCACTCTCATTAACTGTAAATTGCATATAAATTGATTTAATTATGTTAGTTTATTTAATTATTTAACTATGTTAATTTCACTCTCATTTACTGTAATTAATCATATAGCAAAATTCCACTCTCATTTATTTAACTATGATAGTTGATTTAATTATGTTGTCATTGCTTAATTTATATGTTTACTTAAGACATATAATATCTTTAATTTATAGATTAAATAACAAGAGTAATAACTTGTAGATTTTAATTTACGTAAATATGATTGTTATTCCTAATGTGAATGAGGCATGTTTGGTTGGAACGAACGATTGGTCTGTAATTGGATTTTAAAATGAATTTTACCATGGTAGGTTGTTTTATCATTTGAATTTTAAAAGGAATTTTACCATGGTATTATTGTAATGTAAATATATTATGTTACTTTTTACTGTAATTATATATATTATGTAAATATATTATGTTATTATGTAATTACTATAATATCTTAATTTATATGTTTGCTTAATTTATATGTTTTACTGTAATTTATATGTTTCCTTAAGGCATATTACTAGACTTAACATGGTGTTGACTATTCAGAAATCCTGGGAGCGAAAAGTCATACTGGCGTGCGAGAAGTCGGGAAGCTATCGGCCGTTCAAGGATGTATTGATACGAAAGACGCGTACAAAGAAGAGCAATTGTCCATTCGTGCTGAACGGGGTGATGCATAAGGATGGGTCATGGATGTTGTATGTGGAATGCGGTACACATGATCATGATCTTGTGACGAGCTTGGAGGGTCATGCCTATGTCGGACGCCTGACTGAGCATCAAAAAAGCGTTGTCAAGACATTGACGCAAGCGTCCGCAAAGCCGAAGATGATTATGACCTTCTTACGACAGACGTATAACAAGGTCTTTACGTCGAGGAAGCAAATCTACAACATTCGGCAATAGTTTCACGCCGAAGAGATGGATGGTATGACTGTAACCCAGTACACCCTCTCATATTTATTTAGCTTTGGTTACTATATCAATCCCCGAAGGCTACATGGACATGACGATGTGGTTCAAGACTTGTTTTGGGCTCACCCTCATTCCATTCATCTGCTGAGCTTGTTCCCTTACGTCGTCATCATGGATTCGACATACAAGACAAACAGGTCAGTAGTTCCGACATTACAAATTTTGAGTAATTTTACTCATTACTGTAGCATGGTTAGAGTCGTTTTAATACTTTCTTATAAACCGATTATAGGTACAATTTGCCCCTTGTTGAGATCGTCGGCTTTACGTGCACGGGACATACCTTCAACATTGCCTATTCGTTCATGGCACGTGAGAATGTCGACCACTACGAATGGACACTCAGAGAGTTGGCACACTTGTTCTCTCAAGTCGGCAAGAGGCCAACGACGATAGTCACGGATCGAGATTTGGCTGAGGTCAAAGCTATAGGCCATGTATTCCCCGATGCCCAACATCTATTGTGTTGGATACATATACTGCACAATTGTAGGGCCTTTGTCCTCACCGTGATGCATAATGGCGGTCTAGCAGATGGATTCATGAAAGTGTGTCGGTTACTATTCAACTCGAAATCCGAGTATACATACTACGCGCGCCTCCGTGAGATGCAAGAGACCTACACTGGTTTTATGGGTTACCTTATGACTACGTGGCTTGGGCCTTATAGAGAACGTATCATCAGAGCCTGGACTGATACCAAACTTCATTTGATCACAAGGACCACGAACAGGTAAAGTGATTTAAGTTTATTGTGTATAGGTTGTTAGTGTATCAATGTGTTATTTATAAAATATTCTTCATGTGTCTGCAGAGTTGAGGGCGCGCACTCTGTGCTTAAAGATTGGATTGAAAACAGACCCGTATTAGGTTTCAACACACTAGCACAGAAGATCCATCAACTCACAGTAGACCATGTTAGTGTAGTGAGAGGAAACATGGAAATGGATCGTAATACGATCCCAACCGCAGTGTTGAGGCTACGAGCACCTTACGAGAATATGTTTAGTCTGCTACTGAACAAAGTGTCAAAATTGTGTTTGGACACAATGTTGGGCACGATAGATAGAATCTTGAACCCGAAATATAAATTTGATGTCTCTGTTTGCAATGACGGTTGGTGGAGGGTGGTCAGAGGCCTTCCATGCGGACATGATTTGTTCGAAGCGATGGCAAATAACACCCCTATCCAGCCTGACCAAATCCACCTATTCTGGAAACAAGTGAAATGAGAACGTGTTACAGATGTAAAAATGATCCAAGGGGTCAACATGGCATTCACGGAAGAGGAATCTAAGTTTTGTTCCGTAATTAGTGATTTTTTGGGAAGTAGGATGAGCTATGATGACCTGCACCGGGTTAATTCGGCATACGATGATGGGAAAATTCCAGGAAGGTCCTCACTTCAGGAGCCGCCCAGTAGCTCATTTATAACAAATGGGAGGCGAAGAAATGATTCAACAAAAAGGGATAAGACTTGGATGGAGCACGCAGAAGAAGCCACATTAACCAAGTCCAAGTCGATGGGCGACTCAACATTGAAGCGTCAGAGTAGTCGGGGAAAACGCGAACGTCATAAGGCACCACTCAGCGGGTCGGTGCTCGAGCCCGAAAAGGAAAAACAAGAGGAAGCTTTTGGGGTGAATTTTGGTATTCGAAATGTGGACTCATTCATGTTCGTATACATGACCAAAGCCTTAAACGTTGCGGGAGACGGCCATTGTTGCTACCGTTCACTTGCTGAGTTACTTGGGTTGGGCCAGGGTGAATGGAAGCAGGTTCGAAGGACGATGGCGACATAGCTGAAAAGAAACATTCATGTGTACAAAGCAATGGAGCATATACTTGTCACCAAATTGCCTGATATGTTGCACACCATAAACTACACTGGTGATAATTGCATGCAACATCAATGGATGAAGATGCCGATGTGTGGCTTGATTTTTGCTACAGTGTACCAAAAAGCGTTGGTGATGTTGTCATGGAGCGGTGCACATACAAGTCTACCGATGATTTCCCACCTTTCCAACGACCGCCCTCCTACAGACGTTCTTACAGTCGCCTTAGTCGGCGATTGTAACCATTTTGTACCGGTAAGAATGTTGTCACTCGTCTTTAATTTAACGTTTCCTACTTGTTTTCATTTTAATGAAATTAATCATATGTTGTAGGTATGGTTGTATAAAGACGCCCCAATTCCTCCCATTGTTGGTCTGTGGAGGAACTACCACCATTCTAGTGTTGATAATTGGGATCATGCATTTCAGCAGCGGATAGTAGACTTCCAACGATATCGTATGGAGAATGGTCGCCCTATCGCATGAGGATCATATTGTAACTTCGTTTGTTGTCATTTTCGTATAATTAGGATCATAATGTAATGAATATTGTAACTTCGTTTGTTGTCATTTTCGAAAAATGGTTATATATCCTACTCGATTATTAAAGTGTACTGATTTATTATTCATTTAGTATATTATTAAAATCAATCTGTTTATTTTCCCTTAAACACGAACATGTAAAAGATATGAAGAAATAAATACGAAAAAAATGTAACATATACAGTTAATAATAATGTAAAAAATTATTATTAATAAAAACCGAAAAATGGAAGGTAAGAGATAATAAATTAAATGGGAAAAAAATGGAAGGAGGGAGGGAATAACCCCGAATAAACGCGGGGGAGACAATTAATTTTTGAAAGCCTAAATTTTCAAACCAAAATGGAAGGTGGGAGCCAAGGGGAAGGGAGCAAAACGGGGCCCAAAACCGTTTATTTTCGGAGGGCCAACTGGTTGCCATCGTGGCGGGAGGCGATTCGAGAGCTTCGGGGGCTCGGATTGCCAAGGTGGCAAACGGGGGCCAGAACCGTTTTCTCCCTACCCCAATTTCATCAAACGTGTTCCAAAACCGTTTTCGGATTGCCAACGTGGCAAATCCGACGACTGGCCGACGCCTTTCCTTTGATATCCCGTATTTGATTTTAACGGCCCGATTTATCACCCCTCCGATTAACCTCTCATTTTTTCCTATAAATACCCAAACCCTTCCCCTCTCAAACTCACAATTCAACTCTCATTTTCTCCTCTCAAACGTGTTCCAAAACCATTTTCGGATTGCCAACATAGGATTTGCCACGTTTTCGGATTGCCAACGTAGGATTTTTTACGCACTTATTTAGTCTCTCCTAATACAAGATGCCTCCAAAAGACGCCAATCAAGGGAAAGGACACTCATCATTATGGGTATATTTTATTCTATACTTATATTTAATTTGTATTAATTTCCGTTATCGTCATTTTAATAGTTGTCGTTTAATACTCGTCTTAAATTGATAGAGATTATATATTTAATTTGTATTAATTTCCGTTATCGTCATTTTAATAGTTGTCGTTTAATACTCGTCTTCAATTGATAGAGATTATATATTTAATTTGTATTAATTTCCGTTATCGTCATTTTAATAGTTGTCGTTTAATACTCGTCTTAAATTGATAGAGATTATATATTTAATTTATATTAATTTCCGTTATCGTCATCTTAATAGTTGTCGTTTAATACTCGTCTTAAATTGATAGAGATTATATATTTAATTTGTATTAATTTCCGTTATCGTCATTTTAATAGTTGTCGTTTAATACTCGTCTTAAATTGATAGAGATTATATATTTAATTTGTATTAATTTCCATTATCGTCATTTTAATGTTATCGTCATTTCGTCATAAATTTGCTAGAAATCATTTTCAAGAGGCATTGGTTTCGGGGGTTCCCGACACGTTTCAGAACGCGGAGTCACGCAATCGGCTCGTAATCGTAATGATTCGCGAAGGGCTCAAGAGAGGGAACATGAGGAGCAAGTGGACCTCCCTCATGGCCAAAGTGCATCCCTCCCCAACCCACCCAACTTTCATTGACCGCCCCTCGAGCCAGCACTAGTGTCGTTCCCTCAAGTAGTAGTACGAGGACGCCATCAGCATCAAGGTTGCACCGCTCTGCTAGCACTAGACACGATCATTCGTTCGCTGGTGCATCCTCCTCTCGTGCAACCGCCTCCAATGCAACTGACAGTGTAATTGGAGGAGATATGGAGGATGACGATACATACGGCGGCCCTCAGGAGGGTGAAATTCCATATGGCGGGCCTCAGGAGGGTAACATTCCATACGGCGGGCCTCTGGATCGTCAGCTCCTATGGGATTACGACACACACATAGCTGGATTTGTGTATGCCGATAACGATAATGAAAAATATGTAAGTGTCAACTTCAGCGCTTATCATATGCATTTTTTAGTACTTTTCTTAATATTTTATTTATGCACATGTTCGTTTTTAATTTTATTTAAACCTTTATGTTACAGAAAATAAATGCTTAAGGGCGCTAACACGGTCAAAGACCCTGAACTTTTGGAAAGACCTAATCGCGAATGATAACCAAGCAGAGTGGTATAGGTTGGCAGCTCGCAGCGGCCTCCTTGGACTTTTGAATCTCAAGTACAAGGGGATGGATAGTGCACTCATTTCAGCTTTCGTGGAGCGATGGCACCCGGAAACAAATAGTTTTCACTTTTCATGGGGTGAAATTACCATTACACTCCACGATGTCTTTCAGATCCTGAATATGCCAATCCAAGGCAGTGCTGTACATACACCATTCGAAGATGTCGAATTAATTATGGATATCAACTCGAGGATGTGCATTCCAATACAAGCATTAAAAGCGGCAAAGACGAAATCTGGTTTTAATTGCAAATGGCTCAATGAATTTTTGACGACGATGGGGAAATCCGACAGTCTTATAGCCTCTGGGTTTTTGGCCGTTTTGCTTGGTAGCACGTTGTTTCCCGACAAGTCGGGCAACAAAATCAAGCTATCTTTATTTCAGCTGCTATGGGAACACAATGAGACAGGGCAATACGCATGGGGTGCTGCTACGCTTGCCTACTTGTATAGACTGCTTGGTATGGCAAGTCGTGCATAAGCCGCTCAAATTTCTGGTTGCCTTTTGCTCCTTCATGTAAGGATCCAAAACTCTTTCTTTTATTGTCATCTCAAATAATTATTTCTCAAAGTTTACTTGCCTAAAGTTTGCTTATTTTCGTGCAGGACTGGATTTGGAGCTACTTTCCTAAGTTTAGGGGCCACTTAAATCTGTCTCCAAACGACCCAAGAAATGAGGGCCCACGGGCGGCCCACATCGATCCTCGATCGCCAAAAGAAGATTGTAGCATCAGGGTCAAGGAAATGAGGCTTTCACTGGACTTATTACGACCCGACGAGGTACTACAATTTCATTATTCATTTTACATTAATTAATTTTCATTTAAATTTATGCAACACATGCTCAAACTCTTATGTGTATAGGTCGTATGGATGCCGTGGGACAATGTTCAACCTCAACACTACCGCATATCGATGTACAGAGGAACTCTGAAGTGCATGAAATTCAGTGAACCTTACATGCCTGATCGAGTGACTCGTCAATTCGGTAAGGTTCAACCGATTCCCATTGACCCGATTCGCCCCAAGAGTAGAACCAGACACGTGACGCTATATAATTACGAGGCAGTGTTCTTTTCCACGGACGACCATTGGGATGAACTGCCCAACTACCAATCCCCGATTCTGAGGCTATCCAATTGTATCACAAGCACGCAGACGGTGGATGGCTACGTTTCATGGTTGCAACGTCTTTCCCATCCTTACATGTATGCGGATTCCAAGAGTGTGATGGAAAACGAACGTCCCATGCCCGCATACATAGAATCTGTTATCAAAATTAATCATATACAAGGGATAGTCAACGAGACCCTTCGCCAGTTGGATACAATGCCAGACTTGCAAATCGCAAAAGCGGTGCTTCAACGGATCCATGCGCTTGTGAATGTACAACTGGTTGAAGCTCCAATTGCAGAGGCTGCTGAACCAGAAGGGTATGTACCAGTTCGGGAAACACAATACGAGGAGCACAGGACACAATATGGGTCATCCACAGGTCCAAGTACAGGGCAAGGGTATCAAGTCCCACCGTCGGTTGGAGGTCCAAGCTTTGGGCAAGCATTCCAAGGCCCACCGTTCGCACCGGAGACAGGAGGTCCAAGCTATGGGTAAGCATTCCAAGGGCCACCGTTCGGAGTGCCGACAGGGTTCGGGGAGCAAGCATTCCAAGGCCCACCGTTCGCACAAGCTACAGGACGTCCAAGCTATGGGCAAGGGCAACCGTTCGAAGTGCCGACAGGGTTCGGGGGGCAGTACGGGGAAACGAGTGGATTCATGAATTTACTTGGATCTGTCCAAGAGTACCGACAATACGGAGAAGGGTATCATCCACCGTACGGGACAAGTTATGGGTAAGGGTATGAGAGAAGAAATTAGGGGAACAATTAAATAAATCTTTTGTAAAAACTTAATCTAAATTTTATTGACTTTAGTTCATTAATATTTTATTTTGTATGATTTGAATTTATTTGATATAATATAAATTTGCTAATTTTTTTTAAAAAAAAGTAAAATACATAAATTTTATTATATTTTTAAATAAATTACATAAACCCCATAAAAATAATATCCAAATATCCCATAAACCCCCATTAAAATTCCCAAAATTCGCTATTTTATTTTTTTTTTAAAGAAAAATTCGTAAACGATGATTAACACCGTTTATATTTAAAAAACAAAATTTGCCAACGGTGGTTAACACCGTTTATATTTAAAAAATTGGATTTTTTTTTTTTAAAACAAAAATTAGAGTTTACAAAAAAAAAAAAATTTTTTTTTGTCAAAGGATGATTAACACCATTTTAAAATTAAAAAAATTAAAAATTGGTCAAACTATTTCTCTCACCGTTCACCCAAAAGAACGGACCCAAAATTCCATAATGTGGAAGTAGAAATCCCCCTCGTCTCTCCCATCAAATCAATCCCATACAAGACTAGATTTATCTTCCCTAACCTCCGTCTTCCATCTGTAAGTATAATTTCATTCTAGATTTAAACTCCCTCTGTTTTGATTAATTTCGTGTTAATTTCATTCTAATTAATCTATCGATTTCGATCGCCGATTTTCTCCACAGGCTGCCAATCGGGGCATTCTTCCGTACCCTCCTCCAGCGACGATATCCCCCGTGTCACCGGAGACTGGAGATCCTTCCGTTCCCGCCTTGTCGTCACCGAGCGAATCTCCAGTCCCTCCGACATCGACGAATCCGCCTCTGAAGATCCACGAGTTGGAAGGAGGCTGCCTTCTCGTGGCGTCGGAGAAGCTCGACGGAGTGCACATCCAAAATATATCTGTAAGATATGATTCCATTCATTTTTTGGTATTGTTTCTGTGTAAATATGTCTTGAATGGATGATTCCTTTGATATTGGTTTCACAAGTATTTGAGGCCAGCCAGACACTTTCCTGATTCTTTGCTTGATTGCGTTTATTTGCCTTCAAGAAAGGTGGATTTCTGTTGATTTACTGTTTCCGCTTGATTATTCATCATTAGTGTTGTATTCAATTATTTTTTGATTTACTGTTTTGCCTATCTTCTCCAGCTCGTAATTCTGCTAGAAATGGAAATTACTTTTTTTTCTTCCAATTTTCAGCCTACGAATTATTTGGGTTATTGTTTAGGGGGCTCATGGATTTTGAGCCGAAAACTTAATTTTGAGAAGAATTTTACATTTCTCAACCCAAATGCTATTCTTTTTTCACAATGCATGTGGTGGTGAATCTTATGAACTGTGGCTGATTGAAATATTTACTAATTAATTTTCTGCATAGGGCTTAGAATGGTAGTTACGAATTGTCAAATACTGATGGTTAGTATTTCAGGACTTTCTTTTTCTCTTTTTGTGACTTTTTTCTCTGCTATGAATTGCTTGGATTGTTTCACTTGGGTGAAACTCTTGTCCCCTTTTTGGGTTTCTTAGGATTTTGCTTGATATGTTCCATGATTTGTTTAAATTCTTCCATTTGTTGAGAGTTTAAGTTGCTTGGTTTTTGCATTGACCTAATTTTTGTTCCTCAAGGCTCAAGGTGTGGAGAATATGCTGATTTTGATGAAATTCTTCTTCAAATTAAAGCTCAAAATCTCTTACTCACTCCCTTAGTTCTTGATGTGGCATATGAATTAGATATTTTTTCTGCTATTTTTTGTTGGCAAATCTTTTTGGTAGCCATAATTTTATTTTTTTAGTCATAAGAGTCCTGGGGTGGGAGAAATCCCAAAAATTTGGGGAACTCCTTTTTATTTTCCCTCTACGGTCTTGTGTGTTTAATTAGAGAAATTTGGCTAAATATCATCGAAATTATGAGATGAATTTGTTTTTCCACTCCTAGCTGAGAACTGACGTTTTAGCACGAGCATAGAGCATAACCCAAGTTCAGAGAGCTTTAGGTGAGCCACAACATAGTCAGCAAAGAAGGCATCCTCATCCTATTGAAATAAGAGAATATTTTTTTTTATACAAATAAGAGATTAATATTGTGCCCAGTTCTAACTAAATCATCATATATGCACATATGAATATGCAAAGCTTTTGGATAAGAACAAGGGGGGCATACAAAGACATCTGCAATAGAATTGTGCTAATTAGACCAAGAGCCTTGAAAAAGGATTGTTGTCTTTCATTAGACTTATCCTTGGGTGTTGTCTTCAAGTAGAAGAAAATGTTGGAAGGTTAATGTTAGATATTTAGGTTTAGGGATTATGATATCTATCTCTATACTTATAAAATATAGCAGTAAGTATTTTAGATTTTCTTATGTGTGCCATCACACACCTATCTTAGTTCACTTGCTTTAGTCATACTATGTTTAGTGTCGTGTGATGAATTTTCTATGTGCATCAAACGAGTTCCTTTTTTTGTGATATGCCAGCAAGTCTATAAGTTTGTACGGTGGATTCGTCTGTCGTAAAAAAAATATTGCTCCATGGTACAAAGAGGAATTTTTGTTGAGTATATATATATTGACCAGTTTTTCATTTCATAACAAAATCGTTTTTTTTTTT
This sequence comes from Rheum nobile, assembly GCA_027886185.1. Classification (NCBI taxonomy): domain Eukaryota; kingdom Viridiplantae; phylum Streptophyta; class Magnoliopsida; order Caryophyllales; family Polygonaceae; genus Rheum; species Rheum nobile. The sequence continues at coordinate 7,180,949 of WOAB01000028.1, read as the reverse complement.
AATTTCAGGCCCTAACTTCGGTACATTATGGATTCCTTTTGCCCTTAGCTCAATCCTCAACCCGAAAAAGATCTCGATCTCGCATGCCAGTTCAGCCGGTGTACAAAGCTATTGGTTTTGATTATGTGACGACAAGTCCCCTTAGACTGCCTTCAACTACAACGTGTAGGCATTGCAGATCAATAAAGTTCGCTTTTGAACCTCCGACACCGTGTTGCTGCAACGGTGAGTTACGTCTAGCACCAATTGAACCATGTTCAAATCGTTGATCTTTTCAAAAGGATAGATAATTTGGGAACACACTTCAGACAATATGCTAGGGTATACAACAATTTCTTTGCTTTTAGTAGCATTGGTGGTAACTGGTAACATAGATGCATATACTGAAAAGGGTATTCATACGTTCACATTACATGGTCAATTGTATCACTTCATTTCAAATTTATTGCCTACAAATAATAATCCAAAATACCTTCAGATGTATTTCTATGATGGTGCTTCATAATTTGATACTCGATTGAACTATTTTACTGACCTGAAATCAGAAGTGATATCGCTTCTCATGGATATTATGAATGCAAATCCTTATGCTCATTTTTTCCGTTCTCTGTGTGGGATCAATCTATGAGATAACTCAAAAATCAGAATCTCCAAAAATCATGTTTTAGACCAACGAGTGTTTAATGCCCCGACTTCTGATGATGTTGTAGCTATTTTGGTTGACAATTCTTTGTCAAATCAAGTGAACAGTCCGCATATATTAGTACTTGGGAAATCTAATGATGAACACAGAATTATGCACTTTTATGGTTGTTATAATCCGCTATAATACCCTATCTTATTCAATAAAGGTGAGTCCGGTTGGCATCAAGGTCTAAAGCATTTTTCAAAAAACAGTCCACGAAATTGTGATGATATTTCTTTTTTCGATATCCATTTGCCTTGTCCAAAATGCTACTGATTTAGTATCCTGGGAGTCTGCAGGTGACTAATTCATTTTCTATTTAATTATTTTTGTTTGATAGTATATAAATGCTTCATTCTTTTGTTTATTTTTATTACAGTTGCGCGAAAGAGGTCACCAAAAGAAGGAAAAGAGATTTCTTGTAGAGAATATTATGCTTACAGGTTTCAAATGCGTCCCAATAACTATATTATGCATACATGACGAGTTTTTTTTACAGTATATTGTGGATATGTACGTAAAAATTGAAAATACTAGGTTGGATTTTCTAAGGAGGAATCTGATAGCTCCATGACCCCCTCAATGACGGCGAAAGACGAAGAAAAAGCAATTGAAGTGCAATCCAACGGCCCGATGACTAGAGCTCGTGCAAGGGCGATGGAATGAGCAACTCAATATTTAGTCACCCGAAGTTATGCAGGTTACTCAACGTCAAACAATCCTAAATGGGTCCTCCTCTTGACCTACGAAGGGCTCGGCGATGCCTCGCCCTAATTCAGCCTTCACGGCGCCGCCGATGCGTCGGCGCGATCATGATCGTCCGATTAGGGCATGTTTTTCCAGCAGGCATTTTCTAGCTTTTCTCGGGCTATCTTCTCACCATATCCATCATTTTATGAGTACTTTAATTTGGTAAGAAGAATGCCTATGAAACTATCCAGTTGCTCGGTGAAACAAACTTGTTATTTTGGGCGCCGACGCGTCGAGGAAGACCCGAGACTTGCCTTAAGTCTCGCCTATCTTTTATAGTTTTCTTTCCTAATTTATTTAGACTATTTTAGCTAGTTTTGGGTCGGGTTGGGCGTGCCCCTTATGTGTTTTGGGCCGTCCCTACCCTTTGGAGGTTTATTAGTTAGTCTAATTCCCTTATTAGGTTTTGTCTAGCCTAATTAAACCTTCTTTCATTCATTAATAAGATTATGTTGATTTGAGTTGTAAGTTGAGTTATCTCCTTCCTTGAATCCTAACATCAAACCCTACGGTCCCCAGGATCGAAACTACCCCGTAGCTCGTCGCTTCGAGCATTTATCCAACGTTCTTCCGACGAACGTCTTGATAATCTTTTTGATCGTATTTGTCCATCACTTTGGACGTGTGAAGACCATCACTTTGGTCCAGTTCTCTACGTGAAAAGGCTATCTCTTTAGCCTTAGAAAACGCCATCTTTTTGGTGAGTTAGAAGAGATGAAGGAAGGCTTGTTCAACGTTAAAGATCCTATCTTGCAACATCGTTTTTGAGGGTCGTTCGCATCAATTGGCATCAGAGCCAGTACAAGCTGAGTTTCTTCTTCTCTTTTAAGTGTTCCTTGACTTTTTTCCGCGTTAAAAACCAATTATTTTTTTTCGCCCTACCACCCCGCCACCGGAACCACCCACCACCGCCGTGCAAACCCCCTACCACCACCAATACTTCCGCCACCACCCCTTCCCATTCATGGCTGCCCTAGGGTTAGATTAGTCTTCAAGTAAGATTAATCTTTGACTTTTCAACCTTCCTTATTTTAATTTGCTAATAGCCATACGTAGCTTTATCTTGTTTTCTTATTTGCATATCTTATATCTTTGTTTATTTTGTGATATTTTTCTTGCTTTATCTTAGGATTAATTACTTGATTAGTTGTTTGATTTTATTTCCTTCTAGGTTGTATAAGTCTATCTCTTCTTATCTCTTGCACTTTACTCTTGTGCTTCTTTCTTGCAAAAAAAAAAGTGTAGGTCGAAAAAAAAAAAAAAACCTTCCTCAAACAAGAAACTTGGAAGACGGAAGCCTAAAAATAAAGGCAAGGGAAATCACTCACTACGGTCCTACACTCCATCTTCATACCTCTCATGTCTAAAGCAACTTAAAATCAAAGGAAAGATTTCTTGCAACTCTCTTGTGATTAACTCATAGAAACTTGAATTTGATCATACTTGAACTTGTGGGGATATTGCTTGTTGTTTGGACTTGATTTTGCTACTTCTCCTTCTCTTCTTGCTTTACGTTCAAGCCTCTCCCTCCTCACGAGCAACCAAATTAGTACGCCTTGCGGAAAATTTTTTGGTTCACTTTTGAGACAAGGATTTGGTTTGAACTTGTTCTTTTGCTTGGTGCGTTTTGATCCTTGTGCTTTGCATGCTTCATATAGGTACGATGGACATCCCCCACTACGAGTCGCACCCGCTCTGTAATACCCCTCATTTTTAGTAAGGATATTTGGGTAATTTTCCCAATCCTCGTTCTGTAATCGTGTCGCTTTTGGAGAAGTTTGGATTTCTGTATCGTGTTTGATCTCTGCAATAATTCCCTGAGTGATATAAAATACATTCGACGTATTTTCGGGGCTTAGAATATTTGTTCGGGTACAAATATTTAAATTTCGGGTTTAAACCCATGCCAAACCTTTTCCCGGGCAAAAAGACGCGGAATTGCCTTTTTCCGCGACCGCGGAAAAATGGCTCTCAGAAGAGCTGGGCACAGGAATATTCTGTGATCGCGGAAAAAGTTCCGCGACCGCGGAAAACTCATACACGCCAGCGACACTTCGTCTTCCGAGCCTCGTCGTCCGTGCCGCCGTTGATCGCCTGACTAGCCGTCGATCTGGTCGGGGAGGAGCTCCTCTCCTTGGCTATAAATAGAGGTTGATTCTGGGAGGTTTTGGGCACTCAATCCAGATCTCCTCACTCTCTCTCTCTCTCTCTCGTTTTTCTTGCTCGCCGGAGTTTCGAGCCCTCACCGGAATCTTCGAAGTGCCGCCGGAGCTCTCGTTGGTGGTTGTGATGCTCGTAGGGTGTTGCTTTGGAGGCGCAAGGAGGTGAGGAGTCGAAGCCCCCTCGTATCGAGCCCTTTCGAGTCATCGCCGGTGAGTTTTCTCCGTTTTGGGTCGCCGGAGTTCATGGCCGCGACCGCGGACATGAATTGCTGCGACCGCGGCAGTGACAAGGTCGGCCGCGTCCGCGGCTGCTGTCTTTGACACCCGCGGACGAAGTCCTCGACGGCCGCGACCGCGGAATCCCTGCCGCGACCGTGGATTGCCTTGGCAATCGCGATCGTGGCCTTGGATAATCCGGTCTCGGGCGGGACTTTCGTTCTTTCGATTTCGTTCGTTCTTTCTTAGATTCGTATCATTTTATTGTCGAATCTAACCTAGGGTTTCGTTATGGGTCATCTTCGTAGGAATCTGTAATCCGACTTCCATTCCCGTTCCGGACCCAGAAACCCGTCGTCGCTCAATCGTTCGTCTAGATTAAGGCAAGTGGCGGTTCGCCCTTGCTTATTATTCCATGTTTCCATTAATTATCAATTGCTTTTAATTGTTAATTAAATTGGGATGAATGTTGTGTTCGTTTGGGAACCGTTTTACAAATATATGTGATTAAAATTATGATATTATAATAGATTGTATATACTGTTAGAAACAATGCTATTATATATGTTATTACCATAATGGTATTGATGTGGACTATTGTGTGGTTTTAACTGTTTAGTTAGAACGATTATTCGTAGGAACGCTATGTACCTTGCGAGGTCTAGTCGTTTCTTTATAACTGGTATTAGGAGGATTTTTTCCTAGTACTTTCTCTGGTCATGACTGTACCCTTACTCAGGGTAGGTGTACAACAGCTGGTGCCGATATTCGGGATTTATTCCCTTCGATATCTCTCGCGATGAGATGATATATCTTAAAAGCTTATAACGTAATTGTGCGTTTTGGAATTAAATAAGATAAATGCGATTATGCACATAATTAATATACCCTCGGGCGAGGAGTACAACGTGGAAACCGCCTGGACTTCGATTAGAGTAAGTCCTCCTTCCAAATTTGAATTCGCATTACGCGGTGAGGTTGGTCGTGGACCCAAATGGTCAAGCCTTTTTAAACGCTTGTGTGAAATTATAACGTTCCCGAACACTTGTCATACTTCCGATAAGACTCAATCTTTTGGAGTCTTCTCTTCATACATTTCCGATAAGACTCGATCTTTAGGAGTCTTCTCTTGATCATTCTGTTCGTATCTTTCCGTAGAAGTGTTGAGGTTTGCTATCGTCATCGGCTTTCATTCGAGAAGCGATGGGTCTAACCTAATACGTCTATTTAGAACCTTTTTGTTTTACCCTTGCATAGTCTTTCATTAGACTAACCAACCGGTTATTTTCCCTTGTATGGTTGACTGGTGTCATCCGTCTCATACGGCACATCAGGTAAACTTCCATTCCGTGAAGGCTAGGATACGACAATGAAGGCAGATGAAGTTTTTAAGAGTTTTATCAAGGTTGAAGATCCTAGGCGGGTGATCGCTTCGATCAAGACCCTTATGTTATTTATTTAAGACTTCCGCTGTATTAAACATATTATGTATTTCTGTTGTATTTGGAATTTACGGATGTAATCCCGAGACTTTGGTTTCAATAAAGATTATGATATTTCATATTATCAATGTATTTTATGCTTTGTATAAAGTAGTTAAGCCTTGGGTGGCTTCGAATGTGAAATCTAAGGTCACTGGCGGTAATACTTTCAAGGTGATATTTGGGGGTGTTACAAATTTGGTATCAGAGCCTAATTTTTTTTTTAATAAAAAAAACGGGTTGGGTTTTAAAATGTTTTACTAGAAACGAAAATTTTATAAACCGGATACTCGTTTTGAACTGAAAAGGTAGTTTAAATTCAATTTTTTTTTCCGAATAAAATCATACTTGACGAGAAAATGTGTTGTTTTGAAATCTCTGCCGTTCTAGTCGTGCCTTCTTTCCAGTCTGATATAGTAAGTTCGCTTCTATATTTAGAAAGACTAACTCTCTTCTCGTCACCCCACAGGTTATGGGCGCATTCATCTCTCATCTAAGGAACCCGAAGAAAGCCGAGGTGGCCCCGCTATCTCCAGTTAGGGTTGAGTTCCCGGTTCCCTCACCGTGCTTTGAGGTCGGGGAGCCCAGTAGTCCACCTGAGGAGGTGAAGACCGTACTCGAGGAGTCGGTGGTGTTAATGTCCGACAAGGCCAAGGTTCCTGCAACGGAGCCTGAAGCGGATCCAAGGGAGGACACTGAGGAGGAAGAAGAGCCGGCGCAGTACCTTGGAGGGTACTACGATGACGACTTCGAAATTGAGGAGGACCCTGAAGAAGACCCGGAGGAGGATCTAGAGGAGGACCCCGAGGAGGACCTCGAGGAGTATGGCTACGACTTGGAGCACTTGCTGGAGGACAGCGAGGACCCGGGAATGCAGATCATTTTTCCGAGTCCAGAGTTGCCGCCTGATGAGGAGTATATGCCGTTGTCCCCTGCCGCTTGGGAGGCGCTTGGGATCTCGGGTATTAGCGGGAGGAGTGGGCCGCTGGATGCACCGGTGAACCCGCGGTTTATCCCGACTCCGAGAAGGCCGACGGTGAGCCCTATTTCTCGGCACGTGCTTCATCAGAGTGAGATGGCTTCCTCTGAGGCTCATCGCCAGGTAGAAGAGATGGTTGAGCGTGCTCGCATGAGGGCAAGGCCTTGGGAGGCGATGGGTACACCGAGGGTGGTGCCGACCCAATAGGCCATGCCTAGGCCCCGAGTACTGGAGGAGCGACTGGAGGAGTGGTCGAACGCCCTATATGACATGGAGGAGAGGACATACGAGACTGAGCTCGGTCTCTCCCGAATGCTTGGGGACATCCACGAGCTCCAAGAATATATCCGCCAAGCAAGGTTGCTACTCGACCCTTTGTATGAGGTGAACAGAGCAGACTTCTAACCAGGATTTCTGGAGGAGTTTTGCTACCCATCGGGATCTGATAGGACTGTACCGAGTGTTTCCGCACCTAGGGAAAGGCCGAGGAATGAGCCGTGTGCTCCAGAGCCGAGTAGGGCAAGGAGTCCGACGCCAGACCCCGATGATAGACCCCGTTCGAAGAAGTTGTGCATGAGAGCTCCTGATTATAGGAAGCTTTTCAGGGAACCATGATGGGGGCCGGTGTTGAGCGCTTAGCGTTTTCTTTTCTAGTGTTTTGTCATTTCGTTTTGGTAGAATTGTAGTCTCCAGGCAATTTTGTCTTGTCGCTTGGGAGAGCTTTTCTATGTAGCTCCTTTTAAACTCAGTTTCAAAGTTCATCAATAAAATTTTATCAAGTCTGGTCTATTCTAAGTCGATTTCATATGTCGTGCATGTTGAAATGATATTAATGTTGCGAAATACTTGGAATTTGATCGGTAAACAGATGGTGAACACAAGGAACACCATTCGTGCTGGTGCTGGGCCAAGCAACAACCCCAGACTGAATTTGGGGAATGCCGCGAACCCAGTGGATGAGAACGAGTCTGTTTCTCACAACAATCCTGTGGGCAGTGACCGAGTTTCGGTCAACGCTCCAGTTATTTTCGATGCTGCGGCAATTGAGGCTATTCGGGGGATTGTGATGCAAGCAGTCACCGATATTATGCGACCGATCGCGCCTCAGGCACAAGGTATGCCAATTCCTCCAGTGGTTCCTAAAGTCGAGGAGCCAGCTATCCATGTACCTCATGAGAATGCGGTCAGGAACAAAGGAAACTATGGTCGAGCGCTGAAGGCCATAAGCTCTATGAGGCCTGACAGTTATGATGGGAAGGGAGAGCCAGTCAAAGTGGCGTATTGGTTCTCACACATGGAACGATTGTTCAGAAACGTCGAGTGCACTGAAGCTGAGAAGGTGTACATTGCTTCCCTTCAACTGAAGGAGGTAGCTAGTGAATGGTGGGAAAGCACCGGTCTAGCTGATCACCCTGGGATGAACTGGGGAATGTTTAAGGCAAAGATGACTGATCGATTCTTTTCCCGAGCTATGAGGGAAGAGAAGCATAAGGAGTTTCTCTATCCGAAGACGGATGAATTAAAAGTGACTGAGCTTGCGGCCAAGTTCAATCACCTGTTACAGTACGCTGGGCCGGAAGTGTCCAGTGATGAGCATAAAATCTAGCATTTCCACGAGTGGATGAATCCGGACATCAAGCCACTGATGGTGCGCCACAGATGCTCTACTCTGGAGCAGGACGTGGATGCTGCCTATAAGTTAGAGGTGACTCTGGAGGAGTCGACGAAAAAGCGCAATCGCCAGAGACCGGCACAGAGCCAACCTCAGGCAGGTGGGTTCAAGTGACCCGCGCCACCGTCAAACTTTGCCAAGTCTAGCCGAGCTAGAACGGAGATTACTCATGGAGGGTCTACGCAACGTTCGGGCCAGGGCAAGAATCCGATCCAGTGCTACAACTGTGGTACACCCGGGCACAAGAGCAATGAGTGTCCGAAGGAAAGGAAGACGTGCTTTGGCTGCGGAAAAGAGGGGCACTTGCAGACATTTTGTCCGCAAAGGAGGCAGAAAGGAGCTGAGTCACAACAAGGGTCCATTAGTCATAACAACCGACCCAGATTCAGATCAGTGGAAGCTCCTAGCCCTTCGACGCAGACAACTGCTCATAACAAGGGAAAAGGCCCTGCTGCTTCAGGAGGTCAAGGTCAGCGACTCTACGAGATGCGTGAGGCTGATGGACCGAACGCTCCTATTGCTCAAGGTACTCTATACCTTCATTCTACTTCTGTGTATATACTATTTGATTCAGGTGCTACTCATTCTTTCATCTCGGAGGATTGTGTAAATAAGCTAGACTTAGTATGCAATGAGGCTTGTGAGCCTTTTGTAGTGAATCTTCCTAATGGTGAGCAGTTAGTAGGATCCCAACGTCTGTCAGAATTTCCGATTACAATTCAGGGTAGGAAGTTCGAAGCAGATTTGATCTGTATAGCCATGGCTCCATACGACATTATTCTCGGTATGGATTAGCTGACGCATCATGGGGCGGTGATCGATTTCAGTTCGAGGACTGTGACGGTTTCATCAGGGGGCCAGTTTATATGCAAATTCAAGGGTCGTAATGACGCTGATAACGGCAAGCTCATCAATGCGATGGCTGCGTGTAAGCTACTTCGACAAGGTTGTGTCGGGTACATGTGCTATCTGGATAAGCCCAAGAGAGATGAGCCTTCAGTCCTTGATATTCCGGTCATTCGTGAGTTCCCGGATGTCTTTCCGGAAGAGATTCCCGGTTTACCCTCGAGTCGTGATGTGGAGTTTACCATCGATCTCGAGCCTGGTACCGCGCCAATCTCTAAGGCACCGTATCGGATGGCTCTAGCGGAGATGCAAGAGTTGAAGAAGCAACTCGAGGACCTTCTTGAGAAAGGATATATAAGGCCAAGCGCATCACCTTGGGGCACTCTAGTTTTGTTCGTCAAGAAGAAGGATGGATCGTTTCGACTTTGTATCGACTATCGAGAGTTGAATAAAGTCACTATCAAGAATAAGTATCCGTTGCCAAGGATTGATGATCTGTTGGATCAATTGCAAGGAGCAAAAGTCTTTTCCAAGATCGATCTGAGATCTGGTTACCATCAGCTCAGGATTCGTGAGGAAGACATTCCGAGGACTGTATTCCGGACGAGGTATGGCCACTACGAGTTCGTAGTCATGCCATTTGGCCTTACTAATGCTCCGGCGGTCTTCATGGATCTGATGCATCGATGTTTCCACCAATACCTGGATAAGTTCGTGGTGGTCTTCATCGACGATATTTTGATCTATTCCCCGAGTGAGGAGGCTCACGAGGAACATCTTCGGATCACCTTGTCAGTCCTTAGACAGAATCAGCTGTACGCAAAGGTGTCTAAGTGTGACTTCTAGATCAAGGAAGTGGCTTTCTTAGGCCATGTGATCAATACAGATGGGGTTATGGTCGATCCCCAGAAGATTGAAGCGGTAGCCGACTGGAAGTGGCCTCAGAATGTGAAGGAGGTGCGCAGTTTCTTAGGACTCGCTGGATATTACAGACGGTTCGTGGAGGGATTTTCTAAGACCGCTCTACTGGTTTGCTCCGCAAAGTCCATAAGAAGTTTGTCTGGGACGACAAGTGCGAGGCCAGTTTTCAGAAATTGAAGCAGTGTCTGACCTCCGCACCAGTGTTAGCGCTACCAGAAGGGAATGATGGTTATGTGGTCTATAGTGATGCTTCAAAGCATGGGTTAGGATGTGTACTGATGCAGAAAAGGAAAGTTATTGCGTACGCATCTCGGCAATTGAAAACCTATGAGGCAAACTATCCGACGCATGATCTGGAGTTACCAGCTGTAGTATTTGCGTTGAAGATTTGGATGCACTATCTATATGGTGTAAGGTGTCAAGTCTTCACCGATCATAAGAGTCTCAAGTACGTGTTCACTCAGAAGGAGCTGAATATGAGACAACGTCGCTGGTTAGAGCTACTCAAAGACTACGACATCAAGTTGCTGTATCATCCGGGCAAGGCTAACGTAGTAGCCAATGCATTAAGCCGGAAGACGCCGCACAAGACTGTAGTGGCTCTACTCACTGCTCAGACCAAGCTGAACCAAGGGTTGTGCGAGATTGAAGTCTTGCACGATTAGCGTCGAGGATACCTGAGTATGCTAGTGATTCAGGCTATGCTACTTGATCAAATCAGGGAGAAGCTGGTTGACGACGTGGTCTTGGTAAAGCTAAGCAGTGAAGTGATGGACGAGAAAGCTCCCGAATTTGTGATTCAGGAGGATGGATCACTATGGTTTCAGGACCGAATTTGTGTGCCTGGCGTTGATGGTCTTCGCCAGTTGGTGATGAAGGAGGCCCATTCGTCAGCTTATTCTGTACATCCAGGCTCTAGCAAGATGTACAAGGACCTCAGGAAGAAATTCTGGTGGCCCAACATGAAGTGAGATGTAGCGGAATTTGTGGCGAAATGCTTGATTTGTCAGAAAGTCAAGATAGAACACCGTAGGCCAGGTGGCGAATTGCTACCTCTTCTAGTGCCAGAGTGGAAATGGGAGGATATCGCTATGGATTTCGTCACAGGGTTGCCAAAGACTCAAAGTCAAAAGGATGCGATATGGGTAATCATTGACAGGCTCACGAAGAGTGCTCACTTCGTGGCTATCAAGTCAACATGGGGAACCCAGAAGCTATCGAAAGTGTTCCTACACGAGATTGTCCGTTTGCATGGTACACCAAAGACCATTGTATCGGATCGTGATGGTCGATTCATGTCGAGATTTTGGAAGGAACTCCACAAGGCCATGGGAATCGAGTTGAGGTTCAGTACTGCGTTTCATCCTCAGACGGATGGACAGTCTGAGAGGACCATCCAGACATTGGAAGATATGCTGAGAGCTTGCGTACTTGATCGTCCGACTAATTGGGAGAACAACCTAAGTCTAATTGAGTTCACGTACAACAATAGCTGGCATGCTACCATTAAGATGGCTCCATTCGAGGCATTGTATGGTCGAAAGTGTAGATCTCCGATTTGTTGGGATGAGAATGCCGACAAGGTTCTGCTCGGACCGGAGTTAGTCGAAAGGACTGCCCCGGACATTGGTTTGATCAGACAGAGGATATTGACAACTCAGAGTCGACAAAAGTCTTACGCAGATCTGAAGCGCAGGAATTTAGAGTTCAAGGTTGGTGACAAGGTGTTTGTCAGGGTGTCGCCATCCAAGGGTGTGTTCAGGTTCGGCAAGCATGGAAAGCTTAACCCTCGCTACATGGGACCGTTTGAGATCCTTATCAGGGTGGGGTCTCTAGCGTATCGTTTGGCATTGCCGCCGTCGGCACATCCGGTGCATAACATGTTCCACATATCCTTGTTGAGAAAGCACGTGCCAGATGCGTCTCATGTGTTGAGTTATGAAGACATCGAGATTCAGGCGAATGGTACCTACGAGGAGATACCTGTGCGTATTCTCGAACGTCGCGAGAAGCAATTGCGGAACAAGGTAGTACCATTGGTACGGATTCTTTGGTCCAAGGCTGGATCTGAAGAGGTTACTTGGGAAACCTAGGAGACTGAAGAGGATATGCTTAGTCGCTTTCCCGATCTGTTTTCGGCGTAGTTTCGGGGTCGAAACCTTTTTAAGGGGGTAGTGATGTAACGCCTCATTTTTTTTTTTGGTTATTCGGCCAAGTTTCGGGGTCGAAACTTCTTTTAAGGGTGAAGTGATGTAATACCCCTCATTTTTAGTAAGGATATTTGGGTAATTTTCCCAACCCTCGTTCTATAATCGTGTCGCTTTTGGAGAAGTTCGGATTTCTGTATCGTGTTTGATCTCTACAATAATTCCCTGAGTGATATAAAATACATTCGACGTATTTTCGGGGCTTAGAATATTTGTTCGGGTACAAATATTTAAATTTCGGGTTTAAACCCATGCCAAGCCTTTTCCCGGGCAAAAAGACACGGAATTGCCTTTTTTCGCGATCGCGGAAAAATGGCTCTCAAAAGAGCTGGGCACAGGAATATTTCGCGACCGCGGAAAAAGTTCCGCGACCGCGGAAAACTCATACACGCCAGTGATGCTTCGTCTTTCGAGCCTCGTCGTCCGTTTCGCCGTTGATCGCCTGACTCGCCGTTGATCTGGTCGGGGAAGAGCTCCTCTCCTTGGCTATAAATAGAGGTTGATTCTGGGAGGTTTTGGGCACTCAATCCAGATCTCCTCACTCTCTCTCTCTCTCTCTCTCGTTTTTCTTGCTCATTGGAGTTTCGAGCCCTCGCCGGAATCTTCGAAGTGTTGCCGGAGCTCTCGTTGGTGGTTGTGGTGCTCGTAGGGTGTTACTTTGGAGGCGCAAGGAGGTCAGGAGTCGAAGCCTCCTCGTATCGAGCCCTTTCGAGTCATCGCCGGTGAGTTTTCTCTGTTTTGGGTCGCCAAAGTTCATGGCCGCGACCACGAACATGAACTGCTGCGACCGCGGCAGTGACAAGGTCGGTCGCGTCCGCGGCCGCTGTCTTTGACACCCGCGGACGAAGTCCTCGACGGCCGCGACCGCGGAATCCCTGCCGCGACCGCGGATTGACTTGGCAATCGCAATCGTGGCCTTGGACAATCCGGTCTCGGGCGGGACTTTCGTTCTTTCGATTTCGTTCGTTCTTTCTTAGATTCGTATTATTTTATTGTCGAATCTAACCTAGGGTTTCGTTGTGGGTCGTCGTCGTAGGAATCTGTAATTCGACTTTCGTTCCCGTTCCAGACCCAAAAACCCGTCGTCGCTCAATCGTTCGTCTAGATTAAGGCAAGTGGCGGTTCGCCCTTACTTATTATTCCATGTTTCCATTAATTATTAATTGCTTTTAATTGTTAATTAAATTGGGATGAATGTTGTGTTCGTTTGGGAACCGTTTTACAAATATATGTGATTAAAATTATGATATTATAATAGGTTGTATATACTGTTAGAAACAACGCTATTATATATGTAATTACCATAATGGTATTGATGTGGACTATTGTGTGGTTTTAACTGTTTAGTTATAACGAGTATTCATAGGAACGCTATGTACTTGCGAGGTCTAGTCGTTTCTTTATAACTGGTATTAGGAGGATTTTTCCCTAGTACTTTCTCTGGTCATGACTGTACCCTTACTCAAGGTAGGTGCACAACAACTGGTGCCGATATTCGGGATTTATTCCCTTCGATATCTCTCGCGATGAGATGATATATCTTAAAAGCTTATAACGTAATTGTGTGTTTTGGAATTAAATAAGATAAGTGTGATTATGCACATAATTAATATACCCTCAGGCGAGGAGTATAACGTGGAAACCGCCTGGACTTCGATTAGAGTAAGTCCTCCTTCCAAATCTGAATTCGCATTACGCGGTGAGGTTGGTCGTGGACCCAAGTGGTCAAGTCTTTTTAAACGCTTTTGTGAAATTATAACGGTCCCGAACACTTGTCATACTTCCGATAAGACTCAATATTTTGGAGTCTTCTCTTCATACGTTTCCGATAAGACTCGATCTTTAGGAGTCTTCTCTTGATCATTCTATTCGTATCTTTCCGTAGAAGTGTTGAGGTTTGCTATCATCATCGGCTTTCATTCGAGAAGCGATGGGTCTAACCTAATACGTCTATTTAGAACCTTTCTGTTTTACCCTTGCATAGTCTTTCATTAGACTAACCAACCAGTTATTTTCCCTTGCATGGTTGGCTGGTGTCATCCGTCTTATACGGCACATCAGGTAAACTTCCGTTCCATGAAGGCTAGGATACGACAATGAAGGCAGATAAAGTTTTTAAGAGTTTTATCAAGGTTGAAGATCCTAGGCGGGTGATCGCTTCGATCAAGACCCTTATGTTATTTATTTAAGACTTCCACTGTATTAAACATATTCTGTATTTCTGTTGTATTTAGAATTTACGGATGTAATCCCGAGACTTTGGTTTCAATAAAGATTATGATATTTCATATTATCAATGTATTTTATGCTTTGTATAAAGTAGTTAAGCCTTGGGTGGTTTCGGATGTGAAATCTGAGGTCACTGGCAGTAATACTTTCAAGGTGATATTTGGGGGTGTTACACGCTCGTCCGGACGCCACAATTCCGACCCCATAGACGACGTTCATCGTGAATTGGAGGCCGCCGATGCCGCCAATGCCGAGAAGGACCGCGCCTTAGCCGACCGTGAAGCCGAGGTTGCATGCCTATGCCGTCTTGTTAGTGACATGCACCTGCCTTTGGAGGATCCCATGGTGAACCCCACGGCCACTTCACACCAACCACGTGGTTGCAAAGGCAAGGAAGTTGCGTCTACACCACATGATCGCTTTCGTTCCAAAATTGAAGTATATCCCACATCTCGACGCGTTGATCCTCGTGATCGGTATGATGCTATCCATGATGCGGACTATTCGGATGGCAATCGCTCGAGACGCAGCGTTCGTGTTTCAAAGGATCCATTCCCTTATGTCAACACTATGGATCGCCGACAAAGAGGACAATGCCAAACCCGGTATGACGATCCCGAGTCCGACGTTGATGACCACCGTGATTCCGCCTCAGATGATGACCGAGACAACTTTGATGATGAAGAAGCTTATGAGGTAGAACGACAAGCGGAATGTAGAGCGCTGCACTACAACACCGAGCATCGACGTCCGTATGACCGACGCCGTCCAAGCCCGCAGCGTCAAGACACCCAACGCCGAGACATCAAGGTAAAAGTTCCTCTCTTTTATGGTGATTATGATCCAATTAAGTTCCTTGATTGGCAGCAGTCCGCAAAGTATGTGTTGGCTTATTATCACCATTCTGAGGAGGACAAAGTTGAAGTAGCGACGTTGCATTTCGAGGGCGCCGCGCGTGCATGGTGGCACCGGTTCCGGACTGCCCAACACTGCTGTGGTGATCCCCCTATAGCCACTTGGCGTCACCTCATCCATGTCATGAAGATGAAGTACGTTCCCGAGGACTTCAAATCTGAGATGCGCCTCAAGATACAACTTGCGTCCCAAGGAAACTGACCCCCCTTGATTTCTATGCCGAGCTTGAAGAACTTTCGCACAAGGCCGGTATCTACCATTGCGATAAGGATTTTCGGAGTATGTTTCTTCGCGGCCTGCATGCACCTATTCGGGACCAACTTCGCGTGCTCAACATTAGGAACCTACAAAAGTGTGCACACACGGCTCAAGAGATTTGGACGCAAGCAAAAGCGGCTAAGAAGGCGTCTTGGTCTCGGCCTAACCCAAGGTATGGTTCTAATCCTATGTCAAGTTCACCTTCTACTAATGTGCGTTCATCTTCGCAGTCCACTCCCGCACCATCGACACCGACGCCGGCCAGCCGTCCTAGTGCCCCGACGCGCGTCAATCAACCTCCTCCGCGCGGCACCGCTACTTCCGAAGAAAGGGATCGTGATCGAGTGTGTTTTAAGTGCCAAGGAAGAGGTCATGTGCAGCGGGACTGCCCTAACAACAAGAGGGTACTCTTTTCCAACACTTTCGGCTATGAGTCGTTTGACTAAGACAAAGACGACGTCGACTTCGGCCCCGTGTTTGACGAGTACAATTCCGAGGACGCCGACGATGACAACGGCTATGTTTGCAGCCACGTGGATGAGCAAGGCACTGTGCCTCTTAGCCTAGTCACAAGACGTGTCCTCACTGCCAAAGAAGGTACATCATTGGACCAACGCGATAATCTCTTCCATACTAAGTGTGCAGTCCAAGGTGCTTCTTTGAGTGTGATCATAGATGGTGGGAGTTTTTGCAATATCATCAATGAAAATGTGATCAAGCACTTCAAGTTTGAGACGACTCCACACCCGCAACCTTATAGCCTTCAATGGATCTCGGAAGGCGATGATACCAATGTTGTCAAACATCAATGTACTATAACTTTCAGCATTGGGTATTATAAGGATTCGGTGCTATGTGATGTAGCTCCTATGGATGCCACACATCTTCTCTTAGGGCGACCTTGGCAATTTGACAAGTGAGTCCTTCATGACGGTTTCCTCACAAACTATGTCTTCATGCACAATGGGAGAAAGGTCACCTTACTTCCTATGAGTCCTAAGGAGATCTTACAAGACCATGTCAAAAGGAACCGTGCCAAGGCTTTGGAGCAGGCAAAGAATGCATCCGTCACTGCCCAAGGTAACAAGGGTACAGTGCCATCTCAACCAGGCCGTGACAAGACCACCAAAGCCGCAGCCAGCCCATCTCCGACGCCTCCACAACCCGACATTCAAGGCAAATGCGAGAATCGACTTCTCTTAGCCTGATCCCGGGATGTCTCTCTAATTATTCAGGGACGTCTTCCTTGTTTTTTACTTGTTCCTTTCGCGTGTCTATTAAATGTTAAGGATTTGGTTGATTTACTCCCTGCGGTGTCTACTCTTTTGCAGGAATTTGAGGATGTTATTGTAACACCCCCAAAACTTAACCCTTTTGGAAAGGTATTACCGCCAGTGACCCAGTGTTCCTTACCGAGATCACCCAAGGCCTTACCGTTTAAATACAATTTATGAAATACAAATGATACATAATGATCAAAGCATTCAATCTCAAACATAACATTGTTAAAGAAACATGAGTTACGGGATTATAACCCAATCCCGAATAGGCCAACACAGAGTTTAAACCAAATACAGCGGAAGTCTTATAAAGCACATTACAACCAAAGTCATTGTCCAAAAGATCTCAACCTGATTAAAGAAATAATTAAAACGTTCAAAAACCACCATCGACTCCATAGTTCTTATATTCCTCTAAGCTACTTTCGATCTGATGTGCCGAATCGAACGGATGACACCAGCCCACATGCGGAGAACAAAGTTCGTGGGTTAGTCTACTTGAATAGACTAGCAAGGGTAAAAAGCATAATGGTTCGAAGCAGTCATATTAGGTTAGACTCATCGCTTCTCGAATAATAATCGATGACGATAGTCAACCATCATACTCCTACTGGAATAGACAAGAGGTATGCACAAGAGAAGATTCTGGAAGACTGAATCTTCACAGAAATCGACTCGAAAAGAGACTCCAAGAGATTGAGTCCTTAAGGAAATATGACAAATCTGGAATGTTTACAACATCATACAACAATGATTTAAAAGTTGACTGAGATGCTTCGGTTCACGACCAACCTCATCGCATACAGCGAATCCAGATTGGAAAGAGGATGTACTATGATCAAAGTCAAGACGAGTTTTCCTAGCTACACTATAACTTAGCTACACTACTCGCCGAAGGTTTATTAGTTATGTGCGTCGAGTAGCACTTATCTGATTTATGTTTCAAAAACACACATCACGTTATTAGACTTTTACATGTGTACCCCATCATTGGGACGACACATCTTAGTATACGTTTCGTCGAGAGTGACATACACCGGAAGGTTTGTGACACCAGCTAAGTGTCCTGTCTCTACACACTTGTGAAAGAGACCGATCATGATCTTAGAATAGTACCAGATGGAGACGAGCCACCCCGATACCAGATTATAAAGAAACGACCGGACGAAGTCCGAGTACATTCCTAACTAACAGTGCTAACCACACAGATACAGTGCAATAACAGTTACATGATAAGTCCACATAAAGGCCCGAAAGGCGATCACAGATAATAGCGTTGTTCTAACAGATATACAACCTATTATATGATTTTCAAAATAGTTTATCAAAACCGTTTCCAGACAAACAAAGTATTCATTCCAAATTAATTACTCAGATAAACTATTGATAATTAATGTAAATATGGAACGAATGAGCAAGAGCGAACCGCCACTTGCCTTAATCCGCAGAATAGAAACAAGCCTTACGACAACGACGGGATTCCCGGCTCGACACGGGTATAGCTCCGCTAGCACAAACACATTCGAGTCGACCCATAAAAGGAACCCTAAGTTAGATCCGACATAACCACAGTACGAATCTAAAAACGATGAAAGAGAACGAAAGGAAAGACGCCACGACCACAACCAACCAAGCCAAAGCCACGAAGGCAGTCTGGACACTGGCGGCGGTCGCTGTTCTTGGCGGCGGTCGCTGTGAAGAACTCAGACGACAGAAGCGGCGAGAAAACTCACCCAAATGATGCGCATTTCGACCCCTTTATGCCTTGCCTGGGTTCTGACCTCCAAAGGCAACCAAAAGGCTTCTAAAGGGCTTCTGGAAACACCACCAAACGACACCGACGAGAGCTTCCGAACTCCGGCAAAACACAACTCCGACGACATGAAAATTTGGCAGAGGTTCGGTGTTTGGGATGGCTCAAATCCCTTCCCCAACACCTCCTTTTATAGCCAAAGCATCGGGAGCACGGAGATGGGCCTATAAAAGCTAGTTCGGCGCTTGCCAGAACCACGCCGGCGACCATCGGTTAAAGACCTCTGGGTAATCACGGCGGGCGCCGCAACTTTGCCTACGACGGGCATACGGCGGGCTCCGTAATTACGGCGGTCGCCGTTCCTAGCTCTGGCGAGCCCAGCGTAGGAGACGACGGCCTGACACATCGGGCCCAGCGACGGCGGGCACCGTGACTGTGCGGCGGTCGCCGTTTTGCCTTTTCCCGCCCATTCAGCTTTTTGGATGAGCAAGACATTAACCCGGGATAAAAATTATCATACGCGAACGCGTATAAACATTCGAAGCACGTCGTCTGTATTTTATTTCACTGAGAAAAATATTACAGATACTGAGCACATTACCGAATGTCTCAAGCTACCTGAATTAAATCCGACGTACTAAACGGGTACTCGGGAAAATTCCAAAATTCTCAAAATAACCTTACAAAAATACGGGGTATCACAGTTATGCCCGAAGAGTTGCCTGAAGGATTGCCACCAATCCGAGGAATTGAGCACCAAATTGACTTTGTGCCAGACGCGTCTTTGCCCAACCGAGCTGCATACCGTGCGAGCCCGGAAGAGACCAAGGAGTTGCAGTGCCAAGTGCACGAGTTGATGGACAAGGGCTACGTCCGAGAGAGCTTAAGCCCCTGCGCCGTGCCAGTCATCTTACTGCCAAAGAAGGATGGTACTTGGCGTATGTGTGTTGATTGTAGAGCCATCAACCAAATCACGGTGAATTATCGCCACCCTATTCCTAGACTTGATGATATGCTTGATGAATTACATGGTGCTACTTTGTTTTCTAAGATTGATCTTAAGAGTGGTTACCATCAAATTAGGATGCATGAGGGTGATGAATGGAAAACTGCATTTAAGACTAAGTATGGCCTTTATGAGTGGTTGGTGATGCCTTTTGGCCTTACTAATGCTCCTAGTACTTTTATGAGACTTATGAATCATGTTTTAAGGGCTTATTTAGGCAAATTTGTAGTTGTCTAGTTTGATGATATCCTTGTTTATAGCAAGACCTTAGATGAGCATGTTATACATCTTAGGAAAGTTTTAGAATGTCTTAGGAAATAGAAACTTTATGCTAACTTAGGTAAATGTTCTTTTTGCTCGGAGTCTACTATTTTCCTTGGTTTTGTTGTTAGCAAGGATGGATTGAAGGTCGAACAAGAGAAGGTGCGCGTCATTGAAGAGTGGCCACGCCCTACTACACCGATGATGGTCCGGTCTTTCTTAGGCTTGGCTGGCTTCTACTATCGGTTTATGCATGATTTCTCCACAATTGCAGCCCCATTGCATGAGCTAACCAAGAAGACTGCATCCATAGAGTGGACGGACGCCCATGAGCTTGCATTTGTCACTTTGAAGGACCGTCTTTGCCACGCCCCTTTGATGCAGTTACCGGACTTCTCCAGGACCTTTGAAGTGGAGTGTGACGCCTCTCACCATGGCATTGGAGGTGTTTTACTACAAGACCGCCGTCCCATTGCTTACTTTAGTGAGAAGCTCACTTAGGCTTTTCCTTTATCAAAGAAGTGTATATGCATGATGATGACTTTCTCGAGACCTTTCCCTATGTGGTCAAGTACAAGAAAGGTAAGGAGAATGTGATTGTCGACGACCTTTCTCGAAGGTATGTTTTTCTTACTCAACTTGATGCTTCTATCTTAGGCTTTTCCTTTATCAAAGAAGTGTATATGCATGATGATGACTTTGCTGAAAATTTTAAAACATGCATGGAAAAAGGATAGTCTAATGAGTTCTATGTTGATAATGGCTACCTATTTAAGACCGTGAAACTATGTATCCCAAAAACGTCTATACGTAGGTTGTTAATTCAAGAAACTCATGAAGGTAGAGGACATTTTTGGTATTCCTAAGACTTTGGCTGCATTAAAGGAACATTTTTATTGGCCTAAAATGATGCATCATGTTACTCAATATTGCAAGGCTTGTGTTACTTGTGTGCATTCTAAGTCTAGGTCGAGCCCCCAAGGTTTGTATACCCCTTTGTCTATTCCTAACGTCCTATGAGAGGATATTAGTATGGACTTTATAACTGATTTGCCTTTGTCTAAGAAGGGGATGGACTCGATATTTGTTGTTCTTGATCGGTTTTCTAAGATGGCTCACTTTATCGCATGCAAGACTACTAATAATGCTTCTGAGATTGCTTCTTTATTTTTTGAGCATGTTGTTAGGCTGCATGGTATTCCTAGGAGTATAATGTCCGACCGTGATGCTAAGTTTGTGAGTTATTTTTGGAAATCTTTATGGGCCAAGTTGGGGACTAAATTGTTATTTTCTACTAGTTATAATCCCCAAACGGACGGCCAAACGGAGGTCACTAATAGGACTTTAGGTGATTTATTACGTACTATGTTAAAGTCTAACCTCCGTAAGTGGGAATAGTGCTTGCCTTTTGTTGAGTTTGCTTACAACAGGTCCATGCACTCGACGACGCAGTTGAGCCCGTTTCAGGTTGTCTACGGCATCAATCCCCACACGTCTTTGGATCTTGCACCGAGACCCATGAAGGACAAGGAGAGTGTCAAGGGTGTGGAGCGCGCAGACATGGTGAAGGTGCTGCATGAGAGGACAAAGACGCAGCTGTAGAAGAAGGCCGCGCAAACCGCTCGTCAGCGCAACGCAGGCCGGCGTGCCGTGGAATTTGAAGCCGGAGACTTGGTGTGGCTGCACTTGCGTCGCGATCGCTTTCCATTGAAGCGACGCCACAAGTTGGATGCTAGAGATGATGGTCCATTTTAGGTGCTACAACGCCTTGGTGCTAACGCCTACCGATTGGATTTGCCCGATGACTATGGTGCGCATCCTACCTTCAACGTCGTTGATCTTTCTCCTTATACACCCCCTGCTTTTGACGATGAGGATGAAGTGGGGACGCTTCGCTGCCAAGAAGGGGAGATTGATAGCTCCATGACCCCCTCAATGACGGCGAAGGACGAAGAGGAAGCAATGGAAGTGCAATCCAACGGCCCGGTGACTAGAGCTCGTGCAAGGGCGATGGAACGAGCAACTCAATCTTTAGTCACCCGGAGTTATACAGGTTACTCAGAGTCAAACAGTCGTAAATGGGTCATCCTCTTGACCTATGAAGGGCTGGGCGACGCCTTGCCCTAATTCAGCCTTCACGGCGCCGCCGATGCCTCGCCGACGATCATGATCGTCCGATTAGGGCATGTTTTCCAGCATGCATTTTCTAGCTTTTCTTGGGCTATCTTCTCACCATATCCATAATTTTATGAGTACTTTAGTTTGGTAAGAAGAATGCCTATGAAACTATCCAGTTGCCCGGTGAAACAAACTTGCTATTTTGGGCGCCGACGTGTCGAGGAAGACCCGAGACTTGCCTTAAGTCTCGCCTATCTTTTATAATTTTCTTTCCTAATTTATTTAGACTATTTTAGCTAGTTTTGGGTCAGGTTGGGCGTGCCCCTTATGTGTTTTGGGCCGGCCCACCCTTTGGATGTTTATTAGTTAGCCCACTTCCCTCAGTAGGTTTTGTCTAGCCTATTTAAACCTTCTTTCATTCATTAATAAGATTATGTTGACTTGAGTTGTAAGTTGAGTTATCTCCTTCCTTGAATCCTAACATCAAACCCTACGATCCCCATGATCGAAACTACCCCGTAGCTCGTCGCTTCGAGCATTTATCCAACGTTCCTCCGGAGAACGTCTTGATCATCTCTTTGATCATATTTGTCAATCACTTTGGACATGTGAAGACCATCACTTTGGTCCAGTTCTCTACGTGAAAAGGCTATCTCTTTAGCCTTAGAAGATGCCATCTCTTTGGCGAGTTAGAAGAGACAAAGGAAGGCTTGTTCAACGTTAAAGATCCTATCTTACAACGGCGTTTTTGAGGGTCGTTCGCATCATAATCAAAGTGTTATTAGAAGTGAACTATATCAAGGTGTTGTTGATAGTGTTAATGATGGCACTAGAGATGCATCTTCCATTGGACGTCGCACTATATTACATGCTTCATTCATTGGCGGTCCAAGAGATATGAGATGTAGATACTTGAATGCTATGGCTCTTGTTCAACACTTTGGCAAACCTGATTTATTTTTAACAATGACATGCAATCCTAAATGGCCAGAAATATAACAGAATTTTCACCGGGAGAAAAAGCAGAAAATCGTCCTGATATAGTGACCCATGTATTTCGTTCGAAGCTTAAATCGTTGAAAAAACTTATTGTTGAAGAAAAGATCTTTGGAGATGTTGCTGCAAGAGTTGATGTTATAGAATTTCAGAAGCGTGGTTTGCCTCATGCTCACTTATTGATAATTATGTCCTCTTCGAACAAGATTCTTAATCCAGATAAATATGATCAATATGTGTCCGCTGAACTTCCGTCCACTCAAACTCCTTATTTATGGAGTCTTGTCATACAACATATGCTACATGGGCCTTGCGGCAAAGCAAATCTCAATTCTCCATGCATGAAACAAAAAGGGTTTAAGACATATTACAGATTTAACTATCCAAAACCGTATGCTGAGTTCACAACATGTGCTGATGATTGTTATCCTATCTACATGAGAAGAGACAATGGGGACAAAGTTGTTATACGAGGAAAAGAATTAGATAACCAATGGGTAATTCATTACAACCCATATCTTTTAGCAACATTTGATTGCCACATAAATGTTGAGATCTGCTCTACCATTAAGGCTGTGAAATATATTTACAAGTATGAAGGGCATGACCGTGTGTGTTTTAACATTGCAAATAATCACATGAATATACAAGATGAAATCGGGATGTTTCAGTCAACGAGATGGATTAGCTCTCCAGAGGCAGCATGGAGAATTTATGCATTTGACTTATACGATATTTATCCAACTGTAATGCCTCTCCAAGTACATCTTCCGTTCATGCATTCGGTCAGGTTTAACGAACATGAAAACCTGCAAAATGTGGTGAGTGATGAGAAGCGACAAACCACTATGACAACAACTTTCTTTGCAGCTAACAATGAAAAGGGTTCGGAATCCAAATATTTGTACTCAGAGTTTCCTCAATATTATGTATGGGCTGTATCCGCAAAACAATGGAATAAAAGAAAGATAAAAAGGGGAGCAATTGGTAGAATCACATTTGTAAATCCTTGTGAAGGAGAGAGATATTATTTGAGATTACTTATTTCACATGTCAAAGGCCCAAGGGGTGTTCATCGGGTTCGGTTTTTTGGACCGAACCGAACCCGAACCGATTATATTCGGTTCGGTTTTTGGTTCTTATAAAAATAATATTTGGTTTTCTGTTCGGTTCGGTCCAAAACCGATTATTTTTTAAAATAATTTAAAAACCTAGATTTTTAGATAAATTAGTCCAAACTTATTCGGTTCGATCTAGTTCGGTCCAGTTCGGTCCAAGTTCGGTTCGGTTTGGTCCAAGTTTGGTTCGGTCCAAGTTCGGTTCGGTCTAATTCGGTTTTGTGCACTAAAACCTCTAAATCAACATAATTTCAACATATTCAGTTATTTCGGGCCAAAACCGAACCGAACCGAACCGAACCCGAACCGAGTATGTTCGGTTCGGTTTTTGGTTCACAAAATTCCGAAGTTCGGTTTCGGTTCGGTTTTGGCCCGATGAACAACCCTAGGAACAACATGATTATACTGGGTTATGCATGGAGGAGGCTGCTAGAATACAAATGCCAGGTACGTTACACAGATTATTTGCTACTTTACTTATATGTTGTGAGCATGTAAATCCGCAGTTTTTATGAAAAACATATTATTCAACCCTTTCTGAAGATTTTGCACATCTATATAGAGATGAAACTGCTAAAATTGCTCATTTAACTTTTATCAAAATTGAAAAACACTTGGAAGGGATGGGAAAAAGTATGAAACACTACAATCTACAACCTCCAGAGTATGTTGATACATTTACAGGCAGGGTAACTAGAGATATTAGTGATGCACTTAATGCACCTATTCCTACAACTTATGTCTCTGCACCAAAACTCTTAAATCTAGAACAACGTAATGCGTACAAGTGCATAATGCGTCATGTTAAGACAAACAAACCAGGTGCATTCTTCATAGATGGTCCGGGTGGAACAGGTTAAACATTTCTGTATTGTGCACTTTATGCTAAACTCAGATCTCTTGGAAAAATTGTTATACCAACGGCTACATCAGGCATTGCTGCTTCTAATATACCTACTGGAAGAACTGCACATTCAAGGTTCAAAATTCCTATAGAGGACAACGCCACAACGGCGCACTTACTTGCAATGTATCTAAGCAAAGTAGTTTAGCATGTCTACTAAGAGAAACAACATTGTTCATTTGGGAAAAAAACTTTAATGGCAAAGAAAGAAAGCATTGAAGCATTGAAGCATTGAATCATTGAATATGCTCCTACAAGACATATGTGACAGCAAAGAACTATTTGGAGGTAAGATTATAGTTTTTGGCGGTGATTTTAGACAAGTGCTCCCAGTTCTTCCACATAAAACGCAGAAGGAAGCAATTAATTCAAGCTTAGTTTGTTCTTACTTATGGCCTCAAATGATCAAATTCAGATTAACTACAAACATAAGAGCAAATGAGGATCCAGAGTTTGCATAATTTCTACTGCAACTGGGTAATGGAAAATTTTAAACTGATGAAAGTGCCACAATTCAATTGCCATCGGAAATTATAACTTGTCAATATGTTGATGATGAATGTACTGATCTTTTGGTGAACAGTGTTTATCCTGAAATGTATGATGAGCATTTCAGCTCAAAAATTTCAGCGAAAGAGCAATATTGACTCCAACAAACGATGGTGTTGATAACATTAATGCATTGTTAATAGAAAGATTTCCTGGAGTAACTACTACATAGAAAAGTATAGATACAATCATTGATGACAATTGCAATCTATATCCAAATTAATTCTTAAACACTTTATGTCCTTCGGGAATGAGTCCTCATGAATTGGTCCTTAAAGTCGGTTGTCCTATCATATTGCTTCGCAATTTGGATCCTCCAAATGGTTTGTGTAATAGTACTAGGTTGATTTGCAAAGAATTTTATAGAAATCTAATATTGTGCGAGATATCTACTGGTTATTACAAAGGAGAACAAGTGCTCCTACCACGAATTAGTCTAAGCATGCCGTCATCAAGCAAATATCCATTTAAGTTCCAAAGGCGACAATTCCCAATAAAGCTTTGTTTTGCAATGACTATAAACAAATCACAAGGACAAACGCTGCAGCCTGTTTGTGTCTTTTTGAAACAACCTTGCTTCTCTCATGGTCAGTTGTATGTAGGTTGTTCAAGAGCTCGCAAAAGAGAGGATTTGCAAGTTTTTATTCCGAAATCCTCGGTGCTTATTGGAGGAAGACAGTTAGTGAACAATGTGATTTCTTTCGATATTTTAATGAAAGCTGAGATTGGATGAGTGTGGTGTTAGCATACACGAAATTTTGTACACATCTAACCAGACGAAAGTGAAGATTAGATGCAGTTCTTTATGTTCAAATTATTTAGTTTGCTATAATTTCCTATTTCATTGTAATTGGGTGTCGTGGTTTAAATTAAATGAAGTCTTATTTTTAATACATCAACTCTAAAAATGCTAATATTTTATTTAATGTTAGCCTACACGAAATTGTGTACATATCTAACCAGCCGAAAGTAAAGATTGGATGCAGTTCTTTATTTTGGAATAATGTAATTTGCTATTATTTCCTATTTTCATTGCGATCAGGTGTAATATCATGGTTTGAAATAAATGAAGTCTTATTTATAATACACCAACTCTAAAAAAACGCAAACATTTCATTTAATATTTAATTAAAACATATATATTTTAATAGACTACACTTAACATGTTAGTTTTAAAGAATATTATAATTTAAAGATTTCTCCTTCAACTAGTAAATGAATAAAAATCAAACACCATGGTACTGGTCAAATATGTATTTTGAATTTTATTAGTTGTTGATTTTGTTAAAAAAAATAATTTTTCTTCCAAAAAAAGAAACACTCGCATTAAAGACTCTTAGAAATGGAAAGCATTTCTATTTCGAAATCAATATGTTTGGTGATCAATGTGCGTGAGATGATGACCAAGTTTCACTATTTGAAGGAGTGGACTTTCGCATGTGGCAAAGGAAGATACATTTCCTTTTATTACTATAAAGGTGGTCTACGTCTTTCCCCCTCCTATGCTAGAAGGGGTTGATGATAAAGTAACTGAACTGTTAAGGCACAAAAACCAATAAGAGAACGAAGATTAGATTTATCGATGTTACATTCTCAATTGTATGTCTTAATACACTTTACGATGTTTACTGAAGTGTCGAGTCAAATAAGGAACTATGAGATTCACAAGAGTCAAGTACATGGATAAGGACACATCAAGTATTAATTTTTTTGTTAGTAACTTGAATAACTACAAGATGGTTGATGCAAGGTTGGTGATCTTGGGGCAATTTGCCCAATACAATTTGAAGATGGATGAATCCCTCTCGATGTCAAAGTGTGATTGATAATCTGCCTCCATCACTAGAGTTCATGCACACGCTAAGATACAATGAAACTTTAAAGAGATTATCATGTGCTTGAATTCTTTCAATGATAGAGATATTTTCTCAATTACAATTGACATCGAGATAGATTCATCCATCATCAACTTGTGTTCGGCAAAGTGCCCCAAAATACGAAGTACCTCATTGAATTGTTTCATCATAGGCGCCCTTGCACCAACCATCTTGTAGTTCTTAAATTTACTAACAAGAAATTTCACACTTGATCCGTCCTTAGCCATGTACTTGGACTCCAGCGGGCAGCGGTCCTATAGTTCCTTAGCAGATTTAGAACTTTGGTAGACATTGAAGAGTAAGCCAAACATACAATTGAGAATGTGGCCTCCACAATTGTAATTGGCGTTCTCCTATTTGATCTTCATCCTCACAAAATCTACTGCTTCATTATGGTCACCTTTGGCATACAAGGTGGAAATGATATAAATCGTGTTCAAGGTAGTCAAATTGTGATTCATCTTCTTTTGCCATCAACGGAAGTCTATTCCTTCTTACTTCTCCAACTTCTAAAACTTAGTCGTTATCTCACACACAATTACCATTGATCAACAAAACTATTAGTTTCCAATGTAAAAATAATATATGTTAAGGGAACTGTTTCTTTGGTGGTCCAAATTCTTCACATGGAATTGATGTAGACACTGTCACACCAAAATTTCAATCAAAGGCAACTAGAACTGGAAATAGATTAGAATTACGTAGTCACTTTTTGAAATCAATCTCTCAACCCTTATATAAACTTCGGGAAACCATAAAATTAGAAGTGATATAATATAAACTAATCAATTTCAATTAAGTCTACTAATGAGAATTGAAATTTAGAGAATGTGTTTATAAAATATGATTTTGTCTAAGTTTGGTCAAATGGAAAATCATTTCAACCAATCCGACACTAACTCCCAAAAATATTCTATTTAGACACTAGGAAATTTTCACAGAAGGAAGTTAAGTAATGTAGACTCACCTAATCTTATAGATTTTCTTATTGATATTTGCGTTCACATTTAATTGTTCTTTTAAATTTTATCACACATATTAATGAAATTTATTTTGTACCAAAATACCATCTATACACATTCATATAAAATTAGAGCACGAAGGAACAACAAAATTAATTACTTTATATAGAAAAAATAGTCTAGATTGAAGTAAATGAATATAAGGAATAACTTTGTACAAAAAATTGAGTCTTAAAGGACAATTATAACTTACAATTATGTTGTAATTTTTTTTTCTTACATAATACATGTCATTACTAATTAAGGATAAGAAAATTTGATTGAAACTATTATAGCAAGTGAGACAGTAAGTAGACCACAATTTTGAATTATGTGATGGTTAGAGTGAAAATTTCCCATTTTTTCTTTTTTACTTTTCTAACCCTAAGAACTTTGATTTGGTATTTTGTTCACTAATACGTGTGGCTCCGATTTTTATATTGTTGATTTATTTAATTGGGTGATCCTGTCACGTCCCAACTAGGAATTGATGACAATTTTTTTTTTGCCAGAACGTAAAATGTCATATAAGGTTGGGAAAAATGCCCAACGTCCTGTTTACAGCCACTAATACTAACAAAAACCACAAAACAAAACATACAAGACAAAACAAAAACAAGAGCAAAGAAAACAACCTATACAGAAGCCACTAAACAAACAACACAAAACAGAGAACAAAAACAGAAAATAGAAATGAAAATACAAAGAACCAGCAACAACCGAACAAAGACAACCAGCAAACCTGCAACCAACAATCTCCACTAGATCAAGCAAAAAACATGCACTTGAATCTACTGAACCACCATCAGACAACACAGCACGAACACTGAAAACAACACAACCTGCACATATAGCCAAACCAGCACCAGAAAGCCTCAAATGCCAAGTCTTCTCCTCATTGCTCTACCTCTTCTGCTCCCAATCTTCATCTTGTGAAGGATTCTAATTTTGCACTCTTCAATGATCTTAGCAGCACACTGAGTAGCATTCACTTCTTTACCTTGAAAGATTACTTCATTCCTCATTCTCCATACATGGTAAATTATACCTGTCACAGCAAGAAGTTTGCATCTATAGATGTTATTAGACCTTCTTCTGCATTGGGCAAACCAATCCCACCAGCCCATCAAGGAATTCTTCCTAACATTGATGCCTTGCCAAAGAAGAACTCTATCCACAATCTCCTTGACAACTGGACATCTAAACCACAGATGCATTCCATCTTCTGCTTCAGATTTACACAGAGCACATTCATTAGTGGATATCAGACCCCAACTATGTAATTTACAAGCTGTTGGTAGGCGATCCAGGGAAGCCAACCAACATATAAAGCTCCACTTTTTTGATTGCACACCTCGCCAGATAACAGTGCACCAATCTTTCTCTCCAGACCCATTCCTGAGCAAAGAATAAAGAACACTACTGTCCAGCTTCCCCGTCTGCCTTGTTAAGAACTGAGCATCCAAGGTATTTCCATAGTTGCTAGCCAATACTTTATCCCTAATCCGTAAGAGATGCTTCCAAAGAGGTGAGCAGCAAGTAGAAGCTTCTACTGACCAAACAGATTCACCTTTAGTAAGTATCTTATCAGCCCATATAGTCCACAGATTCCTCTTCCCCTTATGAATGTCAAACACAAGATGGGACATCAAAGTATCATTCCAAGACATAAGCTCTTTAAAACTGAGACCTCCTTCAGAAAAAAGGTCTACAAACATTATCCCAAGCTACCAAGCTTCTTTTACTCTCCACAGTCCCAGACCATAAGAATGATCTACACATTGCTTCAATTTTCCTAATGACCTGCTTAGGAATGAATAAAACCTTCATCCAAAAGGATAGAATACCTTCCATAATAGCTCTTATAACCTGAGCTCTACCTGCATATGAGATTTTCCTTACATTCCTATTATAGACCACACTTCTTACCTTGTTCATCAGAGGGGTCATCTCATTGATATTCAGTTTTCGAGAATGCAATGGTGTGCCAAGGTATCTTACAGGGAAGGTCCCTTGACAGAAACCAAGCATTGTAGAAAACTCTTCCTTCCTCTCTATACTCAGACCACCATAAAAAACTTTAGTTTTGGAAGCATTGGCAACCAGTCCAGACTCCTTTCCAAACTCCTCTAGGCAATGCTTTATCAACATAAGAGACTGAGAAGAAGGCTTGTAGAAAATCAAGAGGTCATCAGCAAATGCTATGTTTGACAATTGCAATTGTTTACATTTAGGATGAAATCTGAACCATCTGTTAGCACTCACCTTCTTCATTTTCCTTGCAAAAAGTTCCATAACAATGACAAATAAGAAGGGAGAGAGAGGTTCACCTTGTCTCAATTCTCTCTTGCCTTCAAAGAATCCCTTAGCTTCCCCATTAATAATTATAGAGAAACAAGGGGTTCTAACACACTCCATAATCCAAGTAATGATTTGCTGAGGAAAATTCAGAAAAAACAAACATTCCTCCAAATAATCCCATGAAACACAATCATATGCCTTTTGCAAGTCTATTTGGATCATGCATCTTGGAGAAATGTTCCTAGAATCATACCCCCTTACCAGCTCCTGTGCTACAATCATATTGTGAGTTATAGATCTCCCAGGGACGAAGGCTCCTTGATTGATGGAAACAATATCATCCAGAAAAGGTCTGATCTTACAAACAAGGATCTTTGAGATGATTTTCAACATAGTATTGCAACAGGAAATGGGTCTATACTCTTTCACAGAGAAAGGAAGATCCACCTTGGGTATAAGGCAAACAAAGGTAGCATTTGTTTGCCTTAAAAGCCTTCCTCTTCTGAAAAATTCAGTAATTGCTGCTACAATATCTCTCTGTATAACATCCCGGCTCTTTTTAAAAAACCAACCACCAAAACCATCTGGGCCTGGAGATTTCAAATTCCCCAGACCAAACACCACTGATCTAATCAATTGAGCAGAGGGAATCTCACACAGGCTACTATGACTTGTGTTATCAATCTTAGCCCCATTGTAACCCTCAAAACTAATAGAGTAGTGAGCACCTTTAGTACCAAAGAGACCTCCGAAAAAGCCCATAATTTCCTGTTCAATATCAACATTATTCTCCAAGATTCTCCCATTGTAGTCCTTCAAAGTGAAGATAGAACATCTAGCCCTCCGAGCTCTAATGCCATTATAAAAAATGGAGGATGTTTCCTCTCCAAGTTTGATCCAATCAATCTTAGCTTTTTGAGCTATAAAGCTTTGGAGTTGCACCAACCTCAAATTCAGATCATTTTTAGCATCAAAAACTTCCTTCTGTTTTATGGGGCAAGCAAAATCCAGTTGTAGAGAATTGTTAGCAACCTTCAACCTATCATTACACTCATCCACCATAATTTCTAACTTCCTGAATCTTCCTCTTTGCCACTTTTTCAGTTATGCTTTCACTCTCTTTAGCTTCTCTGCAACAACAAACTGAGCAGACCCTCTGATAGACCTCATCCAAGTACTACTGATGAGCATATCATAGTCCTCTTCCTCCGTCCAAAAATTCCTAAATTTGAAAGGGATCTTCTTAACCCCAGCAGAAGGGTTGATCACAACCACACATGGGGAATGGTCAGATATATTAGGATCAGAGAAATGAACCTTTGAGTCAGGGAAAGCAATATCCCAAGCATTATTGATCAACATCCTATCCAGTTTACAAGCAATCCTATCCCTGCCATCTTGTTGATTACTCCAAGTAAATTTTGCCCCTGAATAAGGGTGATCATACACCTGAATTTTATCCATAAAATCTCCCAACTCACTGCTAGTTCTCACAGTATGTTTAAAAGAAATCTTCTCAGCAACACTCAATATGCAATTAAAATCTCCCATGAGTGTCCAAGGACCTGTAATAGATCTAGCAATAGATTCTATCTCCTTCCAAAGATCAACTCTATCATTGAAAGCATTCAAAGCATAAAGAAATGAAGCAAAGAAAGAAATCTGACCATCCCTGCTAGAAACCAGACAGTGCACCAATTGTCTAGAAGTACTCAATACTACCACATCTACCACAACAGTGTTCCAAGTAACCCAAATCCTACCTCTTACCACAGGAGAACTATTAGTTTTGAAAGACCACTGAGGCAGAAGACGACTTGCAACATCAATCTCTTTCATCAAAGGTATCTTAGTCTCCAGGAAACCAGCTACACACAGCCTATGCTTAAACACAAAATCTCTTATTGCTCTTATTCTAGGAGATGAGCAGCACCCCCTAGTGTTCCAAACTCCTATGCTAATCTCAGTCATTAGGAACAATCATGGAGCTGCTACCACTCCTATTCCCATTAGAACAACTTTGACCATTAACTATAGTGCCCTG
The DNA here is from genome assembly GCA_027886185.1 of Rheum nobile. Lineage (NCBI taxonomy): Eukaryota > Viridiplantae > Streptophyta > Magnoliopsida > Caryophyllales > Polygonaceae > Rheum > Rheum nobile. Next base: position 7,148,420 of record WOAB01000028.1, on the reverse strand, counting down.
CAAAACAGAACTATAGGATAAGGTTTTCCCTCTTGAGATACCTTTGTTACCTTGCTTAGAAGCCAACTTAGGTTCGTTAACACCCTTCTTATTCTGTTGAATAGCTCCACCAACATTACCACCTCCCACAATTATTTCACCATGATAGACTGTACTTTCATTTTCTACTATGTCATGGATTTCTATTCCTTTGGTCAAAGGTTGTTTAGGATTCTCTTTAGTAGGATTTCCTTTCTTAATCCAGATCTTCTTTCCTTGTTGATCAGCGCCTTTAATACTCTCCTTAAGAGCCTCTGACTTAATATTCTGATGCCAACATCTTTTGTCGTTATGACCAAAAATCTTGCACTTAGAACAGCACCAAGGAAGCCACTCATACCAGATTTTGTATCTAAAAACCTCTCCATCAGGTCCCTGTAGGACTACAACCTCTCTCTGAATATCTTGGACACTAACCTTAACGAGGAGTCTAGCATAGGACATCCCTCTTCCATGCGCAGTAAATTCATCCATTCCAACAGGTAGGCCAATGATGCTTCCGATCACACTAAGCATATGGTGTGAGAAAAATATAGGATTAAGATTCCTAATTTGCACCCACGCTGGGACATACTCAAAACTGGACCAGGCAGCAGCCATACCTGGCGACCAAATTTGCAGAGCTAAGGGCTTAGTATCTGCAATTATCCACGGGCCATTCACAAGAACCCAGTCCAGATGATCTTTGCAGCCAAAACGGAAAATACAGATTCCATTTCTCCTCTGTTGAATGTCCGGTTGAGCTTTCCCCCAATTCTGATCAACAAACATCCTCATTTCTTCCAATGAAGTTTTATATCCCAAAACACCTCCTAAAAGAGCAAATTTCCATTTATCAACTTCGGATTTCACTTCATCCTCTGAGAAACTGTATACTTCCTTATCCTCTATCACAATCGGCTCTAGTTTATGCAATTGCGAACGTTTTCGCTCCCCGCCTTTTTTCAAAACCTTATCGGAATCCTTAGAGTGGAGATCTAGAACCGATTCAAGGTCAACCACATCATCCAGACTATCCTCCTTCTCAATGCACACAGAATTGCCATGTTCCAGAACCTCATCACAATCAGAATCGTCACAGTCTATCTCTTGATCCTTCATTGCCGCATATTTACCCTCACAAATCTTATTCTGATGCTTAGAATTGGTTTTCGCAGACAAATTCGCATCGGAATCGTTAGACAAAACAGAATTATCTCGCGATTTAGGAAAAATTGACCTCGCCGGCATCAGCGGTGTCGGAGAGCTCCGGTTGCCACTATTACCACCCCCGCGCCCAATCTTCTTCATGAAACGAGTCATCATGCCCTTCGGAGAGTTCGTCGCCATCAATCGCTTCCAGAAACCACCGATCTTCTAGCTTCCTTCAGCAGCACGAAATCGCCCAACGATCGCCTTCGAGATATTGAAACTAAATTGATGATAATTTACTATATAATAACTAAAGCATAAACGCAACTGAGCAGCACGCGCCCCCATATTGCACCCGCGTTTTACGCTGACACGTGTCATAGTCGAATTGTTTTAGACACGTGTCAAGGAACTATTGTTTTGGTTGTATATTTAAAAAATTAATCAAGAACCGGTTATTTTAGCCGGATTTGGTTGTTCTTTTTTTTGGTATATCATAAATCTTTATAAATATAAATCTTTGTACAAATTCACCAATTAATATTCTGAAATAAAACTTTTGAATAGAACCAAATCTATAACCATGAATAATTGGAAAAAAAAATCAAAATAAAATAATTGTACAATCCATGATTTATATAAACTAAAAATAAATTCAAAATCCTTTTTTTCCAGTGCAAAAATTATTGTAAGATATTAACCAGCTAATAACTAACATGCAAAAAATTGGAGCATGTTAAAACAGACAGTAGCCTGCAAAAAATTGCAAACTCTAAACCTGCATGATAACACAGTGCCAAATAACTAAACCTGGACATATTAAAGCTTGAAAGACAACCTGAACCAAAAAAAAATCAACCTAAAACTGAAAATAATACAAATAAATAAACCTGCGCAATATTAAAGACTGTAAGACAACCACAAACAAATCAACTTAAATCGGACAATAATACAAATTAGTTATGCCACAAACAATACACAAATCTTTAAAAATGCTGCCTCAATTCACATATTCTGCAAATCAAACTGGTACAAACCTGTCCATAAACATCCATATGAAAAAATATTACGAAAAAACAAAAAACTGCACAATAAATGGCATAATATCACATGATATCACATAAAATATATGTCCAAATATAATGCACCAAGAATCTATATTTCCCATAAATTAAAAAACGAACTTGATAATGAAAACATACCCAAAATATTACAGAATTAAAAAGATGCTCAAAATAAAAGGCAGAATATCACAGAATCACATAAAATATATGGTTGAATAAATGGTAATGAAAATATATGTTTTCCAAAAATTAAAATAGATCTATTACTGAAAATACATGGCATAATAATCTACCCGGTCTGGCTGTCTATATATTTCCAGCCTCTTAGTCAATTTGAATACAAGCAACTAGACAATTCAATACAAACAACAAACTGTGTTGACCTATTTACAAGGTAATTCTGCAAACTTTATTGTTTCTCATTCATTGATATGTAAAAATACGTATTTCATAACAATTTAACCCCCACAATTTTGGTCTTTCATCCTTTTAGAACTTGGCAATGCAATAATTATTCTATAAACGACTTTGATTGTACATGCTTTCATCCTTTCTTCCTCTCAGATAATAATAGCACATACAACAACCTCTCATCCTTTCATCCTCTCAGGTAATATCAAGACATTGTTTTAGCTTTTTAATTGCACTTTTGAGCTATTTCCTATTATTTACTTCTAAGCTAATGAAACTAACTATTATAGATCAACTACTTACACTAATTTATGCAAAAAAAAAACTTAGTATAGTGAACATACCTTTACATCTCTTTCAATTTTATTTTTATCCTTAAAATTTGTTCAATGACTCCAATATGAGGTCCAACATATATGGCTTACTGGGACAAGAAAACATAAGTTAGATCAATATTATAAATATATAGTAATTTAAGATATGTTGATGTAATATCTCAAGAGTGAGAACCATGACCTGATTATATAGGTTGAAATTCAATTTGGACCTCATATCAGAACCAACAACCTTGGATGTTTTAATGTTAAATCTATTATGAAAAAAAGTCAGTAATTAAAATATAAGTGAATGATTTAATAAATATAAATAAGCTAAGTAAAAAGGTCAGAAGGCATACCTTTTAGAATATTATCAAACTAAACTTCACATTTTAGATATCTGATTTCCAGTTATATCTTGATACCTATGATGGCAAAAGTCTAGGGATCAATGATTACAATATTATTTAATACAAATAATATAAATTGTTTTTCCAGAATAATTACCTTGCAGAATATAAGCATTTTGTACTTGATATTTCCAATGTACTCTTAAATTTTGTTAACAGGGCCAACTCGTGCTCACATGCAATCAGATAGAGGAAATAAATTACAAAGATGAATATTATATAGTAGGGCTTACAAATATTTGTAAGAGGATCAAAAACTATTTTGCCAGAATGATTTAATTTGAGATTTGGGGTTTAGGGTTAGGGTCATGGCTAGGGTTAGGGTTTCAAGTTAGGGTTTAAGCAAGTTAGGGTTTAAGCAATCATAACAATTATATGTTATTATACATATTGGGTTGCACATACAAAGTTATGAATTATGTATTTAGGCCTCTAAACCCATTAAATTTTATCAAGCTTATTAATATATTATTAAACATTACATGGGCCAATAAGTCAATTTAAAGTGACTGAGCACAGAAATATAAAATTCTGAAATAGATAAAATTTTCATCTGTCTTCTTTTAATCAATTCATGCCAATAATAGATATCAGACTTAAACCAAAAAATAATCAAAGAAAGAAGCGTATGTAAGCAAAATGCTTACTTTCTTTATAGAATAATCTATGTCAAATTATAATGGTTTAAACTTCCAAATCAATCAACAAGAAGAGAACAATTCATAAACACCATAATTTTGATTCATATCAGACAATAATGAAAGACAAAAGAACAATATTATTCAATAGGGGTAGAGCATTTCAAACGAGAGAGAGAGAGAGAGAGAGAGAGAGAGAGAGAGAGAGAGAGAGAGAGAGAGAGAGAGAGAGAGAGAGAGAGAGAGAGAGAGAGAGAGAGAGAGAGAGAGAGAGGGTATTACAAGAAGATGCTTTGATCGCAGGTTAGGCAGCAGTAAGAAGATTTACAAGCTGTCGACCCTACAATTCTCTACGCAAATCAATTGATAAACCTGCACTTTCAGCAACCTCCAAAGCTGCAGAGACAACCCCTTTTTCTTCTAACTTGAGCACCAAGCCCTCATGATCTTCCTTGCATGCAGCTTCAACCTAACAAAATAAGATAAGAAAGAAATATGCATATTAAAATGAAGTAGAATCCTATTGTTAACTGTTGATGTCAATTACTATAAGCACCTCTTGCCAACTGCTGTAACGATTATCTGCACATAATATATGATTGAATCTCTCCAATGATTGTCTCCTTTGAAAAACCTACATGTCACAGAAGTTTTTCATCGGGTGAGGGAACATCTTATATGTCTCCAATACGTAAAGCAATATAGTAACTAACAACACAAGGAATTTTCATATTTGATGTACATAAGAAAGAACAGAGAAAAAATAGCATCGAGAGAGAGAGAGAGAGAGAGAGAGAGAGAGAGAGAGAGAGAGAGAGAGAGAGAGAGAGAGAGAGAGAGAGAGAGAGAGAGAGAGAGAGAGAGAGGACTTAGTATACGTATTTGTAAGTTATAATGGGCCATTCCTAAGTGTATAAATTTTTACCAACCAATTGTTAAGTCTGAAAAATTTTTCAGACTTATATGCCCATTATAATGTGTGCAGTCTCATATTACTGGGTAAAACTATATTTGGCCCAATAAGCCCATCACAGTAAAACTATATTTGGCCCAATAAGCCCATCACAGGGTTAAATGTTTTTCAGGATTTTCTAGAGACTTCTTCTAATATTGGATTAGACTAATAAAAAAAAATTCTCAGCCATTGGAAGTAATAATATTAATATATAAATATTCGTTAAGATTTAATATTCAATTTTACTTTATTAATTTATTCTGAAATCATTTTTTTATCTGTTTGGTTTCAAACAATTAATGGCAATAATAGATCTCATACAAACGAAAAACATTCAAAGAGAGAATTTATTTATTCCTAAGTGTAATCTGAACATATATACTGCTAGAGGTAATTATCAGGTTTTATTCAATCGAAAGTTTTAGGGTTTCAAACTTAAGGGATCTTCTGAATAAGAGAGAAAGAGATAAACAGAGAGAGAGAGACCTTAATGGATATCCACAGAACGAGAGAAAGAAATAAAGCGAGATAGATAGAGAGAGATTACCTTTCTCCACTATGGATCTGAAAACAAAATTCCTGTTCCAGAAAGAAGAAGTGAAGACGACGGCCATGGTGGATCTTCGATTTGCATGTTAACTTGGGGAGAACATCGGCCTTGTATCTCATGAAGACGACGGAGTTTCATCTCCAGATCTCCTTTTTGCGGTGTTGGGATACAAATCTGAAGTGTGGTGGTGGATTATCAGAGGATTATTTTAGATCTGTGTTTTTTGAACAATCAAAGATCCAGATCTAGAGATTCAGTGACTTAGAGAAAGAGCAAGTGAAACTCGAAGATGAAGATTTTTGGTGATGTAGAGAAAGATGAAGACGATTCTTTGATTTGTTCAAAGAATCCGCCACTGATATGTAGTTTCAGTGAAAAGGGAGAGTGAAGCTTGATGAAGAAGAGAAAGAGGGAGAGTGAAACATATACGGCGGAAATGGAAAGTTTTTTTAATGAGATAGGGTTTCCGGTTTTGAGAGGTATTTGTTTGTTTTTAGTGGATTCAACCGGCAACGTCATCCTCTTTGAAGGCCATAAGCCCAGCCCAATTGAATCAAAACGGATAAGTCCATTAATTAAATCTATCGGCCCCAATTAATAACACAGCGAATAACAAGCAAATGGGCCTTGAAGCCCATTACAGATATGGCTTAATGTTACAGCACACATTTATATCCGGCCATAAGTCCATTTATTTTGTAGAAATATTTATTTCTTTTTTATAATACTAAAATAAATAATATATACACTTATAATTTTATTTTGAATAACTTTAATAAGTATTCATATGTGTTATATATATATAATTAAATTAATTGATTAGTTTGTTGATTATATCTATTTCGTAGCCAGATTATATGGGCCAAATAGCCCATATTTTTTTAATGTGTAAGCCCAGTATATTTTAGTCAGAAGCCCATTAACTTATATTCGTTTTGTGTAAGCCCATTATATTATTACTGATATTATATTATAAGATTATACATGTATTATCACCACTTATATTATTATTTCCGATGAATATATTATCTATATTTTAACCATTAAAATATATATAATATATATTAAACAAAGAACAATATAGATGAAGAACATTCTTCATCAAGAACAATCTAGATGAAGACTAAATTTCGGACTCAAACCCAAAAAAAATCAAAGCATGAAATAAATATGATATTATACTATATTATTAAGGGTTGATCTATGTGAAATTTGAATATTTTTCAAATCGTGCAATCAGTGAACCAGACAAAAACGATTGATACTAGAGGTTAATAGAGACATGTTTTTCAACAGAAGGCAAAGGATTTCAAACATCAACAAAATCTAGAGAGAGAGAGAGAGATCTTACATTTCTTGAATTTGGAGTTTGCCAGAAGCTTCTTCTTCTAGATCGATCTCCTCATCAACCGCATCGATGGGTTTGCATGTTAACTCGGGGAGGACGACGAACCCATATCTTCTTTTCGCGATGGTTGATTGTACATCTGATGTACGGTGGTCGGTAAGGGTATGTGGTTCACACTTTAAGCCGAGAGTTCTCTGCTGAGATTGCAGCAGAGGTTGTTGGCCTGTGCCTCAGCACCCTCTGTGATACCCCGTATTTTTGTAAGGTTATTTTGGGAATTTTAGGAATTTTCCCGAGTACCCGTTGTGTACGTCAGATTTAATACAGAGAGTTTGAGACATTCTGTAATGTGCTCTGTTTCTGTAATATTTTTCTCAGTGAAATAATATATAGACAACATGCCTTGGATTTTAATACGCGTTCGCGTACGATAATTTTTATGCCGGGTTAAAGTTGTTGTCATCCAAAAGCTGAGAAGGGCAACGCCACAGTGGCGGCGACCGCCGTAGGTAAGGCGGCGACCACTGCGAAAGGCTCGAGGAAACAGTGCCCTCGCCTTCCAGCTGGGCGCGAAGACCCGAAGAACGGCGACCGCCGTAATTACGGCGCCCGCCGCGTGCCCGCCGTAGGCAAAATTGCGGTGCCCGCCGTGATTACCTAGGGGTCATTATCCGTTGGTCGCCGGAGACGTCTGACAAGGCGCCGATTTAGCCTCGCCACGTCTCGTTTAGACCATCGCGGTGTCCACATGATCTGTGGCTATAAAAGGAAGAGGATTGGGATCAGATTCATGCACAAATCAAGCTGAAATCCTCAGATCTTCCTCTCGCCGGAGTTTGTGCCTCTCGCCGGAATTCTGAAGCTTTCGCTGGTGGCCTTTGGTGTTGTTCCAGTAGCCCTTCGAGAAGCTTGTGGTTGCCTTTGGAGGTCAGAACCCAAACAAGTCGAAGGAGGCCGAGTCGATCGTGATTTAGGGTGAGATTTCTCGCCATTCTATCGTCTGAGTTCTTCACGGCGACCGCCGTGTTCTTCACGGCGCCCGCCGTGATGAACTGCGGTGACCGCCGCCAAGATCAGCGACCGCCGCCAGTGCCCAGAATGCCTTTGTGGCTTTGGCTTGGTTGGTTGTGGTCGTGGCGTCTTTCCTTTCGTTCTCTTTCGTCGTTTTTAGATTCGTACTACGGTTATGTCAGATCTAACTTAGGGTTCCTTTTATGGGTCGACTCGAAGGTTGTTGTGCTGTCGGAGCTATACTCGTGTCGAGCCCGGAATCCAGTTGTCGTCATTAGGCTATTCTGCGGATTAAGGCAAGTAGCGGTTCGCTATTGCTCATTCATTCCATATTTACATTAATTATCAGCAGTTTATCTGAGTAATTAATTTGGAATGAATACTCTGTTTGTCTGGAAACGGTTTTGTTAAACTGTTTTGAAAATCATATAATAGGTTGTATATCTGTTAGAACAACGCTATTATCTGTGATCGCCTTTCGGGCCTTTATGTGGATTTTATCTTATATCTGTTATTGTGATGTAACTGTTTAGTTAGCACTGTTAGATAGGAACATTACTCGGACTTCGTCCGGTCGTTTCTTTATAATCTGGTATCGGGGTGGCTCGTCTCCATCTAGTACTATTCTAAGATCATGATCGGTCTCTTTCACAAGTGTGTAGAGACAAGACACTTAGCTGGTGTCACAAACCTTCCGGTATACGTCACTCTCGACGAAACGTATACTAAGATGTGTCGTCCCAATGATGGGGTACACATGTAAAAGTCTAATAACGTGATGTGTGTTTTGAAACATAAATCAGATAAGTGCTACTCGACGCACATAATTAATAAGCCTTGGGCGAGTAGTGCAGCTAAGTTATAGTGCAGCTAGGAAAACTCGTCTCGACTTTGATCATAGTATGTTCTCTTTCCAATCTGGATTCGCTGTATGCGATGAGGTTGGTCGTGAACCGAAGTATCTCAGTCAACTTTTAAATCATTGTTGTATGATTCTGTAACATTCCAGATTTGTCATATTTCCTTAAAGACTCATTTCCGTTGGAGTCTTCTTTCGAGTCGATGTCTGTGAAGATTCAGTCTTCCAGAATCTTCTCTTGTGCATACCTCTTGTTTATTCCAGTAGGAGTGTGATGGTTGACTATCGTCATCGATTATTATTCGAGAAGCGATGAGTCTAACCTAATACGACTGCTTCGAACCATTCTGCTTTGTACCCTTGCTAGTCTATTCAAGTAGACTAACCCACGAACTTTGTTCTCTGCATGTGGGCTGATGTCATCCGTTCGATTCGGCACATCAGATCGAAAGTAGCTCAGAAGAATAGAAGGACTATGGAGTCGACGGTGGTTTTTGAACGTTTTAATTATTTCTTTAATCAGGTTGAGATCTTTTGGACAATGACTTTGGTTGTAATGTACTGTCTAAGACTTCCACTGTTTTTGGTTTAAACTCTGTGTTAGCCTATTCGGGATTGGGTTGTAATCCCGTAACTCTTGTTTCCTTGACAATGTCATGTTTTGGAATTGAATGCTTTGATCATTATGTATCATTTGTATTTCATAAATTGTATTTAAATGGTAAAGCCTGTGGTGATCTCGGTAAGGAACACTGGGGTCACTGGCGGTGATACCTTTCCAAAAGGGTTAAGTTTTGGGGGTGTTACAGTTGTGGTATCAGAGCCAAAGGTTTTAAAACGGGTTTAGGATTTTTTTTATAAACCATTTATCCATTTTCGAAAATGCTTTAAAAATGGCTCTGAATTATCAAAGTAATAAGAATTTCAAAACACCGTTCATAGTCATGTCTTCTGGATAGTCTGATATAGTAAGCTTGCTTCTATGTCTAGAAAGACTAATTCCTTCATCGTTATCCTATAGGAGATGGGTGCATGTCTCTCTCTGAAGAAGGGGTCGGAAGATGCCGAGATGGATTCACCATCTACCGAGAGGCTAGACTTCCCTATACCCCAGAGATGCTTCGAGGTTGGAGGCCCGAGCAGCCCACCTGAGGAGATCAAGCATGTGCTTCCTGAGTCGGTAGTCCTGGTGTCAAGGAATGCTGTAGTTCCGGTGACAGCACCAGTGGAGCCACCAAGGGAGGAAGCAATGCAAGGAGATGAATCGTCTAGGTACATGAGTGGGTACTACAATGACGATTACCTGATGGATGTGATTATTGAAGGGAGCGAGGAGGAAGATGAAGAAGAGGACCCCGAAGAGGAAGAAGAGGAAGAGGACCCCATCGAGGATGATCCCGAGGAGGATACCGAGATGGACCTCAGCGGACAAAACCAGGAGTCCGATGACTTGAGGCACTTACTGGTGGATAGTCAGGAAACGGGGATACAATTTATTCACCCCAGTACAGAGTTACCACCTATGCAAGAGTTGCCACCAGTGCCAGAGTACGCACCCATGTCAAAAGCTGATTGGGAGGCACTGTATACCGAGTACGGTATTAGGAGAAGTGACAGGGAATCTCAGCCTATCCCTAGTCCAAGAAGAAGGAGGTCAGAATCCGAGCTGCAAGAGATCCTCCACCAGAGCGAGGTAATCTCTACAGAACAGGAGCGTCAATGGGATGAGCTGATCGCCAGTACTCAGAGAAGGGCTGGGATAGGAGGACCAGTCATGGACGACCCATACCTTACCATGACTGAGATAGGACCATGTGCTTCAGGGTCAAGCCGAGTGCGAAACCCATCGCCAGAGCTCGATGGTGAGCCTAGTCCGAAGAGACCATGCACAAGTAGCCAGTCTTATGGGAGACATTTTGGAACGCCTTGATGAGGATTGGCGTTGCCTATCGCAGTAGTTTCGTTTCTTAGCATTCCAAGTTTGTACTATGTGTAATATTTCAGTATTGTAGCAAGTACTCTGGGAAACACTTTTATCTTCGAGCAATGTTGTCCTAGCGCTCGGATGATAGACTTATGTGTAGCTTGTGTATCAGTTCGAAGGTTCATCTATAAAATGCCAAGTTGATCTATTCTGAGTAATTTCTTTACGTTGATATGTTGCATAAGTATATTGCATAATATTAATGTATTGAATGCTTGGAATTTGATCGGTAAACAGATGGTGAACCCAAGAAGCACAAGAAACTCGATTCGAGCCGGTGCTGGGACTAGCCAAGATCCCAGGCCAGCAGGAAGAGGTGTTCAGGATGAGCACGAGTCAGAGTCTCGCGTCCAGCAGAGGCATGAAGGTCAAGATCAGACCCAAGCGCCGGCACTGTTTGATGCTGCAACTATTGAGGCGATTCGCGAGATTGTGATGCAGGCAATTGCAGACGTATTGAGGCCCAGTGCGCCTCAATCGCAAGAAGTGCCTACTAACGCAGGGGTTCCTGATGTTGTGGAACCCAGAAACCCTGTGATTCAGGAGAATGCCGTCAGGGCTAGAGACAGCTATGGTCGCGCTCTTAAGACCATCACTTCCATGAGGCCCAATTGCTATAACGGGAAAGGGGAGCCAGTAGCAATGACTCATTGGTTCTCCCATATGGAGAGGCTGTTTCGGAACGTGGAGTGTACTGAGGCCGAGAAGGTCCATATCGCTTCTCTTCAACTAAAGGAGGAGGCTAGCGAGTGGTGGGAGAACACAGGTTTGGCTGAGAGCCCAGTGTTGACTTGGTCGATGTTCAAGACCAAGATGGTTGATCGCTTTTTCTCTCGTGCTATGAGAGAGGAGAAGCATAAAGAGTTTTTGTACCCAAAGACGGATGGTCTGAAAGTGACCGAGTTGGCGTCTAAGTTTAATCACCTTTTATAGTACGCCACTGCCGAGATCACCAGCGAGGCCCAAAAGATCTGGTACTTCCACGAGTGGATGAGCCCAGATATCAAGCCGTTAACGGTGCACCACACATGCTCTACCTTGGAGCAGTATGTGGATTGTGCCTATAAGCTGGAGATAACTCTAGAGGAGTCGACCAAGAGGCGCAACCGACAGAAGTCGATGCAGAACCAGAACCAGGGAGGTGGTTTTAAGCGCCCTGCGCCACCGTCTAACTTTGCCAAGTCCGGCCGAGCTAAGATGGAGATAACGCAAGGAGGATCGACTCAGCAGTCAGGGCAGACCCAGAGTTCAGTGTTATAATTGTGGTACGGCTGGGCACAAGAGCAATGAGTGTCAGAAGGATAAGAGGTCGTGCTTTGAGTGTGGACGTGATGGTCATCTGTAAAAGTTCTGCAAGCAGGGGAAGCAGAAGGGAGTAGAGTCGCAGCAAGGGTCAGTTCATCAGAGCAACCGACCTAGGTTTAAGCCTGCCGAGACTCCTAGCCCTTCAGTGCAGACGACTGCTCAGAACAGGGGAAAGGCCCCAGCTGTTTCTGGAAGTCAGGGCCAACGCTTATACGAAATGCGTGAAGCAGATGGACCCAACGCTCCGATTGCTCAAGGTACTCTATACCTTCACTCTACTTCAGTGTGCATTTTGTTTGATTCTGGTGCTACGCATTCCTTTATTTCGGATAGATGTGTTAGCAAGTTAGACTTAGTGTGCAACGATTCGTGCGACCCTTTTGTCGTTAATCTTCCTAATGGAGAACATTTGGTGGGAACCAAGCATTTGTCCGACTTTCCGATTACCATTCAGGGTAAGGAATTCGAGGCATATTTAATCTATATAGCCATGGCACCATACGACATTATCCTCGGTATGGATTGGCTGACGCGTCACAAGGCGGTGATCGACTTCAGTTCAAGAACGGTGACGGTGTCATCTGGGGGCCAGTTCGTGTGCAAGTTCAAAGGTCAAAATGACGCTGATAACGGCAAGCTGATCAATGCGATGGCTGCGTTTAAGCTACTATGACAAGGATGTGTCGGGTACCTTTGCTACTTGGATTCGCCTGCGAAGGATGGACCTGAGGTTCTTGATATTCCTGTAGTTAGGGAGTTTTCGGATGTCTTTCCGGAAGAAATTCCTGGATTACCCCTGAACCGCGACGTAGAGTTTTCAATTGATCTTGAGCCTGGTACGGCGCCAATTTCCAAATCACCGTATCGGATGGCTCCAGCTGAGATGCAAGAGTTGAAGAATCAACTTGAAGATCTCCTTGACAAAGGTTATGTCAGGCCGAGTGCATCGCCGTGGGGTGCTCCGGTATTATTCATCAAAAAGAAGGACGGATCGTTCCGACTTTGTATCGACTACCGAGAGTTGAACAAGGTGACGATCAAGATCAAGTATCCTTTGCCTAGGATTGATGACTTGTTGGACCAGTTACAGGGAGCAAAGGTTTTCTCCAAGATCGACTTGAGATCTGGATATCACCAACTCAGGATTCGTGAGCAGGACATTCCTAGAACTGTGTTTAGAACCAGATATGGTCATTACGAGTTCGTAGTGATGCCTTTTGGGCTTACAAATGCTCCAGCTGTCTTTATGGATTTGATGAACCGATGTTTTCACCAGTACTTGGATAAGTTCGTGGTGGTCTTCATCGACGACATTCTGATCTATTCTCCGGATGAAGAAGTCCACGAGGAACATCTGCGGATTGCCTTGTCAATCCTTAGACAACATCAACTTTTTGCTAAATTGTCTAAATGTGAATTCTGGATAAAGGAAGTGGCTTTCTTAGGCCACGTGATCAATAAAAATAGGGTTATGGTTGATCCCCAAAATATTGAAGCGGTGGCTAAATGGACACAGCCCCAGAACGTGAAGGAGGTACGTAGTTTTCTTGGACTTGCCGGGTATTATAGAAGGTTCGTAGAAGGATTTTCAAAGATCGCTCTACCTATGACCAATCTACTCCGCAAGGTTCACAAGAAGTTTGTCTGGAATGACAAGTGCGAGGCCAGTTTCCAAGAGTTGAAGCGACGGCTGACCTCGGCACCCGTGTTAGCACTCCCAGAAAGGGAATGACGATTATGTGGTCTATAGTGATGCTTCAAAGTGTGGTTTGGGTTGTGTACTGATGCAGAAAGGCAGAGTTATTGCTTACGCATCTAGACAACTCAAGACTTACGAAGAAAACTATCCGACCCATGATCTTGAGTTAGCAGCGGTTGTCTTTGCGTTAAAGATTTGGAGGCATTACCTCTACGGTATAAGATGCCAAGTCTTCACTGACCACAAAAGTGTCAAGTATATATTTACTCAGAAGGAGCTAAATATGAGACAACGCCGCTGGCTAGAGTTGCTCAAAGACTACGACATGGAGTTGCTGTATCATCTGGGCAAGGCTAATGTAGTAGCTGATGCACTAAGCCGGAAGACAACGCATGAGACTGTAGTTGCTCTACTTACTGCTCAGACCAAGCTAAACCAAGAGTCATGCGACATTGAAGTCTTGTATGACCAGCGTAGAGGGTACCTGAGTATGATGGAAATTCAGGCTATACTGCTGGATCAGATCAAAGAAAAGCAAGTCGATGACATCTCTTTGTGAAGTTAAGCAGTGAAGTGATGGATGGGAAAGCTCCCAGTTTTGTGGTTCAGGATGATGGATCACTTTGGTTTCAGGATCGGATCTGTGTGCCTGACATAGAAGGTCTTCGTCAGTTGGCGATGAGAGAAGCTCATTCATCTGCTTATTCCGTGCATCCTGGCTCTAGCAAGATGTACAAGGACCTCAGGAAGAAGTTTTGGTGGCCAAACATGAAGTGGGATGTAGCAGACTTTGTGGCAAAGTGCTTAACTTGCCAGAAGGTCAAGATCGAACACCGCAGGCCAGGTGGTGAGTTGCTACCTCTCCCAGTGCCAGAATGGAAATGGGAAGACATCGCCATGGACTTCGTCACTGGGCTACCAAAGACTCGAAGTCAGAGGGATGCTATCTGGGTAATTGTGGATAGGCTTACGAAGAGTGCTCATTTCATAGCCATCAAGACCACATGGGAAACCTAGAAGTTAGCAGAAGTCTACTAGAAGGAGATTGTCCGCTTACATGGCATTCCTAAGACCATTGTATCGGACCGAGATGGCCGTTTTATGTCAAGGTTCTGGCAGGAACTTCATAAGGCTATGGGAACCGAGTTGAGGTTCAGCACCGCGTTTCATCCTCAGAGAGATGGCCAGTCTGAAAGGACCATCCAGACCCTGGAGGATATGCTTAGAGCTTGTGTACTCGATCGTCCGACTAGCTGGGAGCACAGCTTGAGTCTGATTGAGTTCACGTACAACAATAGCTGGCATGCTACAATCAAGATGGCTCCGTTTGAAGCTTTGTATGGTCGTAGATGCATATCTCCGATTTGTTGGGATGATAATGCCGACAAAATTCTGCTTGGACCAGAGTTGGTCGAAAGGACGGCCTCAGACATTGCTTTGATCAGACAAAGGATGTTGACCGCTCAGAGTCGACAGAAGTCCTACGCAGATCGGAAGCGCAGGACTGTCGAGTTCGAGGTCGGTGACAAGGTTTTTTTCAAGGTATCGCCATCCAAAGGAGTTTTCAGATTTGGTAAGCGTGGGAAGATTAACCCTCGCTACGTGGGACCATTCGAGATTCTGGATAGAGTAGGATCTCTAGCGTACCGCTTGGCATTGCCGTCATCGGCTCATCCAGTGCATAATGTGTTCCACGTATCTCTGCTCAGGAAGTATGTGCCAGATGAGTCTCATGTGCTTAGTTATGAGGACATCGAGATTCAAGCTAATGGTACTTATGAAGAGTTGCCCGTGCGCATTTTGGAGCGTCGAGAGAAGCGTTTGCGCAACAAGATCGTGCCGTTGGTACGAGTGCTATGGTCCAAGTCAGGGACCGAAGAAGTTACTTGGGAGACGTGGGAAACCGAGTCAGATATGCTCAGGCGTTTTCCCGAGTTATTTTCGACCTAAGTTTCGGGGTCGAAACTTCTTTTAAGGGGGAGGAGATGTGATACCCCGTATTTTTGTAAGGTTATTTTGGGAATTTTAGGACTTTTCCCTAGTACCCGTTGTGTACATCGGATTTAATACAAAGAGTTTGAGACATTCTGTAATATGCTCTATGTCTGTAATATTTTTCTCAGTGAAATAATATACAGACAACATGCCTTGGATTTTAATACGCGTTCGCGTACGATAATTTTTATCCCGGGTTAAAGTTGTTGTCATCCAAAAGCTGAGAAGGGCAACGCCACAGTGGCGGCGACCGCCGTAGGTAAGGCGGCGACCGCCGCGAAAGGCTTGAGGCAACAGTGCCCTCGCCTTCCAGCTGGGCGCGAAGACCCGAAGAACGGCGACCGCCGTAATTACGGCGCCCGTCGCGTGCCCGCCGTAGGCAAAATTGCGGCGCCCGCCGTGATTACCCAGGGGTCATTATCCGTTGGTCGCCGGAGACGTCTGACAAGGCGCCGATTTAGCCTCGCCACGTCTCGTTTAGACCATCGCGGTGTCCACATGATCTGTGGCTATAAAAGGAAGAGGATTGGGATCAGATTCATGCACAAATCAAGCTGAAATCCTCAGATCTTCCTCTCGCCGGAGTTTGTGCCTCTCGCCGGAATTCTGAAGCTTTCGCCGGTGGCCTTTGGTGTTGTTCCAGTAGCCCTTCGAGAAGCTTGTGGTTGCCTTTGGAGGTCAGAACCCAAACAAGTCGAAGGAGGCCGAGTCGATCGTGATTTAGGGTGAGATTTCTCGCCATTCTATCGTCTGAGTTCTTCACGGCGACCGCCGTGTTCTTCACGGCGCCCGCCCTGATGAACTGCGGCGACCGCCGCCAAGAACAGCGACCGCCGCCAGTGCCCAGAATGCCTTCGTGGCTTTGGCTTGGTTGGTTGTGGTCGTGGCGTCTTTCCTTTCGTTCTCTTTCGTCGTTTTTAGATTCGTACTACGGTTATGTCGGATCTAACTTAGGGTTCCTTTTATGGGTCGACTCGAAGGTTGTTGTGCTGTCGGAGCTATACCCGTGTCGAGCCCGGAATCCAGTTGTCGTCATTAGGCTATTCTGCGGATTAAGGCAAGTGGCGGTTCGCTCTTGCTCATTCGTTCCATATTTACATTAATTATCAGTAGTTTATCTGAGTAATTAATTTGGATTGAATACTCTGTTTGTCTGGAAACGGTTTTGTTAAACTGTTTTGAAAATCATATAATAGGTTGTATATCTGTTAGAACAATGCTATTATCTGTGATCGCCTTTCGGGCCTTTATGTGGATTTTATCCTATATCTGTTATTGTGCTGTAACTGTTTAGTTAGGACTGTTAGATAGGAACGTTACTCGGACTTCGTCCGGTCGTTTCTTTATAATCTGGTATCGGGGTGGCTCGTCTCCATCTGGTACTATTCTAAGATCATGATCGGTCTCTTTCACAAGTGTGTAGAGACAGGACACTTAGCTGGTGTCACAAACCTTCCGGTATACGTCACTCTCGACGAAACGTATACTAAGATGTGTCGTCCCAATGATGGGGTACACATGTAAAAGTCTAATAACGTGATGTGTGTTTTTGAAACATAAATCAGATAAGTGCTACTCGACGCACATAATTAATAAGCCTTGGGCGAGTAGTGCAGCTAAGTTATAGTGCAGCTAGGAAAACTCGTCTCGACTTTGATCATAGTACGTTCTCTTTCCAATCTGGATTCGCTGTATGCGATGAGGTTGGTCGTGAACCGAAGCATCTCAGTCAACTTTTAAATCATTGTTGTATGATTCTGTAACATTCTAGATTTGTCATATTTCCTTAAAGACTCATTTCCGTTGGAGTCTTCTTTCGAGTCGATGTCTGTGAAGATTCAGTCTTCCAGAATCTTCTCTTGTGCATACCTCTTGTTTATTCCAGTAGGAGTGTGATGGTTGACTATCGTCATCGATTATTATTCGGGAAGCGATGAGTCTAACCTAATACGACTGCTTCGAACCATTCTGCTTTGTACCCTTGCTAGTCTATTCAAGTAGACTAACCCACGAACTTTGTTCTCTGCATGTGGGCTGGTGTCATCCGTTCGATTCGGCACATCAGATCGAAAGTAGCTCAGAAGAATAGAAGGATTATGGAGTCGACGGTGGTTTTTGAACGTTTTAATTATTTCTTTAATCAGGTTGAGATCTTTTGGACAATGACTTTGGTTGTAATGTACTTTCTAAGACTTCCGCTGTTTTTGGTTTAAACTCTGTGTTAGCCTATTCGGGATTGGGTTTTAATCCCGTAACTCTTGTTTCCTTGACAATGTCATGTTTTGGAATTGAATGCTTTGATCATTATGTATCATTTGTATTTCATAAATTGTATTTAAACGGTAAAGCCTGGGGTGATCTCAGTAAGGAACACTAGGGTCACTGGCGGTGATACCTTTCCAAAAGGGTTAAGTTTTGGGGGTGTTACACCCTCGAGCTCGGCCAATGGTGCTGCTGATGGAGTTGACGGATCATCAGAATCCGTGGAGGGTAATAATTTATTCGTGGCTCTGCCTTTACCGGCTGGGGAGAAAGAGGTTTCACTGGTTTCTGTGCCGACTAAGCTGATGAGTACAGAGCCCAATAGGAAGCACAGATCGTTTGTGGATATGTTTGCTCCAGCAATTGATGTTGTGAAAGGCAGGGAAGCGGATTCTATGGAGGGCTTGAAACAACAAATAGAAAAGTTAACCGGGATTTAGAAAATCTACCATGGATCTGGAAAGTGAAAGAAATGGCAAGAATATTCTGTTTTTGGAATTGGAGCAGAGAAAGAGAAACAGATGGGGGAACGGCGGAAATGAAGACTGGAAATGGGTTAGGGTTAGCAGGGGCCGGTTCATTTTTTTTTAATACAAAATCAAATGTAAAAGTAATTCTAAGCCCATTAACCAAATCTGTTAACCCGCCTATAAGCCCATTAACCTAAGTTGTCCATTAACCCAATTTTAAAGCTGTCAAAATTTGTGTAATTGGGCCTTTAATTCCATTAACTCAATTCCATCTCTAATTTAAATATTTCAGCCTATTTCAATATTATTTTAATATTAAAATAATTATTTAGTATGTACATATATTTTTTATTCTTTTGCATAAATGTATGAAGTATTTTCATATGTTTATATATAGTAGATTATATTAAATTAAATTATTATTATGTATATGTATTATTTTGTAGTAATATAAAAACAAATAATTAGTATGTACATTTTTAAAATTATTTACATGTGCTTATATATAATTATAAAATTAAAATAAATGTTTAGTTTGTATATTTATTCATTTTATTTGTAATATATATCTCAAAATTTTCATTGACTATGTTACGGATGAATTTAACCAAAATGATAAGTGACAAATTCAAATTTGCATTAGAGAGAAATGATAAGTGACAAATTCAATTTAATACAAATAATTTTTTTTTACATAAACCGGGCTTTTTGAGTTGGGCGTCTATTTCAATTCCACATTTATTCTACTTGGGCCTAAAGCCCATTAAACCAATTCAAATTTGCATAAAAAAATTACAATTTTACAAATATAATTTTGACCCATAAGTCCATTTAGTATTTACAAATTTGTATTACATTTTTATAGTACTAAAGTAAATAATAATATTGAATTTTTTTATACTTATAATAAGTATTTACATATGTTTATGCTTTTTTATAATATTATTATAAATGTTTATTATGTAGATTTATTTATTTTACTTTGAATATATATAAGATTTTTAGGGTGATTGTGTTATGGATGAATTAACCTGACATAACAGAACGTTGATATTGGCTGCTATTAGAGAAAAATGACAACAAACAAATTCAAATCAATCAGGTTAATAAGTTCCATTCAATTTTTTTTTACAAATTATGCTTCAAGTGGAAATGCGGCTCTCCTAATACCGGACGGCAGAACTGCTCATTCGAGGTTTTAAATACATTTACAAGTTAATGAGGATTGTTTATGGACGATTTAACCCGATATAATATAATGTGGATAGTACAACCAATGTAGTATACAATGGAGTTTTTCATAAGTTGTAGGAATTTTGAACATCTTACGAGATTTTATGTTTAGGTATTCATTTCATGTATTAGATGAACATTTTGATTATGCTTTATCGTTTTAGTAGTATTGATGTTAGGGATATGGCTATCCCATTTGAAAAACTACTTAGCTATTTTTTACTATTAATAACGTTATGGAGAGTTTTGCCTCTCTTTTTGTAATTTTTTAATATATTCAATATTTTTATTCAGTTAGTCATTTTTTATATAAGAATTTATCTACTTCTATAACAGTCATCAATTACATATTTCTATATCAAATAAATATATAATATTAATATTTCATATATTTATAAATGTAAGAAATAAACAGATCCCGTGCAAGGCACGGGTATTACACTAATTACAATGAAAATGATGAAAAAGGGGGTAAGAAGTAGAATTAGGAAGAAGAAAAACGTAGAAAGAGGGAAATAGGAGTTAAGAAAAGAGAGAGATAGGGAATAAGGAGATAAAGAGAGAAAATAATTGTTTATTATTTTTTATGGATAATCCTTTGAAGTATAATATCTCTCCTTTTTATACATGACATTATCCCTTATTTATATCGAACTTAAAGATATAAACTGAGTGCCATTTGATGAGTAACTGAGATCAAGGGAGAAGGTATGGAAAGAATGAAGTGATGAAAGAGGAGGACAATGCTAATTGTAACGACTTTTCACAAACCATTGGTTCATGTCCTAGGTGTATAAAAAAAACATTCTTTTTGCTACAAGTATACAATAAAATAGAGTGAAAGGGTCCACTTTGTAACCAAGAGGGTTCATGTCCTAAGTAACACTGTAGTCCTCTCCGAGCCGCGGGAGATAGTTGCCCATCATATGGTTCACCAATTTAACTTGCCTTTATGGGAGGCTCTCTCCGGGTAGGTTCGAATCACTTACAA
This sequence comes from Rheum nobile, assembly GCA_027886185.1. Lineage (NCBI taxonomy): Eukaryota > Viridiplantae > Streptophyta > Magnoliopsida > Caryophyllales > Polygonaceae > Rheum > Rheum nobile. The sequence continues at coordinate 7,127,748 of WOAB01000028.1, read as the reverse complement.
TACACAACTCTACGAAGGTGGGCCAAGGGTCTCTTCCATCTCTGCCCTTCTCGTTGTCACCTACGTTGACGAAAGGTTTGGAACCTTATATAGAGTGAAGAAGGGCCAAGGGTCTTCCTCTCAACAATACTTCTCGAGGCTCCACTCTTCCCCCTTAAATAAGTAAGGCCCCGTTAGCATGGGCGAAGATAGGGATAATGAGTAGAAGCAAGCTATCTTAGCTTTTTCAGACACTGGATAGGGGTTAGCTCTGCAAATGTTGTAATATCCCTCATTTTATAAGGATATTTTGGAATTTTTCCAACTCCTGTATTACAAGTCGGATTAATTTTAGAGAGGTTCAGACATTCTGTAAATTGTTTGATCTCTGTAATATTTTTCTGAGTAATATAAAATATAGTTGACATATGTTCAAGGTTAAATAGTCGTTCGTGTACGAATATATTTAACCCGGGGTTAAGATATTTAACCCAAGAATTTAAACGGACAAGAGGGTGAAAAATGGCCTTGACCGCACCCCGCGGTCAAGTGGCCGCACCCGCGGCATAAGCCTGATAAGCACTACTTTGTAGGGCTTAACTAAGAGTTATTAGAGGTTTTATTGGTTCCATTCGGGTAGATTTAGACACATTCTTGTGTATGGCGTTTGGAGGCGAAGTTGGTGTTTTTTGGAGGTGTTTGAGCTACTTTGGAGATCATGAAAACACTGAGGAAGGAAGCCATCAAGAGAAGACGCCAAGGAGTGAAGAGGAGACGGGTTGGTGCAAGGCAAAGGACAAGAATGCCGAGCATTAACCGCGATCGCGGGCATGGGTGCCGCGATCGCGGGACTCGGAGCATGTCGAGAGTTTTCTGCGGACGCGGAGAGATTGAAGGGCGCGGAGCCACATGGGCCGCGATCAAGGTCCACCACCCGCGATCGCGGGTCTGACACGGAAGAGGCTCGGACTTATTCCGAATTATCTTTTTAGTTTTCTTTTCCCTTTTTCTTATTTCTATTTCAGTTATTTTCTTAATGGACTAGGTCATTTGTTAGGGCCCTATAAATACTCTCCTTATGCATTAGGGTTAAAAAAAGATACAGACTTTAGTTGCAATTTTCATTCATCGTTGTTTTATTTTCTTTTGAAGTTTCTACCATGACTATGAGGAGCTAAGCCTCTTTGGCTTAGTCCGGTAATGGAAGCATGAGTTCGTTCATCTGGTTGTGAGGTTTTGTTCCTATCTATCTATCCTATTGAGTTATATCTTTTTTCTGAGCAAATTCATATTTGAATGTTTGTTGATTTATCTAGACTGATCACCTAGGTGTATTGCTTTCATTCATATTGCTAATACTAGGGAACTGTTGGGCTAACGCTCTAGTATAAGTAGCAAGCATTGATTGTTATCTGCATTTGTGGATTATATCTATGTGGGAATTGATTACATGGTAAATGCATCTGAGCGAGCATTCTGTGTATCCTGGTTAATTCTTATATGCATTGCTGCCTTTGGGTTGAACCTTTAGTGGTACTAGGGTTATTCATTGGTAAAGGTTCTTTGTGGAAGATTTCCCTCTGAATTTACATAAGATCGGGACAGGAATAACCGAATAGGAAGATAGGACTTAATCTATGAACAACCTTTGAATGACTTATGTGGACATTACTTGGCTAAGTGTTTTTCTTTCTTGATATTTCATCCATTCTACTTTGTTTTGTTTGCAACCAACCAACCGTAAAACCCCCCCTTTGTGACATTGCATGCTACCACCATTGGTTCCTTCCTTCTCTGTGGGATCGACCCTGACCTACTTACTATACTTTGTTTAGTGAGGATTTTAGGATTTACTTTTGATTAGGGGTACGACGACTATACCTCCGATCAAATTTTGGCGCCGTTGCCGGGGAAGAAAATTGCGGATTTTTGGTGTTTTGCATGCTTTGTGTGTTTTCGAATTTTTTCTGTGTGTTTTTCGTGTGTTTGCTTGTGTGTGTGGACCTATCTTATGGTCCACACCCGTACTGCTGACTCTCCACCTTTAGATCCTGATCCAGAGATTGAGAGAACTTTCTCCCAAGGACGCAGAGTGAATCAAGCTTTGGTCTTTGAGAATCCCACTTTTGAGATGGAGGACGAGGTACCACCACCTACGTTGAGGCAGCTGACTGCGCCTAACTTGACGCAGCAGCCACTGGCCGTACAGCTCCCTGAGCTAGGCACGGGAGTGAACTTTGAGCTCAAGTCTGGTCTTATCCATCTTTTGCCTCAGTTCCATGGGCTAGCTGGAGAGGACCCAAACAAGCACCTCTCGGAGTTCCACGCTGTGTGCAGTTCCATGAAGCCACGGAATGTCACTGAGGATCAAATTACGTTGAGGGCTTTTCCTTTTTCACTTAAGGATTCAGCCAACGACTGGTTTTACTACCTCACCCCAGGAAGCATCAACACCTAGGAGAAAATGAAGAAGGCATTTCTGGAAAAGTACTTTCCAACAACGAAGCTGAACAGTCTCAAGCGCAACCTGATCAACATAGAGTAGCATGGGACGGAGACGCTCTACGAGTACTATGAGCGTTTCAAGAGGTTGTGCTCTAGCTGTCCCTATCACGGGTATTCAGACCAGGATTTGGTCTTATATCTGTACGGGGGATTGTTGGATGAAGAGCGACGAATGGTGAACGCGGCGTGTGGGGGAAACATACTGAACAAAACCCCTACCGCTGCATTTGAGATATTCAGCGAGTTGTCGGAAGGGTCAAGGCAATTCAACAAGAGGGCGAGCACCCAGGCTGTGAAAGCCCCTTCAAGTGAGAATGTTCCCCCATCTATGGCGAGGGAAGTGAGCGAAATGAAGGAGATAATCAAGGTTTTGATGAGGAAGGAAGGACCCCAGAGGGTCAAGGAGTACGAATTTTGCTATGCCACCACGCATGCAACTGACGCATGCCTACACTCCATGAGGAGCCCACTGAGCAAGTCAACGCTGTTGGGGGGTACCAACAAAGACAACGGTATGACCCCTACTCCAGTACCTACAATCCGGGGTGGAGAGACCATCCTAACTTGAGGTACGGGAACACGCACAATGTGGAGAACCCCCCTGAGTTCCGACCAAGACCCCCTCAGCAATACCAGCAGCAGCAGCAGTACCCCCAGCGACCATTCCAAGGAGGCCAGCAGTTTAGAGGCCCAGCAGAGCAGAGACCGCAAGGACAAGGAGCTCCACGCGCTATGAATCTAGAGGACCAGGTCAATACACTGGCGCAACACATGACCACGCTGACGCAAACAGTAGGAACCATGCAGCAAAACATGGTTCAGTTCCAACATGAGACCAAGTCCAGTATCCAGAACCTGGAGAAGCAGGTAGGGCAGATCTCCCAGGCGGTCAGCAAAACATGGTTCAGTTCCAACACGAGCACTCCCATCTCAAACTGAGATTAATCCAAGGCAAAACGTCAACTGCATGACGTCAAGACCAAGATGGGAAAATGAAGAAGAGAGTTGGAATTAAAAGAGAAGTACAAGGCAAAACCGCGATCGCGGGGCGACAGCCGCGATCGCGGGTTTACGGAGCCAAAAGCCGAGAAAAACTCGAGCATAAATTCGAGCATTAACCGCAACCGCGGGCATGACAGTCGCGATCGCGGGGAACCAGTGCGAGAACCGCAATCGCGGGTTGACACCCGCGATCAACTCTCGGAAAGCACTCCACCTCGCAAGACATTTATGAACAAGTATGACTATCCGAAGGGATATTTTGACATCCCGGTGCCATTCCCTACAGCATTAGAAGACGAAGGGAATACGGAAATATACTACGAGATATACCAGGGCTACCCGGAGAGCCCCTTCTTGAGAGAGCTACGCAAGACCATAGCGGAGCAAAAGGAGCGATCTAAGAAGAAGCCAAAGGTCAAGAAGGATGTCTCTGCTGTGGTGCAGAAGAGGATTCCCAAGAAGTGTGAGGATCCCGGAATGTTCAGCGTGCCCTGCAAGATTGGGGAGACTGAATTCAACGAGACATTGCTGGATTTGGGAGCTTCAATCAATGTCCTGCCACTGTCCTTCTACAACAACCTCAACGTCGGGCCATTAGAGAGCACGGAAATCGTCATCCAACTGGCTGACAACTCCGTCATCACTCCTGAGGGCGTTGTGAAGGACGTACTCGTAAGCGTCGATACCCTTGTTTTTCCTGCAGACTTCTTTGTCATGAACACGGGGGAACGAGGAGGACGAGTAATGCTAGGGAGGCCTTTCATGAAGACCTCCAACACAAAGATCGACGTGGGCAGAGGCACAATCAGCATGGAGTTCGACAAGAGGAAGACAGAGTATAGGCTGGAGAACATTCCGGAGCATCCTTCAGATACAAGAGCAAGGAGTACGGTTGCAGGAGGCAACCCCGGATGAGAAGTACAGCAGGACGTCGTGCCACGACGATAACTATGGCGCTGCTCGGGAGGCAACCCGAGGTATGAGTCGTTGAACTCATTTATGTTTTTACCTTTCTTAGGACTTAGATTTTATTTTATTTTCTTCTTCTTTGCACTTGTTTTTCTTTTTCTGTGGGCACTAGAACTAACTATGCAGCGGAGGCCAGAATCCAGCAACCGCGATCGCGGTTTCCCCTCGGCGATCCATGGCGAGTTCTAGCAAAAAAAAAATTCAAAAAAAAAATTGGCCCACAGTTTAATAAAATTGGCGCGTTTTTCGAGGCAGTCAACGCCTCGTAACTCATGCCGACTGTTACGGATGCAGGGGCATTAACCCCGCGATCGCGGGCCCTCAGCCCCGCGATCGCGGGTATTCATCGCGGCAATTATAAAAGGCGAGAGGCGGTGGAGGCATTTTACAACACCTCCACCACCACCTCTCACTCTCACTAGATCGGATCTCCGACCCCGACCACCGCGACACCCCCCTATAGCCCCGCGACTATCGTTCCGACGCCGCGACGTCGTTTGGGTGAGATCTCCATTTTCCAACTCTTGGATTTCTCATAGCCTCACGAGCCGCGATCGCCGGACCCACGCCAAACCCCGCGACCACCGCAGCGCCACCGCAAAGCACCGGAGCCATTTTTTCTCGAAGTTCACTGCAAACCCAGAAACCGCGATCGCCGGCATCAACCCCGCGATCGCGGCACATCTTCTCCAGCGAGCTTCGAGTCGAGCATAAACCGCGACCGCGCCCCACACCCCGCGATCGTGGGTCCCTCCAGTACTCTTTCTATTGTGCTTTCTCGCTCCTTTTTCCCACCATGGCAGCCTTCGTAGGCAACATGCAGAGCCAGCGGCACAGGCGCTACTACGAGACATTCAGTGCGCGGAAGTTCATCCAGACGAAGTTCTTCGATCGGCCGACGCTGAAACGACTCGGTTTGGAGGATTGCACACAACAGTTGCTGAGCCACGGAGGGCTCGGTAACTTCATTGACCTTGTCGCCCCATCCTCACACGAGCTGACCCTGGAGTTTATGGCCACGCTGGAGCGCCACGACGACGGGATCACATTCAACCTGCTGGAGCGACAAAGGATGATGTCCTACCAAGGTCTGCGGGACCTGTTTGGCATTACTGAGGCTCCCGCTGAGGTTTGGGAGGCCGCAGGCTCCTTGCCAGAGCTCTTCTGGCAGGATGCGACCCGAGAGGTACTCAACCTCAGCGCCGGCGAGTATAACTACAAGCTGACATCTTCGGATTATTTTATCAGTCCTTAGACAAAATCAACTATATGCGAAATTGTCTAAGTGCGACTTTTGGATCAAGGAAGTGGCTTTCTTAGGCCATGTGATCAATGAGAATGGGGTGATAGTTGATCCCCAGAAGATTGAAGCAGTATCCAATTGGAAGCGGCCTCAGAACGTGAAGGAGGTGCGTAGTTTTCTAGGACTTGCGGGTTACTACAGATGGTTCGTAGAGGGATTTTCTAAGATCGCTCTACCTATGACCGGTCTACTTCGCAAGGCCCACAAGACGTTTGTCTGGAATGACAAGTGCGAGACCAGTTTTCAGAAGCTGAAGCAATGTCTGACCTCGGCACCAGTGTTGACGCTGCCAGAAGGAACTGATGATTATGCGGTCTATAGCGATGCTTCGAAAAATGGGTTTGGATGTGTGTTGATGCAAAGAGGCAAGGTTATTGCTTACACATCAAGACAGCTAAAAACCTATGAAGAAAACTATCCGACACATGATCTGGAGTTAGCAGCAGTAGTGTTTGCGCTGAAGATTTGGAGGCACTATTTCTATGGTGTGAGGTGCCAAGTCTTCACTGATCATAAGAGTCTCAAGTATATATTTACTCAGAAGGAGCTGAATATGAGACAACGTCGCTGGTTGGAGCTACTCAAAGACTACGACATCGAATTGCTGTATCATCCAGGCAAGGCTAATGTAGTAGTTGATGCATTAAGCCGGAAGACGCCGCACGAGACTGTAGTGGCTTTGCTTATCGCTCAGATCAAACTGAACCAAGAATTGTGCGAGATTGAAGTCTTGTACGATCAACGTCGTGGATACCTGAGTATGCTTGAGATTCAAGCTACGCTTCTTGATCAGATTAAGGAGAAACAGGTCGATGATGTAATTCTGGTGAAGCTATGCAGCCAAGTAATGGACGGGAAAGCTCCCGGTTTCGTGATTCAGGAAGATGGATCACTCTGGTTTCAGGACCGGATTTGTGTGCCTGACGTTGAGGGTCTTCGCCAATTGGTGATGAAGGAAGCCCATTCGTCAGCCTATTCTGTACATCCATGCTCTAGCAAGATGTATGATAAGCACTACTTTGTATGGCTTAAGTAAGAGTCATTATAGGGTTTATTGGTGTCATTCGGGTAGATTTAGACACATTTATGTGCATGGCATTTGGGGGCAAAGTTTGATGTTATTAGGAGTGTTTGAGCTATATTGGAGATCACTGGAGACACTGAGGAGGAAGCCACCAATAGAAGACGCCAATGGAGTGAAGAGATGTGCTAAGAAGTGGTGCGAGGCAAGCTAGGAGAAAAAGAAGACGAGTCTGAAGACCACCGCCCCCGGCGGTGTGAATATGGCCGCCCCCAGCGGCAAGAAGAGCTGACGCCTGGCCACGGCAGCTTACCGCCCCCCGCGGCAGGAAGGCCACCGCACCCCGCGGTGGTAAGACGCTGACGAGATTTATTTCCGAGTTTTATTTCTGTTTTTCTTTTATCCGAGACTTTTTATTTCGGAATGTTATTATTTCCTTATTTTATTCCATATTGGTTTCCTAGTATTTAAGACTATTTTAGAACACTTTGTGAAAAACCCTAGTGGCCACCGTTTTACGTATTTTCCTCTCACAAACCCTAATGGAGAACTAAACCTCCATTGTTGCACTTGACAGTTTGAATCCAGCAATTGATTGGTTGTGAGTTTTCTACTCTTGTTCGTTTTCCTATCTAGTTGGATTAATTCTCTTATGCTTGATTGATTATTGGTTTATGTTGATTTATCTAGATTGATCACCTATGTTTATTGATATCTTCCTAATTGCTAGGACTTGTGATTCCGGGTTCGGGTTGCATATCTAGTAGCGAGCACGATTGTTGCGTATAGGGGATCCGAGCACTTCATCGTGAGAGAGAGAGTTAATTGCATGCTTATAGTAACGGGTTGTTTCTATTGCATGTATCTTGTTGAATCCTTGTTTGATTGCTATTGCTTTATTGAGTCTTGAAGGTTTTCGGATTTGATTTGGTGATAAGTACTATTAGGGCTGGTAGAACTAATAGTTATCTATGATCGGGATAAGAACAACTATAGGAATATTAAGAACTTGAGATTGATAGAATTCCGTGATCGACCTTTCTATTGTTGTGTGGATCTTTGTTAAGTGTGGCGCTTTTCCCCATTATATTTACAACCATTTCCTGTGAAGTTATTTACTTGCTTTGTTTACTTTGGTTACGATAAACACAAACAAACCCCCCCTAGTTCCTAGTTGGTGATAACGAATTGCACAAATTGATAACCTGACTCTCTGTGGGATCGACCCTGTCTTGCTTACTATACTACTTAGTAGGTATTTTGGGATTTATTTGATAGGCATCACGACTTTAGCTCTGTCAATGTACAAGGACCTCAAAATGAAGTTATGGTGGCCCAATATGAAGTGGGATGTGGCAGAGTTTGTGGCAAAATGCTTGACTTGTCAGAAGGTCAAGATAGAACACAGACCCGATGGAGAATTGCTACCTCTTCCAGTTCCAGAATGGAAGTGGGAGGACATTGCAATGGATTTCGTCACAGGGATGCCTAAAGCTCGAAGTCAGAAGGATGCTATATGGGTTATCGTTGACAGACTCACGAAGAGTGCTCACTTCGTGGCTATCAAGACAACGCGGGGAACCCAGAAGCTGTCAGAAGTATTTTTGCACGAGGTTATCCGTTTGCATGGTACTCCAAAGACCATTGTATCGGATCGCGATGGCCGATTCATGTCAAGATTCTGGAAGGAATTGTACAAGGCCATGGGAACCGAGTTAAGATTCAGTACTGCGTTTCATCCTCAAACGGATGGACAGTCTGAAAGGACCATTCAGACCTTGGAAGATTTGCTAAGAGCTTGTGCACTCGATCGTCCGACTAGTTGGAAGGACAACCCGAGTCTGATTGAGTTCACATACAACAATAGCTGGCATGCTACTATCAAGATGACTCCATTCGAGGCTTTGTACGGTTGAAAGTACAGATCTCCGATTTGTTGGGATGAGAATGCCGACAAGATTCTGCTCGGACCAGAGCTAGTCGAAAGGACCGCCTCAGACATTGCCTTGATAAGACAAAGGATGTTGACAGCTCAGAGTCGACAAAAGTCTTACGCTTACCCGAAGCGTAGGAATGTTGAATTCAAGGTGGGTGACAAAGTATTTATCAAGGTGTCACCATCCAAAGGTGTGTTCAGATTTGGTAAGCGTGGGAAGCTTAACCCTCGCTACGTGGGACCATTCGAGATCCTTGATAGGGTAGGATCTCTAGCGTACCGTTTGGCATTGCCGCCATCGGCACATCCAGTGCACAACGTGTTCCACGTATCCTTGTTAAGGAAGTATGTGCCGGATGAATCTCATGTGCTAAGTTATGAAGACATCGAGATCCAGGCAAATGGAACCTACGAGGAGATACCTGTGCGTATTCTCGAGCGTCGTGAGAAGCAGCTACGCAGCAAGGTGGTACCGTTGGTACGAATTTTGTGGTCCAAGTCAGGAACCGAAGAGGTTACTTGGGAGACTTGGGAAACTGAAGAGGATATGCTTAGACGCTTTCCCGAGTTGTTTTCGGCCTAGAATAGCCAAGTTTCGGGGTCGAAACTTCTTTTAAGGGGGAGGTAATGTAATATCCCTCATTTTATAAGGATATTTTGGAATTTTTCCAACTCCTGTATTACAAGTCGGATTAATTTTAGAGAGGTTCGGACATTCTGTAAATTGTTTGATCTCTGTAATATTTTTATGAGTAATATAAAATACAGTTGACGTATGTTCAAGGTTAAATAGTCGTTCGTGTATGAATATATTTAATCCGGGGTTAAGATATTTAACCCAAGAATTTAAACGGACAAGAGGGTGAAAAATGGCCTTGACCGCACCCCGCGGTCAAATGGCCGCACCCGCGGCATAAGCCAAACAAATGAGTTGGTAACTGGGTGCCACCGTACCCTGCCGCATCCCGCGGTGGGATATTTTTCTTCTGCAACGTTATCCTCTTCCCCTGCAAGTGGCATCGGTTGTCAGGCCTAGCCTCGCCTAGCCTCCCTTGCTGGTCTCCTGCTTGTTCCCTGCTGGGGGAGCTCTTGGTTGGCTATATAAGGGGTCGACATCAAAAGGGGAAGGAGCGTCGTCTTTCTCCTCTGTCTTTCTCCTCTATTTTTCTCCTCTGAAATCTCCATTGAAGCACCAAGCTCTTGAGCTTTGTTGGGAAGGTGTTCGAATCCCTTTGAGTGTTGGAAAGAGGTACTCCTAAGTGGTATTCAAGCCTAAGGTGTTGAGAAAACAAACCTAGAACGAATCAAAGTCAAAATGAAGTGATTGGGTGAGTTTTCTCCATTAAAACGCTGTCGCGAGCTCGCCACTGTAACCCCACCGCACCTGCGGCAAGCCTCCCACCGCACCCGCGGCGAGCCTTGTCCGAGTGTGTGTTCTTGGGTGTTTGGCTTTGGGCGAGGCTTGATTCCTTTGATTCTTTTCCTATTCTTTTAGATTCAATTATGTAGATATTGAATCTAACTTAGGGTCTCGTTATGGGTCGTTCCATAGGGATTTATTATCCAGGATCTGTCCCAATTTCAGACTCAGGAACCCGACGTTTCTAAGCTTTGTTCGAGCTCGTCTAATCTAAGGCAAGTGGCAGTTCGCTCTTGCTCATCATTCCATATTTCAATTAATTATCAATTGTTTAGTTGTTAATTAATTTGGGATGATTTACTGATTTATTGTTCGTTGGGAACAACTTTGTTAATAATTGATTAAAAGATGATATTATACTAGGTTGTATATCTGCTAGAACGACGCTAGTATAAATATATGTTTTTGATGTTGGCTTGGATGTGGACTATTACTGTGTTGAACTGTTAGTTAGCACGAGTATTCGTAGGAACGCTTGGACTTTGCGAGGTCCATTCGTTTCTTTATAACTTGGCAAATAACAGGGCGATCAAGACCCTATGCCAAACTTTCTGGTCATGACCAACCGAGATGTGGATATAGAGGCTTGGACTCTGCGATGTGGATATAAAAGCTTATAACGTGATGTGAGTTTTGGAATTAAATAAGATAAGTGCCGTTAGTCGCACATAATTAATATACCTTCGGTGAGTAGTGCAGCTAGGAAAGTTCGTCTGAACTTTTAATCGCTCGTATGCGATACTGTGATTCTGTGATTATTAATGTTCCCCAACATTTGTCATATTTCCGATAAGACTCATTTCCTTGGGAGTCTTCTCTTCAGTGCATATCTTATTTGATACTCAATCAGGGAAAGTACCGGGTTATGTATCATTCCGTCGGTTATTATTTGAGGGACAATGATAGTAAACGGTTACGATCTCTCGAACCACTCTGCTTTGTACCCTTGCATAGTCTTTCATTAGACTAACCAACCGTAAATGTTCTCTGTATGGTTGGCTGGTTTCATCCGTTCGATTCGGCACATCAGATAAATTGCGGATCCGAGAAGGCTAGAACGACTATAAAGACGAACGATGTTTTTGTTGTTATTTTAAGACTTCCGCTGTGTTAATGATGTTTTGTATTTAAGACTTCCGCTGTAATAATTCTGATAATGTATTTTGATGTATTTGGAATTATGCTGTAATTCCGAGACTTGGTTTTAATGGAAGTTATGATATGTTGCATCATAACTGTGGTTTAATGATTTCTATCAACTGGAAAAGCCTTGGGTGACATCGGACAGTACGTCTGAGGTCACTGACGGTAATACTTTCAAAAGGTTATTTGGGGGTGTTACAAATGTGTAGAGCCAAGTGTAGTGTGGTATAGTAGTAGGCGCTTATAGGCCCCTTCCTGGCTACTAGATTTCTCCAATGCTTCGGGTACTACGAACCCTCTTCCATCCATTGCAACAAATCCGTTTCATGAGTGATGGGTTAAGTTCATAGTTCTTTGAATGAAACGGTGAATGAAATTGATTCTTGTTAATGTAGTAAAATGGAAATCGAATAGGATAGATGGTCTAGATTCTTATCATGGAAGTTGGTGTAGACAATGCCACACCCAAATTTCAATAAAAGACAACTAGAATCAACAACGGATTAGAATTGCGTAATCGCTTTTCTAAATCAATCTTTCAGCCCTTATATAAACTTTGGGATCCACAAAATCTGAAGTGATATATAAGATAAATCTACCAATTCCTATTAAGTCTACTAATGAGAATTGCAATTTAGAGAATGCGTTTATAGAATATGACTTTGGCTAGGTTTGATCGTACGAAAATCATTTCAACCAACCCACACTAACTCCCAAAAATCTTCTTTTTAGGCATTACGAAACTTTCACAATGGTTGAAGGAAGTTAAGTAATGTAGATTCACCTAATCTTATAGAGGATTCTTATTGATCTTTGCGTTCACATTTAATTGTTTGTCTAAATTTTTTCACACATATTAATACAATCTTATTATCACAATATAGAGGGAGGATCAAATGAGCACAAACTTTAAGATAAGTATTGAGCATTTATTATAGTCGTTCACGTGTCACCATCCAACGGCTGAGAGTGTTTCATAATTTAACAACAAAACCCTACACGGAGGGACATTTTTGTCCTTTTGCCCTTCATTTATTCTGTTGTCTCCCTCGCTTGGCTCCCGTCTCTTTTGGCGAAGAAGTTCTACCAGAATCGCCATTGAAGGAGTTCTCCGTTATCGCTCCTCACAGTTGTTTTCTCCCTCGATTTTGGCTTGTTCAATCTATTCAATTTACACGTATTCCACTTCCTCCCTTGATCCACCGCCTTCTTCTCACTTGCTTGTCGCTGGTCGTCCCTCGCCGATTCTTCGCCATCGGCCTCTTATCGACTGAGCTTCAGCCTCTATTAATTCACCAGCAGCCGGTAGATAGTGTTTTCGATTTTTGCCTACACCTCGACAGATTTCGCAGATAGCGATTTCGAGGCCTCCGATCCCTAAAATAGAGCTGGCTTTTTGAGAATTTTTTTCAATCGGGGGTGGATTGTTAGGATTGGGGGCGCAGAATGTACCAATGGAGGAAATTCGAGTTCTTCGAAGACAAATATGGTGGGAAATGCAAAATCTCCGAGGAGATCAAGGGGGAGATCAAATGTTCTTCCAGTGGCCGAGGGAAAGTTTCTCTTGGATGCGACGATGGAGCCGTTTGTCTCCTCGATCGAGGCCTCAAGTTCAATTATGTCTTCCCTGCTCACTCTCGCTCCGTTCTATTTCTCCAGCAGCTCAAGGTCAATCTCTATCTCTCTTTTTCCATTTTTTCCCTTTATGAATCGGACTGTATGCTATTTAATCCTTAGCGTGGTTTTGTATATGGGCGCGTCTTTGAAAAAGGAACGCATTAAGCTTGGTTGAATCAAGATGTATGGTGGTATTTGGGCTTGTGCTATTATAATTTGGAAAAGATTAGTAGGAATGGTGGTTCTAAATGGTGAAATAGGGTTTTTTGAGAGGCAATTGCATGCATTTTTTGTGTTTTTACTGTCAATGCTGGACAGGAGAGACTGAGGGGAGGTCTTGCCTGAATCAGATTTATGAGTTTAACTAAGAATGAGAGTGATGATTGCTTTTTATAAACATGTGTAGTTTGTGATCCTGTGATATAATGTTTTTTAGGTGAACTATCCAACTAGAGAACTTCTATGTTCTGGAGTAGAAAAATGGTAAACTTTGAGTTAATCAAGGTGTGGGAACTAAGTTGTAGCTTTCTCTCTTTTGACAATTCAAGTAATGTTCATTTTTATGGTCTTCACCCTTTATTACCTTCCATAATGTAGATGGGTTGAAGGAGCACATTACAACTGCCTGAGCGAATACTGTTATTTTCTCTCAACCTTTCTTAACTTGATTTGAATTATTGGAAATCCAAATTTTTTATTCTGAATTGAGGGAATACTGTTATTTTCTTTACTGAACAACAACACAATCTTCTGATAACCATTGGAGAAGATGAGCAAATGTCACCACATATATCACCCACTTGCCTGAAGGTGTTTGATCTTGATAAGACACAGTCAGAGAGTACAAGCATAGCAATTCCTGAGTGCATCCAGACATTTCGTGTATTTATCAACCAGTTTTCAGAAGCGAAGGTACTGTAGTATAATTCTTCAATCATCCAGTTCAGCGAGAGATGGCTCTCGTCTGAGTCCAAGCATTGATATGCACCCACTTGGACATTCGTCACAGTCATCTCATCATGATGGTATTTCTGCAAATAGAGGTGATAATCCGTTTTCAGGTGTTGCTCGTCTGTCTGAACAGGAAAGGAAACAGGAGTTTCATCTTTCAGGCCCACTGCTGTTGGTCAGGCTTAGCCCAAGATCAGACTGGGCTAATGATGAGCGTGACACAAGCCATGCGTTCTCTGAGCGGGGGAGAGATATGGGGTTTTCTAAGATGGAGCCATACTGGGATAAGGATTTTGATTTTCCAAGGAGCAACATTGTGCCACACAAACCAGCCCAGAATATCCTTGATAGGTGGACACGCCATGATGACAATAAGGGTTATGGACTAGGAGGGAGGAAGCAGTTTCAAAATTCAATAGAATCATCTAGGGGCAGAGCGGCTGAGTGGAATATGAGAGAGCGAAGCAAGAATGGTTTTAAGATTATATAGCTTTATAGAATTTCTACAGTACCCTGTGTTGAATTTGGGGAGTTTCATGTTTTGGAGATAAGGACAATTTTGATCAAGATGTAAACACCATGATTATTTTCTTTTACCTTGCAATGCAGCTCCCTCTAAGAAATTAGAGCAGCTCAATGATGATTTAAGCAATGGCCCGTCAAGGGAAAGAGGCGTTTCATCAAGCGAAGGCTCTAATGCTTTGGTTGCTGATTGTCCTCGATCAATTAAATGGTTTAGCTTGTTATTTTTATGTGGAAATTTTTCTTGTGTGTATAGCCGAATAATTTGTAAAAACCTTCTATTTGTCAATGTCTAAAGACATAATCACCCCGTTGTGGTGTTGTCTAGTTTGTTATTTTTATGTGGAAATTGGCTCGGAAAAAAAAAATCATGAACCTGAAAGAGAAAAGTCATGAACCTATAAGACAAAATCATGAACCTGAAAGAGAAAACTAATGAACCTATAAGACAAAACTCATAAACCTGCTAGTTAAAACTCATGCACTTGTAAGTTAAAACTCATGAACCTATAAGATAAAACTTATTAAACAACAAGATAAAAAACTCACGAACCTGCAAGATAAAAAAACTCAAGAACCTCATAAAAAACTCATGAACCTGTAAAACAAAACTAATGAACCTATAAGATAAAACACATGAACCTGCTAGTTAAAACTCATGAACCTGCAAGTTAAAACTCATGAACCTATAAGATAAAACTTATTAAATTACAAGATAAAAAACTCATGAACCTGCAAGATAAAAAAACTCAAGAATCTCAGAAAAAATCCATGAACCTGTAAAACAAAACTAATGAACCTGTAAAACAAAACTAATGAACCTGTAAGACAAAACTCATGAACCTGCTAGGTAAAACTCATAAACCTTAGAAAAATCTCATAAACTTGTAAAATAAAACTCATGAACCTATACGCCATAACTCATGAACCTACAAGTTAAAACTCATGAACCTACAAGTTCAAATGCATGAACCTGTAAGGAAAAACTCATGAACCTGTAAGATTATCAGCTTAAACTTCTCTTGTAGGGTTTATCAACCTCTAAAATGTAGCCTATGAGGGATTTGAACCCACATCCATGTGAATAAACACATTGCTCTACCATTTGAGCTAATAGGCTATGACAACCAATACACAATTTCAGCCTTTTGTCATTCAAATTCAGCACATGAAAGACGAACTGCACAAACCCAAAATCAAAGCTTTACATTCAAGTCCAAGAGTATAAATAACCTAGGTTTTATTAAAAACTTGCTAGGTTCATGATAATTAATCAAATGATTCAAACACTTTGTCTAACAGATAGACATCTCAAGGCCTATAAAACAGTTGTCTATCCAGCATTCTGCATAGAAAACTAGTAAATCCGGAAAGAAAATTCATGAACCTGCAAGTTAAAACTCATGAACCTGCAAGTTAAAACTCATGAACCCGTAAGTTAAAACTCATGAACCTGCAACAAAAACTCATGAACCTGCAAGATAAAGCTTATGAAGCTATAGCTACATAAAAAACTCATGAACATGAAAGATAAAACTCATGAACATGTAAGATAAAACTAATGAACCTGCAAAACAAAACTAATGAACTATAAGACAAAACTCATGAACTTGCAAAAAAAATCATGAACCTTTATTGTAAGGTTTATGAACCTTGAAATAGTAGTAGGCCAGCTAATTTAGTTCACTGAAATGACTTAGTTACTTATGCACGAATCACGATTCATAATCTATTCATAAACTATGGATATGACCAACTAATTTATGTTCGACTGATCAAAGCCAAAGATAAAACGAGCCACTCTAGGCCAGCACTCACACTCCACCAAAAATCAATATATGTAAATAGATAATAAACAGCTCACATTGTTGTTCAGAATAAGACTATTATACAGCTTATGGTTGTTTCTAATGCAGAAATGATAGATTAGAGAAGCTCTGAGGGTAGAAGTTTACACAATTCCAGACAGATCCACCTTATGTGATGTCCAGACTTGCTCTTATTTGAGTACAACACTAAAAAGTGAACAACAACATGCATCCTTAAAATTATCATTTCCCCATCTGTAATCATCCCTTAGCGTTATAGAATACACAAGCTTGAAGGAGGAGAATCTAATGACATACTGAGCATATAATACATGAATAAAAGTTATTGTTTTCACCTTTCCCATAACAGCTCTGATGGGCATCATACAAATGTTCACGCAGTTGTATATTATCTCCCAGTATGACACAACTTTATACCATATTTTTTTGTGAGAAGGGGTGGAACTGAGGCAGTATGCACGTGGGGCTATAGGACTAATCACAATAAAATCATACACTCACTTAGAAATGGCTGAAGTTCATTTATGAGAAGATTAACAAAAGTGTGTTGCGAAAAGCAGAAAATAAAAGTCATCCAAGCAAGGACATTTTATACAAGAAGAAGATTTCAGTGAACTGAATAAAGGATCTAAACATTAACATCAAGAGTCAAACACATGAGCATAAATATACAGAGAAGACACCAAACTGTTACAACATCCAATCCAAAAAGGCAATAAAGCACATTTTGCATGTCAAACTTTGGGGCATAAAGCACAGTCTCCCCAAATTCATCTTCGATCTTCTTATAGATCTCTTTATCAGATTTTACAGAATGGATCTCATCACGAATAAGCTGCAGATTATCAAAATCATCGGTGTATCGTACTCAAGGAATGACATAATGAGAAGTTAAGAATTCTAAGTTCTATCATGAACTCAATACATTAAAAAATTCTACTGCTTCCAGTTCATCATTCTTCTGCAGTTAAATGCATAAATTTCACTACGAAAGAATCAATCATCATGTAACTTTGTATGCCAAAAAAAACACATCTTTTCCATAATTGAAACAAAATAAAGGAACATTATTTAGAGAAGCAACCTTAGATCCTCCCACCCAAATTCCCCCAAAACCAATCCTTCACATTGATTGCACTTCTTGATCCGTGGTAATCACAGACAACAGTTGACATTTTAACTGAGAGTACAAAAACAATCAAATGATGGCATCATACCTTTCTAAGAAGGATAGCAATGTCAGCTTGTGAATCTTCAATGGACTGACTCCCACATTCTATGCAGCGGACATTGTGACTGATGTTCCTGGCCCGCGCATCTACAATCTGGGAATTCTTCAAGGCATCATCCTCTCTCCCCATTGCCTATTGTCACCCACTCAATTAACCTCGTTTTCCTTTTCACGAACACATTAAAAAACACAAGCACAAAAGTTCAGTGGGGCATTTCATCGAACAGTTGGCATTCGAAAACGAAAACCCCAGTTCAAAAACTCGTAATCAGCTCTGCAAAGTTCAAAACCCTAACTTACAGATCTATACCATCAAATGCTTCAACATCACTAGATACATTAAATCTCCACCAAAATTAACCCTAAATCGAAGTATGTACTTGTTTTCGTCAAATCGAAACCCTAATATCTCAGTACCTTCATCGTATTCGTCGATGTATGCTCCTGTGTTCTTCATCTCGTCGGACGACGACATCTTTAAGCTTCTTGCTTTGTTTTCTTCAAAAGGAATCGATTCTTCACAGGATTCGCCGGACGATTCGAGCGAGAAGTTGAGGGTTCGGTTGAGTTTCTTTGAGAGTGTTTTGGGAGCGCGTTGTGCAGATTGTGTGAGAAAATGAGTGTCTTCTTGTGTTTTGGCATGTTTTATACGGAAGGGTATTTTCGTCTTTCACTAGCCTTTTGCCTTAAATTGCAAAAATGTCACCGTGCAACTATTTCTTAGGAGCTTGGTTTTTTTTTTGCTGATTCTCTTAGAATCAATCTGGGTCGTTGATCTCCTTCATCCAAGGACTATTATTAGTGCTTAATTTTTATCTTAAGGGGGTTATGTGTGTGAGCGGACCTCTCACAATATATATATTTATGATTTTAGGATGGCAATCTTTATGAAGATATGCCAATCCTCTTGCAACATCCAAAATAATTTTTAAGCTTGTTCACCAGCTCAAAGGGTGTCTCTCTTCATGTATATGAAACTCCAAAAGTCTTCTTAATTACGGACAACTCATAAACAAGTAGCAGTTGTTTCCCAATTTAATTTGAGCAATCTAACATTCAACACTTGAACTAAGGCTAACTAGCTATTTCCCAATGATTTATGATGACAATAACATCAATCTTTCCTCTATCATATGGAAAGTATGGCATTATAAGTGTATATTAATTTGCTTTCTTGACGCGTGCTTGTTCTCCATTAAATGTCAGTTTTAAAATTCTCACAATCATTAGCCCCTGCAATTTCCATTGTTGCCAACAAAAAACTTGTAACCATCGACAAACAATTCCACCAGGATTAAAAAAAAATATCAATCCCCCGATTTCCCTTAAAATCCTTTAAACCCTCATATCCAAACATACTATTAGGCTGATTTATCGAAAATCAACAGTGTAATACAAGACATTGTCCAAAATCACCCGTTATTTACGTACTTACTGAAAACCACCCATATAAAGGCCGTTAGTAGAAAAAGACACTCATCCCTAGGGTTCCATTAACGATCCGTTAAATCTAGAAACTTACCATTTTCAATATATTTTAATAAGAAAAATGAACATAAGGTTATGATAATGAGTATGGGTCTGTCACTTCGGTTTTGGGTTGGGTATGTGATGACAAGAATAAAGAGATGATTCAAAGGCCACCAAGAAGACCTTTATCGATACCAATGAGCAACTCCTCGTCACTCAACTTCCGGCATCGACGTCAACCAATGATGGATCCAGGAATTGTTCGAAGAGGGGTCACAAAACCGTTTATGAAAAATTATATTATATTGTTTAGCATTAATCACGTTACTATTTGTATATTTTTTTTTACAAATCTTATATAATAAGTGGATTATTATGTTTTGTAAAAACATTTTTAACTAATTTACAATTTTGAAAATATTTTTGGACAAATAGTAAGGAGAACTACCTAAAAAATGTTAGTATCAAATATATTGTGATAATTTTAAATAAGATCAATTCAATTATCTTACAAAATTTTTAACTTATTTCATAATCATGGTGGACAAACAATAGGAAATACAAACATTTGTATAAAAGAGAAAATAAAGGACACAAATTGTTATTTATCTAAAAAGAAAAAAATACAAAAGATGAAAGATGGGGGACTTGAACCCCAAACCTTTGGGTTAAACTCTTGTTCCACAACCAATTGAGCTAATAGCTCTTTTTGTTTGCATACACAAGACATTAATATATATATTTATTAAAAATGTTATTTTTTTAATATATGACTTGATCCAGGAAAGGGGGGTCACTAGACCCCCATGACCCCCTGGTTCCGCCTCTGACGTCAACGAGTCTCCACTCAAGTGGGGGTAATTGCAACACCCCAGATTTATAATCCTTTATAAGGATTAGAATGCTACCTATATCAACAAGAGCTCTTCTTTTCATGGTTAAGTGAGGACAAAGAACTATGAAGTTAAACGTGATAGGGCGGGAGTAGTACCAGGGTGGGTGACCTCCTGGGAAGTCCCCAGGTTGGCATGAGATGACGTTTCTAAGGCCACAGGCCTTACAAGCACACCTACCCTAAACGCGATAAGTAAGCCCTCAAGTGTGGGTGAATGGAAGTACTTATGGTTCTTAGTGAGGTGTCCTTCACACGTGGTTTTTAATTGTCAACTCTTCCATGCGCCCTGACAAACCAAATCAGAAGGAAATTGAAGCGTGCAAAGCTCGATCTCGCAATGAAGGCGATGCCCTGATCACAAGTGACTAATCACTCAAGCAAACCTGAAGAAGGCGGGGTTGAGTTTTCTGCGTTCTAGTGAACATGCCGAGCAAGGTTGTTTTCTATCTTCTTCATCTCCCGTTTTCTAATGTCGCGCTGATATGTTATTATGGTGTTTTCATGGATGGTAGGATCTGAATTTTTGTTAAGAAGGGCGAAGAAGATCCCGGGGAAGGCATCGCGGTCTACTTCAACAGCCGGGACAACGGATGACCCAGCTGGAGTAGAGAAGTTGCCTGCCCCTACTCCGAGAGCGGTGACATTTTGTGAAACCACGAGCTCTTCGTGGCCTTCGGGTAGCCAGGCCAGAACGAAGTCGCAGAGTAAGAAGAGTCATGATGTTTCTCAAGTTGCTCGTGATGCAAAGAAAGCAAGGAAAGAGACTAGCATTGGCCTTGATCTCCCTCGGCTTATGGAGGGGGTTGATATGGAGGCATTGAAGAGATTCACTTCACCTGGGCCTTCCATGGCCGATATGCACAAATTGGCTATTCCGAAGGACGCGTGTCTCAGAGAGAAAGAATGACTAAATACCTTGCCCGCGTCGTTCTTGTAGTTCGAGGCCATGAAGTATATGGAGATGGCGCGTTATCTTTTCTACCTTTGTCTTGATGATCTTATCGCATCAATTCCTTATCTTATTGTGTTTGTCTTATTGTATCTTGTAGACCCGTCTCAGCGTGCTAGCAACAACCTCGTATTGTGCCGCTTTGGAAGGGAAGTGCAAGGGGATTCAAGAGGAATGCGAAGCCCGCACGAGATTGGAGGTGTTGACAAAACAAGTTGAGCATGCAACAACAGATCGCGACAAGGCCATAACGAACGCGAGAGAGCTTCAGAAGGAGAATGCGTGCCTTAAGAAGTGGGGTTAAGTTTTAATTTAACAAGTCCCAAGTGTTTACTCATGAGCATATTACTTTATGCACTCACTTTGAGAGAAAAATAGTGGGAGATGACGACAACACAAATTAACATTGACAAGAAGTTAGAAGTGTATCCTCCTTGGATTTGGTAATTTTCAACCACAAAACAATCCAACCAATTACAAATTCCATCACTCTTTATTTTCGCTTCTTTTCTTATTTTGCTCTTAATTTGTAAGGTGGAGATAATCAGAATAACCTCTAGCTTACGATATTACATTCTCAAAATCCAATCCAAAATCTGTAAACAACTTCCGACGACTCAAAAATTGAAACAGAGATTTACTTTAGATAATACTTATGTACGTATAGACGCCAGAGTACTCCTCCATTGACCGATCTCCTCTTTATGATTCCAATTTTCAAGTCGAAGTTGGCCCGTAAATCATAGCCATCTATTGCAAGCAGTGAGCCGGCCCTAAAAAAGCTCCTTCTGGAGCCCGCCGCCACCATGGCAACCACCACCCCGCCGCCACCATGGCAACCTCCACCCCATGGCAACCACCACACTCGCCGCCACTATGGCCGCTCCGACCGAGCCCCCGCCGCCTCCGACCGCACTCCGTTTCGTGTAGCCCCGCTCCGCTCCGACCTCGACGGATCCGTGTAGCTCCGTTCCGATCGCGCCGGATTGTTCCCTTTGAGCCGCCCATTAGAACCCGAACCCATACCCTCACTGGTCCGTACCCATCCCACAACCACCAACCCACACCGAGCCACCCGGACCTCGGAACCACTCCTTGCTGTGCACCCCGCTCCACACCACCGCTCCACCGCCTCCGCGCTCTGCCTCCAGACACCGCTCCACCGCCACCGAGCTCCGCCCACAACACCACTCCACCGCGCTCCGCTCTGACCGAACCCTGATGCTTCTTTCTCTGTTTTTCTTTGTTTTTTGTTTTCTTTTTTGTTTTCTTTTTTGTTTTTTTTTGTTTTTTTTTTGTATTTTGTTCTCTTTTGTTCCCGGATCTGGTTTTGTGCTTGTGTCAACCAGATCTTTTGTCTGTGGTCCTGACTTCATGAGATGCATTCTTTGGTGGAGGGAGCTTCCTAGACGGTGAATCGAGTTGTAGTTCCGGACTTGACCAAGGATGTTCATCCTTCCGGCGGCGCAGTTTGTCTGTGCTTTACTCACCTCTCCTCTAGGTCCTTTAGCTTTCTTTTTCTTGTGTGTTTCTCTTGTTGTTGGTTTGTCTTTTGTCTGCTTGTTAGTGTTTTGTGTTTGTTTGTTGTTTGTTGGCCTTTCGGACAGCCGTTGTTTTCGGCCTCTCAAAGTTTGTAACTTTGAATTGTTACCTCATCAAAAAATAAAAAAATAAAATAAAATAGCCATCTATTTCCAATGCAGCATCATCAAGATTCACACAACAAACAACAAGGAGATGGAAATCTCTAAATAGCTAAAAACGTAACATAGCAAAACATATTCCATCCGTTCATTTTTAGATGTCCTTTTAGCCTTTAAAAGTTATTCATAAATATTAGTCCTTATAGAATTTCAATGCAATTTATCATATGTAAATCATAAAATTTGTATTGAAACTTGATAATATTAATTGTTTTTTCTTTATCTATTAGTTCTAAAGGATGGTGAGTGCTAAATTGAAATTTTTTTGTATTTTTAAAACATATTAATGACTTTATTAATATATATGTAAAATTCTAAAATTACAAGTAAAAAGAACGAAGAGAATGTACGGAAACGGGCCTCAAAGGTTAAGCGTGAATCTTGATAGCGCTGCAGCAGCAAACAACGGCTGCTTCTGAACTCTGAAGAGGTCCAAGCCCGCCTTTCGATCTCTGTGTTTCTGATTACTTGCATATGTAATTAATTTGTAGTGAGTTTCAGTTAATGAGAAAAGATAAGTTTATTAATTACTTATAAAGTACTATATACATGGATAGTTTGGAGAGGGAAAGAATCGATAGAAATTAAACAGAGGGCGGTGAATAAAAACAAGAAAATCTGATATTGGAGCTCACAATTCAAAAACCATCCCAATCACTTTGGTTGCTCCCCCATTTTTTATTTTATTTTTGTCACACTCAAGGATTAATTTGTACGATAACATAATAGCAAAATCCTAAGGCGCACATAATGACATAAATATACGTAAACCAAAAGAATAATGAAGCATAAATATAGAAATCTAGCCTGAAAGTAAGATTCCAAACGGATAATAAACTGCCGCCTATAAATTTTTTACGGAATTTTCGCATGTTACCTTCGAGTTTTTACAATTTTTGTGAGATATCTGAAAGTTTGAACTATTTTGCGTGGTACCCCTGAGATTTTGCCAAATTTTGCCAAATACCCTTGACGTTATAAACTGTTACATTTATGCATCAACCGTTAACTTACAAAAATAAAAGGAAAAAAGGAAGAAAAAAAATAATGAGAAAATGATATTGTTACAGCAATGCCATTTCTCATAACTTGTCACAAGGTATTTAACTCTGCAAAAGTCAGAAGTCTTCTGAGTACACATCAGAACCAACAAATTACAAAAGGGATATGTAGATCACAGTGCAGATTACGCTGCTAGTTGAAGTTTAGAACTCGGTTGGGGGCTTTAGTCTCATTAGCCTCTTCATTCGGTCTTCTTCTTTCCCTCATATTTGTCTTTTGATTCATAAACCCTAAATTCAATTTCACCCCCAAATTTCACTCAATCCCAAAAATTGTAAATTGAAACCTTTAATTGAAAACCCCAAATTCAATTTCACCAGCAAAGATTAATCCAACCCAAAATTCAAACTTGTTCGGATCTTACCTCGTCACGAATCAAGCTTGCCAAGCTCCAGCGCTCGCCAAGCGTGTTCTTCTACGACACAAGCTCCATCCGCCATGGTTGCACTCGCCAAGCTCCAGCCGCCGTGGTTGCGCTCGCCAAGCTCCAACCGCCGTGGTCGCGCTCGCCAAGCTCTAACCGCCGTGGTCGCGCTCTTCACCAGTCGTCGCCCACCGTCGACAAGCCATCGGAAGAAGACAAAGATGGAGTAGAGTATCGGGGCAGTAGTTCAGCCGGGTTCAACTAAGGGTTGAAGATGGATAAAACTTGTTGGGGGAGGGGAACCAAAAGTTATCAGTATTTCTCATTAATTTTTTTTCCTTTTATTTTTTTAAGTTAACGGTTGATGCATAAATTTAACAGTTTCTAACGTCAAGGGTATTTGGTAATAAAATTCAAAACCTCAGGGGTACCACGCGAAATAGTTCAAACCTTCGGATATTTCGCGAAAATTGCAAAAATTCAAGGATACTACGCGAAAATTCCGATTTTTTTTATCTTACAAAAGAGACCTTCTTGAATGTACGTTATGTAGCTGTAAACTAACCTAGATGTGTATATATATTTATACTAAATCATGCATTTACATAAAGAAAATTGTTTAAGAGCAAAGAAAAATATATATACACTGTATATTAGTAGCTATTATCACGTTAAATATACAAAATCATAATATATATATATACTTACCAAGTCAAACTACTGGATAAGATTACTTCACACATGTAGGGGAAAAAGTTGGAAGGAGATGAAGAAGAGACCATAAAAAAGAAAAGTTTGATGAATTGTGATGAGGGAAATTCCACTTTGCCTATTTATTTTTAATTAGCTATTTTTTCCAATAAAGGATAAGTAATTATGGATAAAAAGTAAGATATAAAAACAATCTTTTATTCATTAAAAACATTTAATGGGTCCAGGTATAAATATTCTTAACCTAGCTCTCTTTCTCTTCTTCTGCTACGTTCTTTTGCCTCTTTGGCTGCTACCATTTATCATGGAGAGTTTTTGGCCTGACTTGAGCGTCGGAGGGTGTTCCGGGGAGAAAGCCCTGTCCTTTGACCTTTCTCTATGTTTGCAGGCTACGAGAAGGGTGATCGGAGGCTACCGGAGATCGCCAGAGTTGCGGGTTGTCGTCGTCGTCATCAATGTTTACTATGGTACAAATTCATGTTACCACATTTGGCGCCGTCCGTGGGGAACGAAGGCGACGATACGAGACACCAAGTCGGACTGACATGAAAACCACAGTAAACGGCCACTCAACACAGAAGAATCGAGGGTTAGGGGGTCTTGCGGCTCACGTTCGCAAGCCGATTGGTTGCGCGATAGCAGCCTGCTGGTTTAAGTTTCTTTGGCTGATGTCCGACTGGTTTCCGGCGAGGTTCGTGGCCAAAACAAGGAAGTCGGCCAAGTTGGCAAGGTTCAATTTAATACAGTGACAAATCTGGCCCTGAAAGTGTTGGTCTGTACCGATTGAAGGAGGAGGCGACATACATGAAGGGTCGAGGGCAATAGAATCGGTTCAACGCAATTTTGAAGATGAGAAAGATCCTGCTGAAAGTGATGAGGAAGGCTTTGGGGCAAACGAAGAGGAAGCTACTTCTGAGGAATCAGAAATCCACAATTCTGATGACATTGTAATCAAAGAGGCTACATTGAAGAGAGCATAAAATTGATTATGTGGATGAATAGGGTACTAGGATACTGAAAGTGGAAGAAGAGGGCGTGGAGCTCAAACATGAGGATGTTATCAAGGGGATTAATTAAAAGGCATCCATCTCAAGCTTAGAATAAAGTCGTGGAGATCACGCCACTTCGATGCCGCCTTGCCATTAGGGAAGGGAGCGTCGCCGCCATCAAGACACGTTGATCAATTCTTCTCGACATCACGGATGCAACCACACCAACATCGGGCCATTCTGTCGTCGTTTAAGCCGTCGTCGGGCCAGTTGAAGTCGGTCCCAATCGCGCAAAAACAAATTTTTTGTGCCCAGTTTGCACTCACTTCCCGCCAGCCTGGATGCTCCAGTCGCCGCCACCAATCCCCTTCGATGAAAGCTTGCAGCGTCACGAGTCCATAGTCACTGGACTCACTCTATTTGGACTCCGTTTGAACCCGTACGAGCTGTCCGAAGTACGCTCGTTGAAGAGTAAATTTCTTGAAATTTTGGACTTGCATCGTTTGGATGTCGTTTGTGTGAAAGTCTGTGGGCCCATAGACTGGGAGTCGTGCGAACACGAGTGCATATGCGCAAATAAGCCCAGTATATAACCCCAATGAGGTTCCATCCTAAAACCAATTGGCAATAGGAGGAGTAGCTAATCAAGCTTATA
This sequence comes from Rheum nobile, assembly GCA_027886185.1. Classification (NCBI taxonomy): domain Eukaryota; kingdom Viridiplantae; phylum Streptophyta; class Magnoliopsida; order Caryophyllales; family Polygonaceae; genus Rheum; species Rheum nobile. The sequence continues at coordinate 7,101,522 of WOAB01000028.1, read as the reverse complement.
TACTAGGCAATTTATGTCCCAACTTTAGATGTGGGACGCTATATTCCAATACGCCCCTGCAAGTGCAACGGGCGGGCAATTGGCCTGACCCAGTTGACACTTGGACAAACGGGTGTGGGTGAGCATCTCAATCTCTTTATAGCCAGACCCAACCAACCCAAGAAAGGGGCCCAAGACCGAACCAGCTCTGATACCATGTGAAAGTCCGTGGGCCCAATGACTGGGACGTGCGGACACGGGCGCATAGACACAGATAGGCCCAGTACATAAGTCCAATGAGGTTCTATCTTAAAACCAATTGGCTATAGGAGGAGTAGCCCATCAAGCTTATATACTAGGTAATTTATGTCTCAACTTTAGATGTGGGACGCTATATTTCAACAGTTTGAGCCATCCGCGAGTCGCTCGAACATTGACCCTCGCAAAGGCAGAATTCTGGAATACAATAGCGAGGTGTTCTCAGGCCACTGTTTGCACCTCTCTCCCGATGCCGATGGAGTATATCAGCCGTTGCGACCCCTCTTCGGCGATATCTTGCAGCACCGCGAACCCAACATCGATAACTCGGCGATATCTTGTCGCCGTTCAGGCATCCAACGAGTAGTTTGAACCTTGATCAGTCAAGGCTCTTCCATGGAAAAGCAGAGGTGTGGATCGAGGGATCCGATCACCACCGCTCATGTTAGCTGCACCATGTCCCTCGCAGATGTGCAAGTTGTTTCCTTTACCCAGGTCGTCCGTTGCCATGAATCCCAATCATTTGTGCGTGAAGGTGCTACGATAACGTTGAATACAATGGTGGGGCCATACTCTAGGCGGACTAATTGAAGAATGAAGATGGTCCATGCCAATTGATGGATCAAAGAGCCCAATTTCAACTCAGTCCAAGTTAATCGAATTTCAAAAGATAAGTTCTTACCTTTTTTTTTAATTCAGGTGTAATGTCCCGTTAGAAATATGTTTGGCATTGTTAATATGTGGATATGCATGCTTTATTAAATGAATTATTTGTATAATGCGCATAGTTGAATAAGTGTGCGGTGTCAAGTTCAATATTATGAATCAATACTGCTTATACTTGAAATTGACTAAATCATACGTTAAAATATGAGCTAAATATTTATTAGTATGGTGACGAGCGTGATGTGCAATTCTGTTGGATTTTATTTTTCTAAAACAGTCAATTGGATAGGCATGTTATAATTCATTTATGCGTCCAATTACATGTTTAGCATATGATATGAGATACCATGATAGTCAGGGCCGTCCAATGATTTTTGAGGGCCCTGTGTCAATATCCATACGTGACCCTAATAGCAACATTAGCATCGGTATTTTTATAATTAATTAATTTCTTTTATTACAAAATCTTCAACATCTCCCATTTAGATTGAATTAATTCTTTAATTTTTTATTTCATTTTATGCTTACCATGCCTATATTCATATTTCCTATTTCTATTACTAGAGGACATAATGAACAAAACTAAGACAACACACATATGCTATATACGAGATGCTAAAATAGAATTCTAACAACTTATCGAGAGGTGCAACACAGCCTGAGAATAATTCCATATGATACTTCAATGCTTTGAATGCTCCTAACTTCTCCTCTTTTAGTCTTTTCTTTCAAGTCTTTAAGGGATCATTGCTCCTCTTGCTCATGTACCTTGACATAATAATAATAAAATATTTAGATCTTTATCATTCACTGAGAAACAATTGAAGATAAGACATATAAAGGTACTTGAATACCCTATACAGTATAAGAGATGGAGTTCTAACCAAATTAGAAATTGCAAAACAATAATTGAATATAAGTTTACCGTGACATATCATCTTTTTAAGAAATAACAAGACATTTATATAGTTATATTACTCCAAATCACCAAATCATCCAACTGGACATTAAGTTGACATACATAGATGATTAGTGCAGGTAAAACATTTGAGGACATGGGTATTTGAGTGCAGAGAACCAAGCCAACAGAACATTAAGTTGTCATACATCATTAGAGTCTAGTCTATTATCCATATGTATGTGAATTATGTTTCAGTAATTCAATACTACTCTTACACAGTTACACGGCGGGGGCTGGATTTAGAATGCAGATTAGGAACACATTCAAATAACAAATCAAAAAGATTATGTGAATTCAATCAGTCACATATATTCTTAAGATACAACAACACACATTACTCCAAATCACTAAATCAGCCAATTACTAAATTCTTCTTACAATTTGTTGTCGGAAAAACTTATAGTCAAGCTCCAATTTTCTGTAAAGAATCGACCAGTCCAACCCCAATTTCTATTTGAATGGACATAATGGTATTGAAATCTAAAGACATATCAATCCAATTACCTAAATTACTAAATTAGCCAAAATTTTGAATCACTAAATTAAGAAATTATTCAACCACACATGAAACCACTATGTTAAATTCCAATATACAGATACGAACAGATATAAAAAAAATTGAAAAGAAAATTAACCTCTAGATCTTCTATGTAATCCGAATCCCACATGTTAATTTGTCTTTCAAAAGAGGATTGAAGATCAAATAGAGGAAGAGAGAAGTCCATAGATGAGTAATTGAGCAGATTTTGGTGATGTCGTGATGAATTGATGAAGAAGATTGAGAAGCAATTTTGTGAGCTAATGAGGGAAACGTTTGTGTTTTACAAAAGATAAAGGGGAGAAATACCTCAATTGAAGAACATCGTCAATTGAATCGAAGTTATTGAAGGCGTTGGAAATTGAGAAGAATAAGAGTATTTGCAGAAGCGTGTTTACTGGTTCGAGGTGCAATTAAGAGTATAAAAATATATATATATATACTAGCTAGAAAAAATTTGAGGCCCTATTAGATTTAGGGGCCCTGTTCCATTGGGCCTTATGGAACATGGTAATGGACGGGCCTGATGATAGTTATTCGTACTTTGTCTCTAAATAATTTGATATGCAAAATTTTGCAAAAGTTTTTCGGCTTGGATAGCACTTGGCCAAACAAATTTTAATCATTATTATTATTATTATTATTATTATCAATAAGGGAATTAAAAACTGCAAGAAGAAGGGCAATGTCTCATCAACGACATAATCCATTTTTGGCAATTGCATTATGTTCCCTAATAGGATTTGGAGCATGTGACTGCATGCACGCGTGAGTTGTAGCCTTGCAAGCATCAAATACAAGGGCAATTTATCAAAAAAACAAGTTAGCTGTAAACCCACGTTGCATGCACAACGCTCCATTACTCATGATGCAAAAGCATACCTGGTTGTAAATGCCAAGTAGTTTGAAAAGACAAAAAGTCGAGGGCACACCCCTCGCATATGGGAATAGCCAAGACAACATTGGAGATAAAGTTTAAGTTGAAACATCACCTCATAAGAAGTCAACGAAAAGCTTAGCATGATCCATGTAAGTGATTCTATATCACGTAAATATTTTGTAATCAGCATTCACATTGCAGGAGTACATATGCTACAAGGCAATTCCTTCCGATCTGCAAAATATTGGGGCAACAACCCATAGAGTCTTGATTGACAAGGCGAGCTAAATCAAAAAGAGAGAGGGAGTGCCCAAACATTGCATCAAGTTATAGGTGTCTAGAATCATACAAAAGAGCTGGACATCATCAGTTAGAATGATAAGCGTAACAACTAAGTTCTCAACCCTAGTTTTCCCCATTTTGATTATTGTTCATTTTACTGACATATAGTATCGCCAATGAGGCATTATATGTTTCTTTGCAATAGATGTTGATCTTGCAGATTTGGGTTGCGCGAAAGCGACCCCGAAATAAGTGGGCAAGAGCTGTCATCTTATTCTATTAGTCTACGAGTCGTAGAGGAACAAGTTTGCCATCTTATTCTATTGGCCTACGCGCCAGCAGGGGCACGAGCTTCCATCATCCTCATTCTATTAGCCTACGGGACACAGAGGCACGAGCTGTCATCATCTTCATTCTATTAGCCAACGGGCTGCAGGGGCACGAGCTACAGGGGCACGAGCTGCCATCATCCTTATTCTATTAGCCTACGGGCCACAAGGGCACGAGCTGTCATCATCTTCATTCTATTAGCCTATGGGCCACAGGGACACGAGTTGTCATCATCTTCATTCTATTAGCCAACGGGCCGCAGGGGCACGAACGCCATCAATCTTTATTTCATTAGCCTTGGGCTATAAGGGCACGAGATGCTGCGCAAGACCAGCTCAGAAACAAAAATTGTACTAGCTTCCACGCTAGCTGCAATACTATGAGAAATTACACTAGCTTCTACGCCAGCTGCAACGCTAAGAAAGCATATAACAGGAAGCAGAGTTTAGCAAAGATGCAGGGGGCAAAGAGTCAGCAAGTCGTTGTCCTCTTGTTGCCCAACAATAAAGCCCCTTGGCACGCCGAGGGCCGCTAAAGAGCGTAACCGAGTTCGCAAGTTGCAACTCACCTAGGCCGAGTCATGGGCTACAGCGAGTCAGTAAGTTGATGCTCTCCTGTAACCGTCTCGGATTACAACCAAGCCCCTTGGGATGCCAAGGGCCGCTAAAGAGCGTAACCGAGTTCGCAAGTTTCAACTCACCTCGGCCGAGTCACAGGCTACAACGAGTCAGTAAGTTGTTGCTACCCGGTAACCGTCTCGGATTACAACCAAGCCCGAGCTAGCAAGTGCCGCTCAAATAGGCCGTGACGTGTGCCATGGAGGGTCGGTAAGTGCCGCATCCCCATGACCACTCCAGATTTCAACTCAACGTTCAAGCGGATGTCAAGCAAACAACCCGAATAAGGAAAAATTTCATAGGCCGTGCATTTTACCGCACAAGCCATGCGGTGCCCTCAACTTTGGCGTGCCAAGGGGCTTGGTTGTAATCTGAGACCGCACAAGCCATGCGGTGCCCTCGACTTTACCGCACAAGCCATGCGGTGCCCTCGACTTTGGCGTGCCAAGCGACCCCGAAACAAGTGGGCACGAGCTTCCATCTTATTCTATTAGTCTACGAGTCGTAGAGGAACAAGTTTGCCATCTTATTCTATTGGCCTACGCGCCAGCAGGGGCACGAGCTGCCATCATCCTCATTCTATTAGCCTACGGGCCACAGAGGCACGAGCTATCATCATCTTCATTCTATTAGCCAACGGGCTGCAGGGGCACGAGCTGCCATCATCCTTATTCTATTAGCCTACGGGCCACAAGGGCACGAGCTGTCATCATCTTCATTCTATTATCCTACGGGCCACAGGGACACGAGTTGTCATCATCTTCATTCTATTAGCCAACGGGCCGCAAGGGCACGAACGCCATCAATCTTTATTTCATTAGCCTTGGGCTACAAGGGCACGAGCTGCTGCGCAAGACCAGCTTAGAAACAAAAATTGTACTAGCTTCCACGCTAGCTGCAACACTATGAGAAATTGCACTAGCTTCTACGCCAGCTGTAACGCTAAGAAAGCACATAACAGGAAACAGAGTTTAGCAAAGATGCAGGGGGCAAAGAGTCAGCAAGTCATTGTCCTCTTGTTGCCCAACAATAAAGCCCCTTGGCACGCCGAGGGCCGCTAAAGAGCGTAACCGAGTTCGCAAGTTGCAACTCACCTAGGCCGAGTCATGGGCTACAGTGAGTCAGTAAGTTGATGCTCTCCTGTAACCGTCTCGGATTACAACCAAGCCCCTTGGGATGCCAAGGGCCGCTAAAGAGCGTAACCGAGTTCACAAGTTGCAACTCACCTCGGCCGAGTCACAGGCTACAACGAGTCAGTAAGTTGTTGCTACCCGGTAACCGTCTCGGATTACAACCAAGCCTGAGCTGGCAAGTGCCGCTCAAATAGGCCGCGACGTGGGCCATGGAGGGTCGGTAAGTGCCGCATCCCCATGACCACTCCAGATTTCAACTCAACGTTCAAGCGGATGTCGAGCAAACAACCCGAATAAGGAAAAATTTCATAGGCCGTGCGTTTTACCGCACAAGCCATGCGGTGCCCTCAACTTTGGCGTGCCAAGGGGCTTGGTTGTAATCTGAGACCGCACAAGCCATGCGGTGCCCTCGACTTTACCGCACAAGCCATGCGGTGCCCTCGACTTTGGCGTGCCAAGCGACCCCGAAACAAGTGGGCACGAGCTTCCATCTTATTCTATTAGTCTACGAGTCGTAGAGGAACAAGTTTGCCATCTTATTCTATTGGCCTACGCGCCAGCAGGGGCACGAGCTGCCATAATCCTCATTCTATTAGCCTACGGGCCACAGAGGCACGAGCTGTCATCATCTTTATTCTATTAGCCAACGGGCTGCAGGGGCACGAGCTGCCATCATCCTTATTCTATTAGCCTACGGGCCATAAGGGAACGAGCTGTCATCATCTTCATTCTATTAGCCTACGGGCCATAGGGACACGAGTTGTCATCATCTTCATTCTATTAGCCAATGGGCCGCAGGGGCACGAACGCCATCAATCTTTATTTCATTAGCCTTGGGCTACAAGGGCACGAGCTGCTGCGCAAGACCAGCTCAGAAACAAAAATTGTACTAGCTTCCACGCTAGCTGCAACACTATGAGAAATTGCACTAGCTTCTACGCCAGCTGCAACGCTAAGAAAGCACATAATAGGAAGCGGAGTTTAGCAAAGATGCAGGGGGCAAAGAGTCAGCAAGTCATTGTCCTCTTGTTGCCCAACAATAAAGCCCCTTGGCACGCCGAGGGCCGCTAAAGAGCGTAACCGAGTTCGCAAGTTGCAACTCACCTAGGCCGAGTCACGGGCTACAGCGAGTCAGTAATTTGATGCTCTCCTGTAACAGTCTCGGATTACAACCAAGCCCCTTGGCACGCCAATGGCCGCTAAAGAGTGTAACCGAGTTCGCAAGTTGCAACACACCTCGGCCGAGTCATGGGCTACAACGAGTCAGTAAGTTGTTGCTACCCTGTAACCGTCTCGGATTACAACCAAGCCCGAGCTGGCAACTGCCGCTCAAATAGGCCGCGACGTGGGCCATGGTGGGTCGGTAAGTGCCGCATCCCCATGACCACTCCAGATTTCAACTCAACATTCAAGCGGATGTCGAGCAAACAACCCGAATAAGGAAAAATTTCATAGGCCGTGCGTTTTACCACACAAGCCATGCGGTGCCCTCGACTTTTCAGTCAGAAATAAAATGCCCAATGCACCGCCATGCGTTTTACCGCACAGGCCGTGCGGTCCCTTCGATTTTTCCGAGAAATTAGATCACCGCCTGCACGGCCGTGCGTTTTACCGCACATGCCGTGCGGTGCTCTCGGCTTTTCAGCCAGAAAATTAAAGTGCCGACCACACGGCTGTGCGTTTTACCACACAGGCTGTGCGGTCCCCTCGATTTTTCCGAGAAATTAGATCACCGTCTGCACGGCCGTGCGATTTTCCGCTCCGGCCGTGCGGTGCCCTCGACTTTTCATCAAGAAAATGCTTTCGAAGACCGCACGACCGTGCGTTTTCGCTGCACGGGCCGTGCGGTGCTCTCGACTTGCTATTTAAAAATCAAGCCCGTACGGTCCACTTTGTCGGTTTTTCGGATCCGATGTCTCCAAAGACCCGAGGGGCAAAATGATGAGGGAAATTTCACTTTGCCTATTTATTTTTAATTTGCTATTTTTCCCAATAAAGGATAATTAATTATGGATAAAAAGTAAGATATAATAGCAGCCTTTTATTCATTAAAAACACTTAATGGTTCTATTAAGTAATAGGCCCATAACGAAGCTAGCTTATTCAAGCCTAGGTACAAATATTCTTAACCTAGCTCTATTTCTCTTCTTCTGCTATGTTCTTTTGCCTCTTTGGCTGCCACCATTCATCATGGAGAGCTTTTGGCCTGACTTGAGCGTCGAAGGGTCTTCCTGGGGAGAAAGCTCCGCCCTTTGACCTTTCTCTATGTTTGCAGGCTACGAGAAGGGTGATCGGAGGCTACCGGAGATCGCCAGAGTTGCGGGTTGTCGTCGTCGTCATCAATGTTTACTATGGTACAAATTCATGCTACCACAAATTGGTAACGAAAAATGAAAGGGGATGTGGATCAGTGGATGTGGAGGCCAGAGGAAGAAGATAGGGTTCGCTAAAGAGTCTAAGAGAAAGGATCTATAAATAAATAAATATATATATATAGAGTCCGTTTCGGATACAAATCCTACTTAACGTAGGACATGAGATGTATTTTCCACCGTTAGATGGAGGAGATCAACGATTCGGATTTTACCATATAAAAGAGGACGCGCGTGTCACTTTTTTCATTTAGAGTGGCAATTTTGTAATTTTCAACAAAAAAGGGGTCATTTCATTAAAACAGATATAACTCTCTCTCCTCCGCTTCATCTTCCACGAGCAACCCCTATTCAATCCAAAGAGACAAACCCTAGAATCTTCAATCCTTCTCCTCAAATCGGTAGATCAATCAAAGCTATCAAATTTGTTGCTCACATAAATCAAAGATTGAATCTGCGTCACTCGACCACAAGTTTGAATCATATTCGCTCAAATCTCGTTCGCTCGACGGGATTAATTTGTTCTTCATTCACGCCATGGCGAATGGTGAAGGGCTTTCATAAACACTAGTTTGTAACAAGGTAAAGACACATTCTGATGTCTCAATTATGATATTGGTTTGGATTTTCTCATCTATGTGCTGAATTTTGGATTTGTTGGGATGAAGTTGGTCTCTTGATGACTTGTCATTTGTCTCCATTGTGTGTTGAAGTTTTCTGGAATTTTTTGACGTTACATTTGCCAATTTCAGACTGAACTTGAGATTTTGCTGTCTTTTTCATTTTCACAATTTGGCTGTCATTTAATTTGGTCGTGTTGTCCACGATGTTCATATTTACTATCTTAATGTTCATGTATATTACCTTAACGATCACATTTTGTGCATCATAGAAAAGACATGCTTCATGTGTTACATGTCTAAATAATTGATTTGTCATAGCCTATTAGCTCAAATGGTAGAGCAATGTGTCTGTACACATGGATGTGGGTTCAAATCCCTCATAGGCTACATACTGTGTTTGTGAAAAGTCTCAGTTCAAGTTGAGTTCACGTGTATCATGTTTAAGTTCACAAATATTGCCTTGAAGTTCATATGTATTTTACTGAAAACATTCGTGTGTGTTTTCCATTCTCTATATAGCATAGGTTCATCTGTCGTATGTAAATGTTCACATATAGTCATGTAATGTCCATACATAATACTTTGAGTACGTTTGTGTTTGAGGTTTATTTTTCCTTGATTGATAGAAACACTAAGGTTCATACGGTACAAGTTGATGTTCGTATATAAGAATCTAATGTTCATACGTATTCGTTTGAAACCTTTGTCTCATTTTCCATACTCTGTGTACCATATAAATAAACTAAAGTATCATATTTTATGTTTCAATGTTCATATATAATCATATAGCGATAATATATAATAATGCCAATGTTCATATTAATCCCATTATGGTTCGTTTCATAATGTGCCTTTATCACGACTTTCTCAGGTTTTTCACTTTAAATGTCTACAGAAATGTGAAAAACAAAATGATCATCAACCATAGAGGTCATTCATCCATGTCCAACTCACAACATCTCTATCAGGCATTTCATCGAATACCTTGTGGGCTTTTCTCAAAACACAAAAGCAAAAAACAAAAGCAAAGAAAAAACAAAATAAATAACATCAAATTGATTCATTACATCAACACAAATATGATAGATTTAGATTAGTCAATGGAATGAATTAGTACAACCAAGACAACAATTCAACCAATCACAACTACAACCCAAAAAGCATGCCAGGTTCATAAATAATACCAAAATGTTCATAATTAGACGCATGAGTTTTATAATCTGTGCATATTTTGAAAACCAACTGAGGGATCAGTTATTTGTTTAGAGTATCCATGTAATAACCCTCAATTATAGTAGGGGCATTTTGGTAACTTTTAAACTTTCGTTTTGTAAACAAGACATGTTAGGCATTTTCTATAACCTCTGTAAGAACCATTTGAACATGATGATATACGTTTAATAAGGTATATGGGTCTTAAATTATTTAAGGAGTGTTAAGGAGTGCTAAAATCAAAGATTTAAGCTTGACCGCGATCAAGGTCCAAGAACGCGAGCACGACAATGCCGCGACCGCGGGCGCGGTTTTGCCTATGGGCAAACCGCGATCGCGGGCAGCTTTGTTCTTCTTCTTCCCCTATTTTTCAGATCGCCGACGATCGGCTTTTCCCCTCGTGCCCGAACGGCGGGAGCTAGAACGTTTGGGTTTCCTTGGCGTTGAGGTTGAGCTCTAATTTTAGCCTATAAAAGGGGCTCGGATTTGGCTTCCTCTCCATCATTCGCAGCTCTCTCTTCCTCTCAAATAAGTTTGGTTTGTCGTCGGAGTCGTCGTCGCCGGAAGCCGAAGTCGTCGCCGTGGGAAATCCTTGGAGTGGTGGTGGTGCACAGTGGTTCAGAAGCGAAGATACAAAGTCGTCGTCGTCGGTATGGCCTCGAAAGCTCGATTAAGCTCACGTCGGAATGGAGTTCCGCGACCGCGGCTCCATCCACCACGACCGCGGCCGGGCAGAGACCCACGACCCCGGCTGGGCGCGAAACCGCCATCACAGTTATAAAACCGCGGGCGCGGTTTTGCCCAACAAGGCCGCGATCGCGGCTATGCCATCCGCGACCGCGAAACTTGCCCTTTTCCTTCGTTTTGCTTCGTCTTTTCATACCATATCTAGTTTAGGGTTTTGTCTTAAAACTCGTCGTCGTCATAGGCATCCGTGCTCAGATTCAAGTTTCTAGATCTCGGAACCCGATCTCTCGTTCGTCTAGACTAAGGCAAGTGGCGGTTCGCTCTTACTCATTATTCCATGTTTCCCTTGATTATCAATTATTTGATTGTTAATTAAGTTGAAATAAAGTTGTTGTTTTGTGTTTGGGAACAGATTTGATAAAATGATATGTTAAAATATGAATTTATAATAGGTTGTATATATTGCTAGAAACAACACTATTATATATTTCTATATGATATTACCGTAATGAATTTTGGTGTGGATTTATATGTGAACTTACATGCTTAGTTAGCATGAGTATTCGTAGGAACGCTATGTACCTTGCGAGGTCTAGTCGTTTCTTTATAACTGGTATTAGGAGGATTTTGCCCTAGTACTTCTGGTCATGACCGTACCCTTATTCCAGGGTAGGTGCACTTGGCTAGTGTCAACATTCGAGATTCATTCCCAGAAATATCTCTCGTATCGAGATGATGTGAATTAAAAGTTGTAACGTGAATGTACATTTTGTAATTAAATAAGATAAGTGCTTTTACGCACATAATTAATATACCCTCGGGCGAGGAGTACAACGTGGAACCCGCCCGGACTCTTGTTAGAGTAAGTCTTCTTTCCAATCTGGATTCGCATTGCGCGGTGAGGTTGGTCGTGGACCCAAATAATCAAGGTCTTTCTTATAAACTTGTGTGAAAACTTAACGTTCCCAAATAATTCTCATATTTTCCTATACGACTCAATTCCGTTGGAGTCTTCTTTTCGTTGCATGTCTTTTTCTATCATTCCGTGAAAGTTCTGGGTTATGTATCGTTCCTTCGGTTATTATTTGAGGGACAATGATGGTAAACGGTTACGATCACTTGAACCATTTTGTTTTCACCCTTGCATAGTCTTTCATTAGACTAACCAACCAGATTTTATTCCTTGCATGGTTTGCTGGTGTCATCCGTCCTATACAGCACATCAGAGGTTGGTCCCCGACGTTTGAAGTAACCAATCGAAGAGAAGGCTTGCAGTTGAAGTTTGCGTTTTAAGAAGTAATATTTCCAAGGCGTGTATGTTTAATTTGAAATAAATGTAATACATAGTCATGTAATTATGACTACTTTAAAAGAGTCTTCCGCTGTCACTATACTTTGTTGTAAAACCGTCCTTCTTATTTTACGAGAGGAATCTTAATAAAAGATTGAGTTTATTCATTTAAAATGTCTTTCGCTAATTATTCTGTCGTTATCTAATATTTATGTATTTATTTAAGCTTAATTGTTTCGATAAAAGCCTGGGGTGACTTTGGACATTAATGTCTGAGGTCACTGGCGTGTGGCACTATCGACGTAAGTCGGGGGTGTTACAATTATGGTATCAAAGCCAGGTTTTAAAATTCTTGGCCTATTGTTAGGTTTGAGAATTTTCGAAAATTAATTTCGAAACTATTTTCTTTTAAAAAGGAATTTCGAGAGTTTAAATGTTAGTATTAAATTTAAGATTTTCAAATTACTTAAGGTTTATGAAATTTAAAAGTAATAGTGTCCTAATATTAAATGAATAAAATGGTATTCGAAATGGTGTTAAAAGTAATGTTTAAACTCTCTTGTGTTAAGCATTAATTTTCATAGTACTTTTATAAAATAATGTTATAAACGTTTAAAAATTAAGTTTGTGTTATAACTTTAAAAGTGTGGTTGGAATTTGGTAAGAGTTTACAAAGAAATAATAATGTCTTTATTTCAAGAAAATAACTATATAAATAATGATTTTACCAAGTTAAGTATATAGGATTTATATGTATAAAGTATAAGGTTTATAAATAAGTGGTTTTTCAAACTTCTGCAAGCTTCAAGTTGTTACTTATTCCTTAGATCCATTCCTAGGGATATTGTCTTTTCCTAGGTTTAATGTCATTTAAAGATTGACATTTCTCCTAATGGATCCATTCTCAAGTAAAGAGAAGAAGATCATTTTGCGGTTAATGGTGAAGGGTCAGTCAAACTAATATAAAGTTATTGGTTTGGACCCTTATAATTCGTATCATAACGTAATTGATTAAGTATCATATACAAGTTGGAAAAGTTCTAAACTAACGTTATGGTTCATCAAAAAGTGATGAACGCCCGATCCACCAACCAAGCAGCTAATAAAGGTCCTAACAACGGTTCCCGAATTCAGCTTTGGAGTGCTACTCAGCAAGGGGAAGACGCAAGATCTGGCTCGCATAATAATGACCCGACCCTGCGGCAAGATATTCACCAGGGACAAGTGGACCCTCAAGCTGCAAGGAAAGTTCCACCTCATGCCCTGATCGTGTTGGATGCGACGGTCATTGGGCAAATAGTGAGGCAGGTGGTCGAGGCACTAACGGCCCAGGGGATACCGCGAGCTCAAGCGGCTCCCATTCCCCAAGTTGCAACTAATGTGGAGGGATGTGAAGGTCCTACACATCCGGTGGCTCCCGAGAGAAATGACAGGAATTACAATCGAGCATTGAAGGCGATCAATTCAATCCGCCCGGATAGCTACGACGGGATCGGGGAACCAGTCAAGGTTGCCTATTGGTTTTCCCATATGGAGCGACTCTTTCGGAATGTGGTCTGCACCGAGGCTGAGCAGGTGCACATTGCTTCGCTACATGTGAAGGACGGAGCAAGTGAGTGGTGGGAAGGAACTGGTTTGGACGACCACCCAAATCTGAGTTGGGCAATGTTCAAGGCCAAGCTCACTGATCGCTCCTTCTCTCGTTCTATGAGGGAAGAGAAGCTGAAGGAGTTCCTCTACCCAGAGACTGAAGGGATGAAAGTGTCCGAGTTGGCGGCAAAGTTTAATCACTTGCTGTAGTATGCTGGTTCAGACGTGCATTCAAAAGAATAAAAGATCTAGTACTTCCATGGATGGATGAATCCAGAAATCAAACCTCTGATGATGCATCACGGTTGCTCTACCTTGGAGCAGTATGTGGATGCGGCCTACAGAATAGAGGCCACGCTGGAGGAATCCGCTCAAAAGCGGGAGGAACAGAATAAGGCCAAAGATGGGCAACATAACCGGAAGTTTAATGCATTTAAGCGGCCGGCATCGCCCACCAAGTTTGAGAAGTCTGGTCGTGCTAAGATCGAGATGACTCAGTCTGACTCCGCCAAAGGTTCAGGTTGGAGTAGCGGTGTGATTCAATGCCACAACTGTGGTGAAGTTGGGCATAAAAGTTTTGTTTGCCAAAAGGAGAAGTGGGTATGTTATAATTGTGGAAAGGAAGGCCACATGCAAACATACTGTAGGCAGAAGGGTCAAGGGCCAACGCAATCATACCAGGCCTCAAATGTTGGCAGTAGGCAGAACCCTAAGTCGGAAGTGTCCGCTCCTGAGCAATCTGTTGCTCGTAATAAAGGCAAGGCACCTATGGAGTCTTCGGGTCAGGGGCAACAACTCTTCATGATGCGTCAATCCAATGTGAATGAAACCCTGTACGAGTAGTGGTATTTTGTCAAGTTTTTTTTAGAATAAGGAGCAAGGACTTGTGTCGATAGTCTCTATAGTTTAGTAATCTGTCTGTTCGACATTTTGTCAATCGTTTTAGTGTAATGTTTCGAATAATAAAGAAGTGTTTCCTTATTCCGGAAATTACTAAATTCGTTACTATTGCAAGTTGTTCGTCCATACGAGAATCCTTGAGTGCCAAAAGTAGTACATGTTACGCGTTGATAAAGACTGTCTGGACTCATAAAGGATAGTGTGGGTTGGGACATGTGTGATTGTTCCCTACCTTGTTAGTGCTAGTTTTGAGGTCTAAACTATTCGTAAGAACCCCTCTATTTTCTTGAAATAATGTCAAGTTGGGCATTGCCATTATTTGTTTCCTTGCTCGAAGTCATGAGCATTGTCTTGAGAGGTCATTGTTGTAAGGATTCCTTGCTATAAGGATTTGGTGTGTGTAGTAATGCTCTATGGAGGTTGAGGTTATTCCTCATGTGCATACTCTGAGCATTAGATGGGGTGAGTTGTATCAATTATATATTTAAGGGAATAAATGTATAAGAGATTCATTTCATAAGGAGTTCGTTTTCTCTAAAATGATCGTACTCTAATTACGATCTTGAATAAACCTTAGGACCCAAGAGTTATGGTTATATGGTTCATAAGTGAGTGTGCCCATTGTAGGACCAGTGGTTAAAGCTTTTGGAAAAGCTAAGTGTGTGAAATCATAAGTATTATTTTGGAAGACCTATCTGAAGTTTCGTTACAAGGCTTTCTTAAGGAAAGGATATAATGATATGAGGAGTATTAAGACGATTATGTCTTGGGTAAATATTAAATTTCGATAAAGCAAAAGGTTGCTTGATTTGGGATAATAAATTGTATGAGGACGATTAAGTGTTTAAGGATTTATGGGTGAATAACAAACTCAGTCGGTAAGAGTTTGTTGTAACTTGTGTGAATATATAGTATGGAATAATGTAAGGGTATGGATTTTTATCAACTGGACTTAGTGAAGATGTGACCTATGTCTATTAAAGTGATCTTATGACATGTTTTGGGTAAATAAGGTGATTGATTATAATCGTGTTAAACGGATTGTTAACATCATGTTTGAGGAAAACATGAATAAGATGTGGTGCGGTTAATTGTGAAAAAGGATTAAGGAATATTAAAGGTCTTATGTTAGAGCTTGATTAATGGAAAGATTTTGGGATAAGAAATGGCATAAGGGCCAAATCTAATTAAGGTGAATAACGAAATAGTTGAGATACATATGTAAGGAGTAAGACGATATGACAATTGGGGGTACTAAGTTAGGTTAAAAGGAGATAAGGTATGAACTTTGGGAGTCGCTTATAAAGAGAAAAGTTGAAAGAAAATGTGTGCTCTCAAGCTTAAGGTGTATTAAGATCGTGTGATGATTTTGGAGACTATGATTTTAAAGTAATCATGATCTTGTGAGTATATTAAGAGTTAGCATATGAGATAATATATAGAAATGAGACATATGGAGGATGTTATGGTTGAGGAGACAGATCGACTTTCCTAGGATTAATGTTGAGTACGAAATAATTAAGGATACTAAACTCAAGTAGAGAGGTTAATGTGGAAATCGATCCTTCTAACTTGGTAGTGTTAGTTTCGGGGTCGAAGTGTTAGTTTTGGGGTCAAAACTATTTTTAAGGGGGTAGTAATGTAATAACCCTCAATTTTAGTAGAGACATTTGGGTAACTTTCAAACTTTCGTTTTGTAAACAAGACATGTTACGCATTTTCTATAACCTCTGTAAGAACCATTTGAACGTGATGATATACGTTTAATAAGGTATATGAGTCTTAAATTATTTAAGGAGTGTTAAGGAGTGCTAAAATCAAAGATTTAAGCTTGACCGCGATCGAAGACCGCGATCAAGGTCCAAGAACGCGAGCGCGGCAATGCCGCGACCACGGTTTTGAAACCGCGGGCGTGGTTTTGCCTATGGGCAAACCGCGATCGCGGGCATTTCTGTTCGTCTTCTTCCCCTATTTTTCAGATCGCCGACGATCGGCTTTTCCCCTCGTGTCCGAACGGCGGGAGCTGGAACATTTGGGTTTCCTTGTCGTTGAGCTCCAATTCTAGCCTATAAAAGGGGCTCGGATTTGGCTTCCTCTCCATCATTCGCAGCTCTCTCTTCCTCTCAAATAAGCTTGGTTTGTCGTCGGAGTCGTCATCGCCGGAAGCCGAAGTCGTCTCCCTGGGAAATCCTTGGAGTGGTGGTGGTGCGCAGTGGTTCAGAAGCGAAGATACGAAGTCGTCGTCGTCGGTATGGCCTCGAAAGCTCGATTAAGCTCACGTCGGGATGGAGTTTCGCGACCGCGACTCCATCCACCGCGACCGCGGCCGGGCAGAGACCCGCGACCCCGGCTGGGCGCGAAACCGCGATCGCGGTTATAAAACCGCGAGTGTGGTTTTGCCCAGCAAGGCCGCGATCGCGGCTATGCCATCTGTGACCGCGGCACTGGTCCTTTTCCCTCGTTTTGCTTCATCTTTTCATACCGTATCTAATTTAGGGTTTTGTTTTAAAACTCATCGTCGTCGTAGGCATCCGTGCTCAGATTCAAGTTTCCAGATCTCGAAACCCGATCTCTCGTTCGTCTAGACTAAGGCAAGTGGCGGTTCACTCTTGCTCATTATTCCATGTTTCCCTTGATTATCAATTATTTGATTGTTAATGAAGTTGTAATAAAGTTGTTGTTTTGTGTTTGGGAACAGATTTGATAAAATGATATGTTAAATTATGAATTTATAATAGGTTGTATATATTGCTAGAAACAACACTATTATATATTTCTATATGATATTACCGTAATGGATTTTGGTATGGATTTATATGTGAACTTACATGCTTAGTTAGCACGAGTATTTGTAGGAATGCTATGTACCTTGCGAGGTCTAGTCGTTTCTTTATAACTGATATTAGGAGGATTTTGCCCTAGTACTTCTGGTCATGACCGTACCCTTATTCCAGGGTAGGTGCACTTAGCTAGTGACAACATTCGGGATTCATTCCCAGAAATATCTCTCGTATCGAGGTGATGTGAATTAAAAGTTATAACGTGAATGTACGTTTTGGAATTAAATAAGATAAGTGCTTTTACGCACATAATTAATATACCCTCGGGCGAGGAGTACAACATGGAACCCGCTCGGACTCTTGTTAGAGTGAGTCTTCTTTCCAATCTGGATTCGCATTGTGCGGTGAGGTTGGTTGTGGACCCAAATAATCAAGGTCATTTTTATAAACTTGTGTGAAAACTTAACGTTCCCAAACAATTCTCATATTTTCCTATAAGACTCAATTCCGTTGGAGTCTTCTTTTCATTGCATGTCTTTTTCTATCATTCCGTGAAAGTTCCGGGTTATGTATCGTTCCTTCGGTTATTATTCGAGGGACAATAATGGTAAACGGTTACGATCACTTGAACCATTCTGTTTTCACCCTTGCATAGTCTTTCATTAGACTAACCAACTGGATTTTATTCCTTGCATGGTTGGCAAGTGTCATCCGTCCTATACGACACATTAGAGGTTGGTCCCCGACGTTTGAAGTAACCAATCGAAGAGAAGGCTTGCAGTTGAAGTTTGCGTTTTAAGAAGTAATATTTCCAAAGCGTGTATGTTTAATTTGAAATAAATGTAATACATAGTCATGTAATTAGGACTATTTTAAAAGAGTCTTCCGTTGTAATTTAAAAGTCTTCCGCTGTCACTATACTTTGTTGTAAAACCGTCATTCTCATTTTACGAGAGGAATCTTAATAAAAGGTTGAGTTTATTCATTTAAAATGTCTTCCGCTAATTATTCTTTCGTTATCTAATATTTATGTATTTATTTAAGCTTAATTGTTCCGATTAAAGCCTAGGGTGACTTTGGACATTAACGTCTGAGGTCACTGGCGTGTGGCACTACCGACGTAAGTCGGGGGTGTTACAATCCAATTGCAAGAAATCCTTGATACAAACATTCAACATGAAAAAGTCTATGGTAACCATGTGCAACCACTAGCAGCAACTAAAGTTGATGAACATGTTGAAATACAGAGACAATGTAAACGAATGTTAAAAAGCATGAGATGTTCATAATTAACGCGACAATGTTTATTATTAATAGTATCATGTTCCAAATCTGTGCATATTTTATAACCAACTGAACTATCATACATTCGATTGGATGCTAGAACAACGAGAACTTCTTTGATACAAATTTTCAAGAGGGAAAAGGTCTATGGCATCCAAGTACAAATAAGAAAAAGAATGTTCGCAAACTCATTTTACAATCCAAAGCAACCTAAATTGAATTTTTTTTATCAAAAACTCAGCAAGGTGAGATTCTACTCCATAAACATGACATTGCGAAATGGAAGCAACCAAAAATCAAGCTAATAATAAAACACAAACAAAACACGAAGTGTTTGAAACGAAAATCAGTACTGACATCCATGGCGTTTGGGAACGACGAACTCAACAAAAATAGATGAAATTTGAAGCCTAGATGAACAAATAAACAAGTTTTAAAGAAGAATCGAATTTTAATTTGAAGAGTCGAGTGCAAAACAATGACGATTCGCCAAAGAGAAGCTGCACATAGAGCTCGGGACAGAAGAAGCAATGGAGAATCTCAAAAAACACGCGCATGTTCTTAGCCGTTGATCACCAAAATTGGACGGTGCGGGATGATTCGTATTTCGTACAGTAACTTCCAAATGTACCCGATCCTAAATCTACATTATTGGAACCTTGACGTTCCCTCTGGTTTTGATGATGATAAACACCATTAGGTTTTATGGTTTTCATTGTTCCTATGAGTTGCAGGTTTTATGAAAGAATTAAGGAACAATAAAGAAGAGAAAGCAGAGGATTGCTAAGGAACGTTGTGAACACATGGAACTGTTACGCGGAAGCAAATTGAAGAATGAAGCGCGCGTATATTTCATATAAGGAAACTTTTATACATGGAAACATCATTTAAGGAACAATGCAGAATGCAGGAATTGCCAACTGTTACCAGGTGAAGACCGCTACATATGGAAACCATATTTGAAGATCTACTCGGAGAGAGAAGAGCTAAATAGCGTGTCTTAGGAAAGTTTTTACATGGAAACTATGTGATCATGAGCTGAATTGTTTAGTAGGAAAGAAAATCTTACACTGTTACCTTGTATAGAAACCGATAGATGTTTTAGGTATTTGGTAAGAAGATATTTGCTACCACTATAAGTAGATGAGTTTACCTTAGGGAAAGGTATCTCAACCATCACTAAGGAACCATACTAAAGAGCTATTGCAGTTGAGATCAAAGGTTCAAGGCAAGGTACGAACTAGTGTTGTGAGTACTTGCTTAGAGTCTTTATTGTGTTCTTGTGTTGTTACTAGTTGATTGCACTCAAAGTCTAGAAACCTAGGATCTGTGTGAGAATAGGTGGAGAGAAGACTTGTGAGATTGTACAACTTATTAATAATACAAGTACACATTTTGAAATCCTTCTAGGGTAACACCTAGAGGTAGAGGTTTTCTCTTTTCAACTGGTTGGTTGATAGAGTTTCCTCTCTAAGGAACTATCTTACTGTTACTACTGAATCTCTGTTATTTCCGCTGCCCAGGGAACAGTTTCACCATTCCCTGTTTAACACACTATGATTCAACAATTGGTATCAGAGCAGGTTCGCTCTAGACCGTGTGTTCTTTTCAGATTCAAAGGTAACAATGTCTTCAACTCACGAAGTCGGGATTGGGAACAACAAACCACCGTTCCTACCTATTGGTGGAAAGTTTCAACATTGGAAGGACCTCTTCACCGATTGGATGAAGAGTAACGACTACCAATGCTGGAAAGTCATTGAAGTTGGTGATGAGAAAGTTGTTGAAGAAGTACTCAAAGGAACAACACCTTGGAGTCAAGATGATTTCAGAATCATGGAGAAAAACTCTAAGGCTCGCATGTTTATCAACAACGCCCTTAGTGTTGAAGATGCTTCAAAGTTACAGTCTTGTGCAACCGCTAAAGACATGTGAGCTGCTTTGGAACAGATGTACATGGGGAGTTCCGATCTTAGAGAGATTGATCGCTTTCAAGCTAAGAAAGACTTCTATAACTTCTCCATGATTGATGGTGAGTCTGTTTCCTCTTACCAATCTAGATTTGAGGAAATTATGGCTCGAATTGTTTCTCATGAGGTCAAGGATGAAGAAATTCTTCCCAAGGATAAAGTTCTCATCATCATTGATAGACTTCCTCTAAGGCATAAGATGACCAAAGCTATTCTTAAAGAAAATCCCAAAACTCTCTCTCTTACACTTCATGAAGTGTTTGGAAAAATAAAAAAATACGATGAAGAAGATAAGTATGTGAAACCTAATGGTATAGCCTTGATGGTTGAAAAGGCTGTCAAGATGATATAAGACAATAAAGACGAAAACTTGGATGGTATAGATCCAGAAACTGCTCTTCTCACCAAGGCTATGCGTTCCCTCTATCGAAAGGGCAGATCTATCAGGAATGATGAGAATAATGGTGAGAAACGTGATCTCAAGGATGTTACATGCTACAATTGCAAAGACAAGGGTCACTATGCTAACAAGTGTCCCAAAGGGAACAACTCAGACAACACCAATGGTGACAATACTGGGAACGACAAGAAGAAAGCTTTCATTGCTGTCTGGGTGATGAGTATGCCAACTCTGATGATGACGAGCCAGAGGCATGGGGGAACAACATAATGTGTTCAATGACTCTGAAGTCATCAAGTGAAGAACAAGAGGTAGATCCTGAAACTTTCTTTGAA
This sequence comes from Rheum nobile, assembly GCA_027886185.1. Taxonomy (NCBI): domain Eukaryota; kingdom Viridiplantae; phylum Streptophyta; class Magnoliopsida; order Caryophyllales; family Polygonaceae; genus Rheum; species Rheum nobile. The sequence continues at coordinate 7,080,434 of WOAB01000028.1, read as the reverse complement.
TCTCTTGTCAATTTTGATAAAAAGTCCTTCATTTCACTTATCAAAAGCATGTATAATGAGAACCTTAAAACTCAAAATGACTTGAGTAATGCTGAGGATAAATGCATTAAATTGAATGAATCTTTATCTAGAATTGCTAGTTCCTCTGCTGTTCCTTGTGTTAAATGTGATGCTACTCGCAGGGAACTTGATCCTTCTAAGACAGAGAGGGAATTGTCTCATATGAAAGCTCAGATTAACAAGATTCACTCTATTCTAGTTGAGCAAAAGCTTAAGGAGGAAGAGATTACCTTTGTTGAGTCCAAGTATGGTGTGGGGTACAAAGGTGAAAAACAAGAGAGTGAGGAATATGAGTTAATCATTTATGAGCTTAGAGAATTGAAGGATAGGGATCTCGAGAACACCAAGGATAGGAACATGTACCTAGAAGAGCATGTGAAAACTTTGGAGAATGGGTTAAATGCAAACCAATCTTGGTACATAGGTCAACCTGCCCATAAATGTATCTCATACAATCCCAGGGAAACCTACCTAGTACACCTGACGTAGTTAGAGCCAAACAACGTAGGATTCCCGTTCCCAACCGTAAGTACACCTTGGAGGATTATTATAAGATCTGTTGGCATTGTGGGAACAATGGCCATGTTGTGAAAAACTGTGCTAAGAAGCAAAAGTTCACTGATGAGCACACTCAGCGAAGGAACAGTAGAAGTAATAATGTTGATTTGAATGATTATGATGCATCTCCTGATATGTGCCATGCTAAGCCTAGAGAATATCATTTTGTTTCTAAATGACCAGGTAAAGCTAAGCTTGCCTGGGTCACTAAACACTAACTCTCTCAATGCAAGATGAAGTGAGGGGGAACAACAGGTGGTTCATAGATAGCGCGTGCTCATGCCATATGACAGGAAATAGAGATCACCTTACCTCACTTCAACAACACTCTAGGGGAACTGTTTTCCTTGGAGATAAACGATGCAGAGAGATAGTGGGAACATGAGAAGCTGCTTTGAACTCAAACATCAAGATAAAAGAGGTTAGTTTGGTTCATCAACTTGGTTTCAATTTGTTAAGTGTAGCTCAGCTATGTGATCAAGGAGACAACGAGACTGTTCTCACGTCTCAAGATTGCTACGTAAGGAATAGAAAAATCAAGGAAATCGTGTTGAAGGGTGTCCGATTCAATGATGTGTACACTGTTGACACAACATTCAAGCCTTCAAGGGAATTGTGCTTTGCGTCCCTAGCTGAAGAGACGAAACTGTGGCACAGAAGGCTTGGACATGCTAATCTTCAACTCATTCATAAACTCCATAAGAAGGAACTGGTTCGAGGTCTTCCAAATGTCAAACCTGAGTTCCATGGAGTTTGTGAAGCCTGTGCAAGAGGGAAGCAAACACGTTCCTCTTTCAAGAGCAAACCTGATGTCACTACTTCTCGTCCTCTGGAACTGATCCATATGGATCTCTGTGGTCCCATGAGGATAAGAAGTCATGCAGGAAACAAGTATGTGTTTGTTATTGTTGATGATTATTCTAGATTTACATGGACAATCTTTCTCTTTTCCAAGGAACAGGTATTCGAGACATTTGAGTCTTTCATCAAGGGTGTGGAGACCAATTTGGGACAAAAGCTAAGCGCCATTCGATCCGACCATGGAATGGAGTTTGAGAATGCAATGTTCCTTGATTACTACAAGGAACATGGCATTTCTCATAACTTCTCGGCTCCTAGGACACCACAACAAAATGGAGTGGTTGAAAGAAAGAACAAGACATTGGAGGACATGGCTAGAACAATGCTCATAGCAAGCAACATTCCTCGAATATTCTGGGCTGAAGCAATCAACACTTCATGCTATATCCTTAATCGTGTCATGCTTAGACCCTTGCTCAATAAAATTGCCTATGAACCAATCAGGGACCGCAAGCCCAATGTTTCCCACTTGCTTGCTTTTGGTTGCATGTGTTACATTCACAACAATGGAAAAGATAACTTGGGAAAGTTTGATCCAAGGAGTGATGAAGGAATCTTTATGGGATATGCTAATACAAGTAAAGCTTACAAAGTCTACAATAAGAGAATCTAGAAGATTGAAGAGAGCATTCATGTTGTCTTTGATGAACACTCAAAAGCCGTGAGTGATGATTCCAACACACTGTTCCCTGATAATCACTTTCCACGCGTGCAACGAGAAGACTCAGATGATGATGGTGATGATGGGATTCACCGTGGTAATCCACGTACAGGGAACAATGCCCCCAATGCTGGTGGGAGTACTACTGGTTCTTTCGGAGTTACCACAAACAATGGCGATGCTAATACCACTACTATACCAGCGCCTGATGTTCCCACAACATCCACTCAAGTCATAGATGCTGATGTCACTATTGTTCCCAATGGAACTCCTGGTGGTGATACTTTGGATGCACATCTCGTGCAAGATGGTCAAGAGAGTGATGTTGTGGTAACAGTTACTGAGGAAGAATCTACGGATGCTGTTATAGGAACTGTCCCTGACGTAGCTACTTCGGATGCTGCTGATGTTCCTCTTTCCTCATCCTCGATTGCGATAACTAATGCTGTTCTTTCTCCTATTCCTCCGCTTCCTGTTTCCAAAAGCTCCAGGATTCAAAAGAGTCATCCAATTGATGCTCTTCTCACACCGTTTGAACAAAGAGGTTCACGTTCCCAACTACACAACTTTTGTGCTTTCTTTGCCTTTATTTCATTTGTGGAGCCAAAAACTATCAAAGAGGCATTGAAAGAGCCAGATTGGATCGTTGCTATGCAAGAAGGCTGCACCAATTTTAGAGGAACAAAGTATGGAGACTAGTTCCCCTACCCAAGAAGAAGCATGCTATTGGCACTCGCTGGGTATTCAGGAACAAGCTTGATGACTCTGGAACCATGACAAGGAACAAAGCAAGACTGGTTGCTCAAGGCTACAACCAACAAGAAGGGATAGACTATGATGAGACATATGCTCTAGTAGCTCGCATCGAAGCCATTCGACTTCTCATCGCTTATGTTGCCTTCAAAGGTTTCACATTGTATCAAATGGATGTCTAAACAGCCTTTCTCAATGGCTATCTTCAAGAGGAAGTATATGTGAAACAACCCCCTAGCTTTGAAGACGTAGATCGTCCTGACCATGTGTATGCACTGGACAAGGCAATGTATTGGCTTAAGCAAGCACCTCGTGCTTGGTATGACAGACTGGCACAATTCCTCCTCTCCAATGGATATAGACGTGGTGCGATCGACAAAACTCTATTCCTCTTGGAACATAAAAATTTGAATGGCAAAGATGTGGATGCTATAATGTATAGAAGAATGATTGGGTCATTACTCTATCTAACGGCAAGTAGGCCATATATTATGTTTAGTGTGTGTCTTTGTGCTAGATTTCAGGCAAACCCTAAGGAGTCACACCTAACTAAAGTCAAATGGATCCTGCGGTACTTAAAAGGGAACGATCATCTCTGCCTTTGGTATCCAAGGAACAGTGGGTTTGAACTTGTGGGTTTCACTGATGCTGATTTTGCAGAACACTTAGTGGATCACAAAAGCACTTCAGGGATGACACAGTTCCTTGGCCCATGTCTTGTCTCTTGGGCATCAAAGAAGCAAAATTATATTGCTCTTTCCACCGCCGAAGCTGAGTACGTAGCTGTTGCATCGTGTTGTGCCCAAGTATTGTGGCTCAAACAATAATTGTAGGATTTTGGTATGTCTCTTGGCATCGTTCCGATTATGTGTTAAAATACTAGTGCTATCAACATCTCTAAAAATCTTGTTCATCACTCACGTACTAAGCATATTGATATTCGTCATCATTTTCTTCGTGATAATGTTGAGAAAATTTTCATTAGAATGGATCATTGCAGGACATAAGATCAAGTTGCTGATATCTTCACTAAAGCACTGGATAGAAAACCCTTTGAGCATTTGAGAATGCTCCTTCGGATGATCTCTCTAAACTGAGGAACTCACTATCCACTATTCCCTCCATGATTGGCTAGATTGATCAATTTTAATCAAGGAACATTTTCTGTGTTGCTTATTAATTGCAAAATTTAGTTTATTATATCTTGTTATGTGCTATGTGTTACATGATATCATGATTACTTACAACTTCTATTCTTGATCATTTGTGCTTCAGGGTTACATGATAACATCTTATTTCATGCCCAAAGCAACCAATTTGATTATCTACACCCCCCATTACAAGCCAAAATGATAATTGGTTGCATTGTCGTCCCAAGCCTGGATCCAGGTAAACGTTTCCTATGAACCTTTCTTTGTTTACCAAATTTTAATGGGAATCATTATCTGGATCGTCTTTGTTCCCTACCTTTATTTTTGTTTGGATATATCTTTGCAATTTTGTGTGAACCCAATTTAAGTATCCAAACTAGCCTTTCTATCCACTCAAGTATCTCAGAGTCGTCTTGATGAAGCTTTGCCTAAGGGGTAATTGAGACAGGAACAATAGACATGAACAGTGTGTTGAACGTTGAGATTTGAAGGTGAACGTTGCTCTCTGCGACGCTTAAATTGAACGCTGATTTGATAGCTCTACAGCGAGGAACGGCTAGTTTTACGAGAAACGAGAGAAAGTGAGCCGTTACCTGAAGAGAGAGAAAAGATTTGATTGCAGGCTGTATGATATCAATGACGATATTTTTGGTAAGTCAATCCTTAATTTTCCATAATTACCTTCTTCCAATATCTCACCCCTTCTATAAATATTCATTTCCTTCTTCAATCCAATTTACCCTACTCTCTCTCTTCCTAATTCTCTCTTGCTCTCTACAATTCTCTCTTTGCTTTCTACCGTCTTCAACCCTAATTACCCATAATCTCTCATTTCTCAAACACAACCATAACCAAAATGTCTACCACAACCTCTTCCTATGCCCCTGCCATTGATTTCTCCGGCTTCACCGAGGAGCAACTGGCTGCGCTCAAGCAATCTATTGAGGCACAACAGGCTGCGAGAACTCCAACCTCTAAGGAAGCCACCTCCATTGCTGCCGTGGTGAAAATAGCCAAAGAGGCAACATCCTTTATCGCCGAACTTCAGAAGGAACAACCTCAAGAAATAGTGGCATCCAGGGAACTGGTGGCTGTCACTGATCAAGAGGTCAACTCCCCTCCTAAGACAAAAGAGGATGACGAGGATGAGCCATGGCCGAGGTGGAAGGTGAATTAGGTCTTTGCCCTCTTGAAGCTGTTGAGCCCAGTCGCAAGCGCAAACACACCATCGGTTTTGAGGATGATGAGGAAGAACCTGATGTTGAGATTACTGGGGAACAACGAGTGTCCACTGGTTTTTCAACTCCGACAAAGTCTGCCGCCGGTGAGACCACTCCAGGCCCCTTGAAGGGACGCTTGCGGTCGGCTAAGAAAACCGAGGTCAAGAAAACCAAGGCGAAGAAAACTGAGTCCAAAAAGAAAGCGAAGGTGGAGGAACAGTCCGTCGAAGGGAAAAATATCCTTCCCCACCTCTTAATTCCTGAAGGGTTCTTTGCTGAAAATGATTTTGAGGACGTCTTGGAGAGGCTTAAATTTCAAGGTTGGGAACATCTTTTCTCAAACCGCGTCATGGTCAATCCTGACCAAGTCCGCGAGTTCTACCGTTTCTTCCAACTCAACACCTCCTCCACCATGGTGGGAACATCATCTATCAATGGGGAAGATTTGTCATTCACTGTGTCGACAGTCGCTCGACTGCTGGGTGTCTCTGCTGAAGGGTACTGTGAAGTTCCTGGCGAAAAGATTATTGATGCTCAGAAGAAGGCCAAGGAGGCTAGTGCTCAGAGGCTCTTTAAGTCCACATCTGGACCCACTCATGTGTCTACACTCACTATGCCTCAACGAATAGCGCATCATATCATTATGAAGGTTGTCGTTCCTAGGCAAGAGAAGAGGAACACGATCACTGCCACCGATCTGCTGCTGCTGGATAGATTTTGGCACAAGGAGAAAATTGACCTTCCTAGGGTCATTCTACAACACATGGCGAAGTGCAGTGCCAAGACTCACTCCCTAGCCTACCCGCACGTCATCAAGCTTATTCTACAAGCAAATGGGGCTTACATAGCAAAATGGGAAGTTCTCATGGTTACCGAGCTGGATATGGTGAATGTGAATAAGATGAAGTATTAGGGAGATGACAAGGGAACTCTGCATGTGTCCGAGATTTTGAAGCGCGAAGCTGGTGAGGGAACTTCGAGAGGCGGCTCTGTGCAATGCCAAATGTTGGCTGAGCTGCGCGAGATAAAGAATATTTTGCCGTTGCTTCTTGAACATTTTCTCCAAAAGGACAAAGACCAGAAGGAGGATTCTGAGTCTTGAGTGGAACCCCTTTTCTTTCCTAGCCCGTCTTTCCTATTTCTCTTGAATGTCTTATGTTATCTTGTTTCCTTGCTTGCTCTTTGATCTTTTGTGTTGTTTGTCAAGTTGTCTATGATTTTGTGTAATCACTTCCGTGCTCGATCATTGAACTTTACTTTGCCATTAATTTGCTACAATAGTCCTATTGTTCCCTTGTTTATCTTTTGATCTTTTGATGATGCCAAAAGGGGGAAGTGTGGAAAAATGTGCAAAGAACTCAGTAAAGAGAGGTAACAGTATTATTGTTCCTAATTCTCTATGAATTTTTGAACGATGCTAGTGCTGAGGAGGAACGATGATGTAACTTGAAGGTATGAACTGGTTTGATTCATTGGACATAAAATCTCACTTAACAATTTATCTTAGATGCATGATGATTTATGTGTTTCTGCTTATTACTCTTTGTTTTGATTGAGCAAATTTTGAATGGGTTTGTCATCATCAAAAAGGGGGAAATTTTTGGAACCTTGACGTTTCATCTGGTTTTGATGATGATAAACACCATTAGGTTTTATGGTTTTCATTGTTCCTATGAGTTTCAGGTTTTATGAAAGAATTAGGGAACAATGAAGAAGAGAAAGCAGAGGATTGCTAAGGAATGTTGTGAACACATGGAACTGTTACGCGGAAGCAAATTGAAGAATGAAGCGCGCGTATATTTCATATAAGAAAACTTGTATACATGGAAACAACATTTAAGGAACAATGCAGAATGCAGGAATTGCCAGCTATTACCAGGTGAAGACCGCTACATATGGAAACCATATTTGAAGATCTATTCGGAGAGAGAAGAGCTAAATAGCGTGTCTTAGGAAAGTTTTTACATGGAAACTAAGTGATCATGAACATCATATCACCATGACTGATTCTGGAATCCCCGTGGTCATCGTCAACGACCAAACCCAAATCGATGCCCTGGTCGGAAACCAAACTGAAGCACATGTCGACCACCAAACCGAGGATCTGACCACCAGTCTTCCCATCCCAGTCGACCAAATCCAAGAGCTAGCAAAAAACTTGAGCGCCCTCCAAGAGAAACTAGCCCAACAACGCCTAAGGACCGAGGCCCTAAGCACCCAATCTAAATTCGATATCGCGCGATTAACTGATGAAAATGAGCTCTTGAAATCTCAGGTATATTCAGCCGCATCGGCCCCAAGAGGATCGAGGCGCACCGTCAATACTGAGGGCCTCCAAACACGCCTTAACATGGAAAGAGCGATCACGACTCCCATGGTACCATTGACGCAAAACGTCACTTATCCCACTAGTATGTTTCAAACTCCCCCTATTAATACATTCACGACTAACATTCCTACTATTGTAACTGAGTCCGCCGAGACTCGAGTAGTCCCTCCACAGGTCGCCGCTCATACAACAACCCGTCGACGAGCGCATGAGAACTCTGGATGATCACATTGCCAAGACTCCAGGACTCCCACAACCGATCAAAAAGGAAACGGTCGACGGATACGAGGACTCGTCCTTTGTAGAGGCGATTGCACACGTCGAAATTCCGAAGAAGTTCAACGTCCCAAACATGCCCAACTACGATGAGACTGGGGACCCCGACGACCATATCTCCATTTACAAACAAAAATTAATGATTATCTCTATTCCAAGACGAAACCGCGAAGCGGTCATATGCAAGAGCTTTGGCATGACCCTTGCGGGACCCGCACTAACCTAGCTCATGCATCTGCCTCAGGGTTCAATCGCGCCGTTCGCTGATCTGGTCAATTCATTCAAAATCCAATTCGCCAACAACAGGAGATTAGAAAAACAATCAAGTGACCTATACAGGATCATACAAAGGTACGGTGAGCCGTTAATGGATTATCTTAACAGGTACAACAAAGAGAAGGTTGCAATCCCGCATTGCGACGTTCCAGCGTCTATTGAAGCCTTCCGCCGGGGACTAATCAGAGGCAGCGAACTCTATCGCGAGTTGACTATATGCCCGTGTCGGAGCTTTGAAGATGTACATGCCAAAACCATGGCCCAAGTCAGGCTGGAGGAAGACGATGAACCTACGAAAGCATACAAGAGCCCAGATCGAGTCGATCGAAGGTCATCCTTGGATCATCGACGCAACAGGCGACATCAACCATATCCCAAGAGACGAATCAACCAGGGTCAGCTAAACAACTCTTATGACAGGAACCAAGACTGGAAGAACAACCCGACTCTACCCCCGAAGGTCCACTCTTATAACTTCAACATTTTCGTGTCGGAACTCGTCAAGAGTTTCAATAGATATGGAAAAGACGTAAGATGGCCCCAAATGAGCGACAACCCGGACTCCAAGAAAGACATGAGCAGATGGTGCGAGTTCCATGGAGATCATGATCACACGACAGATGAGTGCATCGCACTATACAAGAAGGTTGCAAGGCTCCTCGCACATGGACTCTTACGCGTCGTCATCTCCGATAAGGCAAAATCCACTCTGGAACGAAGGGACCAGGTAATAACCGATCGAGCCTCATCTCTAGTACATACAAAAAATATTAACACCATCTCAAGAGGGTCAGACGTGTGTGGAAACACATACTCGGCCGCAAAGAGATATGCCAAAGAAAGCAAGGGCGACAGACCGGCCCGATCGGAGATGAGACGACCACGGATAGGAGACGCGCCTATATCATCACCTTTGACGACTCCGAAGCCGAAGAACTAGGCGAACACCTTGACGGTCTGGTAATTTCTTTGTCAATTGGTAACTGTCTCATACGTCGAGTACTGATCGACATAGGTAGCTCGACAAACTTGTTAACACTCGACGCTCAGAAAGGTATAGGTCTAAGCGAGGATGATCTAACCCAAAATTTGACTCCACTGGTCGACTTCAGCGGGGAAGTCAGACATACCCTTGGCAAAATAGTGTTAACAACGTATGTTGGCGGCATCAACCAACAGGTAAAATTCTTAGTGCTCGATTGCCCGTCATCTTATAATGCGATCCTTGATAGACCCTAGATACACGCCATGAAAGTTGTACCGTCCACTTATCATCAAACTTTCAAGTTCCCGACAAAGTGGGGGTATAGGAAATAAAAGGCGACCATCGAGCTTCCAAGGAGTGCTATGTCACATCAATGAAAGAGGCAGTCGAACGACAATCAGCATAACAACTACAGGTCGGCGAAAGGACCAAATGATGCGTGGAACCAGAAATGGAACAACTAGATGAGATTATATTGGACCCTTCAAAGCCAAACCAGACGGTAAGGGTCGGGTTAGATTTAAATGACTCGACCAAAGCTAGCCAGGTAGAATTCTTACGATCCAATGTCGATTGCTTCGCGTGGTCGCATGAAGATATTGTAGGAATCTCACTCGACGTTATTACTCACAAGCTAAACGTAGATCCATCTTATCCTCCAATCAAACAGAAAAGAAGGAAATTCGCACCAAAGCAAAACAGGATCGTAGACGATGAGGTCAGAAACTTACTAGAGACATGTAAAATCTGGGAGGTCAAGTTTCCAAAATGGCTAGCAAACGTCGTCGTAGTGCAAAAGAAAAATGGTAAGTGGAGGGTCTGCATCGACTTTACAGATCTAAATAAGGCATGCCCCAAAGATTCCTTCCCCTTACCACACATTGACGCAATGGTCAACGTGACCGCAGGCCACGAGATGCTCACATTCATGGATGCGTTCAGTGGGTACAACCAGATCCTAATGGACCCAGAAGACTAAGAAAACATGGCCTTCATAACAGGTCAAGGTATGTATTGCTACAAAGTAATGCCTTTTGGACTAAAAAATACAAGGGCAACGTATCAACGACTAGTCAACAAGATGTTTAAAGACCAGATTGGGGACATTATGGAAGTATACATAGACGATATGCTGGTCAAATCGAAAGAAGCCCAAGATCACATCGAACACCTGAAAGAAGAATTTGAAGTATTGAAAGGGTACAACATAAAATTAAACCCTACTAAATGCTCTTTTGGAGTGTCCTCGGGTAAATTCCTAGGGTACATGGTAACCCAAAGAGGGATAGAGGCCATCCCGGAGCAAATCAAAGCAATCGTCGACTTGAGATCCCCTAGATGCATCAAAGACGTTCAGAAGCTAACATGACGAATAGCAGCACTCAACAGATTCATATTGAAATCCTTGAACAAATGTAAGCTCTTTTATGAGGCAATGAAAAAGAACAAGTCATTCGAATGGACGACAGCTCATGAGCAAGCCTTCCAAGACTTAAAGACATACCTCGCGAGTCCGTTGCTACTAGCAAAACCAAAAGACGACAAACCACTACCACTATACCTAGCAGTGTCAAACTCATCAGTTAGTGCAGTCTTGACAAGAGAAAAAGATGGAAAGCAATCCCCAGTCTACTACGTAAGTCGCTCCTTGCTCCTAGCGGAAACCAGGTACACGTCACTTGAAAAACTAGTCTTGGCCTTAGTAATGGCATCGAACAAACTCATACCTTATTTAGAATCACATGTTATTATTGTACGGACTAACCATCCCATGAAAGCCATCATGAGGAAACTAGAGTTCACAAGTCGAATGACAAAGCAATACACTTAAGTGATTTCAACATCGAATACGAACCAAGGACAACAATCAAGTCTCAAGCTTTGGCAGACCTTGTGGCTGATTTCAGTCCTACATTGGAACAAGAAGCCGCAAGGGAAACCACTCAGCTGACGACTGAAGAAGACAGGGGCACATGGCAACTCCATACAGATGGAGCGTCGAACGCAAGGGGAGTCGGCCTAGGGGTTGTACTAAAATCCCCACAAGGGGACCATATAGCCCAAGCTGTAAGATGTGAATGGGACGCTACTAATAATGAAGCAGAGTACGAGGCACTCATATTCAGACTAACGCTTGCGCAAGACCTCGCGATCCAAAACATCGAAGTGGTATGCGACTATCTTCTAATCGTCAACCTGGTACAATGCTCATACATCGCTAAAGACGACATAATGATGGCCTACCTAGACGTTGTAAAAAAACTGGCAGAAAAATTCCAGAATTTCACCACCATGCAAGTCTCACGCAACCTCAACGCTCAAGCTGATGCCCTATCAAACCTCGGATCGGCCTTACACCAACTACTTCCACAACATCCCCCTAGCACACGTCACGACTCCAGCAGTTCCCAAAGTCCACAAAGCAGCTAACAACGATGACACTCGAAAAACAGACAATACACCCTTAGAAGAAGCAGTCTCAATGAAAGTAGGTGACAACATCGAGGATGACATCATAAACAATCAAGATGACTGGACTATGCCCTACATTAAATGGCTACAAGACGGCGTGCTCCCAATAGACAAAGGAGAAGCCAAAAGACTAAAGGTACAAGCACTAACCTTCGATCTAAAAGATAATGTCTTGTTCAAACGATATGTCACAGGATTATACGTACAATGCTTAAAGGCGGTCGAAGTTGAAGGTTTCCTACAATCCTTACACGACGGAGAATGCGGAAACCATACCGGAGGATGTAGCTTGTCTGGTAAAGCCTTAAGGATGGCATACTACTGGCAGACAATGAACATAGACGCAATAGAATACGTAAAGAAGTGCGATGCCTGTCAACGACACGCGCCCATTGCTCACCAACCATCAGAATTACTCCACCCAACGCTAGCACTCTGGCCATTCATGAGATGGGGATGGATATTGTCGAGAAATTACCACCAGCATCAGGGCAACGCGTCTTCTTTCTCGCCATGACCGATTTCTTTTATAAATGGATTGAAGCCGAAGCATATTGAGAGGTAAAAGACAAACACGTCATCTCATTCATAAATCATAACATCATATGCAGATTCGGCGTACCATCATAAATAGTATGCAACAATGGCTCCTAATTCATTAGTAACAAGACGCGAGCCTTTTGCAAGCAATGGAGCATCAATTTGATCACGTCCATACCCCAGTAACAAAATCATCATAAACAACCTCAAGAAACGTCTCACGGGAGCAAAAGGAAAATGGGCGGAACAACTTCCCCTAATACTTTGGTCTGACAGGACCACCCCGAAGAACGCGATTAGACAATCACCCTTCTCTTTGGTGTACGGAAATAAGGCAGTCATACCCGCCGATCTACTCATCCCAACATCCAGGTATGGCCTACAAACCTCAAAACAAAACAATATCGAGTTGTCTCACAACTTAGACACGACAGATGAAATCAGGGAGAAGGCTAAGATACGAATGGTAAGGTATCAACAACAAGTCGCAAGAAGCTACAACAAGAACATCTGCGTCAAAGTTTTCAAGGTAAGAGAATGGGTCCTAAGGAAAGTATTCCAAAATACTAGAAACCCAACCGACGGAAAACTCGCACCCCAATGGAAAGGACCATATCTCGTTAAGGAGATCGCTGGTCAAGGAGCATATCGACTTGAGACAAAAGATGGTTAGCCAATCCCACAAAGTTGGAACGCAACCCATCTAAAGTTGTATCACTCTAAAACCCTATACTTTGCTTTCAGTTCATATTTATTCGATTATATTCATTCGATCACTTACTGAGTTAAACATCGGAGGGCTATTGGGCTCACACCCAACGGTCACCCCTTGATCTTTTCCTTTTTAAAACGTTTTAGACAAAAACGCAACGGGAGGCCTCAAGACAGAATCTAGTTGATCAACACAAGAAAACACTATCATAAAAAATGCTTACACGTTACACGATTGATCGGTACACATGGAGTATAGGAACAATACAAACACATCCTTATAGGATTTGTCCTAACGCTACAAAGGTACACGTCCTATTGAAATACAAACACATTCCTCCTTGGAACTACACGACATGTCATACAAACTAACAATTACAAGTCTACATGACCGAAACCACACGATTCAACCACAAAGCGACCGACGAGTCCACTTGTAAAACAGAAAACAACACACAAGGTATGCAAATACCAAAGCATTCATATTAAATATGAGGCCCGCGATGGTGGAAGGGTCGCCAAAACTATTATCCATCCCATCTCTGCGATGGGGCATAACATTCACGAGACAAAGTACCATAATGTTTACGCATCAACACACGACGCAAGAAATACCAACATTGTCAAGATACACAACCCATAAAACAAATCAAGATTCACCTGACTTCTCGACGACATTTGTAGGGACGGACTTTTGATCCTTCGGTACAAGAGAAGTCGTCTCTAGCATATCCTCGACAACGGCCTTGTTCGTCTCGAGATCACCTCCACCCCTATGCTCTTCTTCGCCCAGGCCAATGATCTTAAAGAGCTCAGCACCGGGGTTCCCGTCAGGGTAAAGGAGCTCCATATTCACCCTCTCGTTGTCCATACTCCAAGTCGAATGGTCCCCAATAGCATACTCTTCAATCATCTCTATACGGGACTTGAGGCAGTAGTAAGCACCGACGTCACTTGCAATATGTGTATCCTTCACTTGGAGTTCCTCGACACTGCTCTTAAGCTCCTCGACGCGAGCCTGAGCCTCCTACAATTCTTGTCAGCCTGGGCGAGCTTGCTCTCGGCCATCTTTACATGACTGTTAGCAACAACAAGCTAGGTCTTGACATGAGCAGCGCGCTTGTCGGCCCGATCACTAAGATCCTTCACTGTCGAGAAGGCCACCAAAGAATACTGAAGCAACTGCATATCCAAGGAATAAGATTATGTATTCACTCATTGTAAAAAAAGCATTTACACCTACCTTCCAAGACAAAATACCCGCCTCGTCAATACATTCAATTGGATGGAGGTCCCCGATCTCTTTCTTGGCAGTGGGGTCCTGGATATAGAGGAGGTCGCTCATGGACCTATCTTCGAGGTCAACCCTCACCGGTTCGGCAGCCATGATCGCCTTCCTCTTTGCCTCAGACGTCTTAGACGATGGCGAATCAAGAGAGATGTATTTGGCCGGGGCAGACGCCTTCGCGGCCAAAATCTTCTATTCCAAAAGGCTCTTCCCCGAAAGACGTGCGCTTGATCTCTCACCGCGAGACGCTATCAGGTAAGCACAACACAATAAGCATACGACTAGTCCAAAAACCACTCAAACACATACCTGTAGGAATTAACAGGTGCCTTTGGTCAGAGAAGTTGAGGGTGTCAACATGTTAAAGGGATTGGACGTCAGGGAGTTAACGTTCCCAAAGGACCTCTGCGCTTCAGGAAGAGAGAGCAAAACCTGAGTTATCGCTTCAAAATCAGAATCTTCAAACTCCTCTGGGTCGGGAACTAAAATAAGAAACATGTGAGCAAAAGTTAAGAAGGCGTCCAACAAAAAACCTAAAAGGACAAATACTATACCTGACGTCCTTCAATCGTCCAACAGGAAGGAACAGTCGACGCCCCCCTCAAGCGATTTTCGTTCAACTAAGAAGAAGCGAGATCTCCACCCGCGATCATTAACATTGAGGTTCAATGCGATCGGCAACCTATTTTGTCGAAGGCGTAATTGAAATCTAGGGGACCCTCGAGTGCTCAGAGCGTCGAAATCAAATTCAACGTCGACACCAGAACTAAAAAATCGACTACTCTCAAAAGACACCATGCATGTGACATGACTTAACAAGAAGCGAGATTCAAAACGGCTAAGAAATTACGGACAAGGTTTGCAAAAGGGAAAGAGTGCCCAATCCTAATAAGAAACTCGAAAAAACAAACCCAACCTTCCTGACGCCAGTCGGCGCGTTCATGAGGACGTGGGAGATGCGCCACCGTCCCGGCAGGAAACTGCCCAACTTCCAGGATCCTATCCAATTCCGGTTGAGTCAGAGTCTCGGCCAAAGAATCCTCTAGACTCAAGAGCTCTAGGGGGGCAAAGTCATCGTCTTCCTCGCTGGGGCTGCATGACGCGACCCGACTCTTTTTGGATCTTGAGAATGCCATGTAAGAACAAGAAAGAGTAACAGTAAAAATTCAAACTTTTACCTTGAAAAAAGAGAGTTTTTACAGAAGGGAAAGGCTGTGGGAGACGAGATAGAGACGCAGTCTATTTAAGAAGGTGAAACCGCTAGATACTCGATCAATATATTGGTCCAATCAGAGGACGCCACATCTCCCTAACGTCTACAAGAAAATCGGAGGAGAAGATTATGCAAGGAGAGAGAGTGGAAAAGTAAATTGTCCCATCAACCGTCGTTTCAGCCCGGTTTACTTTTCGGGCAATTGCTGGCCCAGTATCCCAATGAGGATAGAAAATTTGAAGACCAAGGTGGAGACGAGGAGGAGGCTATGAGACGTTGAGGCTGATAGAGAAGAATTCAGATGACTAACAAGACGTCAACAACTCCCGCGATTCTCGAAAGATTTTACTGCATTAATTGTGTAATTAGTATAATTACCGTTTGATTTGTTATGTAACACACACATTACACTCATCCTGGCAAGATAGAATACCATTGTAATTTCCTTGGCATTAATCAAAGCAAAGAGTTTCTCTTCATCAAGCTTTTTGTTTGAACATCTAGACGATCGACGACAAAATCATTCGCCTCGCTAGTCTTCTTGTCAAAAGGAGATAAGCTCGTTCTCATCTTTTCAATTTCATTCATTTCTTTATTAATTGATTTGGATTATCTCGATCTCTTTGTTGTCTAGTTACTCCATTTAAGGCAATTTAGGTCGATTCAATATTTTTGCCCCAAAACATATATAACTATCTAATTAATTTTAGGAAAACTCCACATGATGTCCCTAATTAAGGTATTGCAAATTGTACGTTAAGCTGGTGTTTTCCAAATTTTGCTTGATACCCTTGAGGTCTTGTAGATTTTGACTGATATCCGAAGTTTTTCTAAATTATACGTCATGCCCTTGTGATATTGCAAATTCTAGTTGATTTCCAAAGTGTTTCCAAATTCTATATGTAGCCATTAGGGTTCACGAGTTTCACCCGCTATCATGATGTATTTAAATGGCAATATCAGTAAGTTAATTATATTTTTTATTAGAAAGTTATGTAATGAAAAATGCATTGGTGATTTTAGTGTCATCGGTCATT
Organism: Rheum nobile; assembly: GCA_027886185.1. NCBI lineage: Eukaryota > Viridiplantae > Streptophyta > Magnoliopsida > Caryophyllales > Polygonaceae > Rheum > Rheum nobile. Next base: position 7,064,043 of record WOAB01000028.1, on the reverse strand, counting down.
TAGTGCGATTGGGGTTCCCTCAAGACATATGGGATTTGGTTAGCTTTACTCGGGTTTGGGAGGTGCGGGGTACACAACCGTATGCACACTCGAACCTGAGGCCACTAATGTCATACTTCACGAATTAGTACGACATTATAAAACGTTTTGAGGAATGAAATGCACGGACCATACGGTTTTCTAGAGCAAAATTTCAATAAGTTTGGAGAGTTCATTGTCCGAGAAGGGCTCCGTCGCTTTGGGTGCACGGACTGTGCCCTGCTATCGGCAAAAACGTTGTGCACCATGCATGTTGCAATGCACGGTCCGTACGGTTTTGGCACATACTATGCGCTTCGATTTTGGTGCGGTTTTAATCGATTTTAACCGCTCCGACCGACATGTAACCGATTTGTGGATGCTGGGCCGACCCTTATCCTATATAAGGGTGTGTTGGGGGCAGGTTTTGGGCTAAGAGATTCATTTTTATGTGTCATTTTACATCAAAAAACCGAAAAAAACTCTAAGTATGCTCTTGTGATTCTTTCCTTGAACTAGAGAGGTTCGATTGTCTTATCCCGGAACGGAGATCGTGTAACCCTAAGGCATCATAAAAGGGTAGAATTACTTTTTTTTTAAATTGTCTCGCACGATTCACTCGATTTCCAAGTATCGACCGAAGTTTGATCATCTACAACACCCTGATTTACAACAAAATGGTGTTTTGTACACATTTTCTAAAAAGTTGTAAAGTGCGATGGCAATATGAAAATATGACAATTTTTTGTTTTTTCTGGAAAATGACTTAAAATGGTGATTTTATGGAATAAGTAAAAAATATAACTTTTTTGGTAAGAAGTTAAAAAACGGTTGAAAACTAGCCAACATGTGACCGATTCAATATGTGAAAAAAGGGTTGAGATCCAGTGAGGATGGGAAGGGAGGAGAGGAATGAGGACGCATAAGAGCCGTCGGATGGGAATGAAACGAAGCGCCCAAACCGCGTTTCAAAAGTTTGGCAAAAAACAGGCACGACCAAATTATTCGCGAAAAAAGACGGATTATCGTGCACATGAAGTGTAGATTTGTGTGCATGCCAAATACATTGTTGTGTGCATGCCAAATATACTACCGTGTGCATGTGAAATACATTGTTACGCGAACACATAAAATGAGTGCGTTTTAATGGAATAAACAAAACTTGTGCACATGAAAATATGATTGTGTGCATGCGAAGTATACTACAGTATGCATGCGAAGTATACTGTCGTGTGCATGTGAAAATGGCTCGTTTGTGCATACGAAATGCACTACGTGCTATGTGTGCATGCATGTGAAACAACGCATGTGTGCATATGAAACAAGGTGTGCAGATGTATAAAGTCCTACAAATATAGCATGTGTGCACATGAAAATAGTATATGTGTGCATGCAAAAATGACCCAAAAGGGTGTACGAACTAACATGTGTGCATACGTATGAAAACAAACGTAAATAACCTACCCGTGCATACGGAAATGACATGCGTGTGCACATGAAAACAATGTGTGTCTGCATGCAGAACAACGTATGTGTGCATACGTGATAAACACTACTTTGTAGGGCTTAACTAAGAGTTATTAGAGGGTTTTATTGGTGTCATTCGGGTAGATTTAGACACATTCATGTGTATGGCGTTTGAGGGCAAAGTTTGGTGTTTTTGGAAGTGTTTGAGCTATCTTGGATATCATAGGAGACACTGAGGAAGGAAGCCACCAAGATAAGACGCCAAGGAAGTGAAGAGGAGAGGTTAGGAGGCGAAGCCAAGGAGTAAAGGCCGAGGATTAACCGCGACCGCGGGCAAGGGTGCCACATTCGCGGTTCCTCGAGGCAAATCGAGAATTATCTACAGGCGCGGAGAAGTGTGAAGAGCGCGGAGCCACAAGGGGCCGCGATCGCGGTCCATGGGCCGCGATCGCGGGTCATCAATGCAGGAAGTTCGGACTTTTCCCGAATCTATCTTTTCTGTTTTCTTTTCTTATTTTCTCATTTTATTCCGTTTCTTTTCTTATTGGGCTAGGTCATTTGTTAGAAGCCCTATATATACTCTCTTTAGCATTAGGTTTGAGAGTTTGCCATTCTAGAGTTTCATTTCATCGTTGCCACTTTTCATACTTTTGAAGTTCACCATGTTTATGAGGAGCTAAGCCTCTTTTGCTTAGTCCGGTAATGGAAGCATAAGTTTATTCATCTGGTTGTGAGGTTTTGTTCCTATCTATCTTATCCTATTGAGTTATATCTTTTCTCTTGTGCAAATTCTTATTTGGATGTTTGTTGGTTTATCTAGATTGATCACCTAGGTTTATTGATTTCATTCATATTGCTAATACTAGGGAACTGTTGGGCTAACGCTCTAGTTCGAGTAGCGAGCATAGATTATATCTGCCACTGTGGAATTTATCTATGTAGAGAATTGATTACATGTTGAATGCTTCTGGTTGAGGTGTTATGTGTATCCTGGTTAATTCTTATATGCATTGCTGCCTTTGGATTGAATCACTAGTGGTGCTAGGGTTATTCATTGGTAAGGGTTCTTAGGTTTGGTTGATCTTTGAATCTACCCAAGATCAGGACAGGAATAACCGAATAGGAAGATAGGACATAATCAAGGAACAATTGTTGGATGACTTATGTGGACATTACTTGGCTAAGTGTTTTCTCTCTTTGATATTTCATTCATCTACTTTGCTGTGTTTGATTTGATTGTGACCGACCAACTTACAACCCCCCCCCCCCCTTTTAGTGACTTGCATGCAACCACCATTAGTTTCGCTCCTTTCCTGTGGGATCGACCCTTACTTATTGACTATACTAGTTTATTTGTGAGGTTTTATATTTGACAACTACGAACGACAGCACGTCAAAAATTTGGCGCAGTTGCTGGGGAAGGCAAGTTTTGAGCTTTTGGTGTTTTTGTGTGCTTTGTGTGTGTTTCGAAATTTTTGTGTGATTTTTGTGTGTTTGCTTGTGTGTGTGGACCTATCTTATGGTCCACACCCATACTGCTGACTCTCCACCTTTAGCTATTGATTCAGAGATTGAGCGGACATTGAGGGAGAATCGGAGGGCAACAGCGATTTTGGCCGATCCACCTAGAGCGATACTACAGGAAGAGATCGACGAAGAAGAAGTGATGGCTAACAATCCACCCACGTTGAGGCAGCTGACTGCTCCTAACTTGGAGCAGCAGCCACTGGCCGTAGAGTTCCCTGAGCTCCCAGTGGGAGTGAACTTTGAGCTCAAGTCTGGGCTTATCCATCTTTTGCCCCAGTTCCATGGGCTAAGTGGAGAGGACCCAAACAAGCATCTCTCGGAGTTTCACGCCGTGTGTACCTCCATGAAGCCACGAAACGTAATGGAGGACCAAATCAAGTTGAGGGCTTTTCCTTTCTCGCTTAAGGATTCAGCCAACGAATGGTTTTACTACCTCACCCCAGGTAGCATCAATACCTGGGGAAAGATGAAGAAGGCGTTTCTGGAGAAGTACTTTACAGCAACAAAGCTGAACAGTCTCAAGCGTAACCTGAGCAACATAGATCAGCATGGGACGGAGACGCTCTACGAGTACTATGAGCGTTTCAAGAGGTTGTGCTCCAGCTGTCCTTACCACGGGTATTCAGACCAAGATTTGGTCTTATACCTATATGAGGGATTGTTGGATGAAGAGCGACGAATGGTGAATGCGGCATGTGGAGGCAACATACTGAACAAGACACCTGCCGGAGCATTTGAGATATTCAGCGAGTTGTCGGAAGGCTCAAGGCAATTCAATAAGAGGGCGAGCGCCCAGGCAGTGAAAGCCACTACAAGTGATCATGCTCCCCCATCTATGGTGAAAGACATGAGCGAAATGAAGGAGATGATCAAGGTTTTGATGAGGAAGGAAGGACCGCAGAGGGTCAAGGAGTGTGAATTTTGCTATGCTACTTCGCATGCAACTGACGCATGTCCTACACTCCAAGAGGAGTCCACTGAGCAAGTCAACGTTGTTGGGGGGTACCAACAAAGACCACGGTACTACCCTTATTCCAGTACCTACAATCCCGGGTAGAGAGATCACCCGAATTTAAGGTACGGGAACACGCAGAATGTGGAGAACCCCCCTGAGTTCCGACCAAGACCCCCTCAGCAATACCAGCAGCAGCAGCAGTACCCCCAGAGGCAGTTTCAAGGAGGCCAGCAGTTCAGAGGCCAAACAGATCAAAGACCGCAAGGGCAGGGAGCTCCCCGCACCACTAATCTTGAGGACCAGGTCACCACACTGGCGCAGCATATGACTATGCTGACGCATACCGTGGGAACCATGCAGCAAAACATGGTTCAGTTTCAACACGAGACCAAGTCCACCATACAGAACTTAGAGAAACAGGTGGGGCAGATCTCCCAAGCGGTTAGCAAGCTTGAAGCTAGAGAGTCACGAGCACTCTCATCTCAAACTGAGATAAATCCAAGGCAAAACGTCAACTCCATGACGTCAAGGCCCAGATGGGAGCATGATGAAGAAAAGCTGCCAACCGAGAAGTATGAGGACGAACCGCGACCGCGGGCAATTTGCCGCGATCGCGGGTCTGATGAGCAAGAGAATGGGCAAGATGTGCCGATTAAGCGCGATCGCGGGCAGGATAGCCGCGAAGGCGGGGCCCCAGTGCAAGAACCGCAATCACGGGGTGAAAACTGCGATCAAACTTCGGAAAACGGGCCGTCTCCACTTACATTTATGACGCGGTATGTCTACCCGGAGGGATATTTTGACATCCCAGTGCCATTCCCTGCTGCGCTAGAAGATGAAAAACCCATTGAGGGACTGAAGGGAATGTACGAGACATTCAGGAACTACAAGGTGACTCCCCAATTGAGCAAAACGATGCCTCACTTTGCAAACTTCTTGAGGGAGCTATGCAAGCTCAAGAAGGAGCAAAAGGAGCGATCGAAGAAAAAGGAGAAAGTCAAGAAGGATGTCTCGGCTATGATGCAAAAGAAGATCCCGAAAAAGTGTGAAGATCCCGGGATGTTTAGCGTACCCTGCAAGATTGGGGAAACCGAGTTCAGCGAGACATTGCTGGATTTGGGGGCCTCAATCAATTTCCTACCGATGTCTGTCTACAACACCCTCAATGTCAGACCACTAGAAAGCACGGAAATTGTCATCCAACTGGCTGACAACTCCGTCATCATTCCAGAGGGCATTGTGAAGGACGTTTTGGTGAGCGTCGACACCCTCGTCTTCCCTGCAGACTTCTTCGTCATGAACACATGGAAACAAGGAGGACGAGTAATGCTAGGGAGGCCTTTCATGAAGACCTCCAACACAAAGATCGACGTGGGTATAGGTACGATAAGCATGGAATTTGACCGAAGGAAGGTAGAGCACAGGCTGTAGTCCATTCAGGAGCATTCCCCAGATTCAAGAGTGCATAGTACAGTTGCAGGAGGCAACCCAGGTTGAGAAGGTACAGCAGGACGTCGTGTCGCGACGATAACAATGGCGCTGCTCGGGAGGCAACCCGAGGTAAGAGTTGTTGAACTCATCTTTGTCTTTTGTTTTCGTTAGGATTTGTTACTGTTTTTCATTTTGTTGCATTAGCTGTTATTTTCTTTTTCTTTCTTCTGTGGGCCACTAGAACTAACTTTGCAGCGGAGCCCCGACCCCAGCAACCCGCGATCGCGGTTCCATCACGGTGTTCCACGGAGTTTAGTTCTACAAAATAAAATGTTCTACAAAAAAAAAAAAAGTGGCCCACATAATTTATTTCCGGCGTGTTTTCCGAGGTGGTCAAACCCTCGTAACTTGCGCCGACTGTTACGCTGCAGGGCATTAACCCCGCGATCGCGGGCCCTCAGCCCCGTGATCGCGGTATCTCGTCGCCAAGCCTATAAGAGTGAGGCGTGGCGGAGGCATTTTACAACACCTCCACCGCACGCTCTCACTCTCCAAACACTCGGATCTCCGACTCCGACCACCGCGACGACACCCTGCAACCCCGTGACCATCGTCCCGCCACCGCGACGTCGTTTGGGTGAGATCTCCATTTTTCCCTCGGATTTCTCATTGCCTCACGAGCCGCGATCACCGGACCATCGCCTGAAGCCCCTGCGACCACCGTAGTGCCACCGAGGACCACCGGAGCCATTTTTATTTGAAGTTTTCTGCAGCCCAGAAACCGCGATCGCCGTTGTCAAGCACCGCGATCGCGGCCCTTCTTCTCCAGAGGACTTCATTCGAGCATAAACCGCGACCGCGGCCCACACCCTGCAATCGCGGGCCCCTTCGGTATTCCTTTCGTGCTTCTAGCTCCTTATTCCCACCATGTCTGCTTTCGTAGCCAACATGAGGAGCCCGAGGAATCGGCGCTATTTCGAGACGTTCAGCCAGCGGAAGATCGTCCAGACGAAATTCTACGATCGACCGACGCTGACACAACTCGATTTGGAGGACTGCACTCATCAGTTGCTGAGCCATGGAGGGCTCGGTAACTTCATTGACTTGTCCGCCCCGACATCCGACGAACTGACCCTGGAGTTCCTGGCCACGCTGGAACGCCACGACGACGGGATCACGTTCAACCTGTTAGGGCGGCAAAGAAGGATGTCCTACCAAGGTCTACGGGACCTTTTTGGCGTTACTGAGGAGCCCACCGAGGATTGGGAAGCTGTAGGCGCCTTGCCAGAGTTCTTCTGACAAGGTGCGACCCGGGATGTGATCAACCCCAGCGCCAGCGAGTACAACTATAAGCTGACGCACCCCTGTTTGAGGCTGGCGCATAAGGTGCTAGCCATGACCTTCCTGGGACAGGGGGAGGTGAAGAAGGTCTCTAGGCAGGACCTTACAGTGCTCTGGTGTTTGACACCAGAGAGCCACACCATCCCCGACTGGATCGAGCTGTTTCTCTCCAACTGCCTACGACTGAGAGAGAAGAAGGGCGGCAAGATCTCCATGGGAGGCATGGTGACGCTTATCGCCCGACAGTATGAGATCCTCGCGGACCATTGGGAATTCCCCGACGAGAGATACACATACAATATCAGGCTCATGCGGAGGTCCCATCTACTGGAGGCCCACGATGGAGAGTACACCTGGCTCTCCCTGGCCGGCAACATACACCGCATGAGGTTGCCTCGTCCGATGCCTTTTGGGCCCCGGGCGAGGGATTTCTACCTTTATGCCGACGGGGAGCAGGGATCGTCGTCCGATGAGGAAGGGGACGACGACGAGGAAGAGACTGTGGCGGAGGACATGGAGAGAGATATGCCATCACCGTCGGGTTCCAGGGGCCCTCCTGTATATCCTGACTACACTCACCAGGCATCTGGATCTGGTAGTGCTTATGGAGGGGCTCCCTAGGACCAGCTCTTGGACAGAATGACGAACCTACAGCTGAGGCAGGATGAGCAGATACGGAGAAGCGCCGAGTGGGAACGCGGCATCTCCCAGAGGCTAGAGGAGCACGAGAGGCGGAGCGCTGAGTGGCAACGCAACATGAAGGTCAACCTTGCCTACCACGCCAACCGCCTGGACAACCACCTCACTACCGTTGAGGACCAGGTGGTTCCTCTGCAGAGGAGAGCTGAGGCTTTCTTCAACGCCTATGGATATTGGCCTCCACCCCAGTGAGTACTTCTATTTTTCCCCTTATCTTTTTATTTGTCCTTCATACATTGAGGACAATGCATGATTTAAGCATGGGGAGTAGAAGTATTCACTACCTATCTTGTACATATTTCTCTTCCAGCATTGTACTTTGAATTTTAGCATTTTCAATTTCAAAAAAATAAAAATAAAAACAAAATCCTAGGACAAGTTGAAAACCCGAAAGGGCGGCTTGGGTAAAAAGAAGGTGGCCCGGACCAGCGCTAGGCTGGGATAAGAAGGTGTCTGAGTGACGTAAGCTTATGTGAGCACATCTATGAAAAAAATATGAGTGACTAGGATGAAAACCCGAAAGGGCTCCTAGGCAAAATGAGTGAAAAGAAGAGGAGAGTTTTCTAGGATCTCATTTTACCGACGGGGCGGAATAAGAAGTGGAGTCGAAGAAGGATTATCCGGTAGGTCACTCTAGGAGGCATAAGGAGTCATAGATGGAGGCTAGGATTAGAGGTTACTCACACCATTGGATGTTCGGGTTAAGCTTGGTGGAAGTACTCTGCTTAATTGCCCTTTAAGCTGGTTGAGTTGTGGATGTGTTGTGAATGAGATTGGTGTCAGGTGCTTGGCATGGGTTAGGTGACTCTTAGTTGGAGGACATGCTTCCTGAGACCTTGGGTGCTGCATTGAAGGAGTAGACTCTTTATTAGTTTACTCGAGGACGAGCAAAGGTCTAAGCATGGGGGAGTTTGATAAGCGCTACTTTGTAGGGCTTAACTAAGAGTTATTAGAGGGTTTTATTGGTGCCATTCGGGTAGATTTAGACACATTCATGTGTATGGCGTTTGAGGGCGAAGTTTGGTGTTTTTGGAAGTGTTTGAGCTATATTGGATATCATAGGAGACACTGAGGAAAGAAGCCACCAAGAGAAGATGCCAAGGAAGTGAAGAGAAGAGGTTAGGAGGCGAAGCCAAGGAGTAAAGGCCGAGCATTAACCGCGACCGCGGGCAAGGGTGCCGCGATCGCGGTTCCTCGGGGCAAGTCGAGAATTATCTGCAGGCGCGGAGAAGTGTGAAGATCGCGGAGCCACAAGGGGCCGCGATCGCGGTCCATGGGCCGCGATCGCGGGTCATCAACGCAGGAAGTTCGGACTTTTCCTGAATCTATCTTTTCTGTTTTCTTTTCTTATTTTCTCATTTTATTCCGTTTCTTTTCTTATTGGGCTAGGTCATTTGTTAGAAGCCCTATATATACTCTCTTTAGCATTAGGTTTGAGAGTTCGCCATTCTAGAGTTTCATTTCATCGCTGCCACTTTTCATACTTTTGAAGTTCATCATGTTTATGAGGAGCTAAGCCTCTTTTGCTTAGTCCGGTAATGGAAGCATAAGTTTATTCATCTGGTTGTGAGGTTTTGTTCCTATCTATCTTATCCTATTGAGTTATATCTTTTCTCTTGTGCAAATTCTTATTTGGATGTTTGTTGGTTTATCTAGATTGATCACCTAGGTTTATTGATTTCATTCATATTGCTAATACTAGGGAACTGTTGGGCTAACGCTCTAGTTCGAGTAGCGAGCATAGATTATATCTGCCACTGTGGAATTTATCTATGTAGAGAATTGATTACATGTTGAATGCTTCTGGTTGAGGCGTTATGTGTATCCTGGTTAATTCTTATATGCATTGCTGCCTTTGGATTGAATCACTAGTGGTGCTAGGGTTATTCATTGGTAAGGGTTCTTAGGTTTGGTTGATCTTTGAATCTACCCAAGATCAGGACAGGAATAACCGAATAGGAAGATAGGACATAATCAAGGAACAACCGTTGGATGACTTATGTGGACATTACTTGGCTAAGTGTTTTATCTCTTTGATATTTCATTCATCTACTTTGTTGTGTTTGATTTGATTGTGACCGACCAACTTACAAACTCCCCCTCCCCCTTTTAGTGACTTGCATGCAACCACCATTAGGTTGTACAATATAGCTTAGGGTACATATGGAACGGAATTTGCAAAACATTAGGGGTACCGCCCACAATTTTGACTACTAGCTATTGTATCATACATAAATATTCGGGTAGAATGTTCGCACCCATTTTTTTTTGCCGCGCACCCATTTTTGGGCGCAACCATGTTGCGCCCAAAAACTATATTTAAAAAAAAATCTTGGGCGCAACCTGCGCCCAAGAGTCGAAACCGGGTTTGTTGAACCGGTTTACATTGAACCGATTCATCATTTTTAAAATAAAAAAAAAATTAATATCTGAACCGGTTCATCATAAATTTCATTTTTTTAATTTTTACTTTTTTTAAAAAAAAATTGAACGCTACGAACTAGCGCCATCTTCATCGTCTTCACCTTCTCCGTCTTCTTCGTGTTCTTCAACTTCTTCAGCAATTGCGGCGGCGACCTGTAGCAGCGATGGAGATTCCGGCGTCGGCAGGGGTGGCGAAGAGGGCCAGATTCGGCGTGAGGAGGGGTCTTCAATCGAGATTCCGGCGGCCACAGTGGTGGCTTCGATCGAAGGCGGGGTGAGCGGCGGCGGGGAGAGCAGCGGCGGGGAGACCGGCGGTGAGCGGAAGCGGTGACGGCTTGAGGCGGCGGCTGAGTGCGCGGCGGCGGCGGATCTGGATAAAAATCCAGAATTCACGGCCGATTGGGAGGCGTGGGTGGCGGCGGCTGATGCGGAGGACGCCGCGCTTGCGGCGGCGGCGGCTGATGCGGAGAACGCCGCGCTTGCGGCGGCGGCGCTGATGCGGAGGACGCCGCGCTTGCGGCGACGGCGGCTGATGCGGAGGACGCCGCGCTTGCGGCGGCGGCGCCTGATGCGGAGGACGCCGCGCTTGCGGCGGCGGCACCTGATGCGGAGGACGCCGCGCTTGCGGCGGCGGCTGATGCGGAGGACGCCGCGCTTACGGCGGCGGCGGCTGATGCGGAGGACGCCGCGCTTGCGGCGGCGGCGGCTGATGCGGAGGACGCCGCGCTTGCGGCGGCGGCAGCTGATGCGGAGGACGCCGCGCTTGCGGCGGCGGCGGCTGATGCGGAGGACGCCGCGCTTGCGGCGGCGGCGGCTGATGCGGAGGACGCCGCGCTTGCGGCGGCGGCGGCTGATGCGGAGGACGCCGCGCTTGCGGCGGCGGCGGCTGATGCGGAGGACGCCGCGCTTGCGGCGGCGGCGGCCGATATTCCAGCGGAGGAGCAGCCGGGGAGCGAGCCGGCGGTGGTCGGCGATGCGGTCCTTCCGGCGAGCAATTTTCCGGCGAGCGATTTTCCGGTGAGCGATTTTCCGGTGAGCGAGTTTCCGGCGAGCGAGTTTCCGGTCGGGGTGCTAGCGGAGGTGGGTCGGAAAATGCGTTGGACGTTGCCACGACTGTTGGTGTCGAGGCGGTGGCGCAGGTTGGAGAGGCGAGCCGACCCAGAATGCCACGAAAATACACTCGTCGCGAACGAGTTGAGGTACATAGTTTTTCTTATTAAATTTCATATTTAATAATATATATAATTAATTTGTTATTTTATTATTTGTAGAAATATTTAGATTTGTTAGAAAAATATTAGAATTGTATAAAAGAAATTCGAATAAATTTATGTAATTATATTATTAGAATAAATATTTAGTATATTATTGAATAGAAATGAGAAATTAGTATATTATTAAAAATAAATTTATGTAATACAATTAGTTATTTTATTGAATTTCATATTTAATATATTAGAATTGCATATAAAATATTAGTATATTATTATAATAAATTTATGTAATTATATTAATGAAATAGAATTTGAATAAAATTAGATCAATTAGAGAAGTTAGTATATAATTTATTGGAGAAGTTAGTATATAATTCGAATATTAAATTAGAAATGTATTTTAATTTTATAGCAATTAGAAATTTATTTAAATTAGACAATTATTTGAAAAAAACAGGATGTGGTCGAGAGAATCAAACGAAAGATGCGGGGGGGTCGTATGGTGGAATATCGACCTGTGACAGCTTCCGGTCGTAAGCACTGAAACCTCCAAAACCCCCCCAAGCGCAAGAGTAGAATCTGGAAGGATCCCGTTCCAATAGCAAAACCCGTTATTGGAACGGTATCCGATCCGTTAGCGGATCCTCATCCTCACGTGTGTTCACCTCCGGCTTCGCAAAGTCCCGTCCGAGACATGGAGGAGGCGTTTGCCGAGACAGAGGAGTTTGCGGGCTTGAGTCCTCATTTGGACGACGTTGTTATGGAGGAGGCCATTCCCCCTCCCGCACCCCAGCAGCCCGTTCCCCCTCCCGCACCCTAGCAGCCCGTTCCCCCTCCCGACGGCGAGGGTCCACCTGCCGTGGAGGCCCCCCCGTACGGGCTTGAGTTGCCTAATGTGCTACGGAGCTTCACGACTCACGTTGCGCACCAGATTTGGCACGCTCCTCCTTCGCTTGCATCGTCCCTCGTACGGCGTTTGAGGGCTTATACTCGCCCGACCGAGTTCAGTGAGTGGAGGAGATACATTCCGGACGAGGTGGTTGAGGGGAGTTGGTATTGGCTCATGCAACAGTCCGGGTTGGCCGGTCTCCGGGATTTTCAGTTTGGTAGGGTCGACCACGTTCTGATATCAGCGTTCGTCGAGAGATGGCACCCTGAGACGAGCAACTTTCATTTTCCATGGGGCGAGATTACGATCACGCTTCACGACGTGGAGAGGATCTTGGGACTGAGGATAGAGGGGTTTTCGTGTCGCAATCCTTCAGTTTCTATGGATGCCAACCCGAAGGATATTGACAAAGCGCTTAAGGCGTTGGGGCGGGAGATTTTCGGCTACATGTTCGGTGTCCGGGATAGGAAGATGCGGGGGGAGGTCCTTAGGGGCCGGGTTTCTGCCTTCGATTTTTCTGAGCACCTACTACACATGATACGAGATGACGACGAGCCCCAGTCGATAGCGGCGGGATACCTATGGCACGTTCTCTCTTGCAACATTTTCGTGGACAAGTCCACGAACCAGCTGATGGTGAAGATGCTGCCGTTATTCAAGGATTAGGACCGAGTGGTCGGCACGGCTTGGGGAACGGGGTGCTTGCTTTATTGTGTAGAAACTTTGGCGAGGCTTCCCGGGGAGAGGTAGCAGGCATAGCGGGGTGCACCTATCTACTTCAAGTAAATGAACTTTATTTTTTGATTTCGTTACACCCAAACGCATAGAAAGACATCATACATATCAGGTACCGAATTCAAATATGTCATTCAAAGATGCCATACACAAACATAGAAATAACATTGACGTTCAAAACAAACATAGAACTCGAAATAATTAATGAAATAAACTTATAGCTTGTAATCATAACCCCGATAATATATCTTCCTCCTTAACTTTCAATTTGAATCTGAAAGGGTGTCGTACATCTTTTTAAGCTCATCTCTTTCCAGCACCAATTCTCTTATAATCTTGGCAACATTGTCGTCGTACGGTGGATCAAGCCACTTAAAGGTTACGACACCCTCTCATCTCCCCATCCCGCTCCATTGAGATGTAATCCTTGCATGCGAGATACCTTCTTTTGTAGTGAATCGGTCTATCACAAGTGTACATGACGACCGGAAAATTGCACTAGCACATTGTAACCGGAGCCTGAGCACTGTTGGACGACGAAGCCATACTCTCATATGCACTTGATATTCCTTGATGTGAGTAATAGAGTTTGTAACAGGCCTTTTATAGCCTTTTTACTATGGTAACTTTTTGGGTGCAACAACGTCGCGCACACAAAGTTACCGTTATACAACGGTAACTTGTTGGGCGCAACGGCGTTGTGCCTAACTGGTTGTGAGGGGGGGTTCATTTGTGGTTTTATTTTAGGTTTAGGGTTTAGGGTCTCATAGGACATAGGGTACCCTCAAATCCACTAAACCCCAAACCCAAACCCTAAACACCAAACCCTAAAACCTAAGCCTTTTGGGCGGTGTGTAGAGGTGATTGAGCTTATAGGGTTTGATTTTTGCATTGAGAAATATCAACCTGAATGCTTTGCAAAATATTTTGTCCATATATGGATATTGAGAGCTTTTTTGTGAAATTAAACCATATTGCCTTAAACTTTATATTGTAATGATCTAAACCCTAAACCCTAAAAAACCCTACCCTAAACCCCCTCACAACCGTTTGGGCGCAACGGCGTTGCGCCCAGACTGGAAGGGTTGGGTTTGGGGGTTTTGGGTTTAGGGTCTCATAGTACAAAGGTTGAGAACAAATATAGACTGATTAATTGAAAACGGGATAAATCATACCTTTCTAGGCCTTTTGGCTAAGATCAAGTGTAGTATCTCATTTTCTTATTTTCTTAAGAGTACGTATGTAGTATTTGGCGAATCCCCCTTGTTTATTCTATATGTTGAGGAAAATGACTTCAAACCTTAAACACTAATGAATGACTGTTTAGGTTTGGCATGTCCAAATTTGTTTGGGATTATTTGAGTTTCTCTGATGGTCCTTCAGTAGAAGAGCTTCAGAAGTACATTTAGGGTTACGAAAAAAACTACAAAATATCGGGCCAATATACCTATTCAAGATATTTTATTCAAAAAAAAATTTAATGGCTCTAAACCCTAAACCCTAATGAATGGACCCTAGCCACTAAAACCCCAAACCCTAAACCCTAAAAAACCCTACCCTATACCCCCTCACAACCATTTGGGCACAACGGCATTGCGCCCAGTATTCTGGGCGCGACGCCATTGCGCCCAAATGAGAGGGGGTTAATTTTAGGGTTTTGGAGGTTTAGGGTTTAGGATTTAGGTATCATAGGACATAGAATGGGGTTTTTACTTCAGTGAGATAGCCATTATTTTTGTTAGGGTTTTTTACAGAACTAACACATATCAAGACATTGAAACGAGGTCCACCTGAAAACACAAAATTGGTTTAGCAAAATATTATGTCCATATGTTGATATTGGGAGCTTTTCGGTGAAATTAAACTATATTGGCTTAAACTTTATACTGTAATGACCTAAACCATAAACCCTAAACCCCATACCCTAAAAACCCTACCCTAAACCCCCTCACAACCAGTTGGGCGCGACGCCATTATGCCCAAACTAAAGGGGGTTAATTTCAGGGTTTAGGAGGGTTTAGGGTTTAGGGTTTAAGGTCTCATAGTACAAAGGTTGAGAACAAATATAGACTGATCAATTGAAAATGGGATAAATCATACCCTTCTCGGCTTTTTGGCTAAGATCAAGTGTAGTATCTCATTTTCTTAAGAGTACGTATGTAGTATTTGGTGAATCCCCCTTGCTTATTCTATATGTTGAAGAAAATGACTTCAAACCTTAAACACTAATGAATGACTGTTTAGGTTTGGCATGTCCAAATTTTTTGGGATTATTTGAGTTTCTCTAATGGTCCTTCAGTAGAAGAGCTTCAGAAGTACATTTAGGGTTACGAAAAAAACTACAAAATATCGGGCCAATATATACCTATTCAAGATATTTTATTCGAAAAGAATTTAATGACTCTAAACCCTAAACCCTAATGAATGGACCCTAGCCACTAAAACCCTAAAAAACCTACCCTATACCCCCTCACAACCAGTTGGGCGCAACGGCGTTGCGCCCAGTATTCTGGGCGCGACGCCGTTGTGCCCAAATGAGAGGGGGTAAATTTACAAGGTTTTGGAGGGTTTGGGGTTGAGGGTTTTGGATTTTGGGGTTAGGGTATCATAGGACATAGGGTTTAGGTTTGACTTCATTGAGATAGCATGTATGTTTATTAGGATTTTTTTGCAGAACTAACACATATTAGGACATTGAAACGAGGTCCACCCAAAAACACAAAATTTGTTTTGCAAAATATTTTGTCCATATGTTGATATTGGGGGCTTTTCTGTGAAATTAAGCCATATTGTCTTAAACTTTATACTGTAATGACCTAAACCCTAATTCCTAAACCCTAAAAAAACCCTACCCTAAACCCCCTCACAACCAGTTAGGCGCAACAGGGTTGCACGCAGAATTCTAGGCACGACGCTGTTGCGCCCAACTGGTTGTGAGGGGGTTAATTTCAGGGTTTAGGAGGGTTTGGGGTTTAGGATTTTGGGTCTCATAGGACATAGGGTAGGGTAAAATATTTTTGACACTTTTCCGCATAAAGGGTTTCTATGGATAGAACACATTTTCCTTACCCAGGAATCCCAATCGTTGAAGTTTTGTGTTGTCATCCATCCAAAAAATTTCACTTTACAATTTGAAAATTTGAAAATTTCACTTTACAATTTGGAAAAGGAATGGATTTACATCGACTAAACATATCCAACTCCATCCCGATCCAACATTTGTAGTAGTTGGATATCCTAAGACCTAGAACTAAAGAAATATGGGACCGTTACCACCCATGCTCCTTTGGATAATGTAATCTTGCATCCTATCCTGAAATGGTTCCTCCCATCCTTCAACGCTTGCATCTTTCCATCGGGTCCAAACTCCGGGCGGGGGTGGAATCGGACAAAGATCATCAACTAGCCAAACCTTTACAAATTCAAGGGTTAGAATACATTATAAAAAAAATAAAGGTTAATGATGATCGAATGTGGAAATGCTTACCGGTACAAAATGGTCATGGTTGCCTACAAGGGATATCGCATGCACCCTAGTGGGAGGTTGTGCGTCTGGGGGAGCCCACACTGGGAGGCATGTGTGAGGTCCAGCATATGATAGCACAACAAGAGCCACCTGGTATCGTGTGGCAAATACCAAGCCGGCCATAAGAACTTCCATCCAGTGATCCCTCGTGCACACCCCGGTAAAATTCACAAACCTGATTAGGTCCGATATAGGGGTAAAATGACAAGTCGGGGTGTACAACACTCGGCGTTGTTATAGCTCCTTGGAAAGCTCTCATCGGACGTACTGATAAGCATCTTCGACATGCCCTAGTAGTACAGCAAGTGAACGGTACCCACAATGACCATCGCCCATTACATTCTGTACGCCTCCAATGTAGGCGAACATAAACGAATCAATATTATCTCGACCCTAGTTGAAACCGAGGTAAATAACGTCCATGTCGCCCTGAGGTGCTCTACTGGTGCTTTCCTTGCCAGGTGAAACTCCCTTGCGACGCTTACTGCTCGGAGGGCGTCCTTTAGATCCCACGGAGGAATTTTTCCGGTCCTCGGCCTTCTTCTTCTTTTCCTTGTCCTTCTTCTTCTTTTCCTCGTCCTTCTTCCTTTTTTCTTCCGCCACGTGCTCAAACCAACTAGGGTCCATCTTGGTATCATTCTTCTTCTTTTTAGGTCTCCCCTTCTTAGTTGAAGCGGCCGGGGGCTCTTCTGCGGTACACGATCTCGGCTCATGGAAAGCTTTTTACCGACGTGCAAAGTTGGTCTTCAGCTCTGGGGGCAATTCTTCATTGCTCCAATCTCCAAACATGGAACCTAAGAGGACATCTTCTTCTGAGATAAAGACGTCATCATTCGGTGCGAGCTCAGCATGCCCAACCCATTCTCACTTGATTTGCTTCCAATAAATGTGGATTTCACTTGGCCTCAACGGGAAACCGGCCTTTACATATTCCTTGATCGTGTGTGGGCAAGGCAGGCCTAGGGTGGCTCTCCAAAACACATCACGACATTCTTCCTCGGGAATTTTTCCATGCATGGCCCTAACAACTAAAGTGTATAACATTCTTAAGCACTTTTCCGAGACCTTATAAAGAATGTGCTTGAAAAATGTCTTCACCCAAGTCGGCCCGGTTACGATCTCTGTGGGTGCCTTAAAAGCACTCTGCTCCATATCACCCCTAATTTCCCGAATCTGATCAGCAAACATATTGTCGATTTGCTGCACAAGGGTGTCCAAGCCTCCAACAGACGATTCGATCCCGTCCTTCAGCATAGAGTGCTGACTCTCGACCTTGAAAATAAAACTCAAGTTACGCTTAGTTGCATTTATGAATTTACCTTTTACATGATCACTTAATAATTTACATGTTTGATGATCTTGTGCCGAAATGGAGAACCGTGTCGCACCATGCACAGACTAGCATCTTCTTGTAGTCATCAAGCCATACCCTCTTCACATATTCCATCAGTCAGGGTAGCTTATTCCACTTTTCCGTCAAGTATTCAAGTCACTCTTTGTACACATCCTCAGTGGGCGACCTTAACAACCAACGAATATTACCACTAAAATGGTCAACATTGGGGACCCATTTCATTGCAAAAGCTTCCACGTTGCGGTTCATATGGACCCTACACAACAGATGCTTCGTGTTGGGAAAGACTATATCGACGACTTTCACAAGACCGAGCTCTCGATCTGACATGATCGCCTTGGGTTCCTGTCCCCCGAGAATGATCTTAAGGCGGTCCAAGGCCCATGTGTAGTTCTCTGTCGTCTCATCATACATGAATACGATCGCAATACAAAACATACGGTTGGTGCCAATGAATCCAACAAACTCCAACAAAGGCATACCGTACCTATAAATGTAAAAATTGAAACATTTATATGCAATTACATATTTTAGATGTAATAATAGCGATAATTGAACATATTCATACATGTTCGTCTTGTAGGTCGTATCCATGATGACGATGCTGGGGAACAAACTCAACAAATGTCTAGCTCCGGGGTGAGAAATAAAAATGTCACTCAAAACCTCTTTCCCTTCTTCATTGCGACGCGTCTCATAGCTTGTATAATAATGTCTCGCATCTAGAAAATCCAGCATGTATTGCGGCACCGTCAAATTCCCCCTGCATTTCAGCCTCTCCCGACACTTGTAATTGTAGAGTTGGTTCCTTGATGTCAAGCATTCCGGAGGCTGACAAAACATTCACGCGCTCTCGTTTTTCCTGCGAAAGTCTGCCGACAAATGCATGACCGATCAAACTAGTAGAAAGCTCATGGTCATGCGATCCACAAGCGACGGATAATCTCCAACGGTCGGATTTGAGCCAATCTCCTTTCACAACCACGCCATGCAACTGAAACGGACACTCGCTCTTCTTTGTCCTCGCATTGTATCTCCGTTTAGGGGTTGCCTCGGGAACCTCACCCGCCTTCTTCTTCGTCGCTCTGTAATACCCCTCAATTTTAGTAAGGGTATTTGGGTAATTCCCCAACCCTCATTCTGTAAGCAAGACGTGTTTGGCGTATTCGGAATCTCCGTAATGATCTTTTGAACGTAGTAATATACGTTTAAGGTATTATCAGGTCTTAGAATATTTTTAAAAGTACTAAAAGTAAGTGCTAGTATTAGTCCGTGAGTGAATCCGCGACCAAAGGGTCAACGGACGCGACCATGACAATTCCGCGACCGAGGAAATCAATTTCGTCTTCGTCTTCAATTCTCGCCAGTTCTTGTGGCGACGTTTTGCCGAGAGGGGGGATGCCAATCGATTGGGCTGCCGGCGTTGAGGGTTCCTTTCCCCTATAAAAGGAGGTCGAAGAAGCCTGGAATCATCATCCACAGCTTCAAGATCTCATCTCTTCCTCTTGTTTCGCATCGTCGCCGGAGTTGCTCGAGTTCGCCGGAGTTGCTCGAGTTCGTTGGAGGTGCCTGGGCGGTGTGCTGTGGTGGTGGTTGTAGGGAGTCCTCGTCCAAAGCAAGGGTGGTCGTTCGAGTCGCCGGTTTCCGCCATTTTCGAGCTCGGTACCGCTCTCTGTGGCTTGGATTTTCTTTCCGTGTGAGGGAGAAAGGAGGGGGCCCCACTTAGCCAGCTCTTAGGTTGGGCCGAGAAGCCCAATATCACATCTGTCCAAATTTAACCCAAGATCGATTGAGCGGTATAATTTTGACACACTTTTATCCGTATTTGTCTTTAGAAAAATTCAATCAACATTTTTATGATTAAAATCATAAAAATTTATTGAATTTAATTACTTGAGTTCGTCAAAATAAATTAATTGATATTAATTATTTTGTCGGTTTATATCGTTATTTGCTGGATCGCGTGTGGACTCGTAACCTTGCTAGAGTATCGTGAAGCAGAGGTCATACTCCCGGAAAGGATATCAACACTAGTCGTATCGTCTAGATTCATCATCGAATCTACTTAAGGCAAGTGGCGGTTCGCTCTTGCTTAATCATTCCATATTTCCTTTAGTTATCAATTATTTTGATTGTTAATTAAATTGGAATGAAATGTTGTTTTCATTTGGGAACAAATTTTATAAATAATGTGATTAAAATATGATATTATAATAGGTTGTATATATTGCTAGAAACAACGCTATTATACTTGTTAATTACCGTAATGGCTTTGTGTGGATTTAAATGTAAACTTTAATGCTAGATTAGCACGAGTATTCGTAGGAACGCTAACTCCTTATGAGGAGTAGTCGTTTCTTTATAATTCTCTTCAGGTCATGACCCATTGCTTCGTATCCACCTGTAAGGATATGAAGTGTTAAGCACCTTGCTAGTGCCATATGGATGGGCGTAATGTCACCCTGTGTTAAACTTTCGTAGTCACTCGAGATCACATTAAAAGCTTTAACATGAATATATGTTTTGTAATTAAATAAGGTAAGTGCGGTTATGCACATAATTAATATACCCTCGGGCGAGGAGTATAACGTGGAAACCGCCCGGACTTCGGTTAGAGTAAGTCTTCTTTCCAATCTGGATTCGCATTGTGCGGTGAGGTTGGTCGTTGACCCAAATGATCAAGTCGTTTTTAAAATGCTTGTATGAAAACTATAACGTTCCCAAACATTTGTCATACTTTCCCATAAGACTCAATTCCTTTGGAGTCTTCTTTTCAGTGCATGTCTAAACTTTAAATCATTCCGTGAAAGTTCCGGGTTATGTATCGTTCCTTCGGTTGTTATTCGAGGGACAATGATAGTAAACGGTTACGATCACTAGAACGACTCTATTTTCACCCTTGCATTGTCTTTCATTAGACTAACCAATCGGGTTTTATTCCTTGCATGGTTGACTGGTGTCATCCGTCCTATACGGCACATCAGTGGTTGGTTCCCGAAGTTTTGAAGTAACCAGTTGAAGAAGAGGCTTGCAGTTGAAGATTTAAGTGTCACTGTTTTTAAGTTGTTAAGTACTACTTTAACATATATTTATAACCTAGTCATGTAATAGGTTATTCTTGAAGTCTTCCGCTGTGTAAATTAAAGTCTTCCGCTGAAATTTCACTCTGTTGTAAAATAGCCACTTCTCATTTTACGAGAAGTCTGTTAATAAAATGTTGAGTTTAATTTAAATATGTCTTCCGTTGTTTAATCTTTCGTTATTTAATATGTTTATTTAAGATTAATTGTTCCGATTAAAGCCTAGGGTGACATTGGACAGTAACGTCTGAGTTCACTGGCGTGTGGCACTACCGACGTAAGTCGAGGGTGTTACACGCTCTATATGGCCCGGACTTCTCACACGACAATATGACCTTTCGGCTAGGCCATGATTTACTTATTACAATCACCATATGCAACTCCAAACCTACGTTCTTAGCCCAGCTGATCATACTATCTCTATCACTCCATTCTTCATCCGTAGTAAAATGAGCAGAATAATCCACTGGCGAATATTCGCTATCACTAGAGTCGTCCTATTTATTTTCAAAAATAAGTTATAAATTAGGGGTTTTTCTAAGGACGTTTCTTAAAACTAACATATCCATGTTCTTACCACGAATATATAATTTACTTAATAAATGATAAATTAAAACACCTAAATAACAAATTATTTCGCACATAAACTTTCAGAAAATGATTTCACACATAAACTTTCAGAAAATTATTTCACACAAACTTTCAGAAAATTATTTCACAACTATATAATAGAATACAGAAAATACAAAAATAATGTCGTTAACCTAAAACATGTATTCATCGTATGAATATTTTAATCAAAGTTCTAAACTACAACAAACAACTTTAAATTACTAAATTTGAAATAAACTTCGGAATAAATATATACATACCCGTAAATTATCGTCATGAATCAAATCAAGACCGGGTGCATCATCTAAGTACTCAAATGGACCGAGTGCATCATCCACCCTTGACAAAGACATTATCTAAAATGGATCAATGCCAAAATGGACGAAATAGTTGCATATATATATTAACAAAATGGATCAATGCCAAGAAGTTACCGTTTATAAAAAAAAATTGTTTCCATCAACTTTTTTCGCCCCAACAACGGTGCGTCCAAATTTTTTTAATTAAATTCTATTTATAAAAAAATTTCAATAAACCATTCTTCAAAAAAAAATCAAATTTTTAATTATATTTTTTCTGAATTTCTAAACAAAATTATTTTAATCATCGAACCCTAAACCGGTCTATTCTGAAAAATATATTTCAAATTTCTAAAAAAAACAAACCGGCTCTTGGGCGCAACTAGGTTGCGCCCAAGATTAAAACTTTTTTTTTATTAAAAAAAATCCGGTTTTGGGCGCAACTTGTATCATATTTGTGAGAGAGAAAGATATATATATATATATATAATGTGGTGCATCCGGTCCGGTCCCATGGACCGGAATTTTTTCAATCCTTGGACCGGACCGATATGATTCGGTCCGGTCCGGTTCTGGTCCGGTCCGGTCTTGGATCGGAATGGACCGGTAAACATATTTTTCTATTTTTTAGTTTTATATAAATTAAAATTTAATTATTATTCCTATTTTTATAACTATTGTGTATAATATTAGACAATATATTTTGTTATTAAATTATAGTTATAGTAGAAACTGATTTTTAATAGTGTTATGGTATAGTAATATATAAAATAAAATTAAAAACAATAAAAAAATCGGTCCATCCGATCCAGAGCGAAAACCGGCCGGGTTTGGACCGGAACCGGAATTTTAAAAATATGTGGACCGGGGCCCGGACTATAATTGGCCCGGTCCGTTCCAGTCCGGGCATTTTTCGGTCCGGTCCGAATCTACACACCGCTATATATATACATTCAAATATGCTTTAATGTTTATTGGTTTATAAAACTTACTAGTACATACATATCGACATACTGTTATAACTAGCATATGTTGTTTTGACTTGGTTTGGTTAATAAGAACTCGAAATTAAAATATTATTAATTATTTATGAAAACTAAATTGGTAAATTATAAGTTTAATCTCATAAATACATGGTGATAAGATTTTTGAATGATTGTAATTGAAAGTATATACACGATCTTGGATACAAAAATGGAACATAATTAAGAATTTCTAAAAATAATTGAATAAGAGAATATATAAATTAGATTTATGTAACACCTCCAAAATACCTTTGGAAATATTACCGCTAGTGACCTCGGAATACACACCCGGGTCACCCAAAGCTTACCGTTTTTATAACAAATGATATAATGTTGTAAACTTTATCAAATAACATGAAAGTTACCAAATAATATTCAAACCAGCGTCGTAAATTACAACTGATGAAAAAATCCAATTACAGTAAGAGTTTAGTACAGCGGAAGTCTTTGAAATAAATAAACGCCATGAAGGGGTTTTGATCTGAGCGATCTCACGCCATGATCTTCAACCTTAGGAAAAACACTTAAAACGTCAACCGCCTTCAACGTCGGGATCTGGCCTTCACGGATGAGGAAGTTTACCTGATGTGCCATATGAGACGGATGACACCAGCCAACCATGCAAGGAATAAAAACCGGTTAGTTAGTCTAATGAAAGACTATGCAAGGGTACAAATAAAAAGGTTCTAAGTAGTCGTATCAAGTTACAACCATCGCTTCTCGAATAATAGCCGATATGCGAGGTGAACTTCGATACTTCTACGAAAACATGAGAAAAGGCATGATCAAGAGAAGACTCCAAAGGAAGTGAGTCTTATGGGAAACGTATGAAGATAAGACTCCAATGGAATTGAGTCTTATAGGAAACGTATGACAATTTTCTGGGAACGTTAAGTTTTCACACAAGTTTAAAACACGACCTTGATTATTTGGGTCCACGACCAACCTCACCGCACAATGCGAATCCAGATTGGAAAGAAGACTCACTCTAACAAGAGTCCGGGCGGTTTCCACGTTGTACTCCTCACCCGAGGGTATATTAATTATGTGCATAACAACACTTATCTTATTTAATTCCAAAACGTACATTCACGTTACAGCTTTTAATTCACATCATCTCGATACGAGAGACATTTTGGGAATGAATCCCGACTGTTGGCACCAGCTGAGTGCACCTACCCTGACTAAGGGTACGGTCATGACCAGAAGTACTAGGGCAAAATGTAACACCCCTAAATCTTAACCCATTTGGAAAGGTATTACCGCCAGTGACCTTGGTTTTCCTCACCAAAGCCACCCCAGGCTTTTACCGTTTAAATACAATTATGAAACACATATGATACAAAATCATAATATTAATCATATAAAACATGAGTCCCGGGATTACATCCCAATCCCGAATAGGATAAACACAGAGTTTTAAACAAAGTACAGCGGAAGTCTTGATAAACAAATAACAGAGTAAATAAGTTACAACAGAAGTCTTTCTTGAAATATTACAAAAAGGGTTGTGATCGTAATGATCACCTGCCCAAGGATCTTAACCTGATTAAAAGATAATTATTAAAACATCAAAAATAACTGTCGTCTTCATAGTCAATCTAGTCTTCTCATATCTTCGCTCTATCTGATGTGCCGAAACGAATGGATGACACCATCCAACAATGCAGATAACAATTGCAGTTGGTTAGTCTAAATGAATAGACCATGCAAGGGTACAAAGCAGAAGGTTCTAAGTAGTCGTATTAGGTTAGACTTCTCGTCTCTCGAATAATAGTCGAGTACGCTTGTCAACCACCATACTCTACTTGAATATGACAAAAAGGCATGCACAAGAGAAGATTCCAACTGAAGCGAATCTTATCGGAATATCCAAGAGAAAACTCCAACAGATTGAGTCTTTAACGAAGTATGACAAAGTCTGGAATATTTAACGAATCACAGTATCGCATTCGAGCGATTTAAAACAGCTGACTGAGATGTTTTGGTTCACGACCAACCTCACCGCATACAGCGAATTCATATTAGAAAGAGAACGTACTCTGATCAAAAGTCGAGACGAGCTTTCCTAGCTTCACTATTCGCTTAGCTGCACTACTCGTCGAAGGTTTATTAAACATGTGCGTCAAGAGCACTTATCTTATTATATTCCAAAACGCGCATCACGTTATAGGCTTTTAAATGTATAAACCACTAGTGGAACTATACATCTTGATATCCGTTTCGTCTGAGAGTGACGCATACCGAAGGGATGAAATCCCGAGTTTGTGGCACTAGCTAAGTGCACCTACCTCTATACTCGTGTATCAGAGGTTGGGTCATGACCGTAAAAATGATATTAGGTGGGGACGAGCCACCTCTCTACCTGATTATAAAGAAACGACTGGACCTGGCAGGGCCCTAGTAACGTTCCTAACTACTAGTGCAACTAAACAGTTCAAGCACAACAATAGTTCACAACAAATCCACATAAATGCCCTCAAGGCGATCATAAATATATATTCATAATAGCGTTGTTCTAACAGATATACAACCTATTATAATATCATATTTTAGTTTTCCAAAACAGTTTAAACAAAACCGTTTCCAGACAAACGCAATAATCATTCCAAATTAATTACTCAATTAAACAACTGATAATTAATGAAAGCATGGAATGATGAGCAAGAGCGAACCGCCACTTGCCTTAAATCCGCAAAAGCTTAAACGAAGCTAGGTACGACGATACTGGTTTTCGGGCTCGAAGCAAGGACAGATCTGGCAACACAGATTCCTTCGGATCGACCCATAAAGAAACCCTAAGTTAGATTCGACGATAACGAGTACGAATCTAAAGAATAACGAAAGAAATCGAAAGGAACGAAGTTCGATCGAAAGCCACAGAAGCCAAAGCCGAACATGGATAAGGGTTCTGGGCGGCAGGCGCCACCTGCCTTGCGGCGGGCGCCACCTGTTCATGGCGGCGGTCGCCGCTAGCCTTACGGCGGGCGCCGCTATGAACATCGGAAAATTATAACGAGAACTTAAAACTCACCGAAGGCGAGCGATTTGGTCCTCTTTTGCCTTGCTTTGGATTCTAAGCTTCTATGGGCCTCCAAAGCTTCTCTTGGCAACTGGAAACAACACCAATGGAGCTCCGGCGATCAGCTTCCAAATCTCCGACGAGAGCTCACAATTCCGGCGAGACAAATTTGAGGATTTTGAGCTTGATTCTGTGCTCAATCCGATCCCCAATCATCTCAATTTATAGCCCAACCTCAAGAAGGGATAAGAATGCCAGCCAAACCACGTGGAAGGCCACAATTCGGGCGTCGTCAGACCTCCGGCAGCTACAGGGCTACTCCGGCGACGGTCGCCGGTGACAACTTCTGGTCGCCGCTTCCCAAGCTCCATGGCGGCGGGGTGATGGCGGCGGTCGCCACCACTAGGCAGCGGTCGCCGCCCCTAGGCCACCTGGAGGGCCACCTGGCGAGACGAAGGTGAGACAAAGGTGCCGATGAGTTGACCGGCAGCGGCACCAGTACCGGCACTTGGCCAGATTGGCGAATAGGCTCTCGCGGAGCAAAATGAGCACTTGGCCAGATTGGCGAATAGGCTCTCGCGTCGAAGGCACTCGAGCACTTGGCGAAGGTGATCGACATGTTCCTCTAGGCTCCGTGAATACACAAGAATGTCATCGAAATAAACGACGACAAACTTGCCAAGGAAGGTTCTCAAAACGTGGTTCATCACGCGCATGAAGGTGCTTGGCGCGTTCGTGAGCCCAAATGGCATGACAAGCCACTCGTAGAGCCCATACTTCATCTTGAATGCGGTCTTCCACTCATCACCTTCTTTCATTCTGATTTGGTAATAACCACTCTTCAAATCTATCTTGGAGAAAAGTGTGGCGCCATGAAGTTCATCAAGCATATCGCCGAGGCGTGGAATAGGATGCCTATACTTGACGGTGATCTGGTTTATCGCGCGGCAATCAACACACATTCTCCATGTGCCATCCTTCTTGGGCACAAGAATCACAGGCACAGCGCAAGGGGAAAGAGATTCCCTCACGTAGCCGCGATCCAACAACTCTTGCACCTGGCGCTGCAGCTCTTTGGTCTCTTCTGGGCCAGCTCTATACGCAGCGCGATTGGGCAAGGAGGCACCAGGCACAAGGTCAATCCGGTGCTCAATGCCTCTCAGTGGAGGTAATCCTTGTGGCAACTCATCAGGGAAGACGTCGTCGAACGCGGTGAGCAAGGCAGCGATGGCAGGCGACACTGGCACGGTGCACGACGACTCTGGGATGCATGGGGTTGGCACAAGCAGAAAACATGGTGCCTTGCCAGTCAGACAGGCAGTGAGGTCACTGGGCCTGGCCAAAAGCAAGGGTCACTCACATTTGCCTTGCAACGGAGGCGTCTGCGGCAACGGCGCGGCCAACTTTGTCAATGGCGAGGCCCTAGTCGATTTTTGTTGGGCACTGGGCATATGTGGAGCATTGCTCGCGCCAGAATTGGAAAACCTGGCCAAGCCTCTGGAGTGCCTTTCTTGGCCTTCACAGCGGCGCCATGACGATCCAGATGGGCATTTGGTGTCCCACCTGTCGCGTTGGTCCTCTTCTTATCAGTGCCCGGGGAAGATGATTTTTTTCCAGAATTGGAGGAGTCTTGCATCTAGAGTGCCTCTAGGGACTCGTTGGACCTAGTAGACGCGGCCTCAATGGCCTTCTGGCAATCGCGCTCAACCTGGTCCTGCAAGATCTCATGGGGAGACATTGGATGCAAGGTGATGCGCTGATCAACACTATTTTGTAGTGCGTATCTAGGAGTTGTTACCGGTGTTTTGGGTGCCATTTGTATGGGTTTAGAGCACAACTGTGGAGTATGGAGTTGAGGAGAAGAAGTGTGGATATGGTGGTTTAGAGGAGCTTAAATGAAGACATCCAGAAGACGAGGAGTAGACCACTTGAGGAGACCAAGGAAGATAGAAGGAAGAAGCCACACGAGCGAAGAAGGAGGAGTTGTGACCGCGGATGAGCACGGAGGGTGATCGCGGAGAAGTCGAGAACACGGAGCGAGAAAAGCCATTTTCCGCGACCGCGGAACATATTCCGCGACCGCGGAAAAATCCCTCAGCGATGCGCCAGGTCGAGAGCGAGGTTGAATTTTCTGCGATCGCGGAAATGCACGGCAGCGAACCCGGAGTCCCACTCCGGAATTTTTGCCCGGAGTCTCACTCCGGAATTTTCGTCCGAAGTCTCTTTTATTTTATTTTATTTCTTTTCTCTTTTATTTCTTTTATTCCGGTTAATTTATTTTCTTTTCTTTTTAGATTTTATTTCCTATCTTATGGAAATTAGGTTTAGCTAAGTCTATATATTCTTTCTTTAGAACATTAGTTTGGTAAGTTGGGTGCTCCCCAAGTTGGGTTCTACCTTTCTTCATCTTTTCCCTTTTCTTAGTTTAGTTCTTTGTTCTGTTTTTGGCTAGACAATTGAAGCCTTGGTTTGAATTTGATATTGAGATTATTCCTTTACTCTTTCTATGATTGTTTTAATTCTCTCTCGTGCTTAATCTCATTGATCGTATATCGATTCCCCTTGATTTGTTGATTAGGATATCAAATAGATTGTTAATAGTAGTTCCCTCTAGCCTGACAACCTAGAGAAGATTAGTATTATGTTATTGGTTCCCCTATTCTATACAACCTGTTGAGATTGTTATTGATCATAATATTAAGGATTGGAGGAGACTGTTTGAGAATCTTGATCCCTTAGTTTGTGTAGAGAATTAATTGCATGCAATTGTATGACTATTTGCTACACTTGCATGTACCTATCTATTCCTGAATTATTGTTGTTGCTAGATTTATCTTGATAGTTTCTTGATTGTTTAATAGTTAGGGTTATCAGGACTAGTTGGATTGGTAACTAATTTAGAATAGGGATTAGGACATCCATGAGGATTCAGAATTAGGAATAATCAATGATTGATCAACCAAACTAAAGGTGGATATTTGTCTTGCCAAGCTTTCTATGTTTGATTTATTGTTTTCTTAGTTAGTTTCATCCAAAACCCCCCTTTGTCTTTGTTATCAATTGGTGAATGATTTTGCAAACAAGATATATAACTTGATTCTCTATGGGATTCGACCCTTGCTTACCAGACTACATTAGTTAGGTTTTTAAGGATTATTTTGTTTAGGTGTCATGACAACGCCTATCAAATTGGCGCCGTTGCCGGGGAATCTAAGGTACGTATTTTCTTGTTTGTTTGTTTACCGATTTGATAACAAGACACTATCTTTATCGTTTATTTTTCCTCTTTGTTGTGTTTTCGTATTTTTGTTTCGTGTTTCGACTAACCCGCAGGAAGAACAGAAGAAAAACCGCGACCGCGGCCTGGCCACCGCGGCCGCGGCAAACAATTCGAGAAGAATCCGCGATCGCGGAAATTTTTCCGCGATCGCGGCCGCCGCGGCGAATTAGGATTTAGTCAAAAAAAAAATTATGTTCGTCAAAAAAAAGTAAAAAAAAATCAAAAAAAAAAATAAGCTCTACCGAAGGCCAACTGTCCGAGTTCTCCCAGGAGAGATGGTGCGTATCATGTTGTCAAGGAGGAGATATTCACCCCATATTTTTATTTGGCAATGATGATGGCCCTATAATTGACAGCTGAGGAGGAGGAACACTAGAGCCCCCACCACGATCATACTTGGGCTCCACCATGTGTTCGTAGAAGGCCATGCAACCCCGACATCTTTGATATTCCACTATTCACCACAGTGGATCTTTTTGGTTGCACGGTGGAGAAGACTATTGATTTTGAAGATGCCCGCACAACACCAGAGACATGAGCTTTCATCGTTATACCGCCATCAACAACTTCAGTGTCCAAGCCAACTCAACGACGTTTGTGAGTTATTTTCTTACCTTTCCATGTGCTTCATTCTTTTTGTCTTTCATTACATTGAGGACAATGCAATGTTTAAGCATGGGGGAGTATTCTATACTTTCTATGTCGTTGAGGAGAAAATAAAGAAAAAGCCAAAAATTTGAAAAAAGGCAAAAATAGAAATCCTGGGATAAGTCGAAAACCCGAAAGGGCGGCTTATGCAATAAGCAGGTGGCTTGGACCAGCATTAGGCTGGGGTAATAATTGGTCAAGAGTGATGTGAGTTATATGTGAGTCCATCTATTGAAAAAATGAAATGAGTGGCTTGGTGAAAACCCGAAAGGACGCCTTGGAAAAATGAGTGAAAAGAAGAAGAGTGATTAGTAGGATTCCTCATTTTTCCTGGCGAGGTGACATAAGAAGAGGTGATATAAGGAGGATTCGGGTAGGTCACTCCGGGAGGCATAAGAAGATAGATGGGAGGCTAGGATTAGATTTTATTCACTCTATGGTGTTCGGGATAAGCTTGGGGGAAGTACTATGCTTTCCTTTAAGCTTGGGTGTGTGTGATTTGCTTGTTGAGGTGTTGTGTTGTATGTTGTGTTGAGCTTATTGTATTGGTGCCTTGGAGATTCATGTTAGGTGCAATTCTTAGTGGAGATGGTTTTTCTATGCTTCCTGAGACCTTGGGGATTTGATTGGAGGAGTAGGTTTATTTTAGCTTACTCGAGGACGAGCAAGGTTTAAGCATGGGGGAGTTTGATCAACACTATTTTATAGTGCTTATCTAGGAGTTGTTACCGGTGTTTTGGGTGCCATTTGTATGGGTTTAGAGCACAACTGTGGAGTATGGAGTTGAGGAGAAGAAGTGTGGATATGGTGGTTTGGAGGAGCTTAAATGAAGACATCCAGAAGACGAGGAGTAGACCACTTGAGGAGACCAAGGAAGATAGAAGGAAGAAGCCACACGAGCGAAGAAGGAGGAGCTGCGACCGCGGATGAGCACGGAGGGCGATCACGGAGAAGTCGAGAACACGGAGCGAGAAAAGCCATTTTCCGCGACCGCGGAAAAATCCTTCAGCGATGCGCCAGGTCGAGAGCAAGGTTGAATTTTCCGCGACCGCGGAATTCTTTCCGTGATCACGGAAATGCACGGCAGCGAACCCGGAGTCCCACTCCGGAATTTTCGCCCAGAGTCTCACTCCGGAATTTTCGTCTTAAGTCTATTTTATTTTATTTTATTTCTTTTCTCTTTTATTTCTTTTATTCCGGTTAATTTATTTTATTTTCTTTTTAGATTTTATTTCCTATCTTATGGAAATAGGTTTAGCTAAGTCTATATATTCTTTCTTTAGAACATTAGTTTGGTAAGTTGGGTTCTACCTTTCTTCATCTTTTCCCTTTTCTTAGTTTAGTTCTTTGTTTTGTTTTGGGCTAGACAATTGAAGCCTTGGTTTGAATTTGATATTGAGATTATTCCTTTACTCTTTCTATGATTGTTTTAATTCTCTCTCGTGCTTAATCTCATTGATCGTATATCGATTCCCCTTGATTTGTTAATTAGGATATCAAATAGATTGTTAATAGTAGTTCTCTCTAGCCTGACAACCTAGAGAAGATTAGTATTATGCTATTGGTTCCCCTTTTCTATACAACCTGTTGAGATTGTTATTGATCATACTATTAAGGATTGGAGGAGACTGTTTGAGAATCTTGATCCCTTAGTTTGTGTAGAGAATTAATTGCATGCAATTGTATGACTGTTTGCTACACTTGCATGTACCTATCTATTCCTGAATTCATTGCTGTTGTTAGATTTATCTTGATAGTTTCTTAATTGTTTAATAGTTAGGGTTATCAGGACTAGTTGGACTGGTAACTAATTTAGAACAGGGATTAGGACATCCATGAGGATTGAGAATTAGGAATAATCAATGATTGGTCAACCAAACTAAAGGTGGATATTTGTTTGTCAAGCTTTCTATGTTTTATTTATCATTTTCTTAGTTAGATTCATACAACCCCCCCCCCCCCCCCCCCCCCTTCATACAACCCCCCCCCCCCCCCCCCTTGTCTTTGTTATCGATTGGTAAATGATTTTGCAAATAGGATATATGACTTGATTCTCTGTGGGATTCGACCCTTGCTTACCAGACTACATTAGTTAGGTTTTTAAGGATTATTTTATTTAGGTGTCACGACAACGCCTATCACGCGCTTTCCGTGGTAATTGAACACATAAGTGTTCAAATAGCCATCATGGAGCACGCGCGTGTCGAATTGCCATGGGCGCCCAAGCAAAATATGGGTGGCGTCCATTGCAACGACATCACAAAGTATAGAATCACAGTATTGCCCTATGGAAAAAGAAACTAAACATTGGTGAGATACTGTGTTACCTGGACTGGAAGAAATCCATTGGAGTGCATAAGGCTGTGGATGAGGCGTCGTAGGCAACTTGAAGTGTGTCACGACCTTCTCATTGACAATGTTAGCACATGATCCTCCATCAACTATGACACTCAAGGAAGCCGTCTGGACGAGAGCCCTTGTGTGGAACAAGTTCTCGCGTTGATCGTGGAGGCTCGCTTCCTTGATTGTGAGGAGACGATGCGTCACCAAGCTCAGTGGTGTGCCCGCGTGCAGAGAAGCGGGTTTGTAGTCATAGGCATCTTCCTCCTCTTCGATACCTTCATCGATGGCCTCGAGGGTTTGCTCCTCATCGTCGTAAGACTCATAGCCGGCAGCGGCCGTGGAGAACAACACCTTTCGAGCATTTGGGCAATCCTTCTTATAGTGGCCTCTTCCACCACACTTGTAACACTCAAGGTCGCGCGCGCGATCTGTGCCCACTGGAGCTTGTCTGGGCGCGTTTTGGCACGGCGCGGTGTTTGGCGTCGACGGCTTCGCTTTGGGGGCTTGGCTCTACGCGGCTATGGTAGAGACACTAGGGCGAACATTAATAGAAGGCAATCCACTAGGGTAAGAAGAATACCTTTGTTGGCCACTTGGAAAAGTGTAAGACTTTCGGCGAGAGATTTGTGCATGGATTTGCATCGTCGTGTGTGTTAGGGTGTTCAAGTCTTTGATGGGCAAAATCTCGAGTTGATCACGGATGTTAGTGTTCAAGCCACTCAAGAATTTCGTCCTCAAAGTCGATGGTGCAACGGATATGTTGGCCTTGTAATACATGTCTTCAGGCTTGGAAAAGAACTCAAGTGGAGTCATGGACCCTTGGTGAGCCATGGCTATCTCCATTCTCATTTGATTCTTATAGTCTGGAGGCACGTATTTCTTGGTCATTATGTAGACTAGTTGATGCCATTCAGTGACTCGTGTTCTGTGGCGACGCACGCAGTCATCCTCGAAGCGATGCCACCACACTCGGGTTGCTCCTCGAAAGTGAAGTGTCGAGGCGTAAACATGCTCCTCTGGAGGAACGCGGCAATAGCGTAGGGTGTACTCTGTAGCCTGCACCCATTCAAGAAAAACAGATGGATTGTATTCACCAAAGAAATGCTCGATCCTTACCTTGACTTTGTGTCGTTGGTATCGAGGCTGGGAAGGTGCTTGGTTGAACGCGTTGTTTGGCGCGGTGGCGTAGAGAGGATTCTCGTAGGCGCGCACACCATGGCGTCTATCACGATCTTGGTGATCTTCGCCGCGAGCAAACTCATCCCTTGGCACGTAGGCGTCATCGCGTTGGCGTCTTCGCGGTCGGGCATCGTAGTCGGCTCGGCTAATGTCCCTTGGTATAACATCGCGGCGCTCGCCGCCAATGTCACGAACGCGTTCTCCTTGGGGCTAGAGATGCGGTGGAGGTATCCAATCCGAAGGATGATCCTGCAATTCAAGTGGATCTCCAAGAGGGGGGTGAAAAAAATTAGGGTTGACCATACCTGAGTCCTCGATCTCCTCATCGTCATACTCGTCGAAGTCGTCGTGGACATTGGGTGTGATTGACGCGTAGCCATCGGAACCGTAACGCGGCATCCAAACACTTTGGTGTCGAAGATCATCGCATACATCATGGGTCCGTGGTTGGGTAGTTGGGGTCCTCAATTGATCACCGCGTCGCGTATGCCCACTGGGTCGGCGACTGGGTCTCCTTGGCGTCGCATCGGCGTGCTCGGCTCATCGAGGGCGGCCTTCGCGTGGCGATGAGCCCGGTATGCGTCTCTGTGTTCTCCTAGAGGCATAGCGATCATCAAAGTTGTATGGTTTAGAAAACTCACCTTGAGTGTCTTCGGCATCGCGGTCGTTGTCGGAGCCGGTGTCGAAGCCAGCGGGTGTGGCTCTGGGCACATAGCGGTCCGTGTGGGAAACGAAGCATTGGCGACTCTCGATGACACTTTGCATACGATTGAGTTGTGGTTGAGGATGAGATGTCGAAGGCATGATTCCTTTGCCTCTGTCGACTCTTGTCTTCGATGGACCGGCGTCGGTGGATCGTGGTTGAGTCGGCGCATCCATAGTACTCACGGGTGTTGGAGTGGGCACGAGTTGTGTCGCGCGTTCTCTGGCTTCAAATTGAGCAACGCGTTGACGAAGAGCTCGGATCTCTCGTTGCTCCTCGGACAACTCCATGATGGGGTCTTGTTATGGAGGGTCAATCGGTGGTTGGTCTTGGGGTAGACCCAACGGCGGTGGATGTGGATTGGTGTTGTCGACTCCAAGTTGGTCTTCACGTTATCCAACAGTCATGCTACCTATAACAATATGGCCAGACATGGGAGTAAAAACGAACCAAAAGACAACAAAGAACAACAACCAAGAAAATCACTAGTCAAGTCACAAAGTTCACGTTGGTAGGGCTAGTTTGGCTTGCCGTGAGGGCGGCTTGGCTTGCACAAGTGATGGTGTATCAAGCAAGTTGCAATCAAACAAACAAGAATAAATTGAAACCCTAAAACAAATGTAAACAAAGCAACCTAATAAGCAAGATAATACCTTCTAGGAAGCTTGACCTAGACAATGGAGAGGTTGAGAAGATGAGCTTAGACCGAGAGTGGGTTAGGATTGCCTTATTTTGGCTTTACCTAACTTTGGAACCTTTTTTCTTTTTTTGTGAATATCTTTTTGATATCTTTTTTTTTAATAATATCTGAGATCTTATCTTTTGATCTTTTCGGATTGCAAAAGGAAACAAAAGAAAACGGTCTAAGTAACAAGAATATCACAAGTGTGATCTTTAGAGATAGGAGAGAGAAGATAAGATTTGAGTTGATATCTTATAAGGAAATTCGGTTAACTTAACTAAAAAGCAAAATCTAACAAACAAGGAAACTCTATCCACGCGTGAAACAAGGAAACAAAATATTCTAGCATGTAAGATAACAAATTACCTAACACACCAAAACGTAGGGAAGAAGAAGAAAAATTCGGCCAAGATATTATCTTGTAGAAACCGATTAGGTGTTACAAAGATGGAAACTTTGATTTTTTTCTCAAGATCTTACGAAAACAAATGATGGGGGTCAAGAAAAAAAAATTGTGAACAAGATGTAAACTTGAGTTCGTGACTTACAAGACTGATGGGCTCTGATACCAGTTGATGTGTTCTTGCCTCCGATGACAAGCCAATTGTCAAAGGCGACACCTTTGGATCTAGTCTTGGGCGAGAAGTCACGTTGTCTTGCACGAAAGGTTGACAAGATGGTGGCGAAGCGAACCCAGTGGAGGTGGTCTGGAAGATCATGGTGTCGGCGAGGCTGAGTGTCACGTTGAGTGTCACAACAGCGAAGACAACGTCGATGGTGAAGGCGATAGCAAATGCGATGGAATTGGTGGCGATGGTGGACGCGATGGATGGGGCGACTGGATAGCGATGGCGGAAGCGATTTGATGAGGGATAGGTGACTTGAAAAGACAAGTCTTTGGTGTCGTAGCATCGACTGCGGAGGAAGGGAGATGCGAAGGAAGACTTTGCTTGAAGGTTCAAGCAGTTGCCGTAGCGTCGGCGGCGGAGGGAATGGGGATGCGAAGATAGAGGGTGACGTCCGATCAAGGGAAGGAGGATAAACACTCTACTTGAAACCTTGATTAAAAATTGAACGTGCTGAAACAAATAACATAGTTTGACTTAAATACTAGGGCGAGACATCGGATAGGCCGAGTCGAGCCTAGTGGGCTAGCCCATGCAAGCATGTAAAAGGCACAAACCCTAAAATAGAAAGGACTATAAAAGTAAACTATCTAACAAGCAATAATAACAATTATAGAAAGCGTCTCAAAAAGAACGTGACGAATGCATGGATGCAAACACCGTGAGGAACGGCGACGAAGGGTCGTTGGCCTTGCGGGTGGGTGCACGCAATGCCGGCTGCGATGAACGCGATGTTTCGATGCCAATGGTGGCGAGGACGACGAGTCTTGGGTTGGCGTCTGGGCTTCCTTGGCCAGCGACGACGTGTGCGACAAGTGACGTGACGGCGGACGCGATGGCTTTGGACCTAGACCTTGTCACTGGGCCCTCTGAGTGTAGGCTCATGGCTTCTTCCTCGTCTTGGGCCGTCATGGAAGGCAGGGTCACATCAGGTATGGTGCGCCCAGAGCACCGCCAGAAGCTCCTCCGCCCATTGCCCCTTAGCTTGGTCCAGCCTCTTCTTGATCCCCTCAAGAATCGCCTTGTTAGTAGCCTATGCCTGCCCATTAGCCTGCGGGTAAGCTACAGATGAGTAGAAATTCTTAATTCCATACCCTGCACAAAAAGCTTTGAACGCGGCACTGTTTGAACTGAGTGCCAATATCAGAAATCAAAGAATAAGGAATGCCAAAATGAGTAATAATGAATTCCCAAATAAATTTCTTGATTTCGTTGTCCCTTATGTTGGACAACGGCTTGGCCTCCACCCACTTGGTGAAGTAATCTATGGCGGTAACCAAATAACGCTTGTTGCCTGGTGCTCTGGGGAAAGTACCAACGAGGTCGAGATCCCACTAGGCGAACGGCCACGGGCTTGTTAAAGGATGCAAGTCAACTGCAGGTTGATGTGTCAACTTGGCAAATTTCTGCCATTTTTCACACTTCTTGACGTAACAGTCTTGAGTCTTTTTGCATGTAAGGCCACTAGTAGCCTTGAGTTCTAGTCCTGAATGACAGGCTTCTCCCTGTGGCGTGGACCCTGTATACTCCCTCATGGATCTCGAACAACATATCTTCGACCGTGGAAGGGGGAACGCACCTCAGGTAAGGACCCGAAAAGGACTTTTTGTAGAGAATCCCCTGTGGTGATATCCAGAAACGCGCAGCTCGCAGCTTGACCAGACGCGCCTCCTTCTTGTCATAAGGCAGGATGTCTCGGCTCAGATAGTCAAAAATGGGATCCATCCAACTTGGCTCAGTGTCAACAGGAGCTACCTCTTCAGCTTCAATGCTCGGGATTTCTAGGATGTCAATATGAACCCAAGCTCACGCCTCACTAGTGCTTGCTGAAGCCATGGTTGCTAGAGCATCTGCAACCTCGTTTTGCTCTGGGGAATTTGGTGGACCTTGAACTCCTGGAACCCTGCCAACAGGCTTCTTGCTTTCTCCAAGTAGGCCAACATTCGGGATGACTTTGCCCCATACTCGCTTGTAACCTGATTCACTATGAGTTGTGAATCTGAATAGACTAACACCTCCCTGGCTCCATTATTTCTGGCGGTAATCAAACCTAAGATCAACGCTTCCTACTCTGCCTCATTGTTGGTTGTTGCGAAGCCAAGCTTGACTGTTGTCCTGATCACCTCCATAGTTGGGGAAGTTAAGACCAAACCTGCTCCAGCACCCTTTCTGTTTCTAGCACCATCAATCTGCAGCTCCCACGTAGACCGCTTGCCTACGCTCAGTGTCCAGGCCACCTTCAAGAGTTTCGGGGCCTCCTCAACAAACTCTGCAACGAAGTCCGCCAAGACCTGGCCCTTGATCGTTGTTCTAGAGATGAACCAGATCTCATACTTCCCCAACTCAACTGCCCAGCGTGCTACTCTGCCTAATAGATCTGAACTAGATAGCAAAGCTTTGAGGGGAAATTTCGTGATGACTGCGACTGGGTGAGCCTGAAAGTAGTGATTCAACTTCATGGCATCAACTACCAAAGTAAGTAGAAGCTTTTCCATGGAGGTGTACCTGCTCTCTGCATCTAATAATGTTTTGCTGACGTAATAGACAGGATGTTGAGTTTTACCAACCTCCCTAATGAGAACAACGCTAACAACCATTTCTGAAACTGCTAAATACAGAAAAAGCTCATCCCCTTCCATCGGTACTGCTAGAATAGGAGGTTGTTGAAGGTAGGTCTTGAGCTCTGCCAGCGATTGCTCACACTCATCATCCCATTGGAATATACGATCCCCCTTTAGCAGTTTGGAAAAGGTGCTATACCTATCAGACGATCTGCTGATAAAACGATTCAGAGTCGTTGCCATTCCTGTAAGCTTTTGCACGTCTTTCACATTGCGAGGACTCTGGATATACTGAATAGCTCAAATCTGATCCGGACTCGCTTCTATGCCTTGTCTGGTAACTAGGTGCCCCAGAAACTTGCCAGAGCTGACACCGAAGGCGCACTTAAACGCGTTCAGCTTCAAATCAGCCCGCTTCAAGATATCAAACACATGTTGCAAATCCGTCAGGTGCTCACCCTGCTGCTTGCTTTTGACCACCATGTCATCGATGTAAACCTCAACTGACTTGCCAATCAAGTCTCCAAATAAGGAGACAACCGTTCTCTGGAAAGTTGCCCCGGCATTTTTCAAACCAAAGGGCATAACCTTGTAACAATAGATACCTCACGGCGTCATGAAGGCTATCTTTTCCTGGTCAACTTCTTGCAATGGGATTTGATGATAACCCCTATAAGCATCCAGGAAACTCATCCTAGCATGCCACGCAGTCCAATCAACTAGTTGATCAATCTTGGGGAGAGGAAACATATCCTTCGGGCAAGCCTTGTTCAAATCAGTGAAGTCAATACACACGTGCCACTCGCCATTTTTCTTTTTAACCACCACGGTGTTGGCGACCCACGTTAGATATTGGACCTCTCTGATTGCCCCCGCCTCTAACAATTTCTGCAGCTCCTTCAAAACTGCATCAGTTTGTTACACTGAGGACCTGCGAGCTCTCTGCACAACGGGCTTGATATTCCTATCAACATTCAGGCGATGGCAGGCGATCTCCGGGCTCAATCCTGGCATTTCGTAGGGGGTCCAAGCAAAGACCTCGCGATTTCTTCTTAGGAGTCCAGACAAAGACTCCAACTCGTCTCCTGAAATGTTAGCTCCCACTAAAAAATACTTATCAGGTTCAGAGGGACTTATATTTATTTTCTGTAGGGCTTCCACTGATTTCTCTGCAAGACACATCCCCACCTTGTCCAACACCTGAGGAGAGGCCTGGACCATATTGACGTCGCTTGCTTTTACTCCCAAGCAATGTCAGGCAGCTCCTTGGTCTCCTTTGACACGCACCACGCCCCCCTTGTATGGAAAGACAATAAGATGGTGCAGGGTAGAGTGCACGGCTCCCATCCGATGCAGCCAGAGACGCCCCAAAATGGCATTGTAGGAAGATGGGACGTTGACGACCAAAAATTATGTCTCCACTGCCTTGCCTCCAATCGTGACCGCCTCATGCAGCATCCCAAGTGGCCAGACGGATATAGAACCAAGTCCTAGCAATTGAGTAGAAATAGGGATTAGATCTTCTCGTTTTCTACCCAACTTCTTAAGCAAATAAAAAAACAAAAGATCCACAGAGCTGCCTGAATCAACAAGAATTATGCGTACCTCGCAAGTCCCCATGTCTACGGTGAGAACCAGTTGATCATTGTGAGGGTGTTGTAGCTCGTGCAGATCATCATCTGAAAAGGTGAGCAGCTGCGTTGCTTCAACTCTGGGCTTCTTTGCAAGCGCGCTATCACTCTTCATGACCTCTAGTGCATGACAACACTTCTTGTAATGATGTCTGGAACTTACAGTCTGCTTAACTGTCGACTCTATCATATGTATCACCTTCTTCTGAGCATCTTTTCTTCCTTCAGGCTGGTCATCTGGAAGGTTTTTCCTTGCCTGATCCCCACCTGAACCCGAACCCAAATCAATGAACTCGTTCAAGTAGCCCTGGGATGCCCACTTCTCAAGCGCCGCCTTAAACACCTTGCACTCCCCTGTGAGGTACCCTTTCTTTTTGTGAAAAGCGCAGTACTTTCCCATATCCCGGTCCTTAGAGTCACTCCTCAATTTTGGTAGCCAGGTGAAGAAAGGCTTCTCTTTGATCTGAGGTAGGATGCGATAAATTGGCTCCTTGAATACGGTATGCACTGCCCGCAGATCTGTAACAAGTGGAAGCCCTCTGCTTTTGGCCTTCCCTAATTTCTTCTTTTCGCCCTCGTATGGGCGTGCCTGTAGAGAGGGCGATCTCTTGTCTCTAGACGACTTTTGATCATCCTCCAACTTGATATATTGCCTGACTCTCTCATAAAGTTCCTGAACCCCACCAGCTGGTCTCAGAGTCAAGCTCTCTCTCAGCCTACTGTCTTTTGGAAGTGCTAATCGGAAGGTCGTGGCAGCAACCCTCTAATCACAATTCTCAATATCAGCGAAGCAATCCATGAACCTGGAAGCAAATTTCATCAAGCCCTCGCCCCTGCACATTTTGATATCAAGTAAAGCATCCATAGTAGTAGGCTTCCTACTGTTAGCAATAAAGTGAGACACAAATTTCCTAGCCAGCTAATTCCATGAATAAACTGAGTCTGGTTCTAAAGCATGAAACCACTTAGCAGCTATTTTCCCAAGACTACCAGGAAACAATTTACACATCAGTGCATCATTATCAACCCAAAGAGCCATCTTATGTGAATATGATGCAACATGAACAACAGGGTCCGACTTCCCATCATAAACATCAAAAGATGGAGATGTAAACTTAGCTGGTGGTGGCTGTTCGCGAATTATCCTCGCGAACGGGGTTGTTGTCATCCTTGCAAGCTTCAATTCAGCCTACTCTTGATCGTTGACCAGGGACTCCCCCTGGTTATCAAGAAGGCGCAAGAGACGACGATCTGCTCTGTCTATCTCGCGTCTTCGCTCTCCAGACCGTCCAGACTCTACACTTCTCAATCGGTCCCTACGCGCATCCCCCCTGGAACGCGACGCACGGTCTGGTGACGGCGACCGACGATGCCGACCACTGCGCTCCCTCTCAGAGTGGCTCGCACGGGAGCACTAGCGGGGTGGCATCGGGGCCATGTCCGTGCGCGATGCCAAGGAGGACGTCCTGGCAGCCCTTCATCGCCTCGAGCTGGCATCCTGGCGGGTTCCTCCTGGAACCCTAATCTCACGGTGGTGCACGTCCTGCGCACCATTAGCGTAGTCGCGAGCGCGGTCAGCAGCTATGACCCACTCCCCTTCCTCGTGCCTGCGCGGGGACTCAATGACGCTCGCCAACCTAGTGACGCGCGCCATGCTTGACTCCACCATGTCTGCAGGACGTTTTCCCTGAGCACGCTCAAATGCCCGCTTGACAGTTTCCAGCTCCTATTGAACAGAGAGAAGCTGACTATCTTTCTCTACAGTCGTTGCCGCCAGCTCGGCATTCTGGCGATGCGACTCCATCACGGCAGCCTGCAACTCTGCCTGGAGGCGCTCTGCCTCTACCCTGGCAGACTCCAACTCGGCAAAGCGACGATCTTGTTCTGCCCTAGCCGTGTCCAAATCATCTTGACGCGCTGCATCAGACGCACTCGTCGTTCGTCTCGCGTTCACCATCGTGGTCTCTCCCCACGGACGGCGCCAAGATGTAGTAGCATGAATCTGAACTACATAAAGATTCGATGAAGAGACGGATGATTCTTGCGAAGAACGCTTCAGATGCCCTTGATTGTGTGAATCTGCAATCAAGAACACAAAACGGGAGGGCTGGATCTCCCCTAACGCCCCTCCGACGCTCAAGTCAGACAAAAACTCTCAAAATTCTATAGTTGTTGCCCAAGAGAAAAGAGAGAATATTCTAGAAGAAGATTGAAGCTAGGTTTTCTAGGATATTTAATACATGGACTTCCCTTGCTTGCTCCTTTATGTGCCTATCACTTAATAGACATGTTAGCTACCTTCTATCAATAAAGACTATACATTAGTTATCATTTATTTCCTTCTATAATTAATTACCTTATTAATTGGGGAAAAATACTAATTATAATAAAAGGAAAAAGATAGATTTTCCTTCATCAATAACCCTAACCCGTGGCACTATACTAGTACTAATGCTAAAGCTAAAATCTCTCTTATACGTGTCAACCAGTTAGATATGACACTTAGACATGTTTTATTTGCCATTTACCATCTTTTCTTTCATGATTTTTCATATTTACTTAAGCCGGATACTTTACTTTCTTACAATACTACCTAACTTAATTATAATTATAATATATATACATTAATTCCTTAACTTTATAATTTATGGAAAGTATAATTGTATACCATGTGGATCCCTTTAATTGCAATATACTTATTATTATTTCCTATCTCAGTGTATAGATAATGTATAAAATAGTTTTTATTCAAGATTGTGTAAAATATTTTTTAACTAAGTTTATCTTTTCTAGATTAAGATTTTAATTTTCTTTCATATTGTTATTATATTTTTATCCAATTTGTGATGCTTGCAAATAATTTTATCACTCTTTGACAAATCATTGAGTAAAAAATATAAATGCATGATATGACCATCTTACCATCTTATCACGTAGGCATAATTTATTTTCCATTTACCATCTTATCTTTCATGATTTTTCATATTTACTTAAGCTAGATACTTTACTTTTTCACAATACTAGCTACCTTAATTATAATTATAATATATTTACATTAATTTCTTAACTTTATAATTTATGGAAAGTATAATTTTATACCATGTGGATCCCATTAATTGCAAAGTACTTATTATTATTTCCTATGTCAGTGTATAGATAATATGTAAAATAATTTTTATTTATAATTTTGAAAAATATTTTATAAAATATTTTTTAACTAAGTTTATCTTTTCTAGATTTAGATTTTAATTTTCTTTCATATTGTTATTATATTTGTTATCCAATTCGTGATGCTTGCAAATAATTTTATCATCCTTTGACAAATTATTTAGTAAAACACATAATATGACCACAAAATAATGAGAACATGCGTAGATATAGAATTGGGTTTAGGAAAATACAAATATTAATGTAAATCGTCGGATTAAAAATTTTAACGTATGAGATTAAATGAAATGTAAATATAAAAAGTTACAATACACTTGCTTTATGGGAAACATTTTCCAAAGCAATCTTTTACGCGTGATTGAGTTTTCTTTATCCCATTTCACACAATTAAGGAAATTTAAATTTAAGTATTAATGAATTTTTTCTTTCTTCCAATTCACACAATCTATACATGTAAGCTCTGCTTCTATATCTTTTGTGTGAGCCTATAGGCTATGCTATGTAGGCAAAATTAAATGTCATTTTACTACTTTGCATTTCTTATTTTTTACCATTAGCTTCTACCTACATCAATTTCCTTATTTATGAAATATAACCTACCATGAATATATTAAATTATATTACCAAATATAATGTTCGTGGATATATTACCAAACATAGTTCATTTTACCAATTTAATGTCAGTGTGTATATTACTTGCTATGTACTTTTGTATTTATTAAGTCACTAATTAAACTACCACTTAGCATTTTTGGCTTAATATATGTATAACAAAAACTATAAAATAAAATATATGTTATATTATTTCATGACTATATTACTTAAAGTTTTATTTTCTTATATGGAATAAACCATTTTCATGCATCTTTGCAAAATAAACTTAATTTGTTTAACCATCTAATCCTTACTTTAATAACATATGATTTTATTTATGCAACTTAATCCTTGCCTAATTTTTTATCACCCGAAAACAACTTAATTCTTACACTATTGTAATTCCGTTAGTCAATAATATCTTATGTTATAAAATGATTTTCCGTTAAATATATAAGTTATATTTATCCAAACTCGTACAGAACACGGGGACATATACTAGTTATGAACTAAATTGAAAATCCTTATATTATCCTTTATATTAAAATCAAAGATGGTAACGCATCTCATATAGCCCAAACCCGTTTCAACTGGGCTTTAGCCCAATCAACAGCCAAGCCCGTAAATTTTATCCACTTTCACCTTGGCGTCCTGAACGAACTTATCGAAGCATCCCTGAGACGAACCACCGTCTGCCAACGCATCCTCTATTATCTTCCTCATCTTCTCCACATGCACCCTAAGCTCATCAGCCGACTCCCCCATCATCAAACGGTCTATATTCCTCGCCACCTCATCACCCGTCACGCAATCTCCATCGCACAGATTAATCCCAACCGACCAATCATCCACCACCAACTTCCTATTGGTGAACTGGTCGGTGTACAATGGGTAGCAAAGCAGAGGAACCCCGCACCACACGCTCTCCAAAACCGAATTCCACCCACAATGGGTCAGAAACCCGCCCACGGCCCGGTCCATCAGCACCTCCCTCTGCGAGCACCACGTCACCACCATCCCCTTTCCCCTGGCCCGCTCCTCGAACCCGTCGGGTAGCGGGTTCGGGTCGTCGGAGCTGACAATATCGGGCCGGATGGCCCATATGAAACGGGCCGAGCTGCGGAGGAGCCCGTGGGCCAACGCGTGTATGACCTCCTTGCTCGTGTGCGCGTAGCTGCCGAATGATACGTAGAGCACGGAGCGGTCCGGCTGAGCGGCGAGCCACGTGGAGCAGTCGGATTCGGGCCAGAGGCTGGTGGAGACCGGTCCTTTGGTGAAGCCCGGTGGGAAGATGGGCCCGATTGGGTAAGTGGGCTGGGCCTTGTTGAGGGCAGTGATTATTTCGGGCTCGAACCCGTGGACGGTGTTGATGACGATGAAGTCGGCCCGCTTGGCATCAGCAAAGGCCCGGTAGATAATTCGGTGGCAGATGGTGTTGGTGTCGTTGCAAGTGGGCTGGAGATATGACATCACGTCCTTTGGATTGATACGTTTAACGCCGGGTATGTAATCGATGGTGTCCTCTCGATTCTCTGTTACATAATTCAGAATTGCATAAACAAAACTGCAAACGTAGGCAAAGAATAATAAATAAATGTTTGGGTTAAATTTTGAACAACAC
Source organism: Rheum nobile (assembly GCA_027886185.1). Classification (NCBI taxonomy): domain Eukaryota; kingdom Viridiplantae; phylum Streptophyta; class Magnoliopsida; order Caryophyllales; family Polygonaceae; genus Rheum; species Rheum nobile. The sequence goes on along the minus strand of WOAB01000028.1, from coordinate 7,019,389 downwards.
TATTTATTCAGCCCATCTCCCGTTTAGGGTTGTATGAGATTCATCGATTTCGTACTTCAAACTTCAAAGGAAGCCTTAACAGAAAAAACAGAGTTAAAGTGACCATTTTTAAATGAATTACAGGTGGAGAGTTAAGGGGACGTTCCGTTAACATGAACTGGTGTTTTTTGGTAATTTCTCTTTTGACAGGCAACCTTAGATTATTAAATTAAAATTACGTATGGTTTTAAGTATTTTAGCCGTACCAGTTTGATTGGATCAAGTGAGGCATTTTTTTTTGTTATATCGACCAAAGCTGTTTTACGTACAAATCAGACTATTATTGGAGTTTGGATCATATGCGGAGCACTCTTCCCGTGCGGACGTGCGGAGCATACACTTTTGGGTCTTATTTGTGCACCTTAACGTCTTATTTATGTACTTTTTCAAAAAAAAAAAAAAAAAAAAACTTTTACAAATTTTTTTCCAAACATTTTTCAAAATTTTTACAAAGTGCACAAATAAGGCCTTATAGTGCATGTCCGCACGTCCGCACGAGAAGAGTGCTCCGCACCGGAACCGCACTCCTATTATTGACACCCGAAATGGTAAATTCCTTTCAACATCATCATCAGTGTCTCCATTAACAAAGTAACAACTAACAACAAATTTTATACTCCGTAGTCCTAATCACGTTTAGGTTCAAAACTGAAAAGCCTATGAATTCATATATTCCAAGGACTTCAATTTCTTCTCCTTTTTAAAAACTTTTTATTTTTCTAATTTTTCTTCTTTCTAGTATTAGAGCTAAGGAATCTTTTGTTAAAATTTGAGTCATTTGGCCAACTTTAAAAATAACTAGTTTAATTCTCGTGCCTTGCACGAATTTGTTTATCACTTAATTTGTTTATCGAATTATTATTTAGATGCTTAAAAAGATAAATTATATCTTCAAAGTATTTATGAAAGAAAATTGTATGATTGATTTGATCCCTTCATAATCTATATTAGCAAAACAATTTAAGATTTTGATTCACTCCATTTTCAGAAGCTACGATCTTGATCTTCATAAGATTATCAACCAATATGTATATTATATTAGGAAATGATCACATATTTGTTATATATTTTCATATTTTAAAAGATAAAATTATATTTTCAAAATATTTATGGAAAAAATAGATTACGAAAATTGTGTGATTCTTCTTTTTTGAGACTTTCCTAATCAATGTACGATATTTAGTATAAATTATGAAATTTTGATTTGTTTCTATCTTAATTAGAAATTGTTTGATAGAATAGGAAGGGATTACATATATACTATATATATTGAGGTTTAAAAGATGTAAAATTTTAAGAAAATGACATGTGACGAAAACGTTATAGGGATGTCATGTGGTAAAATGATTGTGAAAGCGTCATGTGGTGAAAATTCTTATTGTTTTAGTGTATATATATAGTAGATGTATATGTATTCCAATTTTTCAAATCTTTTTATTTTTGTCTTTAAAATTTATAAACCTTTTTCATTATAACATCTCCAATTTGTACGTATAATCCCTACATTCATTTTCTAAAAAAATTACTTTCACATTAATATAAGCATGGTGTAAAATAAGTTTTGCCTCGTAACCGTACGGAAAATACACTAGTTATTCTTAAGTAATTACTTCAACCCACTAAACATGAAAAAACCAACTTTAAATAATAATAATTAAAAGTTGAGATACTTTTAATCTATGTTATTCAAAGTTTTGTATTCCCACCAACGTAGTCTATTACCACAAAAACTTGGTATAGTTTGTTGAGAGTGATACAACACTTTTGAATTACATAGATTTTTTTTATAATTGCTGACTATTTTTTTTTTTTTTAGAACCAGCATGCCAACTTTCATTAGCTTAAATCATTCTCTAACAGAGTGTTAAGTTCAATCAAAAAGCCAGAATTGAAAGGAGAGAAAAATGGAGAACAAGGTTTGATCCTAGCAAGAAAATGAGCCGGTTTATTTCCACCCCGTCGAACATGGCTCCACTCACAAGAAAGGAATTGTCTTTGAAGCTTCAAAATCTGAACAAGAAGCCAACCAAAAGTCCCCTTCCACAAGCTCTTCTTCCGTAATTTCGAAACCAGAGCAAGGCATTCCGACTCCACAATCACATTCAACAAACCCCGAGCCAGACAACACTCCAGTGCCCAGAACACCGCCTCTGCCTCGTAGAACTCAGCCTCCACCGTACCCGAGATCACCTTCGTCCCCAAAAACAGAACCACCCCAGCCTCATTACGCACCACAAAATTGATACCATTCCCATCCGCTTCCGAGCAAGCAGCATCGCAGTTAATCTTCACACGCCCAGCAGACGGCTTACTCCATCTCACCGGGCAAACATGCGAGATACCCATTTTCAGCTGTAACTTGCTGGAATTGTAGCAAGACAGAAACTCTTTGCATTCGCGCACCACCTCCGCAGGAGAATCCATCAGGCCTTCGAAGATACGCCGATTCCTGGATCTCCACACTCCCCAACAAATCACTGCTCATAACTCAATATCCTCAGCCTTCCGATGGTGGCAACAATAGTCAAGAAGCTCCAAGACAGAACACGCACCCGAACCTCCCGAAATCAAACCAGGTACCAGCCTCCAAATTTTTTGTGTTTTCGGACAAGAAACCAGGACGTGTAATGCATCCTCCACCCCGCCACAAGACTCGCAGCGATCATCCGGCGTGACTAACCGTTTCCACAAGTTCTGCTTCGTCAGCAAAATATCTATACATGCTCTCCAAATGAAAGATTTCACCTTGGGAGGAGCCTTTAACTTCCGTAATTTCTTCCAAACAAACTCCACTTCAGTCCCCGACGAAGAAGAAGAAGAAGAAGAAGAAGAAGAATTTTTAACATCAATTTCATCTTGGACGATCATGTGATACGCCGAACGAACCGTAAAAAATCCATCTTTAGCATAGTACCATACCAGTTCGTCCGGAGAGAGCGGGACCGAGAGTCTCATTTTCAGTATCAAATATGCATCACAAGGGAGAAAAACCTCCTGAACAAGCCCAGACCGCCAACATCTCGACTCCCAATCAATGTAATCTATCAATCTCGTACTTGCTGTAGCCCGACCCGACGAGATGGCCTTAAAACCTTTAGGACGAGGGATCCACTTATCCTTCCAGATGTCGATGTTGCACCCATTCCCAACGCTCCAAAGGAGGCCACGATCAAGAGCTTCACGCCCAAACAACAAACTTCTCAACGTGAAACTAGGCGAGTACCCGATGGAAGCAGACATAAAATCCGAGTGAGGAAAATATTTGGCTTTGAGTAGCCTTGCCAAAAGGGAATTCGGCTCCTGTATTAAGCACCAGCTTTTTTTTGCAAGTAAAGCTTGATTAAAGCTAACCAAATCCCGGAATCCTAGTCCACCCTTAAACTTTGGCAAACACATACGCTTCCATTTGAGCCAATGAATCTTGGAAGAATCCTTTGAATCGCCTCACCAATAATTACACATGATCTGCTCCATCTCCTTGCATAACCCCTTAGGAAGTCGGAAGCAAGACATCGTATAATTAGGAATAGCTTGGGCCATCGCTTTAATAAGGACCTCCTTACCCGCCCTAGAGAGATTCTTCGTATTCCACCCACTAATCTTCTCCATGATCCTCTCCTTAAGCTGCCCAAAAATAGTCTTTTTTGATCTACCCACCATCGTAGGCAGACCAAGGTAACACTCATGCTTGTCAACCTCACGAACCCCAAGAGAAGACTGAATTGCACACCTCAATTCATCATTAACATTTTTACTGAAAGATAGCTCAGACTTAGCTAAATTAACCTGTTGACCCGACGCATCTCCATATACACGGAAGATATTATCAATTTCCATGCTCTGTTGACAGGATGCTCTAGCAATAATTGTTGACTATTAGTAATGTGTAAGAGGAATCAATTTTGCTATTTAGGACAGAAATTACTAATCCAGCCAGTTTCTTATTTTTTTTTTATTTAATTTCTATTTTAGTAGATATTTTATTTATAATAGATTTACCCAGAAAATCGGTTGTCGTCATAGTCGGGGAAAAACACTTAAAATTTAAAATTGACCTGGAAAAAAACATTTTTTTTTTCAAAGGTTAAGATTTGTATCGAGCGACCGCCATAGTTTAGTTAATTAAGTTGTTCCACATTGTTTTTTAAAGATAAACTAGAGAAAGTGTATATATACTTCTACCAAAAAAAAGGCTACTTTATACATTTAAACAAAAAAAATATATTTTCTCAAAACAAAACGAACAATATATATATAATTTAATTCAATATACGGTAAAAATTAGATTAGAATTGAGTTTTACTTGAGAATCAACCTATAACATCCTTGCTCATGAAAATAAAAAATTCTAAATTAGTTTGAATATTTTCTAGTGAATTCGTGTGGCAAAGTTTTACAATAAAATTAGCCACCCCATTAACTTTACGGAAAACATGAGTAATCTAGACTAATTTAGTTCAATTTTAATTTCGTTTAACAAATATATTTATAAATAATTTTTTATTTATAATATATATACTTTTTAAATTTTAAATTTTGAGTGATATAAACATAAAAAAATCTTTATAAACAACAATATAGCAAAAGAGAGTTAAATTAGTGACGTACTTTGGCATCCAAAATGACCATGGAGTTTGAGGAGATCCAAATGAAAGTAAAGGGTGAGCACCAAAGCCGGCTCCGTCCAAAACGACGCGTACAACATCCCGTACTTGCTAGCGAGTGCGGAAGGCCACACGAAGAACGTGTCGGCGATCATTAGCCTGACCCTCTGGTCCTCCTGAGCCGCCGCCAGCCTCTGTAGCAGTTCCTCCACGTGGGCGGGGAAGACGTGGAGGATCCCCTCGAGGAACTGGTCGTGGTTCAGCGACCGGTCGAACCCCAGGGGGAACCCGTCCGTTATGGTCTCGTAACGGATGTCGAGGCCCGAGCCGTCAAAGATGTCGTCGGAGGAGGAGGAGGAGGAGGAGGAGGAGGATATTTGGTGGTGGATGTAGTGGGTGTTTACGAAGGTGACGGTGAAGCCGTTGGATGCGAGCTTGGTCGCCAGGTGGACGGCTGGGATCACATGGCCCTGTAGAGGCCACGGGATTACGATGGCATGGAGCTTCGACGTTCTTGCCTGCGTGCTTTCTGGAACCATCTTTTGTTGGTTTGGTTGAGTTTAATTTGGTTTATTTATTTGAGGAGGATGCAGTTTGGTTTGTGTTGTGTTGTGTGGGCTTTTGATAGGCATGCATTTACTTTTGTATGGATGGGAAGGAAGGAGTACGTACATGTATAAGGACAAGAGCAACTAGCGTCACAATAAGGTCGTAAAGATAATTTCCTGTCCCAAAAAAGAGTGAAATGCACGGTTCTTATGAAATGAATGCATTAACTTTTATTATAAATAATTTGAAGTTATATAAAGAGATAGTATTTGGAATATTAAGTATAAATTTTAATTAAAATAATAAAGTGCAACACTACTCGAATAGTCCGATTCGATATTGCAATAGCGAATAGAAGTGACCAATCGCGGAGAAACAACTATCATTGTCAAAGTACAATAATGCAACTAATCATGTGCCAGGCCATATGAATTATGAAGGGCTTTTAAATACGCACAATAATGCAACTTGCTACTTGCAATTTATAGCTACGTTTACGTCAATGCCTACGTCATTGTCTCGTGCCCCATATGCTAGCGATATTTCTAGAGTTATTAACTTTAAAGGAATTGTGTCCTTTAATCAAATGTGTAATTACTTATTATGAAATGAAATCATTTATGAAGATATTTAATTCGGTGATTTTAGATAATTATAGTGCTTTGTTAGAAGTCAATTATGATTTATAGACTATATGTTATAAAGTATGTCATAAAGTCTATTGCTATTATTACCGGGTCCTACGAGGTCACACCCTTAGAGTTTGGACGGGATCAGTTTAATGGGAGACATATTATGTAAAGTATATATAATATAAAGTTATATAAGATATAACTTGGGAGATAAGGCTTGTTAATAATAAAGTGTTATTATTAATAATAAGAGATATACTTATTTAGGAAATAAGATATATACACATGACAATATAAAAGGAGAGCTTTTAGGAAAAGTCCACAACCCTAATACACACCAAGAAGTACGGTTGCCTCCTTCTCCCTGGAGCTCTCCTCGTTCGCCTTCGTTCCTCGCTCTAGCAACCGAGTCCTAGGCGATCCAGATCCAAGCTCGGGTGGACCAAATAGAGGAGTCACACGTGAGGCTCTATTCTCTCCATTCCAACAGATTGAAACACGCATCAAGAGGTATTTGATTCTTCCTATCTATGATCTATTTGGTTTATGCATGAGATCCTTGGTTAGATATTAGGAAAACGTTTCCTGAAATTCCGTTTTATGCATCAAAAATCCCTACAGTGGTATCAGTTGCCTCTTGCATAAATTGATTAGATCAAATTTAAAGTTTTAAATTTTGATGCATGTTCATGATTGTCTTTATTCAAATTAAGTGGTAAAATTATATATAGGTTAATTTGCATGATTAAAATTATGATTTTGATTGATTGGATTAGTAAAGTTGTAAAACTTTATGAATAAATATGCATGAAAACTTATTCTACCCATACTTGATTCATGTGATTTAATTATGTAAGAGATGTGATGTTTTGGCATATTTTTTAAATCATTAGATGAAGATTTAATTTTCATAAGATGAATCAACTATCCAAATTCTGATTTTTTTTATCGAATTGTTCGGTGACTGATCAAAAGTTATGCGGTCCTGCGGATGGATATTCTGAACAATCATATCTTTAATTGTTAAGGCACTGTTGTTCGGATATAATATATGGTATATAGGCAAATGTCCTAAAATCTCTCCTATTGTTGGACCACATTGGAGATCAGATAGGCTAAGGCAGCTGCCTAGGCGTTATGAGGATTACGTCTTGACTGCTAGCATTGACGTTCTACTTTTAGAGAACGGTGAGCATGTGACCTATAAGCAAGCGATGGCGGACCCCGACTCCGAAAAATGGCTGAAAGCCATGAAATCCGAAATGGACTCCATGTCTGAAAATCAAGTATGGGACTTGATAGATTTGCCTGATGGGGTAAAACCTATTGGATGCAAATGGGTCTTTAAGATCAAGACAGACAAGGATGGAAACGTTTCTGTCTATAAGGCAAGACTAGTTGCCAAAGGATTTAGACAGGTTCATGGTACTGACTATGATGAAACGTTCGCACCGATCGTTATGATCAGGTCCACTAGGATACTCCTAGCGATTGCCGCTTATCATGATTATGAGATTTGGCAAATGAATGTCAAGACCGCTTTTCTAAATGGGTATTTAGAAGATGATGTATACATGATGCAGCCATAAGGTTTTGAGGATCCAGAAAACCCTAGGAGAATATGCAAGCTTAAGAAGTCCATTTATGGACTTAAGCAAGCATCCAGGAGTTGGAATCTTCGTTTTGATGAAGTGGTCAAAAAGTTTGACTTCATCAGATGCGAAGAAGAGCCATGTGTCTACAAGAAGTTTAGTGGGAGCAAAGTGACCTTCCTAGTTCTGTATGTGGATGACATACTACTCATTGGGAATGACATTCATATGATGGAGACAGTTAAGGAGTGACTTAAGAAGTATTTCTCAATGAAGGACTTGAGAGAGGCTGAATACATATTAGGCATTAAGATCTATAGAGATAGATCTAAGAAACTTATTGGTCTGAGTCAGGGAACTTATATAGATAAGGTCCTTGGGAGATTCAATATGATGAACTCTAAGAAAGGGTTTTTGCCTATGCAACATGGCTTACATCTCAGCAAGAGCCAGTGTCCTAAGACACCTGGTGAAACTGAGAGGATGAGCAGGATTCCCTATGCCTCAGCCATAGGATCCATCATGTATGCAATGACTTGTACTCGCCCAGATGTTGCATTTGCTTTGAGCATGTGTAGCAGGTACCAATCAAACCCGGGTGATGCACATTGCTGTGCAGCCAAGAACATCCTAGAGTACTTACGAAGGACTAGGGATGATCTCTTGATATTTGGAGGTGATGACGAGCTGGTCGTCAATGGCTATACTGATGCAAGTTTTCAGATAGACGGAAATGATTTTGAATCTCAGTCTGGATATGTCTTTATTTTGAATGGAGGAGCCGTCAGTTGGAAGAGTTCCAAATCCATACATGTTCTACGGAAGTACCACATGATTAGACACTATGTTAATAGTGGAGATGTGAGGATGTGCAAAGTGCACACAAACGATAACATTGCAGATCCTTTTGACCAAGCCCATGTCTAGGCCCAAGCATGACAGTCACACTCGGGCCAAAGGACTCAAGCACATTAGAGAGTTCTTTTGAGACATTGTTTGTTTTATGATAAACTTTGTTTATTGTTATCACAAACATTTATGCTTGACTTATATATGAGTTTCATATTATTATTTAATCATTGCTTGGGATTAGATAAAGTATCCAAACAATTTAATAGTTATCAAATGGGCTCATCAAAACTGTTTTGGTGAATGAAACCCCATTAAGTGAACTGAAATTATAAAATTGTTAGAAGTCCATGGTCTAAGTTGTTAACTTGGATACAAATGACTTAATCAAAAGACCATATGTGAGATTGATTGATAACACCGGGTTTCATGTGTTAAAGGGACATAGAGATGTCTAATCGATTACATAGATGTGTATACTGATACACATCGGACAGACCGATCTTAGGACTCCTCAGGACTTTACTGCGGAGTTCTAGGATTATTCATGATTAGTGAGTTCCTTAGACATGAGTATGATATAGTTATCATTTGACTGCTGGTATGTCTTTGACACTGTCAAACGCTGACCGTAATAGGCAGTTATAAAGGCGGTGATTGGGATTGCCAAAAGTTGAGTGGGAGCTGTAGTCTTACAAGATTGAATATGTCCTTCTATTCCGTGTATACCATGATACATTTGGAAAGGATTGGTGTCTCGGCCACTTGAAGAGTGAGAACTGTGAAAATGCATGGCCATGCTCAGATGGATTATTAGTAATCATCTGTACTGACAGTTTGATCTCAAGAGTTCAAGAAACGTATTTGGCGGTAAAGATGAGTTTCATCATATAGTCAAATAAGACACTAAGTGACAAAAGAATTTTAACATTGCACACTTGTTTTAAGGACAAGTGGGAGATTGAAGGAATTGTGTCCTTTAATCAAATGTGCAATTACTGATTATGAAGTGGGACCATTTATGGAGATATTTAATCCGGTGATTTTAGGTAGTCATAGTGTTTTGCTAAAAGCCAACTATGATTTATAGACTATATTTTATAAAGTATGTCATAAAGTCTATTGCTATTATTACCGGGTCCTACGAGGTCACACCCTTAGAGTTTGGACGAGATCATTTTAATGGGAGACATATTATGTAAAGTATATAATATAAAGTTATATAAGATATAACTTGAGAGATAAGGCTTGTTAATAATAAAGTGTTATTATTAATAATAAGATATATACTTATTTAGGAAATAAGATATATACACATTCCCACCAAAAAAAGATATATACACATGGCAATATAAAAGGAGGGCTTTTAGGAAAAGCCCACAACCCTAATACACACCAAGAAGTACGGTTGCCTCCTTCTCCCTGGAGCTCTCCTCGTTCGCCTTCGTTCCTCGCTCTAGCAACCGAGTCCTAGGCGATCCAGATCCAAGCTCGGGTGGACCAAATAGAGGAGTCACACGTGAGGCTCTATTCTCTCCATTCCAGCAGATTGAAACACGCATCAAGAGGTATTTGATTCTTCCTGTCTATGATCTATTTGGTTTATGCACGAGATCATTGGTTAGATATTAGGAAAACGTTTCCTGAAATTCCGCTTTATGCATCAAAAATCCCTACATAAAGTTCTAAGTATCTATTAGTTTCATAATTTTGTATGGTTGAGCGTTAGTTTAGTTTTTTTCTCAATACGTAGTAAATAGGAGGAGTGGTTTATCGATCTGATCTCTACTCGATCTGTGCTTAAACAATTATAAAATTTGGAAAGTTTCTATGATTTCATGTTATGAGATATGATACTTAGCTTGTTTTTTACTGTTCGGGTATCAACCTAGCTGTAATATTTTCCATATAGGTGAAATTGGTTTAATTTTAAATTTCACTTAGGTGACATTTTTTTAGCATAGAAATAAAAGTCGATTTAAGCCTCGGAATTCCATAAGTTTCAAAGTATTGTTTAGGTGTGATTCATATGATCAGATGTATATTTTGAAAGTCTCTATATAAAAGTTTGGAATTTTTATGACTCCGTATCATTTCTCACTTTTAATCACAAATTTCGATTTCTTTGCTGACACAATCACCACTGTTGCTCCACACACTACTCACCCCAAGCAGTATACATGATGGATCGGATTTTTTCAAAAGGTCGGACCGGAGACCGGACCGAACCTATTCGATCCGGTCCGATTTCGGTCCGGTCTAGGACCCTTAAATTCTTATTTAATATCTAAAAAAAATATATAAAAAATATTTATATTTCTAATTTATTAAATTAAAAAAAATATTTAAAAAAAATATATTTAAACTCTTTATTTTTTTAAAAAAAAATTTGATCCGAACCGAATCCAAATTAAAAAAAAAATTATAAACCGGACCGTAATTTCACCGATTCGATTCAATCCGGTCTTTTTCGATCCGATTTTCCAGACTTTCCAGACCGGGTCATTTTTTAACACCCTTAAGTATACACACTTAAATCGGACGTACAAGTCCTACACCCTTAAGTACGTTTACACCCAGGTGTAAACGTACAAAGGACGTACAAGTCCTACACCTTCTGACACTCCAAATTTAATACTTTAATGTACCACTTTACTGCTCAAGGCTTTAGTAGTCTTTTCATATATTTATCCTCTTTTTTTTGTCTTTTCAGGTCCTCTCCATTAACCCACCATCCCCGTAAACCGCCATAGCTTTCTCCGATGCTTGTCTCCTCCCTCAAACAGCAGCCGACTCCTCCCTCTGCAACTTTCTTCGTAGTCGCCTCCCACATACGAGTCTAACCAATTTCTGGATATTTTTCTTTGCATCTCTTGATCTGGGAAGAAAACAAGATCTGGAAAATTGAAATCTTGCTGCCACCTCTCTCAGACGGCCGACGGCTTCTCACTCTTCGACTTTCGTCGCCATCGTCTCCCACCATTAGATCTAGCGAAGTTCGGAATTTTTGTGCATCTGTTATTTAAATATGAAAACAAGATCCGGGAAATATATAATTTTGATACAAATCTTGCTGCCACCTCCCTCCGACCGCCACCAGCTCCACCGGACTCCGACTTGCATCGCCGTCGACTTCCACCATAAGATGTTGCCAATTTCGGGTATTTTGTCCTTTCTTGTTCAATGATAACTGGATCTGAAGCTTCAAGTTTTGATGGGAAATTGATTGGAGTGGAAATCATCATGTGAAAATCCATCAAATATGAGAGATCAGATGAATAATGGAATTATGAACAGAGAATAGGCTGAAAAGAATGGTGCGAATAACTAATCTGGGTCTGGAAGGTTGGAAGAAGGAGAAAATAAAGGAGGTAGGTGAAGGGAATTGAGATTTTTACTTTTATTTTTCTACAATAAAATATTTTTTATTAGATATATAATTCTACCTCAACCGAATACATGTACTTTTCCCATTTTATCCTTTTACTTTTAGAGGTGTAAGAAAAATTTCTTACGTAGCTGTAGTTATTTTGCGGGAGTAGTATCTGGTGAAAATTTTCCTTACTTTTACTTTTTTGAATTAGAGTAGTTACATTAATATTTTAAAATTCATTTTATAATTTACTCTTTACCTTTAATACTGTATTGCAGCTTTTGCAAGAGTAATGATGAGGTGTAGAATTAATTTTTCGTACACCAGGTGTAAATAAAGATTTGTCCACTTAAATCCCACTTACTATTTTGTAAAAATTGAATGGTACAATTTATCATTAAAAATTGAATGGACGCGAAATCGTGCGCGTAGCTTAGCAGCACGGTTTCGTGCTGCTAAGCTACGCGCACATGGGTAAAACGGGCATAAATCTGTGCGCGTAGTTTACGCGCACAGGGAAAAAAAATGCCATTTATCCATGCGGGTAAGCTACGTGTACAAAAGAAAAATTGAATTTTTTTTTTCTTTCCATAATCATGTAGAGAATTTCAATACGAGTCCGTGCATATAAAATGCGTCCAAAACGGACATCGTTTGCCCCTCCAAAATCCCAAAAAACGAAGCCTTCCTATCCATTTTTTTTACAATTTGGTGTCCGACATATAACGCATTATTGTAGTGAAATTTTTTGGTATTTTTTTCATTTTTCTACTATAATTTTGTATAAAACTTTAATATGAGTCCGTACATAGACCTGTCAAAAACCGACCCAACCCGAAAGGACCCGAACCTGACCCGAACGTCACTGGGTCAAGAAGGACCCGAACGCAAATTCGAGCTCACAGGTCCCCTTTAATTTATATATTTTATTTCATTTATATTAAATATTTTAATATACTTTATTAAATAATAATATAATATTAATTATATTATTATAATTATTTTATTAAAGTTAAAAATCATAATAATAATCATAAGAAAATGACATGTTCGACCTGCCGGGTCAACCCGAACCTGCCCGACCCGAAAATTTTACCAACCCGATATGACCCGAACCCGATTTGACCCGAACCCGACCAACCCGACCCAGTTGACAGGTCTATCCGTACATATAAAATTCATCCAAAATAGATATCGTTTTCCCCTCCAAAAAGCCAAAAATCGAGAATAAAAACTTTATATAATATAGTATATACTATAGTATTTCATTATATTTCATATAGTTATACTTATATACTATAGTATTTCATTAAATTTCGTATAGTTACACTTATATACTATAGTGTTTCATTATATTTCATATAGTTACACTTATGTACTATAGAGTTTCATTATATTTCATAAAGTTACACTTATATACTATAGTATTTCATTATATTTCATATAGTTACACTTATGTACTATAGTATTTCATTAAGTCTAGTATACTTAGACTTATATACTATAGTATTTCATTAAATTTCATATAGTTACACTTATGTACTATAGTATTTCATTAAATCTAGTATACTTAGACTTATATAATATAGTATTTTATATAGTTACACTTATGTACTATAGTATTTCATTAAGTCTAGTATACTTAGACTTATATACTATAGTATTTCATTATATTTCATATAGTTACACTTATGTACTATAGTATTTCATTAAATTTCATATAGTTACACTTATGTACTATAGTATTTCATTAAGTCTAGTATACTTAGACTTATATACTATAGTATTTCATTATATTTCATATAGTTACACTTATGTACTATAGTATTTCATTAAGTCTAGTATACTTAGACTTATATACTATAGTATTTCATTATATTTCATATAGTTACACTTATATACTATAGTATTTTATTAAATTTCATATAATTACACTTATGTACTATAGTATTTCATTAAGTCTAGTATACTTAGACTTATATACTATAGTATTTCATTATATTTCATATAGTTACACTTATGTACTATAGTATTTCATTAAATTTCATATAATTACACTTATGTACTATAGTATTTCATTAAGTCTAGTATACTTAGACTTATATACTATAGTATTTCACTATATTTCATATAGTTACACTTATGTACTATAGTATTTTATAAAGTCTAGTATACTTAGACTTATATACTATAGTATTTCATATATTTACACTTATGTACTATAGTATTTCATTAAGTCTAGTATACTTAGACTTATATACTATAGTATTTCATTATAATTCATATAGTTACACTTATATACTATAGTATTTCATTACATTTCATATAGTTACACTTATGTACTATAGTATTTCATTAAATCTAGTATACTTAGACTTATATACTATAGTATTTCATTATATTTCATATAGTTACACTTATGTACTATAGTATTTTATAAGTGTAACTATATGAAATATAATGAAATACTATAGTATATAAGTGTAACTATATGAAATATAATGAAATACTATAGTATATAAGTGTAAGTATACTAGACTTAATGAAATACTCTAGTACATAAGTGTAACTATATGAAATTTAATGAAATACTATAATATACAAGTGTAACTGTATGAAATATAATGAAATACTATAGTATATAAGTCTAAGTATACTAGATTTAATGAAATACTATAGTACATAAGTGTAACTATATGAATCATAATGAAATACTATAGTATATAAGTATAACTATACGAAATTTAATGAAATACTATAGTACATAAGTATAACTATATGAAATTTAATGAATTACAATAGTACATAAGTGTAACTATATGAAATATAATGAAATACTATAGTATATAAGTCTAATTATACTAGACTTAATAAAATACTATAGTACATAAGTGTAACTATATGAAATTTAATGAAATACTATAATATACAAGTGTAACTGTATGAAATATAATGAAATACTATAGTATATAAGTCTAAGTATACTAGATTTAATGAAATACTATATATAAGTGTAATTATATGAACTTTAATGAATTACAATAGTACATAAGTGTAACTATATGAAATATAGTTAAATACTATAGTATATAAGTGTAACTATACGAAATTTAATGAAATACTATAGTACATAAGTGTAACTATATGAAATATAATGAAATACTATAGTATATAAGTGTAACTATACGAAATTTAATGAAATATTATAGTACATAAGTATAACTATATGAATTTTATATGTACGGATAGACATGTCAACTAGGTCGGGTTCGGGTCATATCGGGTTGGTAAAATTTTCGGGTCGGGCGGGTTCGGGTTGACCCGGCGGGTCGAACATGTCCTTTTCTTATGATTATTATTATGATTTTTAACTTTAATAAAATAATTATAAAAATATAATTAATATTATATTATTATTTAATAAAGTATATTAAAATATTTAATATAAATGAAATAAAAAATATAAATTAAAGGGGACCTGCGAGCTCGAATTTGCGTTCGGGTCCTTCGGGTTCGAGTCCTTCTTGACCCAGTGACGTTCGGGTCGGGTTCGGGTCCTTTCGGGTTGGGTTGGTTTTTGACAGGTCTATGTACGGACTCATATTAAAGTTTTATACAAAATTATAGTAGAAAAATGCAAAAAGTACCAAAAAATTTCACTACAATGCGCTATATGCCGTGCCAAATTGTAAAAAAAATGGGTAGAAATGCTTCGATTTTTGGGCTTTTGGAGGGGCAAACGATGTCCGTTTTGGACGTATTTTATATACACGGACTCGTATTGAAATTCTCTACATGATTATGGGAAGAAGAAAAAAATCGATTTTTTTTTGTGCGCGTAGCTTACGCGCATGGATAAATGGCATTTTTTTTCCTGTGCGCGTAAGCTACGCGCACATGTTTATGCCCGTTTTACCCCTGTGCGCATAGCTTAGCAGCACGAAACCGTGCTGCTAAGCTACGCGCACGGTTTTGCGTCCATTTAGACGCGAAACCGCGTGCATTTAGCCATTACCTTAAAATATTTGACGTACCTGACATGCATGTTACATCCATAGACCGAGAGAGTATCGATATTTTTTTTTATACAAGATAAACAATAGAGCCCATTCATGATGATCTTTACAAATTTAGTACAGAAGTCATCATATTGAGTTCAAATAGTAGAACTCATAACAAAAAGTATGAATTGCACGCTCCGAAAGAGTAGTACAAGAGAGGATTCGTTGCAACCGGACAATGTCAGTTAAAGTAATCTCATGTGTAGCTAGGAAATCAGCTGCATGGTTTGCTTCCCTAAAATAATGGTGTACCTGAATACACTCAAAAAAAGAAAAGTAGAGAAGAAATGTCAAGAATAATTGAGTGAATTTCCCACGGAATTTTTCAAGTTCCACGAATTGAGTTTATAAGAGTTAAATTATTAATATTCAAATTAAGAGCTTTGCGAATTTCAGACAAAGTTGCGTAAGCCTCTGTTTGTAAGACGGTGGTATCTGGAATGAGGTCACGGAAAATAGACATAATCTTTCAATTAGAGTTGTGTATTATGTAGCCAATGTGCGAGGAGTGATTATGCCTTTTGGACCCATCAAAGTTTAATTTTTCCCATCCAGGAGGAGGCTTTGTCCAAATCCTATTGGTTCTGCGAGTTCTATTGCGTTTAATGGAAGGTTTGTAAATAGATGTGGAACTTAGGGTCGAATTGTGCCGGGAATGGAATTGAAAATAAGCTTGGTCAGAAGGTAAAAGATTGTGGTCATTATTGTTTCTACCAAAAATGATTTGAGTAATGATGGTTCTAAATAGCCCACCATAGGAAGAGCATGTGTTCAAGAGACGTATTCGATTGTATGAAGTAGCTAATATCTGTCAGGAAGTCTGATGTTGATTGGATGGAAAATGTTTTGTGTAGCCGATTTTGGAGATTAGTGATCATTTGTTGGGTATATGGGCATTCAAAGAAAAAATGGTTGATATCTTCATTATTCAAATTACATAAACTGCATTGTGAAGAAACTTTAGAAAAGTGTCGATTTAATCTTTTTGTAGTAGGAAGACAATCAGAGACTGCTTTCCAGAGAAAATGTTGGATCTTTGGAGGAATTTTTAATTTCCATATCCAAGAATAGTAATCGTTGGTGGTTGCAGGGTGTGGTTTTGTTATAGTTCTCGCTGATTTAACAGTGAAGTTGCCATCAGCCGAGGGTTTCCAAATTAGTCGGTCTTCAACTGGAGTTATTGGGATGTAAATTCTCATAATTTTGGCGATAACATAGTGTGGGAGAATAGCTTCCATTACTTGGATATCTCATTGATAACTAGGAGTAATGAAATGGGAGACCTTTAAAGAAATATCGGAATTGTTATTAAAGTAGGGTTGTAGGTCGCAATCTGTGATCCAAGAGTCTGTTAAAAAATGAATGGTTTTGCCATTACCTAAATGATAGGCTCGGTAGTTGGGCAAACCCAAATGATAAAACAAAAACCACAACGTTTAGTTAAAAAGAGAAATGCGCAAACTGATATGGAAAGCTTTGAGAAGCTAGGATTGGTAAGTATGGCACAAACACGGATTAGAAAATAACTAACACGGCGTTACATCGACAAGAAATGTGTCACCAAAACACTCTTTTAAAAATACGATGAAACTTTTGTGAATTGCTTCGTCTTAAAAGGTCATCAAAAATCATACAATCTCGACCTCACCATGAATAACAACTCGATCCAAATATGAAAGGTTAGCTACACGTCAAAGGAATATATGAATCTCAAAAAAAATCTCTTTTTTTCCCTTTATTATTTCAAATTTCTACTTTTTTTTTCATCCTATTTTGAGAAGGGTGAAGGGTTACATAAAAGCTCAACAAGTTGAGATCTTTTATAATTTCAGTCGTGCCATTCATTTTTTTCCCATCCTATTTTGAGAAGGGTGGAGAGGAATTTTCCAAAAGTAGTAATTCGAACTTTATTAAAATTCATGGTTATATAAATTATATTTGGTATAATTCACTTTACACGCCTCTTGTTCTAGGCTGGAATTAAGAGGAAACACAAAAAACTTTTCCGGTTTTTTTGGATATAATCAACCGAGAAAGTTGAGGTCAATCTCTTATCTTAAAGAGCCAAAACCTTCCCCCAACATGTCCTTATAAAGGGTATGAGTAGACTTGTCAATTGGTCAGGCGGGTCGGGTTTAGATCGGGTCATGTCGGGTTCGAGTCAAATCGGGTTCAGGTCGATAAAAATTTTCGGGTTGGTCGGGTTCGGGTTGATCCAACGGGTCGAACATGCCTTTTTTATGATTTTTAACTTTAATAGAATAATTATAATAATATAATTAATATTATTTAATTATTTAATAAAGTATATTAAAATATTTAATATAAATGAAATAAAATATACGAAATAACGGCGGCCTGCGAGCTCGGATTTGTGTTTGGGTCGAGTCGGGTCGGGTTTGGGTTCGGGTCCTTCTTGACCCAGTGACATTCGGGTCGGGTCTCGACCTAGAAAATTCGGGTTGGGTCGGGTTTTTGGGTCGGTTTTTGACAGGTCTAGGTATGAGGCATCCAGTCAGATACTATGTTTGATAGGGCGGTTAAAACGCAATAAACGCATACCGGTGCACTCTTTCCCGTCAATGGTTTCCGCTTAACAGAATCAAGCGCACGATCCATGTACTCAAACGCACGGACCACAACGTATTACAGAGAGCACCACACGATTTGTGCACCAAAACGCGCGGACCACATCATGTTACAAAACCAAACGCATGGTCTGTGTGTTTTGCCAAGTTCTCGCGCTTTTCCACGTCAGAAACCGCATGGTCTATACACTTCATTCGATAATAGTTTTATACCGTTACTAATTCGCGAAGTGTGAAATTCATTACCCCGGATTCGAGTTTGCTTATACGAGTATGCACCCTTACCTTCAAGTCCGCATTGAGGTAACCAAATCCTTTAGGTCTTGAGTGAACCCTGATAACACTAAAATCGCCAACATGTGGTCTATTAATGGTTTCCAGATTGGCCAAGTTGAGGTCAAAGTTCCTCAAACGGATCGACAAGGGGAAGAGCAGCTGAGATCTAGTGCGAATTGAAGCTAGGGCGGTGTTGATAGCGCGTTATTATTTCATAATAGCATTCACGCGTTCTATACTGCTCGTCGATGCCCTAGACCACGAGATACGTCTAGCGCGGCGATCTCAAAAGCTTATTGGGGGAAGAAAAGCACAAGAGGAAGAAAGGCCACAGAGTATCTCTAGTGCGTCGATTTACAATGACCGCGTAGTAACCACCAGACGCTCCCAAGCCGCCACAAGTCACCCAGACCAATCCGGGAATGCCAACCATACGTCTCCCCAGTTTGACACGCGTCCTCCCCCCGTCGGTCCAATCACCACTAGACACCCCCTTGCCGACGTCTGCCACAGGGTGAGCTGCAAGGTGACACGTGCCCTCGCGTGGTGACTAAGCGGAAGCAGGACTCCCCGCCTATAAATAGCCCAACACCCCTCAGAAATTGGGGTCGAGAAAAAGAGAAAGAAACAGTACCATGAGCTTGTTTTCTCTTTTTTGAGATCTGTGATGATTCCCATGTAATTGTAAAGAGTGGAAAGCTTTGTGTTTGCTATCTATAATACACCGCGTTCTTTATTTGTGTTTGTATTCTTGTACTAAGAGTGATTCGCCGCATTCATTTAGGATCAAGTCTTTTATAGCTTTATACTTTATTTACTTAGACAACTTGAGAGTCATCACTGGCGCCGACCGTGGGGATTTCCTCACACTAGGGCAACTTGGTCCTCTTTGTTAACGCGGTGGAAGACGATGTCAAGCCTTGATGAGTTCGAATGGTCGGAGTTCGAGGTGGAGGCCCCAGTACTTGGTTGGCCACCTCCACTGCATCCCGAAGCATGGTGGCCCCACTACTCACCCGCCGTGGATTAACGCAACATACATGGCTTCTGTGCCGGTTTTCCATCAGTTCATGCCCCTACCAGACTTTGTTCCACACCCCCAGGTACCTCCAGGGTTTGTCTTCGATGCGGGTTACCAAGGACTCTTTGTTGGGTATGGTGGACATCAGCCCTCAAGTCATTCAGCAACCCCATCGCACCTTTATGAGGATCGCGGAGGTATGGAGCCCCCCGTGATGTCAATGTCAGTATCCCAGGAAGGCTCATCGTGTTCTCATAAGCGTGACCAGGTGACCACCGGACATGAGGAAGCCTTAGATGGGGAGTTGCAAAACCTCTCCATCTTTTCGGAAGCAGTAAGGCGTGCCCCTGTGTTGAAAAGATTCCGTCAACCTACCATGGAGGCCTATGATGGGACATCCGACCCTGATGAACATGTCCAAGCATTCTGAGTCAAATGGAAATCAACGATTTCAACAACGCGATGTTCTGTCATTCTTTTCCCTCCACCCTGAAGAGAACTGCCCTATCCTGGATGATGAATCAACAACCAAGGAGCATCTTATAATACCCCTCATTTTTAGTAAGGATATTGGGGTAATTTTCCCAACCTTCGTTCAATAATTATTTCGCTTTCAGTGGAGTTTGGATTTTCTGTAATATCCTTGATCTCCGAAAAAATTCCTTGAGTGGTATAAAATACATTCGATGTATTTTCGGGACTTAAAATATTTGTTTAGATACAAACATATAATTTACGGGGTTAAAATCACGCCCATACATGTTCCCGGACAAAAGTGGGCAAAAGAGGCCGAAATTGGCCTTGACCGCACCCGCGGTCAGGCACCGCACCCCATGGTGGCGGTCGTGTGCTGGACGAGCACGCCGGCATGCGTGCCGCGTGTCCCTTGTCATGGCGATCGCCTGCTCGATGTGGTGGTCGGGCACGCCACGTCTTCTTCATTGGGCTATTTAAGGAACCTGATCTTGATGGTTGAAAGATCATCAAGCTCTCCCTCAATCTCCCTTTCTTGCTCCGCCATATCTCTCCCACCGGCGACTTCGTTTCGCCATCTCCTTCTCCGGCGAGCCGCGATCTGCTGTGCGAGCCACTGTGGAGCAAGACCGTCGGCGTTGTGCTGTGCTGCTAGCTGCTGGTGTCGCCGCCGTCTACTGCTCGTCACCGCCGGAGCCGCCATAACCGCTGTTGCTCGTGCTCCGCCGTTCGCTGTTGTCTGATGTGCCGTGCTGCCGCTCCTCCTCCCCGGCAAAGCCCCAGCGCTGAGCTCCGCCGTTGTTGCTCCCAGTTGTACGTTGTGCTGTTGTTGCCTCTGTTCGTGGTGCTCCATTATTAAAGCTCCTATACGTGGTGAGGTAGAAGAAGCAAGGAAGGGTGGGCCCTTCCCCTTGGCCAATTCTTTGCTGGGCCGAAAAGCCCATTAGGCTTCCTGTCCAGATTTAACCCGAAATTATTCGAGCGGTATAATTTCGACCCACTTTTATCCGTATTTTTCTTTAGGAAAATTTAATTAATATTTTTATGATTTAAAATCATAAAAATTTATTAAATTTAATTACTCGAGTTCGTCGGACAAATTAATTGATAATAATTAATTTGTCAGTTGTAACGTTATTTGCTGGATCACGAGTGGACCCGTAATCCTGCTAGAGCTAGCTGAAGCATAGGCCATATCCTCGGAAAGGATATCATCAGTAGTCGTCTCGTCTAGATTCATCGCCGGATCTACTTAAGGCAAGTGGCGGTTCGCCCTTACTTAATCATTCCATGTTCTATTAATTATCAATTGCTTTTAATTGCTAATTAAATTGGAGTGAACTATTGTTTTCGTTTGGGAACAGATTTTATAAATAATGTTATTAAAATATGATATTATTGTAGATTGTATATATTGCTAGAAACAGCGCTATTATACTTGTTAATGACCGTAATGGTTTTGTTGTGGATTTAAATTAAAACTTTAATGCTAGAATAGCACGAGTATTCGTAGGAACGATATTCCTTGTGAGAATAGTCATTTCTTTATAATTGTCTTAAGATCGTGACCCATTGCTTCTTATCCATCTCTAAGGATCGGAAGTGTTAAAGCACCTTGCTAGTGCTATTTGGGTGAACATAATGTCATCCTGTGTATTAAAGGTTCGTAGTCACTCGAAATTATAACGGTTCATAGTCACTCGAAATTATAAAGGTTCGTAGTCACTCAAAATTATAAAGGTTTGTAGTCACTCGAAATCATAAAGGTTCGTAGTCACTCGAAATAATATTAAAAGCCTTAGCAGTAATAATCGTTTTGGAATTAAATAAGATAAGTGCGGTTAGGCACATAATTAATGAACCTTGGGCGAGAAGTACAACGTGGAAACTCGTCTGGGCTTCGGTTAGAGTAAGTCCTCTTTCCAATCTGGATTCGCACTAAGCGGTGAGATTGGTCGTGGACCCAAATAGCCAAGTCGCTTTTAAACTCTTGTGTGAAATTATAAGGTTCCCAAACACTTGTCATACTTTCCGATAAGACTCAATCTCTTGGAGTCTTTCCTTCGTATGTTTCCCATAAGACTCATTTCCTTTGGGAGTCTTCTCTTCAGTGCATATCTAAATATTAATCATTTCGTGAAAGTACCGGGTTATATATCGTTTCTTCGGTTATTATTCGAGGAACAATGATATTAAACGGTTACGATCACTAGAACCATTCCATTTTCACCCTTGCATAGTCTTTCATTAGACTAACCAACCGGGTTTTATTCCTTGCATGGTTGACTGGTGTCATCCGTCCCATACGGCACATCAGTGGTTGGTTTCCGCAGACTTGAAGTAACCAATTGAAGAAGAGACTTGCAGTTGCAGATTTAAGTGCCGGTCTTTCAAGGTCGTTAGACATTACTTTAATGTATATTTTTATAACCTAGTCATGTGATAGGTTTATTCTTAAAAGTCTTTCGCTGTGTAATTTATAAGTTTTCCGCTGTATTATCACTCTATTGTAAAATCATCTCCTCGTTTGACGAGAGATCTTTAATATAAATGGTTGAGTTCCATATACAAATGTCTTCCGCTGTTTAATCTTTCATTTAATATGTTTACGTATTTAAGTTTAATTGTTCCGATTAAAGCCTGGGGTGGCTTTGGACGGCAATGTCTGAGGTCACTGGCGTGTGGCACTACCGGTATAAATCGGGGGTGTTACAGGTTCGCTCTTGCTTAATCATTCCATGTTCTATTAATTATCAATTGCTTTTAATTGTTAATTAAATTGGATTGAACTGTTATTTTTGTTTGGGAACATATTTTATAAATAACGTGATTAAAATGTGATATTATGATAGGTTGTATATATTGCTAGAAACAACGCTATTATATTTGTTAATTACCGTAATGTTTTTTTTGTGGATTTAAATGTAAACTTTAAATGCTAGATTAGCACGAGTATTCGTAGGAACGCTAGTTCCGGATAAGGATTAGTCGTTTCTTTATAACTTGGTACTAGTCGGAATAATTTCCTAATGCTCTTAAAGGTCATGACCCATTGCTTCCTATCCACCGTTAAGGTAGGAGGTGTTAAGCACTCTGCTAGTGTAATTTGGGTTGGCATAATTGTCACCCTGTGTATTGAAATCCTCGTAGTTACTCGATATAATATTAAAAGCTTGTTAACCTTCTCATAGTTACTCGAGATAATATTAAAAGTCTTAACATTAATGTACGTGTTGTGATTAAATAAGATAAGTGCGGTTAAACACATAATTAATAAATCTTGGGCGAGAAGTACAACGTGGAAACTCGTCTAGGCTTCGATTAGAGTAAGCCCACCTTCCTAATCTGAATTCGCACTAAGCGGTGAGGTTGGTCGTGGACCCAAATAGTCAAGTCGCTTTTAAACGCTTGTGTGAAACTTTAACGTTCCCAAACAGTTGTCATAATTTCCAGTAAGACTTAATCTTTTGGAGTCTTCCCTTCATACGTTTCCCATAAGGCTCATTTCCTTTGGGAGTCTTCTCTTCAATGCATATCTTAATAATAAATCATTTCGTGAAAGTACCGGGTTATATATCGTTCATTCGGTTATTATTCGAGGAACAATGATAGTAAACGATTACAATCACTAGAACCATTATGTTTTCACCCTTGCATAGTCTTTCATTAGACTAACCAACCGGTTAATTTCCACTGCATGGTTGGTTGGTGTCATCCGTCCTATACGGCACATCAGTGGTAGGTTCCCGAAGTCAAAGTAACCAGTTGAAGAAGAAGAGGCTTACAGACGAAGATTTAAGTGTCAGTGTTTTAAGTTGTTACTTTAATATATCTTTATAACCTAGCCATGTTTTAGGTTGATTCTTAAAAGTCTTCCGTTGTGTAATTTACAAGTCTTCCGTTGAAAAGTTTACTCTGTTGTAAAAATGCTACTCTCGTTTGATGGAGATCTTTTAATAAGAGGTTGAGTTTCTAATCCAAATGTCTTCCACTGTTTAATCTTTCATTTAATATGTTTACGTATTTAAGTTTAATTGTTCCGATTAAAGTCTGGGGTGACTTTGGACGGTAATGTCTGAGGTCACTGGCGTGTGGCACTACCGGTATAAATCGGGGGTGCTACAGATATGAGCTTGGTCTGAGCAGTAAGTAGAGCCACTACAGTCTCGTGCGGCGTCTTCCGGCTCAATGCATCGGCTACTACATTAGCCTTGCCCGGATGATACAACAATTCGATGTCGTAGTCTTTGCGTGTTCTCCTATTTAAAGTACATTAATGTCAGTATGATGATATTGGAGACCATCATTATAAAGTAGTCAGGGTCTTGTGGATATAGTGAGAATGATTACATGTCATAATATATATAGAGATAAGGTATATACTTTGAGTGAAGTTTAAAAGAAGGTGAAAAAGAAATATGTATAATCTCATGCTTAAGGTATAGCGAGATAGTGGTATGGTTATGGAAACAGATAATTTTCGGAAGCAAGTCAAGGATGAAATGATTAAGGATATCAAGTTCAGGTAGTAAGGTTAGTTGTAACCCAATTCCATAGGTTATTCGACCAAGTTTCGGGGTCGAAACTTAATTTAAGGGGGAAGTGATGTAATACCCCTCATTTTTAGTAAGGATATTGGGGTAATTTTTCCAACCTTCGTTCAATAATTATTTCGCTTTCAGTGGAGTTTGGATTTTCTGTAATATCCTTGATCTCCGAAAAATTCCATGAGTGGTATAAAATACATTCGATGTATTTTCGGGACTTAAAATATTTGTTTAGATACAAACATATAATTTCCGGGGTTAAAACCACGCCCATACATGTTCCCGGACAAAAGAGGCCGAAATTGGACTTGACCGCACCCGCGGTCAGGCACCGCACCCCGTGGTGGCGGTCGTGTGCTGGATGAGCACACCGGTATGCGTGCCGCGTGTCCCTTGTCGTGGCGATCGCCTGCTCGATGTGGTGGGTGGGCATGCCACGTCTTCTTCATTGGGCTATTTAAGGAACCTGATCTTGATGGTTGAAAGATCATCAAGCTCTCCCTCAATCTCCCGTTCTTGCTCCGCCGTATCTCTCCTATCGGCGACTTTGTTTCGCCATCTCCTTCCCCGGCGAGCCGCGATCTGTTGTGCGAGCCACTGTGGAGCAAGACCACCGGTGTTGTGCTGTGCTGCTAGCTGCTGGTGTCGCCGCCGTCTACTGCTTGTCACCGCTGGAGCCGCCATAACCGTTGTTGCTCGTGCTCCGCCGTTCGCTGCTATCTGCTGCGTCGTGCTACCGCTCCTTCTCCCCGGCAAAGCCCCAGCGCCGAGCTCCGCCGCTGTTGCTCCCTGCTATACGTTGCGCTGTTGTTGCCTCTGTTCGTGGTGCTCCATTATTGAAGCTCATGTACGTGGTGAGGTAGAAGAAGCAAGGAAGGGTGGGCCCTCCCCCTTGGCCAATTATTTGCTGGGCCGAAAAGCCCATTAGGCTTCCTGTCCAGATTTAACCCGAAATTATTCGAGCGGTATAATTTCAACCCACTTTTATCCGTATTTTTCTTTAGGAAAATTTAATTAATATTTTTATGATTTAAAATCATAAAAATTTATTAAATTTAATTACTCGAGTTCGTTAGACAAATTAATTGATAATAATTAATTTGTTAGTTATAACGTTATTTGTTGGATCGCGAGTGGACCCGTAATCCTGCTAGAGCTAGCTGAAGCATAGGCCATATCCTCGGAAATGATATCATCAGTAGTCGTCTCGTCTAGATTCATCGTCGGATCTACTTAAGGCAAGTGGCGGTTCGCTCTTGCTTAATCATTCCATGTTCTATTAATTATCAATTGCTTTTAATTGTTAAATAAATTGGAGTGAACTGTTGTTTTCGTTTGGGAACAGATTTTATAAATAATGTGATTAAAATATGATATTATTATAGGTTGTATATATTGCTAGAAACAACGCTATTATACTTGTTAATGATCGTAATGGTTTTGTTGTGGATTTAAATTAAAACTTTAATGCTAGAATAGCACGAGTATTCGTAGGAACGATATTCCTTATGAGAATAGTCATTTCTTTATAATTCTCTTAAGATCGTGACCCATTGCTTCTTATCCATCTCTAAGGATCGGAAGTGTTAAAGCACCTTGCTAGTGCTATTTGGGTGAACATAATGTCACCCTGTGTATTAAAGGTTCGTAGTCACTCGAAATTATAACGGTTCGTAGTCACTCGAAATTATAAAGGTTCATAGTCACTCGAAATTATAAAGGTTTGTAGTCACTCGAAATCATAAAGGTTCGTAGTTACTCGAAATAATATTAAAAGCCTTAACAGTAATAATCGTTTTGGAATTAAATAAGATAAGTGCGGTTAGGCACACAATTAATGAACCTTGGGCGAGAAGTACAACGTGGAAACTCGTCTGGGCTTCGGTTAGAGTAAGTCCTCTTTCCAATCTGGATTCGCACTAAGCGGTGAGGTTGGTCGTGGACCCAAATAGCCAAGTCGCTTTTAAACTCTTGTGTGAAATTATAAGGTTCCCAAACACTTGTCATACTTTCCGATAAGACTCAATCTCTTGGAGTCTTTCCTTCGTATGTTTCCCATAAGACTCATTTCCTTTGGGAGTCTTCTCTTCAATGCATATCTAAATATTAATCATTTCGTGAAGGTACCGGGTTATATATCGTTCCTTCGGTTATTATTCGAGGAACAATGATATTAAACGGTTATGATCACTAGAACCATTCTGTTTTCACCATTGCATAGTCTTTCATTAGACTAACCAACCGGGTTTTATTCCTTGCATGGTTGGCTGGTGTCATCCGTCCTATACGGCACATCAGTGGTTGGTTCCCGAAGTCGAAGTAACCAGTTGAAGAAGAAGAGGCTTGCAGACGAAGATTTAAGTGTCAGTGTTTTAAGTTGTTAAATATTACTTTAATATATCTTTATAACCTAGCGATGTTATAGGTTGATTCTTAAAAGTCTTCCGTTGTGTAATTTAAAGTCTTCCGCTGAAATTTTACTCTGTTGTAAAAATGCTACTCTCGTTTGATGAGAGATCTTTTAATATAAAAGGGTCGAGTTTCGTATACAAATGTCTTTAGTTGTTTAATCTTTCATTTAATATGTTTACGTATTTAAGTTTAATTGTTCCGATTAAAGCCTAGGGTGACTTTGGACGGTAATGTCTGAGGTCACTGGCGTGTGGCACTACCGGTATAAATCGGGGGTGTTACACATCTGGTCCTTCTCCAAAATGATTCAAGCCTTCAAGACTCATTTCAGCAATGCAAAGAAAAGAAAGAAGACGATCCACGATTTGTTTTCAATAAGACAAGGGGTTGAAGAACCACTCGGGGATTTCTTCACACGCTTCACCAGCATCGCGTCTCAAATTACTAGTCTAGATCCCGTCATCGCGCGTGAAGTCTTGATGAACAACCTGGCGGATGGGCAGTTCAAACTTTCCATTTATTGCGACCATCCGGGGACGTATGACGCGCTAAGGAGTTGTATTACGCGACAGGTTTACGCGGAAGAAGCAGTAAGAGGTAGGGGAGGGAAATCCCAGCAGGTCAAGTGGGACCGCGTTCATACGTCTAGAGAGAAAGACAAGCGCGATGCCAAGCCTCCGTTGCCAAACAGGGATAAAGCGCGGTGAAAGTCGTCCCCCCAGTTAAAGACGCCTATGAGATTGGCCGGTCAGAGCGTCGAGAACATCCCGCGGCGCATAGACAGCAGGTGGGAGAAACCAGAACCTATCAACATGACAATCCTCGCGAGTATTCTGGTAACCATTAAGGCGGTCGCCGAGAACCAAATGCCCATGACAAAAGTTCACACTAGGGAAAACCCTCGTCAGGGAAGAGGATCGCCTAAGAGGGGCGACGCGATCATCCTGATCTGACGCCCCGCCCAGATGGCTACATCAACACCATCGCAGGAGGACCTTCCCTCGCAGGTTCTAGTAATCAAGAAAGGAAAATGTACGCGCGAGAAAGCCACCATGCCCCATCCGTACTCAGCATCGCTCAATCGTCCCGGCCTCACTCCGGCATGACATTCACGGAGGAGGACGCGGTAGGGCTGCACATGCCTCACACAGACCCCCTCGTGATTCACGCCCAGCTAGGGACCAAGATGGTGAGACGTGTCCTGGTGGATTCTGGCGCGTCAGTGGATATTCTTTATTTCGACGCGTTCGAACAGTTAGGAATATCTCCCAATTCCCTGAAGCCATTTGTGGGGAAGGTGGTGACATTCTCTGGGGCGGAAGTAGATGTTGCGGGCATGATTGAGTTGAATATGACATTGGGAACCAGTCCTGTTCGGCGTGTGGAGGACATCGAATTCACCGTAGTATAACTCCCGGCGTCATACAACGCAATAATGGGCCGCGTCTCCCTTATGAAGTTTCAAGCAGCTCTCTCCATCTACCACCTGAAATTGAAATTCCCTGTGGGTGATAAGGTTGGAGAGTCTAGAGGCCATCAAGAAGAGGCGCGGGGTTGTTATCTGTTTTCCTTGAAATCAAGACCACAAAATCTCGTGTACATGGTTGAGGAGCAGGACACGAAGATGGAAGTAGAGGGTCCCCTATCTGAGGATGCACCGAAGTTCGAAAAGATCGTGCTCTGTCCCTATGAGAATAAAGAGGAGAAATTGTTCGTCGGAGGATGCATGACCGGAAACCTCGCCCAGGAGCTCGAACATCTGCTTGCTATCTTGCGAGATGTGTTCGCCTGGAGCATTGAAGATCTAAAAGGTGTACCCCCAACAGTAGTCACTCATTCGCTCAATATCGATCATGCGGCCCAACCGGTAGTCCAAAGGAAAAGGAAGATGAACGAAGAACGCGATAAAGATGCTAATGCTGAGGTTGAGAGGCTACTCCGAGCTGGATTCATCCGTGAAGTCAAATATCCCAAATGATTGATTCCACCGCGGGAAATGTGGCGCTGAGTTTCTTGGATGCTTATTCAGGTTACAACCAGATTCAAATGGATCCACGCGATGAGGAGAGCACAACCTTCATCACTAACCAGGGCACCTACTGTTACAAGGTTATGCCCTTTGGCCTGAAGAACGTGCGGGCTACATTCCAGCAAATTATAGACCGCGTATTTAAGGGTCAGTTAGGAAACAACGTTTCAGCCTATGTGGATGACATCATCGTTAAGAGTGCCACGAACGAGCAACATTTGGCAAATTTGCGAGAAGTGTTTGGGACGTTAAGAAGATTCTGATTGAGTTTGAATCCCGATAAATGCGTGTTTGGAGTGAACTCTGGCAAGTTTCTTGGCTTCATGATTAGTGCTCGAGGAATTGATGTCAACCCCGAGAAGGTTGTTGCTGTCGTCGCAATGAGGTCTCCAAGATCCTGAAATGAGATTCAAAAACTCAATGGCGTGGTTAACTACCTGAGCCGGTTTTGCTCGCGACTGGCCGATAGAGCCCTCCCCTTTTTCACTGCTCTGAAGAAGAACGAGAGGTTCGTGTGGACCGAAGAGCTGGAGCAGTCTTTCTAGAGTCTTAAGGTCTACCTTAACCGACTACCCACTCTTTCTCCACCTCGTCGCGGTGAAGCTCTTCAACTTTATCTAGCAGTTAGTCCCACCACTATCAGCGCGGTATTATCCAGAGAAGGCAATTACCTAGTGTACTTCGTGAGCAGGGTCTTACAGCCTGTCGAGCAAAGATATTCTCTCGCGGAGAAGGTGGCGTTGGCCGTGGTATCGGCGGCCCGACGTCTGAGACCATACTTCCAAGCTCATTCTATCCAAGTACTGTCTGATTTTCCCTTGAGACAAATTTTGCATCAGCCCGCGCTATCTGGCTGAATGACCAAGTGGGCCGTTGAGTTATCAGAATTCGATATCTCCTACTGGCCACGCACAACTATCAAAGCACATGTCTTAGCTGACTTCATCGTTGAAGCAAGCTTTGTTATCTCGGAAGAACTGAATCCCGAAGAGTGGAGGGTTTATGTGGATGGGTCGAGGTGTGACGTAGAAGGCAGAGCGGGGATAGTGCTAGAAGGCCCCGCATCCTTCGAAGCTCAGTACGCCCTTAACTTTGCATTTCCCGTTACCAATAATAAAGCAAAGTATGAAGCCCTGATAGCTGGCTTAGAAATGGCTCTTCTGAATGGTGCACGGAGGGTCCATGCCTTCACTGATTCGGAGGTAGTGGCGCGACAGGTAATGGGACAATATGAAGCTAAGACAGGATCGCTCTCTGACTATTGCGCAAAGGTCAAAACCATGGCGTCTTGCCTGGACGCGATTTGCATAGAATCCATACCCCGCGCCTCGAACACCAGAGCAGACGCCCTGTCAAAGCTTGGCGCGAACTTGCCACTGGAGGTAGGAAACAAGGTGTTAATAGAAAGAAAGATGACCAAGGGAGGGACTAGCCATGTGATGAGCATTCAACCTAAAGAAAGCTGGGTTGATCACATCTCACAGTACATTGAACACGGCAATCTTCCGGACGATGGGCTTGAAGCAAGGAAAATTAAAACAAAGGCCGCGAGATATTGTGTCAGGGGAGGAAGACTCTACCGAAAAGGGTTTGTTGAAGCTGATTTGTTGTGTGTCGACGCACGAAGTGTAGCTGAGATTCTGAAGGAGGCTCATGAGGGAATTTGCGGAGGTCACCCAGGTTGGAGGCCATTAGCCCAAGGAATCACACGGAGGGGATACTTCTGGCCTACCCTAAGAGTTGATGCCACCAACTATGTTAAGAAATGTGACAAGTGTTAGAGGCACACCAATATCCTCCATCGCCCCGCGTCTAATCTAAAGCCTATTCACGCGGCGTGTCCGTTCGCCCTTTGGGGAATGGATATCCTGGGCCCTTTTCCTAGAGCGGCAGGGCAGAATTGTTACATCCTAGTAATCGTGGATTATTTCACCAAGTGGATAGAAGCTGAAGTTATGGCCAAGATCACCGCGACAAAGGTGTTCTCGTTCCTCTAGAAGAATCTCATATGCCGCTTTGGAGTGCCCTGGTCCATTATCATTGACCATGGTCCTCAGTTCGACTGTCAGGAGGTCCGCGATCTCTGCTCATCCTTGTACATCACCTTGAAGTTCTCATCTGTCGCTCACCCGCAAGCAAATGGACAAGTCGAGAATGTCAATGCGCGGATCCTGGACGACCTGAGAAGGAGATTGACTAGAGCACAGGGCAGGTGGGCCGAATTGCTACCCTTGGTACTCTGGACCTACCGTACCACGGCACGACGAGCGACATGGGAAACCCCTTTTGCCATGGTCTACGGTACCGAGGTTGTTGTTCCTGTGGAAACCTTGGTGCCTTCAGCCCGAGTGTTTGATTTCGATCCGAAAAGCAACGAGGATTCCCTCAAACTTGACATGTACCTAAGAGAGGAGTTGCGTGATAAGGCAGACTTGAGATCTGAAGAATACAAGCGCCGAATCGCATCATATTATAACAAAAAGGTGAGACCGCGTTCACTCAAGAAAGGAGACATGGTGCTGAGACGCGTTGATAGAGGCAAGCTTGATCCAAAGTGGAAAGGTCCATACCTCCTTGGTGATGAAGTTCATGAGGGCGCGTTCAAACTGTGTGATGAAAACGGGGCAACCCTACCCAAGACCTGGAACGTGTCCCGCCTAAAAAATGTACTATGTCTAGAGCAGTACCCGGAGTTAAGTAATGTAACATATGTGACACCATCAATAAAACATCTCCACTAGGCGGTTGCTTGTACAAATTTCATTCTTTTTACCTTACGCACAGACCCAAGAAAGGCGGTCGAGGTCCCTCAAGCGCGAGCTTGAGTTTGTCACCGCGTTGATTCTTCAAAGGAAATGGCGGGTAAGATCCCTCAAGTCTAGGCTTGGGGCTGCCACCGCGTCTCTACTCTATCAGACGGGTGAGATCCCATGAGTCTAGGCTTGGGGCTGCCACCGCGTCACTGCCCTATTAGACGAGTGAGATCCCTCAAGTCTAGGCTTGGGGCTGCCACCGCGTCCATGTTCTATCAGACGGGTGAGATCCCCCGAGTCTAGGCTTGGGGCTGCCACCGCGTCTCTGCCCTATCAGACGGGTGAGATCCCTCAAGTCTAGGCTTGGGGCTGCCACCGCGTCCATGTTATATCAGACGGGTGAGATCCCCCGAGTCTAGGCTTGGGGCTGCCACCGCGTCCATGCTCTATCAGACGGGTGAGATCCCTCAAGTCTAAGCTTGGGGCTGCCGCCGCGATCATTAATCCCCTAAAATTCAAGTAAAACAAAGTATTTGTCATTTGCATTCCTACGTAAACTTATAAATATTCCACAAAGATTACATTGTTTCAGAAGGTTATCCCAACAAGATCAAAAAAAATTAGATCATGCAATTCAGCACGAACTTTCACGCGGCAAGATTCTCTGCTGGTGCATCTTCCCCTCCACCCTGCCCTGGGTCCAGGACCGTGTCGTGACCCTCATCATCCGAATCCGGTATCTCTGGTTCCCCAAAGAGGCTTGTGTATTCCGGCTCGAAGTAGGCAATCCGGGGATCAATCTCACCGAACTTGGCCACCGCCTGCCTAACTCCATCACGGATTCCCTGTTGCCAATGTGGCAGAATCTCATCTGCCCTTTTCAGCTTGTATTCATCAGAAGATAGATAGGCGCGAATCGCAGATTGCACTCTGGCCTCCTCGCCCCTAATTCTCTCCTCTGCGGCGTGAAGCTTCTCCTCCACGGCATCGCGCTCCTTGGCAAGGGCCTCATTCACGGCCTTTAGTTTGTCAATGTCCCTCCCCTTCTTGGCGACAGACTTCTTCAAATCGTCGGCTTCTTTCTTAATGACCGCGGTCTCCTTCTTGGCCTCAGATGCCTCATTTCTTGTCGCGTCGCGGTCGATGCTAAGGGCCTCATTCGCGGCCTTACACTCTTCTAGCCGTCCTCCATCCTCGCATCCTTCCAGCTCAGAAACTCCAGCTTCCAAAGTCTTGTAATACGAAGCGGTGGCAAGTAGTCCCAAACGAGCCTATCAAGAAGAAAGAGGGGTCAGACACTGCGAAAGAAAATATGTAGCCAAATTGATCTCTTCATCAAGAGGGTATACCATCTCTAGATACTTCAAAGACTCGAATTCCAGATGAGCCACGGGCAAAGTGTTAAACCACCCTTTCTCCGCAACGCAAGCCTCCCTTGGAACCGGGAGTTTCCTCAATTCCGCCACAGCAAGGGCAGGTGCGGTGTAACGCCTAACGGTATCCATATTGACAGAATCGGCGCGTCTAACTAAGTCGCTCCCCGCGGCGACATCCACCCTAGCTCTCTTAGTGGCAGGTCCCCTCTGCATCCCCTCGTGGCATACTTTACTCCTACTCTCTACCCTGGCCGGAGGCACCGGAGGCCGGGTAGTACTAGTAGCCTGGTCCTTTTCCACGATCGGGGTCGAAGTGCCTTCTTCCTCGGGCACCACAGCAGGAGATGAGGATTCCCTCCCTTTTGTTTTCCGCGCCGCACTCCCCAACAACAACGAGGAGCTTACCATATTTGCCAAGTATACCAGCCATGTTAGATGTAAGTTTTAAACAAAAAAGGATAGAAGAAACGACAACACAACTTATGTAAAGCATTCGAGAACGCATCAACATGAGACATGTAAGTGAATACCCCTCTCCCTTTCATCACGACCACCTCCCCGCGGCAAACTTAGGCCGGCCTTCACCAAGTTCTCTTGCGTGATCAACCTTTTAAAATCTGGAGCGTCCATGTCATTGCGAAACCTAGCCTTACACGCATCTATTTCTCGCTCAGATGGCTTCTTGGGTCTTTTAAATGGCGCGGGATATCTTCGACAATTAAATAAATCTTCTGAGAAGCCCTTGACTAAGAACCATCTGTCCTTCCATTTTCCCACGTTGGAAGGCTTGCTAATGACCTTTAAGGTAGGGAGACTAAAGTTGCACATCCCCTTCTCGTACTTCATAGTGAAAAGGCAACGCATGTGTTGTGCGTCAGGGGTTATCCCTTCCTTATAGCACTGCATGGTGTAGCCACTAAAGTACCTCCAAGCGTTAGGGTACAACTGCGCAGGACTCAAATTAGACATAGCTAAAAAAATCGCGGTAATGGTCGGCCAGAGGTAAGCAAAACCCTCCTTCCAAGCTAAACAGATTGACCACTAAACAGTTCTCATAACGCGCCAGTGAAGAACCCAGACGCTCAGGAAGGCACAACTCTATGCCTCTGGGCCAAGGGATCTCTTCCGCTAGCCTTTCCAGAGTCTGAAGAGAGACGGTGGTATAGGTACCCATTTCGCGCATATCTTCATCCCCTGAAAGGGGCATCATTGGAATCTCTTTCGAACTCACTTTAGCAGGAGGTGGAGGTTCTACACCTAGTCTATGACTGGGAAAGTCAGCATAGTTGTCCATACGCCCTTCCCTGCGAGAAGACGTGGTTTCTGGAGGCATAGTAGGGGAGGGTATAGCACCTTCCCCCAATGTGGTTTGTGCCGCCCCAGTTCTACCCCTGGGAAGTGGCACAGCCTCCAACGTCTCTTCAAAATCCGAGGAAATGGTCTCGACACCCCCATAAATCACCGCACATCCCCTAACCATGGATGTCCGCGAAGGCCCAGGAGGGGTAGAAGAGGATGAAGATGTTGAAGAAGCTTCCTCTGGACTCGTCCCCGGGTCGTCGGCCAAGAAGGCGTCTTCCCTAGCACGACCTAAAGGGTCCATACTCCCGAGTCTGTCTCGCTGTTAGGCATCCTAAAAGAGTGACCTGAAGTTGTCACGCATTTTCTCAACTCTCTGAAGACAAGGTAAAACAAGAGAAGGCTTAGCACGGTGAAAGAAAATACAAGGCGCACCCAGGGGAGAGAGCGCGAGGAAAAAGCATGAATCACCGCGCCATCAGCAAAGAAGGAAAAGGAAAGCAAGAAAAAGAAAAAGTAAAAAGAGAGGAAGTGATGTGCAGACTCTACACCCGGGATGCCAAAAAAAGTCAAGACCAGGTTCGAAGTCAAGACCGGATTCGCCGACAAGCATGAGACCGGGTTAGCCAAAAGAGAGAGAAAAAAGGAAGGGGTCGAGTTAAAGATCGACCCGGAATCGGAGAAGACGAAGAACATCTTTCCCTCCCCCCATTCTTCCCCACCACCAGAGAACGACTCTTCGCCTCCCCAAACTCGTAACAAATCCCAGGCTCGAAGTAATCTCTCAGTGGTCGGGAACCTGTCCCTAACCATCAAACCCCCCCCCCCGTCCGCCCATACAAACCTCTGCATGTCTTCCCGGAAACCCCAAGGCCCCGGCAAACAACCCCATTCCCCCTGAACATCGCAGTAACCTCACCGGGAAAGAAAACCGCAATCCCCCCCCCCCTCAATCGAGAAATTTCGCACATGCAAATGTCTTACGACAACAATGGCAACCAAAAGAACAGGAAATAGGCGCTTACCTGGTAAAATTACAGGAGGAATCGACGAAGAAGATGAAGAAACGACTGGGAATCGTCCGAAATCGCAAGCGTCAGGAGAGAAAAGAGAGGAGAGAGAGGAGGAAGACCGTAAAGTAGAGTGGTTTCCCGCCCATCGTTCAGCCCATCTTATTTATAACAATTCGGATGGGCCACAACTTACCAGGCCCAAAAACCAGACCATCAGGCCCACCAAAAAGGTGTCATAGGGAGGCCCACCGTGATGTCCAAAGAACGCGTTCATGTTTACTTACTATTATTTATTGTTTTGACTAAGCCAGGAATGACTCGCCAAAACAAGGGGCTATGATAGTGCGTTATTATTTCATAATAGCATTCATGCGTTCTATACTGCTCGTCGATGCCCTAGACCACGAGATACGTCTAGCGCGGCGATCTCAAGAGCTTATTGGGGGAAGAAAAGCACAAGAGGAAGAAAGGCCACAGAGTATCTCTAGCGCGTCGATTTACAACGACCGCGTAGTAACTACCGGACGCTCCCAAGCCGCCACAAGTCACCCGGACCAATCCGGGAATGCCAACCATATGTCTCCCCAGTTTGACACGCGTCCTCCCCCCCTCCCCGCCGGTTCAATCACCACTTTACACCCCCCTTGCTGACGTCTGCCACAGGGTGAGCTGCAAGGTGACACGTGCCCTCGCGTGGTGACTAAGCGGAAGCAGGACTCCCCTCCTATAAATAGCCCAACACCCCTCAGAAATCGGGGTCGAGAAAAAGAGAAAGAAACAGTGCCATGAGCTTGTTTTCGCTTTTTTGAGATCTGTGATGATTCCCATGTAATTGTAAAGAGTGGAAAGCTTTGTGCTTGCTATCTATAATACACCGCGTTCTTTATTTGTGTTTGTGTTCTTGTACTAAGAGTGATTTGCCGCGTTCATTTAGGATCAAGTCTTTTATAACTTTATACTTTATTTACTTAGACAACTTGGGAGTCATCAGGTGTGGTCCAGTGTTGCTTGAACAGATGCGAGCTAATTTGAGACGGAGAAGGCTTGGAATTTGGGTCTAATTTGGTGCGTGACTAAGCATTGGTCGAGGGTTTATACCGATTTGCAAATAAGATCTACTTTAATAGAAGTTACTCAACATCAAAAGCTTCATTGAGTTGGGTTGCAAAATGACTCAACGTTGGTATATAGAAAGGGTCAGATTTGGCTGAGTTTGAAGTTGGGCATGGTTCAATATATTTATATGTTATTCATTGAGGTAGGTTTTGTTGGGTTATGGAGCCTAATAGACTGTACACCAAAGCCCAAACTACGGCAATCCAACTGATCATGGTTCAATATATATTTTGGCCTTTTGTACGGACATGTCTTTTAGGCCTGATAGGGTTTCGATCCTTAGTATTTATACCCACTTGATTATTGTAATCGTTATCACAAAAATAGTAGAAAAAACTCTGGTTTGGTAGCGCCCCCAAACGTAGTCACTTTTTCGTGGCAAATTGGGTTAACAGTTCTCGTGTTCTTAGTTTCGTTTTCTCTCATTACTGCATTTGAATCCTAACATGTTTGGTTTGTAAATTTCCAGCTTCGTTTGAGTTGGGTTTCAACTTCACTATATATATAGGAAACGACTCGGGTGAGAACTCGAGTCCGTGCGAGAACGTTCTCATTTTAAGGGGACAAGCCACACAGTGGCAATTTTGTAAATTTAACAAACTTTCAAAAAAAGGCCCAACAAGTAAATGAGCCTTTTAAAACCACTAAACCAACTTAGTGCAGTTGGTACAATGGTGATGGGTGCGTGTTTACCTGGGTTTGAGTCCCCCTACTCTCCTTTTTTCATTTTTATTTTGTTTCTCATTTTCTCTATTTATTTTAATAACCAAGTAAACCCGAATGTGTAATAATTTTATTAAACCCCAAAAAATTATTTTCACCCAAAATAGCTACGGATTATATATTTTTTAACTTTTTTATTTATTTTTCGGGCCATTTTTTGTCAATGAATTTGTGCATTTGACGAACACCATTATGTGCATTTGGTTATAACGTGAATGTGCATTTGGTTATAGCGTAAACGTGCATTTGGTTATATCGTGCATGTGCATTTGGCGTCACGTCATATTTTTTTCCAAACATATTTTTTACTTTTTTCTACCTTTTTTGGGCCATTATTTTTGCCAACCAATTTGTGCATTTGACAAACACCATTATGTGTATTTGGTTATAACGTGAATGTGCATTTGGTTATAACGTGAATGTTCATTCGGTGATAACGTGATGTGCATTTGGTCATAACGTGATATGCATTTGGTTAGAACACGATGTGCATTTGCATATGTAGGATGTGCATTTGATTATAATGAAATGTGTATTTGGTGATAACGTGATGTACATTTCGTTATAACGTGATGAACAATTGATTATATCACGATTTGCATTTAGATTGTGTAGGATGTGGATTTGATTATAACGTAATGTGCACTTGGTGATAACGTGAAATGAATTTGTATACTAGATGTGCATTTTAATTAGGGGTGAGCAAAAATATCTGATCCGCCCGACCCAATTTGATAACGCCGATCCAAAAAGTCTGTATCCCAGAACATCCGTTTAATTTTTATCTGAATCCGATTCGGGTGATTTTTTCGGATATTTGGACCGGATACGGATCGGGGTATTTTGCTTACCGAAAATCTGGTACTATTAATATATAATATATATGTTTTTTAATATAATGTATATATGTTTTTAGAACTAATGTACAATGTTTAATTAGTTTAGATGATCTCAATATATAACTTTTTTGTTAATATAATATATATGGTCTTGTATATTTTTATGCAATCGAACCCACTTCAATTCTACAACATAACATTCCTTATTTGATTCCTTTAAATAAAAAAGAACATTGATTATTATTCTTATAAAATTAAAACCCTAAATCACTAATTCACGTACTGATTGTCGCCTCACTAAATAGAGCAAATATGTTCCTTTGTCAAGACTAAGTGTTCATCATTGAATTGAATTTTAATTATTTAAGTTAAAGTTACAACTTTATATCTACTTGTCAATTTCTTTTGTTATATAATATATACATTCATGGTTCTCAATTTGATAAGGTTAACAAGTTTAATTGTATGAAATAATTAACATGGACTTACAAATGGTGTTGATATTTGACATTTACCGAATATCTAGTCGGAAACGGACCGAATAGGGATCAAAGTTTTATGAACTTTTTTTACCGGATATCCAACATACCGGACCGAATCGGATATATTTATTTGCCCATCCTTAATTTTAACTACATGTGCATTTCCTTAAAACATGAAGTGCATTTGAGGAAAGTAGGCCCAAAAAAAATAAAAGAATAAAACAAATGTCCGAAAAAAAAAACAAAAAAAAACTAGATGTTCATTTGATATACAAAAGCACATCTAATTAGATATAAATGCACATCCTAAAAAAACTAGATGTCAAATGCACATGTATATACAAATGCACATCTAGTTATATACATATGCACATCTTATTAGGGCTGAGCATGGGCATAAACCCGACCCGAACCCGAAACCCCAAAAAAATGGGACCGAAGACCGAACCGAATGTTCGGGTTCAGTTCGGGTTCGGGCCAAAACAGCATTCGTACATAAAAACAGACTAAAAACCGAACCCGAACCCGAAATCCTAATAAATTCATACCGAAACCCGAACCGAAGTCATGTGGGTTCGGGTTTTTCGGGTCGGGTTCGGTTTTCTCAGCCCGTGCTCAGCCCTACATCTTATATAAAAAAAACTAGATGTATACAAATGCACATCTAGTTATATACAAATACACATCCTAAAAAAAATTAATTGTGCATTTGATATATAAATGCATATCTAAATATATACAAATGCACATTAAAAAAAATACGTCCAGAAAAAAATGTTCGAAAATAGAAAAGGCCCTTTATCGTACAACGTGTGAAGCGATTTCGACCGTCGATGTTTTTTTTGGTCAACAAATTTGTTTTTGTTTTTGTTTTCGTCCCCTAATCATTCTGGATTAACCTATATAGAATAAAGCTCTTAACGTTTATTTATTTGTGCACTGAAGTTCACAAATAAGTACTCAATGTGTAAAGACATGTGTTTGAACATGAACATGTTATATGTGAATCTTACGGCATAGAAAAATGAACATTTAGTACTTAGATGTGAACGTCAATAATTGTCTATTCCAGAACGATCATAGACAAAAAATAATAAATAAAGCTCTTAACGTCCCCTGATCGGTCTGGAAAATAACTTATATCCAAGGTTTACAAATAATCTTTTAACGTTCATTTATTTGTGCACTGAAGTTCACAAATAAGCTTTAAATGTACAAAGACATATGTTTGAACATGAACATGTTATATGTGAACCTTACCGCATAGAATAATGAACATGTAGTACTTACATGTGAACGTCAATAATTGTCTATTCCAAAACGATCATAGACGGAAAAAAAATTCGCCGTATTTACGGTTATGTCACCGTATCACTATTCACTCTTTTTTACCGCTTTTAATATCAGCCCTCCATCTCTTTGATCCAATAGCCGATAAAATTTCTCATGGTATACAATAAGGACCAAATGTATGTGAAACTCACTCTATATATATATATACATTATTCGTTGAGTTGGGTTTGCAACTCTGAATCTGGTTTGATAAAAGTGACTCAACATCAAAAGCTTCGTTGAGTCGGATCTGGTCGTCTTCTTTTGGTATGGACTTTGGATTTTCATTGGTGGTTGGGAGTCTTTCCGAGGGTTTCCCAGTGATGTTCGTGTTAAGGTTTTCTAGTGATCATAGTACATGTCGGTGTGACAATTAACTTGTTCTTCTTTTATAATAGAGATGCAATATTCTATTATGTGGCTCGTGATCAAATGCTACTACTTCATATTGGAAATGGTTGATGATGTATTTGTGTTATAAAATACAACAACTCTCCATGAGTGCATCTGGTATTAACCCTTAATGGCGAAAAAAACACGAAAAAAACACGCACTCCATTTTGTTAAACCTCGCACTCTATCCTGGGCGGCACCTAGTGCAGCCCAGAAAACCCGATTTTCTTGTACTGTACTAGGTGTCGCCCAAGATGGGTTTATTTTTTTATTTATTAAAATTATGATTTTATTTTACAAAAATCCGGTTCAGTGAACCGGTTTTGTGGATGGTAATACGTGTCGTCTATAAAACCGGTTCACTGAACCGAATTTTTGTGGGAAAAAGAGTTTCTGGGCTGCACTAGGTGCAGCCCAAGATGGTTTACTTGGGCGGCAACGGGTGCCGTCCAAAAGGGTACCTTTGGGCTGCACTAGATGCCGTCCACGAGGATACCTGTGAGATGTGACTGTTGGTTGAGTTTGTGTACCCATTTGTGCTGCACTAGGTGCCCTCCAGGAGGGTGTTTTTGATACGATAACTATAGGATATAATCATATGTTATATAACTATAGGATATAAATAGGATATAACCATATGTTATATAACTATATGATATAATCATATGTTATATAATTATAGAATATAATCATATGTTATAACTATATGATATAAGCATATGTTATATAACTATAGGATATAACGATATGTTATATAATTATAGGATATAATCATATGTTATAACTATAGGATATAATCATATGTTATATAATTATAGGATATGATCATATGTTATATAACTATAGGATATAACGATATGTTATATAATTATAGGATATAATCATATGTTATATAACTATAGGATATAACGATATGTTATATAACTATAGGATATAATCATATGTTATAACTATAGGATATAATCA
This sequence comes from Rheum nobile, assembly GCA_027886185.1. Lineage (NCBI taxonomy): Eukaryota > Viridiplantae > Streptophyta > Magnoliopsida > Caryophyllales > Polygonaceae > Rheum > Rheum nobile. Next base: position 6,978,051 of record WOAB01000028.1, on the reverse strand, counting down.
TATGTTATAACTATAGGATATAATCATATGTTATAACGAACTATAGGATATAATCATATGTTATATAACTATAGGATATAACGATATGTTATATAATTATAGGATATAATCATATGTTATAACTATAGGATATAATCATATGTTATAACGAACTATAGGATATAATCATATGTTATATAACTATAGTATAAAAATAGGATATAACCATATGTTATATAACTATAGGATATAATCATATGTTATATAATTATATCATACGTTATATAATTATAGGATATAATCATATGTTATATAACTATAGGATATAAATAGGATATAACCATATGTTATATAAATAGGATATAACCATATGTTATATAACAATAGGATATAATCATATGTTATATAATTATAGGATATAATCATATGTTATATAACTATAGGATATAACGAACTATAATCATATGTTATAACGAACTATAGGATATAATCTTATCTTATAACTCCCTTTCAACTCTCTTTTGTTGAAACAAAATATTCCGGTAAGACACTATCGGAGAAGACGATATCGGCGGCAATATATACCGTCGAGATCAGTTTTTTTAAAAAAAAATTACCCATCTGGGCGGCACCTATTGCCGCCCATGTTCAAATTTTGAACTTGGTTTGGCGGCAATTATTCCCGCCCATGTTCAAAATTTAAACTTTATTTGGGCGGCAATAAGTACCGCCCATACTTAAACCAAGTTGAAAAAAATCGATTTTTTAAAAAATAATATGAAAATCCTAAACCGGGTTCGATAAAAAAAAAAGTGGACAGCAATACGTGCAGCCCAACAGACAAACCGGGTTTTCGAAAACCCGGTTTGTCTGGGCTGCATGTATTGCAGCCCATGACTTAGACCGGGTTTTTTGGGTCTTTTCTGGGTTGCACTAGGTGCCGCCCAGGATGGAGTGCGAAGTTGAATAAAGTGGAGTGCGCGGTTTGTCGCCGTTAATAAACTCGTTAGATCAGTGATATGAATTTATGAAGGGATAAACATTTCAACAAACTAGATGCAGGATAGAATGATTCTCCCATATATGGACATGAAACTCATCACAGAAGGTAAGTTCTGAAGAAAAAACAGAGATTCTAAAGACAATCTAGACACCTTCACAGCATATATGGAGAAAATGAGATGAAGGCAAACACAGCAAAACGAAAATGAAACCCAACAGATTTAAAATGTCTTCAGCAGGAGCACAGAGAAGCCGTTTGCAGCACCATCTTAATCCAAGGTTTATATTAATCTTTACATAAAAGGCAAGCTAAGAAAAAACTAGTACCGCGATTAACTTATAAATTCACTGGAATAAGTACAGCATACCATCGAAATCTAAAATTCAGTGTTTATTAACTCTATTATTGTAAATCATTAATTCCTTACAAATTACTACCACATATAGAGTAGGAGTTTTTCCCCATGAAAATGAGCAACTTTTTCCCTACTGCAACTAAGTGGTATTGGAGCCATACTTGCTGGCCAAAGTTTGATCACAATGTCAAAAGCGTCAGCTAAATGAATCGAATACAATATGGCCAAATTCACCATAATGCCCCAGGCATTAAACACAAAGCTTCTAAGTTCTAAGCTGTTTATCCATGTTGTGAGACAAATCATCCAAATATCATTGCACTACCATCAATATTTCACATACTATAACTTGGTACTGAATGAGATGCACACACCCAGTAAATGATTGTAACCTAAAAAAGATGGACAATTAGCAAAGAATCTGTGCAGGCTAAAAACCCAAAGTGCTAAATTTACCTGCAATCACTGGCTTCGAAGAAGCACTCAACAATCAATTACAAAGAATCAGTCCCGCAAAAGCCAGTTGATATTTCCTACTTTGCATTTTCTGACTTTTCTTGAGAATTCATCATAGACTGCTTTAGTATTTGTTCTGCTCTCCTTTTCTTTTCATCTCTTTTCTCATCTATGCTGAGAGCAGGCACTCTTCCCTCGCCGCCCCTATTCCTAAGCCCTACATCCACATTTTCGCTCAACATCTTTTTGCCGGTCGTTAGCCTAAAATGAACAGCGGGCCTCCTCTCTAAAGGAAGCCCTTTATCGACATCCATGGAATCTTGTTCTCTGCGATTTGCAGCATCAATTGCCGAAGCAAACGTCTCCACCAAAGGACCGTGCTTCTTATTGCCTTGTGTGCTGACTAGGCTGCTCGGAACAGCAATCTGAGAAACCTCCTTCTCCCCAGCCGACAAAGGCGGGGCGAGGAACGGATTATCCTCCGGAGCATCAGCGGGATTCGCAGCCCCCGAGGGCCCCGCTGACGCACTCGACACCAGTCTATTCTGCAGACTCAAAAGAGCATTCTCGGCCTTCCTTCTCTGCATCGCCTCCTCCGCATTCACAGCCTCCTGCCCCGCATTCAAGACGGGCGAAGACTGGTATGTGTGTGGGTCAGGAAACGCTGGCAGCCACTCCGGGACGTGCTTCCAGCTCGGCGTCCCGCCTACCTCTGAGAAGCTCTGTGTCCCGGTGCCGGTTTTACTAACAGGAAACTGCGGAATCGGCTGGGCGAACGGGATCTCCTCTGCAGTGGCCACATAGTCAACTATCTCCTTCAAAGCCCCGGAATCGATGGAGCAGCAATCGACCTCAGACGCACAGGGGAAGCCCCTAGTGGAACTCAAGTCCTCCAAACCCTTCACTATATCAAACACATTACACTCTGATCTCCCTGCCAAACCAGCGTACAGTTTGGCGGATTTACCCAGGTCACAAATGTACCTCGCCGCAATATCTGACAATGCTTCTAACGCAGACTGCTTAACGCCTTCAAACCTGACGCCCTCGCAAACCTGGGCAACGGCGACCTTCGCCACGGCTCGACAGTAGTCTTCAGGGCTAGACCTGTTCTTCCACTTTTCTTCGCCCTCTCGATTCTTCTCCTCGCCCGCATGACTCATATTCACACCATAACAGCAATTATCACTCTCATCAGTTCACAGAATTGCTCCCACCCGCAAGATCAGCAATTAACAAGCAGTAATTCGATCGCGAGGCTGACGATGAACTACCCAATTCTGACAGTTCGGAAACCCTAGATCTGCTTCGCGTTGGAATCACAAGATGGGAGTCAAGAAACAAAAAATTGGAGGCAAGAAAGACAAATTAAAAGACAAGCTTGCTTGAAAACTTACCAAGAACCGAGACTTGAAAAGGATTGGCGATAAATTTGACCGTTGCTGGCGGTTAGCAGGAGCTACAGCTGGGAGCGTATTTGAATCAGGCAAGAAAAATATCATGAAAGAGGAGCCTTTTTTAGGAATTAGGGTTTTGCACATAAAATGGCTGATTCAGTGAGAAATTAAAGATCGTGGAAAAGACTGGGTTTTTATCAAGATTTGATGATTGAACGATAAACCCTTGTAAAATCGAGTTCGTGACACAGAGATGGAGAATGAAATGCAGAAGAGGATGGGGGCTGTTTATATAGACCTTCGACGGCTTGAAAGAATCGGGCCAATTTGTCCAAAATTCCCAACATTTGACACATAATTCTTTTTTTTCCTACATAAAAAAAAACAATAATAATTAAAGGGAAAAAAGGGAATGTACTTTCATTTCCATATTAGGGTGTCAAATTTGCAGGGCTGATGTAATACTTACTAATATGTGAGTTTGTAGTGAGGCAATTGAAGAGATTGACTACTAAGTAAGGTTCGTTGACAAGAAGAGTAGATGCTAATAAGTAATAATCAATATACAAGCAACAGGCGAAATTCTGGTGAACAAGTTCTCTTAGAGAAGGAATAAGAATCAACTCCATCCTACGGATGGAATTGATCCAAATGCCAGAAGCTACTTTGTAGGAGGTGTGGGCCCCGCGCGTACAATGTCCAAATTCACGCGCATATATAAAACATTTACTCCCAAATGAAATTAAAAGCATTGAAAAATAGCGGACTTCCAAAAACCGTTCGCTCTCTTCTCGATTCTCTCATTCAATTGCTCAAATCAACCTTCCGCTGCACCTACAAAGGATCTCTCAAGCATTTTCGAGGCAAAAGCAAGAAGAATAGAGTCGATTTCCTGCGATTTGAACTTCAAAACCCTAGAAGAGGCAACCGAAGAGTTACAGGCGATTCCGTCGCGATTTCGAAGCATTAAGAGGCGAATCGTCGCGATTTCGGCTGCATCTACACGAAGCAACAACCTAAAACAACAAAGAAGAAGAAGAATCAACAACAAACAAGAAGAAAATGAGGTCTAAGATTGCGAGTGGAACACAAGGTATATTTTCATCACAGTATTTTGATTGTAGGTGCATAAGTTGTTCAGTTGATGAATAGGTATGCATTTTATACAATATGCAAAGGTAGATGTAGAGATTTCTGTCTAAATACATAATCGCAAAAGTTTATGATGATAGAGAATACTCTGATTTGAACTTGCTTCTATGTATGTGACTGAATATAACTGTGTGCATGAATAGATCATTAAAAAGTGCATGACTCGGTGCTTTTGCTCTAACATGTGGTTATGTGAATAATATTGTCCATTAGGAATGATTCATGTGTATAATATGTAGGAAAAAGCCAGCATGGTGATGACAAAAATCCACCCCATCTAGTCACTAGTGGAAAAAATCCTTATAGAGGCGGGCCTTTGGACACTTATTGAGGCGAACACCGTTCGCTTCAACTAAGGGGGCTGCAACAAGTAGAGGCACTTTTTGAGGCGGGCATTTTACGCCTCTAAAAGGACCTTATTGAGGCGGGCCTTCTAAGCCCGCCTCAACAAGTCCCTCATTTTGGCGGGAGTATATATTTATAGAGGCGGGCGTATACAAGCCCGCCTCAACAAGTAGACGCTGAAGATCAAGAACAACATCCATTTCAGAATAGGTTCCTGATTTTATTCACAAACAACAGATTTCATCAGAGTACAGTCAGGTTCTCAACAACAGTTTACATGACAAGTAAAAACAAGTTCAATCCGATAATAAATACTTCGATGTAAAATACTGTGCCCATTGCTCACGAACAACATCCATTTCTTCATAAGTATACGATGTCTTCCTCTTAGGATATAGCTTCATAAAAAACACAGAAATTATTGACAAAAAACACAAATACTATCAATATATAGTTAGTTAAGTTACATACCTTATCTAGTCGGTCATTAGAGTCATAAAGTCCCGTGACTATATCTAACATGAACTTCATGACATAATAGCCACACTCGGTTCCGCCGCTTTGTTGAGCGCACTAATTACACAACATAAGGGGGTTGTCTTAGATACAAGGCCTTTAATTATAAATAAACAAACCTAAAGCGTATAAAATGCTATATGTACCTCTATATTGCAGACTCTCAACGTCTTACATTTTCCTATTAATTTCTGCACTTCCCACCTTGATACTTATACACTTGAAATGCCCTAGAAAATCAACATAATACACTCATGAAACGGATATTGTTAATATTCCAAAAAAACTAATTCGTAAGCAAAATAACTTACAAATTCATGATTCCAGATGCATCAGTCGTTCTGTTGCCTTGACCTTTTAGAGAATCAAAAAGATAGACCTGTGCTCTAAATAGGTCTATCACATACAGAATCCAATGATTGCTGCATCATTTAAAAGTAAATTGATAAATATTAATGATTGCTTAAAATACTAATTATATATGAAACTTATTGAAAACACTTACTCTTGATTATATGAGAGCAAAAACAATTTGGCAATGTTAGAATCTTTAATCGTATTCTTAACAGTTTCAGCATTGAACACACGTTGCAAGTAATCTGCTGGAACAGTTGCATCGGCCCTGATTCTAGTGCTTGACACTATCTCAGGACAAATGAACCCAATTCGAGAATTTTCAAATGCATATGTGTGATTGTCCAATAAATACCTGCACATTTAAAGGTATTTGATTAAACGATTATGAATGGTAATGTAAAAATGATTAAAGAAAAAACGATTAAGAATGATAGTTGACAATTAAAAGATAAAGACTGATCAAAACATTTACATCATGTAGACTTGAATCACAGAAATGTTTAAGCATGCCCCCTTAAGGAACTCTTCTACATCGGATGCAGTGACGTATGTTTCTTGATCTCTCACATAATTCCAAACCGAGGCATCCAATGGGATGGGAGTACTATCATATATACCACCCGGCGCTGAAGACATAATAAAATACAAGTATTTGCATGACTGGCCATGACCTCGAATTTCTTCGTTTTCTGCTTCCTTTCTTTTGGCGGCTGATTCTTCCGTTTTACGATCACAGCTACCAACCGCCTCTTTGTTGGACTGAGACTTAAGAGTTATTTGGACATGAAATTTCCAAAAAATAATAATGAAGTAACATTTGTATTATTGAGCACAAAGGTCTTACCTTTGTATTTTTGGCGCTGTCATCCACCTTTTTAGAGAGAAATGACTTGGACTTCTTTGTTGGGCGTGGAGTATAGTCCTATATATAGAATTATAGATGAGCAAGAGTGAGTAATGTGGTGTACATTATTATTGAGCACAAAGGTCTTACCTCATCGTCTTCGAAAATCACTAAGCGGATCGGCCATTGCACGAAACTACCCTGAGCACCGCCTAAGTTAGTGAAACCATCACCCGTAGGTACCAGAAGAATATCATCATTATGTCCATCATAAACAAAATCAACTTGGACTTTGTAGTGATCAGGCTTCATCGGTGTAAAGTGTTGGGACGATGCACCGTTTGAGGGTTGTACCATACCATCCGCTATGAGCACTTTGTTACCAGAATCTTTATCCTCAAGGGCAAGATGACATGGAGTCCTTTCCTGCATATAAAGTAAAATGAAAAATGCAATACTAAGGTTGCGGCATGGAATTTTAATTCATGTTATAAGAGGTCTTAGCATGAAGAGTTCATGACAATACTCAAACTCAATCATACCTTTAGCTCACGTGGTTGCGGTGTGGAATCAGGACGAGTGGTATAGGAAGCATTAACATTAAGTTCAAGAACGGGAGTAGAAGTGGAGTTTGGTTGATTTATATGTAACATGGAGCGTAGTTGCTTTTGGAGGGCCTCAGCCACCCTTTTATCTAATTCACCTTCAAACTCCTTTTAATTTCATCTTTGATCGATTCGATCAGATCTGATGAAGCTTCACTAGAACATCTTCTCCGTCGTTCTCTTGGACCGAAAGCAACTCTATAACCAACATTTACACCCATTGCCTTGACACGGCCACGATGATCTTTTTTCCCAATAGCTTTGGTGAGGGCATCCTCATCATCCTCGAAAGTAAGGTTTCCTTTTTCTTCTTCTTCGATATACTCCTCCTATAATGCCAATTAGGAAAGTATAAATTAGTTCATATTTCCAAGTCAATTTAAGCAAATATTCATTAAAAAAGCACTACTTACAACTTTTCTTGCAATTTCTACGGCTTCCTTATCGTTCGGGTTAACTTCCCACTCTCCATCCTTACTTCGAACTTGATGAGCCAAAACCCACTCCTTTGATCTATATTTTCTAGCTCTAGGAACCGATGAGTTCACTGAGGAGCTACTTGACAGAGATAAAGCTGCTTCCGATGGGAGTCGTCCTTCTTTTATCCACTCGTGTCGTTTTCTAATATAACCCGCCTGGCCGATGAGATGAGGACAATTGTTTAATACTGCACTTGCCCTTGCTTTCTCACTACGAGCCTGTCAAAAGGCACATAGATTTATAACCAATGATTTTCGCTGACTAGAAATCTTTAATAGTAAAAAGAAATAGCATTATTACCAATGACTCCGGCTTGTAATATTCTTTAAGAAAAACTGACCAATCAACCTCTGTAATGTGGTGGTAGATTTCCCAAGGCATCTTGTTTGTAGGATATTTCGACGGCTTTTGCTTCTTATTTATCCATCGACGCACCAACTTGCTCTTGAAATCTCTAAATCGTTTTGCCACACAAGAATGAAAGTATTTTTCCCTTGATTTATCTACATCCTCAATGATGTGGAACATAAGCTGTGGATTTTTACAATAAGTTAGATTAATTGTTAATATAGTATATATTTAAAACAATTTAAAATGTCATTATACCTTGGTCTCCTCCCAAAACCCTTGCCTCGTCTGCTCATCTATCTTTCGGTATTCTTTCTCGTTAATATTAATTCTTTGAGCACAACTCCCAACTTGCTTTCCGTATTCTTTCGACCACTCGCCATCAGGGACATTTAACTCATTAAACTCAAGGTGCATAGGCTTTTTTTACTTGAACTCCTTTTGACGGACCACGCCCTTTAGCGATCTGTGTAATCGCGCTAACACCTTGTGATTCATGATCACCTTGGGTAGGGAGAATAGCATTTCCACTTTCGTTAGACATAGTGGCTAGAATTCCTGCAACAAGCACACAAAAAAAGAATTCCTGCATCAAACACCTTCAGTGTGCCGCATTAGAAAATTAACATTCTTAACTAAATTTATGATGAATATAAATCAAATCTTTTGCTCTTAATTTTCACAAACTGGAAGCCCAATCAAGGAATCAATTAGGAAGGGAAAGGACTATGTCGTAAGGACTGATCTTAAGGAGTATTCCGACAAACCGATTAAGCTTCTAACAGAGCCAAACCTTCCTGTTTTCAAAAAACAAAGTTAGGTCAAGCCAGGCCGAACCTGCAATGATCTACTAATCACGAACTCTTATCTAATACAGAAATAAAAATCCAAAACCAAAATGGTTACACAACAGTAGGATCAAATCAAAAGCATTGAATAATAATACAGGATCAAGTCCAACTTGTACAATACCAAATAAGTCCTGAGAAAATTATTAAATATAATAGGAGTGCCATAAAGGTAGCACACTTACAAGGATTTGAATACTATTGGGCTCATACCCATATCAACCAATAAAAGATTCAATCTACGTCTGTAGATTGTATTTCCTTGTACCTTAGTAATCACATATATAGTCAACCTGGTTTAGCAGCCATCGAACCATACATAATTTCTATTAGTAAAAAAATTAAGAAAAATCATGTAAGCCATTGAAACAAAGGTGAAGTTCACAACGGAAACAGAAGCAAGCAATCGAATCAGCAATTATAAACCAATAAGAAGCTCAACAACTTCTGAATTTATCAGCAACTTACTAGCAAAGCCAAGACAGAAAATTCTATCAAGCACATCTCGAAACTGAGAGAAGCATGTGAATCACAAAATCAAGCCCATTAATAAATTAGAAATTAAGATTAATGTATACACAAAACACACAAATTCAGGCACGAGAAATCTGCTCCCGGGGACTCTAAATTCAGGCACGAGAAATCTACACAAAACACACAAATTCAAAATTCATGATTAATGTAACAGAAGGCACGAGCTTTCAATAGGAAGAAAAAGACGAAGAAGAAGTATATAATTAAGATTGATGAAGTTGAGGTCGACGACAATACGAGCAAATTAAAGTGTAGAGTTTAGCGGAATTGGAGAAGTAAAATAGGGTGTCAGATGAGCTTACCAGCGGAATCGGGTGAGGTTGAGGATGGCGTTTTGGTGAAACCTCGAGTGCGTTGTTGATACTTGTTGAAGTGAGTATTAGAGGGAGCTCGGCGAAGGGAGATGAAGTCGGAGCTCGGGAAGACGGAGCTCGGCGAAGACGGATACGAAGAGGAGATGAAGGCGCGACAGCTGTTTTTTTTATTAGGGTTGAGCTTATAGAGGCGGGCATAACACGCCCGCCTCTATAAGTATTGGTATAATAGAGGCGGGCCTAACATGCCCGCCTCTATTGGACATACTTATTGAGGCGGGCCTATTAAAGCCCGCCTCAACAAACTTTAATTGAGGCGGGCTACTTGGCCCGTCTCAATTAGTTATCATTAGAGGCGGGCCTTGCCCTGGCCCGCCTCTAATACTTTAGCGGGAAATGTTTTTTCGGATACTTGTTGAGGCGTATATTAATTTGTCCGCCTCAACAGATGTTTTTGAGGCGTATAAATTAATTATCCGCCTTAAAAACCAAAAAAAGTGATTGCCTAAGTCGTTGTTGAGGCGTATTGAACTATGTACGCCTCTAAAAGGGAGCCTCAAAAAGTATTTTTTCCACTAGTAGTTAAGATATGGTACAATAATCATTAGTCAAACACCAGTCCAGCTTACATCACCAATCAAAACTCAAAGAAAAACCAGATCTCAAGCTAAAACAGAACAACTAGATCCAGTTACTACAAATACAACTTCGCCATCACCATCAATAACCAAAAGAGTAACAAGATCACAAAAATATATAGACACTGGTAAGTCAAATAGTAATATAAATGAATGAGTAATTGATTGTAAGTGCATGAGTTGGTATGTTTTGGTGCATGAGTTAATAAGTGAAAGTGCATGAGTTATTTCTTATTGGTGCATGAGTATGTTTGTGAAAGTGCATGAGTTATTTCTTATTGGTGCATGAGTATGTTTATGAAAGTGCATGAGTGATTTCTAGTTGGTGCATGAGTTGGTATGTGTTGGTGCATGACTTAATATGTGAGATTGCATGAGTAATTACTTATTGGTGCATGAGTATGTTTGTGAAGGTGCATGAGTGTTTGTTTATTGGTGCATAAGTGTGTTTGTAAAGGTGCATATATAAGTGTTTTTGCTTGTGACTGAGACTGTGAAAGTGCATGAGTGGTTGTTTATTGGTACATGAGTATGTTTGTAAAGGTGCATGAATAAGTGCTTGTGCTTGTGTTTAAAAATGTATGCATGAACAAATTCTTATGCACCATGAATTAACAGAGAGTGAAGCATAAGAAAATGTGCAACCTTCTACAATGCATGGAGATGCACAACCTCCCACTCCTCTGGCTGGTAAGCTAATGGTCATCATATCTCTTTAATTTTTAATCAACATGCATTTGTTAATTAATATCTAATGCTTTTGAGTTTTGAACACAAGGAAAAGAAAAAAGAGCCAAGCAAAAGGCCCTCAGAAATCAAAAAAGCCAAGGGTCTTAAATGAAGATAACAGTGATAACGAGGATATACCTATTGTTGAAATGCTTTTGAAAATCGAGAGAAGAGTTGTAGAATAAAGGAAGGCTGCTTGTGAAAAAGCTGTTGTAGACAGAAAAGGGAATGCCAAGATGGAGATTCATGAGGAGAGAAAAACAAAGAATCTAAAGAAACAGGTGAGGGGCAATAGAGAGAAGGAGGAGAAGGTTATTATTTTAGAATCCAAGATCCCTAAGGTGGGGAACAAAAGAGGGATACTAGAACTGAGGAAGGACTACAGAATGCTGGTGTGTAGAACATCGTCGTTTGTTATTACCACGTACGTGCTTTCAAAATGTGATTTCAACCCCTACCAGAGAAATGCTGAAGAGGAAATGGGCTTTCAAAATTTGATTCACTGGGATATCAAAGACATGCCTATGTGGCTAGGCCAGTATGTATGTAGCAGGTTTCACCTTCTGAATTCTACAATCAAACTTACTGATGGGAGAAAGATACCAGCTACAGAGACTGATGGATATGATTATCTCGGCGTTCCAAAGGGAGAGGTTGAAATTGAGTTACCTAAAGCACTTACAAATGAAGAGATTCTGCAGAGACTGACAACTGATTTTCCAGGGAGGGATATCAAGAATCTGACAGTGACCGGCATCTTGAAAAAAATGAAAAAATATGATGGAGGGCCATGGTTTAAGAGATATTTTATTCTGTTGTTTGTCAACACAATTGTTCAATCTTATTCCAGTGGGAAAATAAACTTGAAGATTCTTCAATTGCTGGATAATTGTTCAATCTTCTGGGATTTAGCTGTGAACTGCATGGAAGAGGTTGAGAAGACAATTAATGAACAAAAAGAACACAGCGGAAACATGTTTATTCCAGGATTTTCAGATTTTATTGATAGACTCACAAAAGAAAATGGGGGAGGGGGGGATGGGGGCTTCTACAAGCAATGCCGATGGAGACACGAGGGTAAGTGACTCTACAAAATTATTTGGTATATGATTCTCCATGAATGACATTAAGCTTTAGTGTATGACACCGATGCTTTTTCTTTATTATTGCAGATGGGTCCAGAAATCCCTAGTTTTGACTTGGGACTATCATCAATGAATACACAAGTAAATCGCCTTTAAAATGATTGTATATAAAGTTTGAGGTTACATGTAATAGAGTTTCTAACAAACATATTGTTTTTTGAAGGAGGAATTGGCAAACCAAACTGCTGTTGAGAATGAGGTGCAAGATGCTAATGAGAATGTTGTTCACATGGAGGTTGATGGAGAAGGGGTGGTTTCTGAGAAGGACGTTGCTGTGAAGGACGTTGTTGAGAAGGACAAGGAGAACAACAAAGAAAAAGTGATATGACTATGCAAATGTCCAACGAGGTGCCCATCATTCAAGAGGAGCCAAGACCAAGAGCACCAAGGGAGACCGAGGACCCTAACCCTAAATTCCCGCCAAGCCACATGGAGACTTCCCTTGGCAAACCACCAGTTCCTCCGGCCACCAAGGTACCCACAGCTCCCATGGAGTCACCCCAGACCGATGGAGCCCACAGTGCTGAGCCATTACACCAATTGCCGAGTCCCAGGGTTAGCCCTAGATTTGCGGCCGCACGTGAGGAGGGGCGAAGGCACAAGCTCACACTTGACACCATCACCCGGGCCCGAGCTCGTCTACTGCACCACCAGCTCAAGGGGGGTCTGATGGCTCACAGAGTGCCGATCCAAACCGAGCCCAGCCTGGTCCTATGCCTTGAGTCTCTTTTCGGGTTTCTCGGCGCCGGCGTCCATCGGGTTAAAAGCCCACGTGAAGATCATTTGAAGGTTGATGTTAATTCCGATTTAATGTTGTGGTTTTAAAACATGTTTACACTTAATTTTAATTCCCTAATGTGCCCATTAGTTGTGTTTAGAAGGTGGGCACGTGTTTAGCCTTAGTGGGCTATTTTTAGTGTTTTTCTTTAATTGTTTTTGGTAACCGATTGTTAGGTTACTTAGGCAAACACTTTGGAATTGTTTTAGGTACGTTTTGATCAGATTGAAATCAAGAGAATTACAGTTTCAAAGTTCTTTCCTTTTGTTCCTCACTTGTGCGTAAGATCGAGTGAATTCCCTTGAGAGATTGAAGTGTGTAGTATCTCCGATCCCTCTAGGTTGCTTCCTTGTGTTTGGTGCGTCAAATCCACACATAAGAAAGTACTTATCCATCGCAATTCCACCCCCATTCAATCGCTCCACCGATCACCCCCAAAAACCCTAAAAAGAGCCGAAGTTGCCTTGTTCTTCACCTTTGGAGATCGGATCATTTCGCCAACATTTTGAGCAATTCTTGCACAGAGGCTTCATAGATCCGAAGGGCTATCATTTGGTATCAGAGCTACGTAAGTATTGCTCTCAAATTTGCCTTTAAATCTATAGAAAAATCGGTACCTTACTTGCTCTCCATTTTCGTGTCTTTGCATCATTTCATGCGTAGTGTTCTTAGGTTGTCTTGCATTTTCTCGTTGTGTGTTTGCATTTGAGTCTTGAGTCTGCATAGAAGAGAAAGGGGTCGAGATTTTCAGATTGTTTTAGGAGTTTTTAGCTGTGCATCTTTAGAGAGAGAGGTTAGGATTTCCTTCCTAGATTTTAGGGTTTTCTTGTTTCGGTTATTGCATGCATTTGAATTTCAAATTTTGGCTTCCAATTTGCATGAACCAGCCGAGCCCTTATTAGTTCATTTAGTTTAGGTTAATTTGAGTCTTTTCCATTCGTATTTTGCATATAATCAACCTAGGGTTCTTTCTTGTCTAACCGAAGCAAAAATTCACTTCAACTTGCGTAGGAAAAGCCTTGAAAAGTCCTAAGTGTTGATTCCGATTTCAATTCTGTAATTTTCAGTTATCAAGTTGTTCTAGTGTCAAAACAAAAAAAAAAGGAGATGAAAGATCAAAGAAGAAAAACCGGAAAAGCCAAGCCTACAACAAAAGAAAAAGACTTGGCTTGTAAAAGTGGTTGTTCAAGTTTGATATCTTGTGTGAAATTTTCTTTCTTTTGGATACATTGTGAAGTTGTTATTTTGTGAAGAATCGGCCAGAATTGTCATCAACTTTGTAAAGGAACTTTCAAAGGCTAAGTACTTGCATTTGTGTTGTGAAAGTTGTGGACTTTAGCACAAGGACTAGCCTAAAAGTTGTGGTGCAATTTTATCTTGTCTTTGGTCATATTGAGCATATTAGACAGCCTACCTTGACCTATATTTTGAGCTAGTAAAGGTTGTGAATTTTCCTTGATTTAAAAGCAAATTTGTGGCTTGCTTGCTAGCTTAGGTAGCATTTGTTGTTCTTCTATCTTGTGGGCTATTGTGCTTGGGTTTTCTTTGTGTAGGACACTATGTCGAGATCCAAGGACAAGGACATGGCTTCGGAGATCACCTTGAAAACACTACTATTGGCAATACAATCCGCCAAGAAGGAAGCCGAAGATCAAGGTCGCCAAGCCGAGGAGCGAACTCGACAACTCTTGAAAATCATTCGAGATGAGAAGGCTGCCTTCATGAAGGTCATGGAGGAGAAGTGGAATCTTGCTCATGACCCATCATCGAGCCAATCTCAAGAGGTGTCCCAATCCCCACCGAATGTGAGCACTTCAAGGGGAGAACTCGGTTTGACTTCTACACTCTCTTCTCCTTACCTTGTAGAGAAATTGCAGGTTGTGGCTACCCAAGGTGAATGTTTGGTGACCAAGAAGGTTTTAATTACCTTGGATGTTCCAAGTGTACCTAGTCAAAGGGAGATTATCTTCCACACTAGGTGCACTATTAAGGGGAAAGTATGTAGTGTGATAGTGGATGGAGGGTCATGTTGTAACATACTTGACCAAGAAGTAGTAGAAAGGTTTCACCTAGCTACTACTCCCCATCCACAGCCCTATACACTGTGTTGGTTGAACTCCAACACTCCTCTTAACGTCAAGGAGCAAGTCACAATTCAGTTTACCATAGGGGGATATGAGGATGAGGTTGTGTGTGATTTACTTCCCATGACCGCATGCCATCTCCTTCTAGGGAGGCCATGGCAATTTGATAGAGGCGTGATTCATCATGGAGTGACAAATGAGTATTCTGTTATCATGAATGGTAAGAGAATTACTTTACACCTTTTGTCACCTCATGAGATCATGGCCGATCATTTGGCTCAAGAGCAAAGGAGAGCCCAAAAAAAGGCCAAGCCAAAGCCATGCAAGAAGTTGGCAATTGGGAACAAAGGAGGAGTTCCCAATCATATGCTTTTGGCTAAGTCTAAGGAGGTTGTTCAAGTAGTCAAGCAAGGTGAGCAGTGTCTTTTGCTCATACCAAGAGATAGCTTACTCACCTTGGCTGACCTTGGAGAACTCCCTACGCCCATCACTCACCTCTTGATGGAGTTTGAAGATCTCTTTCAAGAGGAAGTGCCAAGTGGGTTGCCACTGGTAAGAGGTATTGAGCATCAAATTGATTTCATACTGGGGGCAACACTACCAAACCGGGCTGCTTATAGGGTTAATCCTGAGGAGACAAAAGAGCTCCAACGTCAAGTAGATGAATTGCTTAGCAAGGGTTATGTTCGAGAGAGCCTTAGCCCTTGCGCGGTTCCCGTCATCTTAGTTCCTAAGAAGGATGGTACTTGGAGAATGTGTGTTGATTGCCGAGCAATTAACAACATCACTATCAAGTACCGACATCCTATCCCTAGGCTAGATGACATGCTTGATGAGTTGCATGGGGCCAGTGTTTTCTCCAAAATCGACCTCAAAAGTGGTTACCACCAAATTCGCATGAAAGAGGGCGATGAATGGAAAACGGCCTTCAAAACTAAATATGGGCTGTATGAATGGTTGGTAATGCCTTTTGGGTTGACAAATGCCCCTAGTACATTCATGAGACTCATGAACCATGTCTTGAGATCATTTCTTGGCAAGTTTGTGGTTGTATACTTTGATGACATCCTTGTGTATAGCCATAATCTTGAGGATCATATTGAGCACCTTAGACATGTTCTTGAGGTTCTTAGGGAGGAGAAGCTGTATGCCAACTTCAAGAAGTGCCACTTCTATTCAGATCATGTGGTATTTCTTGGGTTTGTGGTGTGCAAAGACGGATTGAGAGTGGACGAAGAGAAGGTGAAGGCTATTCACGAATGGCCAACACCTACGACTATGACTCAAGTCCGTAGTTTCCTTGGTTTGGCTGGCTTTTACCGCCGCTTTGTGAGGGATTTTAGCACATTGGCTACTCCCCTCACCGAGCTCACAAAGAAGGGCGTGGTGTTCCAATGGGGCACCAAGCAAGAGGCGGCCTTTACTAGCCTTAAAGCCAAGCTCACTCAAGCACCACTCCTATCTTTGCCAAACTTTGACAAAACTTTTGAGATAGAATGTGATGCTTCGGGAATAGGCCTTGGGGGTGTCCTTATGCAAGAGGGCAAACCTATAGCTTATTTTAGTGAGAAATTAGGGGGAGCCGAGCTGAATTACCCCACGTATGACAAAGAGCTTTTGGCACTTGTACGTGTATTACGAGTGTGGCAACACTATTTGTTACCAAAAGAATTTGTCATACACTCTGACCACGAGGCATTGAAATATTTAAAGGGGCAAAACAAGCTCAACAAAAGACATGCCAAGTGGGTGGAGTTCATTGAGTCTTTCCCTTATGTCATAAAACACAAGAAGGGAAAGGACAATGTAGTGGCGAATGCACTATCTAGGAGGTACACACTCTTGACTATCTTAGATGCCAAGTTGCTTGGGTTCTCTTTCATGAAGGATTTATATGCACATGATGCTGATTTTTGTGATATATATGCTGCATGTAAGTCTCATGGAAGTAAGGACCAATTCTACTTGCATGAAGGGTTCTTATTCAAGGGTCAAAAGTTGTGTATCCCTAAGGGTTCTCTTCGGCCCACATTAGTGCAAGAAGCTCATGGAGGAGGGTTGATGGGACATTTTGGTGTCCTTAAAACCTTACATGTGTTGAGGGAGCATTTTTATTGGCCACGTATGCTCAAGGCCGTAGAGAAGCATTGCGCCTCTTGTACGACTTGTGTACGTGCCAAAGCAAAGATGCAACCTCATGGTCTCTATACTCCCTTACCTATCCCCAAACATCCTTGGGAAGACATTTCCATGGACTTTGTTTTGGGATTACCAAGGTCTAAGAGAGGGAGAGACTCCATCTTTGTAGTAGTGGACCGGTTCTCCAAAATGGCACACTTCATTGCGTGCCATAAGACCGATGATGCATCTCATATTGCTAACCTTTTCTTTGATCATATTGTGAGATTACATGGAGTTCCTAGGTCCATTGTTTCGGATAGGGATGTGAAATTCTTGAGCTACTTTTGGAAGACCTTATGGGCCAAGATGGGTACTAAACTACTCTTTTCCACCACTTGTCATCCTCAAACGGATGGACAAACCGAGGTAGTCAATCGAACGCTTGGTACTTTACTTAGAACTATTTTGAGGACTAACTTGCGCAGGTGGGAAGATAGCTTGCCCTTCATTGAGTTCGCTTATAATAGGGCAGTCCATGCGACTACCAAGAAGACACCCTTTGAGGTCGTGTATGGGCGCAACCCCATTACACCCTTAGAGTTGTTGCCATACACTATCAAGGAGAGGGAAAGCCAAGAAGGGTCGGATGAGGCTGCTAGAATCAAGGTGTTGCATGAGGACACAAGGCTGCAAATTGAGAGGAAGAATGCGCAATACAAGAAGCATGCCAACAAAGGACAAAGAGAAGTGCTCTTTGAACCGGGTGACCTAGTTTGGGTGCACCTAAGGAAGGAGCGCTTCCCCACTCTCCGCAACTCCAAGCTCAAACCAAGAGGAGATGGTCCTTTTCGATCCCTTGAGAGGATCAACGACAATGCTTACAAGCTGGAGCTGCCATCCTCTTATGGCACACATGATGTTTTCAACGTCGCCGATTTGATGCCTTACATTGTGGACGATGATCAAGACCTTGACGAGCTGGATTCGAGGTCGAATCCCTTTCAAGAGAGGGAGGATGATATGACTATGAAAATGTCCAACGAGGTGCCCATCATTCAAGAGGAGCCAAGACCAAGAGCACCAAGGGAGACCGAGGACCCTAACCCTAAATTCCCGCCAAGCCACATGGAGACTTCCCTCGGCAAACCACCAGTTCCTCCGGCCACCAAGGCACCCACAGCTCTCATGGAGTCACCCCAGACCGATGGAGCCCACAGTGCCGATCCATTACACCAATTGCAGAGTCCCAGGGTTAGCCCTAGATTTGCGGCCGCACGTGAGGAGGGGCGAAGGCACAAGCTCACACCTGGCACCATCACCCGGGCCCGAGCTCGTCTACTGCACCACCAGCTCAAGGGAGGTCTGATGGCTCACGGAGTGCCGATCCAAACCGAGCCCAGCCTGGTCCTATGCCTTGAGTCTCTTTCCGGGTTTCTCGACGCCGGCGTCCATCCGGGTTAAAAGCCCACGTGAAGATCATTTGAAGGCTGATGTTAATTCCGATTTAATTTTGTGGTTTTAAAACATTTTTACACTTAATTTTAATTCCCTAATGTGCCCATTAGTTGTGTTTAGAAGGTGGGCACGTGTTTAGCCTTAGTAGGCTATTTTTAGTGTTTTTCTTTAATTGTTTTTGGTAACCGATTGTTAGGTTACTTAGGCAAACACTTTGGCATTGTTTTAGGTACGTTTTGATCAGATTGAAATCAAGAGAATTACAGTTTCAAAGTTCTTTCCTTTTGTTCCTCACTTGTGCGTAAGATCGAGTGAATTCCCTTGAGAGATTGAAGTGTGTAGTATCTCCGATCCCTCTAGGTTGCTTCCTTGTGTTTGGTGCGTCAAATCCACACATAAGAAAGTACTTATCCATCGCAATTCCACCCCCATTCAATCGCTCCACCGATCACCCCCAAAAACCCTAAAAAGAGCCGAAGTTGCCTTGTTCTTCACCTTTGGAGATCGGACCATTTCGCCAACATTTCGAGCAATTCTTGCACAGAGGCTTCATAGATCTGAAGGGCTATCAAAAAGAGACAGAGGAGACAGAGAATGAGGACGTTGCTGAGAAGGACGTTGCTGATAAGGAAGGAATGGAGACAGAGAAAGGGATGGAAAATATAGTAGCTCAAGAGGACAAGGAGGCTGAAGAGATTGTACAACAAAAGGACAAGGAGGTAGATCAAGAGAAGGAGACTGAGAAGGAAGAGGTGGTTGCACGAATAACAAGGGGGAAAGAGGTTGTGTTAGAAAAGGAAAAGAAGGACAGAGAACAGGTAAAAGACTTATAAAAAAATTGTGTGATTATGTTGGATGCATGAGTGAAAGACTATGGGATCCATGACTACATAGGTGGGATCATTGTTGGTGCATGAGTGAGTACTTGTTGGTGCATGAATCATTTTTATGTTGGTGCATAAGAAACTACATAGGTGGGATCCATGACTCAAAAGACTGTGGGTGCATGAACTAATGAATATTGGTGCATGAATGAATGCTTTTTGGTGCATGAGGCATATCTATTGTATCCATCTGTTATTAACTTTTTTTCGTGTATGTGTTGTAGGAGAACATCACCAAGGAAAAAGTCCAAGAGGCTAATATAAATAAGAAAGATGTTCAACCAAAAAAGGTATAGAAAACAAGATGTTTATATGTGAATTATTCATTGTCTAAATAAGTGGTATTGATTTTAAACAATTTCCTAATTAAAAAACTTGTGAATGTGGGATTTGTCAGGTGAAATTTGTGTGCAGTTCTGATCCAAATCTTGAAGCTAGACCATCAGAGAAAAGAAACATTTTTCCTGCTGAAAACACAGTTTCGCCATTTAAAGAGAGAGAAGTTAACATTTCAGAAAGAACAACAGCTGATAAAAAGATCATTTACAATTGGATAACTGCTGAAGGAGGGGAAAAGTAAGTACATATTTAATTATATGAATTTGGTTACAAAATTTAATAACATGTAGCTAGTTAACGAATTGATTTTTTTATGTGTTGCAGTGAGGAAGTTTTCCGAATGGATGATAGCGCTCTTAAGAAAAAGGACTTGATTACATTGACTGAAAATGTTGAAGTAGACAGTCAATTAATTGATGTTTTTACTGTCATGTTAAATGAAAATGAAGCATATAGGGGTCGTATGTCACCATTGAGATTCTTTCTACCATCAATGGCTATGGTAAGTCACAGCTTTGCAACAATATTATGTTAATTGATGTTCTAATTTATTAATTTCCATTTTTTGGTATTCGCAGGCTTTTACTTGTGTTGACTCAGTATACTCACTGAAGGAGAGATTTACCCTATTCACAGAGACAATGCTAGCAACATTTGCTGCTGTCAAGGGTTTTAAGAACAAAAACTACACAGTTAAAAATGTTGATGTGGTAATTATCTTACACTCAGCTTTTACACCATTTGGGATTATGATATAGGGCAAATGTATTATTATTGTATGCTGGTGCATTAGTATGTTTATAAAAGTGTATGAGTTATTTATTATTGGTGCATTAGTTAGTAGGTTAAAGTTCATGAGTGATTGCATGTTGGTGCATGAGACAGTGCACAAAAGTGCATGGACCAATGCTTGCAGGTGCATGAAGTATTGTTTATAGAGTGCATGAACTAGTGGTTCTGGGTGAATCAGTAAGTTAATTTGAAGGAATAGTTGTGTGTGCATGAGGGGGTGGCTATATGTGCATGAGTAAGTCCATGTTGTTATTAGATAACTTACAATTTGTTTTTCTTTTACTTGTACAGTTCTTTTGCCCAATTCTTAACCATGGGCATTACTATTTGATTATACTAAATGTCAAGAACCCAAGTTTCCATATCATAGACAACTCATTAAGTTGGGCAGATGACAAGTATGAAAAAATACCATCTACTGTGGTGAGTAGACATTGAGTATAATGATTTTATAATAATTAAAAGTTTTCATATACAGAAATGTGATAGAATTTAACCGCTTTATTTGTGCAGAGAACTATGATGGTCAATTTCTTCAGGAATAATGATATGGAAGCCAAAGCTAAAGCAATTGAAGACATTGCAAACGTCCCATGTGAAAGGCTGCAAATGAAATGGAGGGATGAACACAACAAAGTTGACTGTGGAGTCTTTCTAATAAGACACATGGAGACATATATGGGCAATGGACTGTCAAGCTGGAAGTCTAAACTGAATATGGGAGACAAAAGCCAGTTGGCAAAGCTTAGGATCAAGTATTGTTATGCCCTCCTAACTAGCGAGTTTAATGAAAGGAAGGCTATAGTTGAACAAATTATTCAAGAGAAGAAAGCTGGAAATGTAGCTGGTTCTAGCGCTCAGGAAATCAGACAACAAACAGCAGTTGTGCGTGGTCGTGGGTGTGGGCGTGGAAAAAAGAATAGGATGTAGGAATGTTTCAATGTAATTTGGGTAATCTAGTGAACAATTTAGGTAATGGTTGTAGGAATTTGGTTTGAATGTTTTCAGGAAACAGTAAGTATTTGTTTGTTTGCAAGACAAGTTTGGTTTTCAGGAAAATTTGATTAAGTGTTTGTGGTTTTCACTTCTTCTGTGTTTCTCATTGAAAGATAAATGCTCATAATCCATCGCTTGTTTGATCTGTGACCCACTCACACAACTAGCTACTATTTTGATATGGTTGGTGTGAGTTGGAGGTGCTAGTGAGTCACAACTCATTCAAGCGTTGAATATTGAGCATGCTAGTGCTTGACTAAGTGAAACGGAGTGCATGAGTCATTGTTTGTTGGTGCATGAGTTAATATGTAAAAGTGCATGAGTTATTATGTGTTAGAACATGGAACAGAATTAATGATTTTGTATTGGTACATGGGTAGTATGTGGAAAGTGCATGAGTCACTGTATTTTGGTGCATGAATGAGTATATATAAGTGCATTACTTAATATCTGAATACATAGAAAATTTGAACCACCTAATTAACATATTGAGGACAAGTCATGATGTTATGTCCCAACCTTTTACAAATAGTACATAATCTTGTCTTCTTCCTGGAATTTTCCATTCCAACCTCTTGGCCACTTCTAATACGCATCTTCCTGAACTTGTTCTTTGCCATTTCAGGAGGATGAACATTCACTTGATCCGGTAACGGGTCTACAAATTTCTCAAACTTATAGTTGCTAGCTGGTGTTGAGGCAGAAGGATCAACTACTTGTGACCTTGTGAGTGTAAACTTTTGTTCCTTTAAAATAGCTAAAAAGTCTTTTAATTTATCCATGTCATCACCAACAATGTCAACACAAGAGTACATTTATGTCATCACTTCAGCCAACAACTGCTTCTTTTCATCAATTTGAACACTAGCATCATACACTGCACCATCCACTTCAAAAATTGGTTGTAGAATCGCTTGCTTCGTCCAGCGAGTGTTGATGAGGGTAGGAGGCAAAACAGTTGCATGAGTATTCTTTAAAGCAAAGAAAATATGTCGGCAAGGAAAGCCCAGAGTGAGGAAATTATTGCAAGAACAATGATACTCATTCCTTGCAACAACTTTCTGAACATCACAGATTCTACCAAATTCATCTTCAACCCTAAAGTGATGGATATCAGCATCTTTTTTCAGTTCATCAAGGCTGCAATGATACGTACCACTAACAAACGCCTCCTGGACATCATAAAATGCGTTGATAGTGTAAATAGATGCTAGATTCTTTTCAAACTGGTAAGGCGTCTTCATCCGTGGAGTGCAAGTAGCAGAATCCATATCACACTTCTTCTGAATATGCTGCTACAATTCAATTGCACTACTAGACTGCATCATGAACACCACTAGACTTGATTGAGACCCTATGAAATTTCCAAAAAAACTGTTTTGACTCTCAAACCTTGACGCCGTCCTCAATAGGAACGACATTCTCACATCATGAAAAAATGCAGGGATCCAATAACGCCGTATTTCAAACATTACTCCTAGCCACTCATGCCCTTGGAAACCAAATTCTTCAAGAACCGAGAACCACTCATTTTCAAAATCAATTGGAGTAAGTTCATCACTCCAAACAATCTTCTTGAACTTCTTTTGAAACGAATCAATGATAGAAAGATTTGTATTTGGAGGGAATTTAACCTTGTTAGCAACCTTCATCATTATATGCCATGCACAACCGGTGGACAGAATGAGTAAACACTCGTTCAACAGCAGCCTTAACAGATGTAGCTTGATCAGTTATAATGACATGAGGTTCATGGCCCATCGCCTTCTTGAAATTCTCAAATAACCACACATAAGACTCAATGTCTTTATGCAAAAGCAAAGCAGCAACAAATGTAATAGATCTCTTATGATTGTCCACTCCAGTAAATGGTATGAACACCATATTATATCTGTAATATGGGATGCAAGAATTTGAGCATGTTAGTGCATGAGTGATTTAGTAAAGGTGCATGAGTAACTGACTATAGGTGCATGAGTTACTAGGTATAGGTGCATGAGTTACTCAATGTATGTGCATGCATTACTCATTATAAGTGCATGAGTTGATGAGTATAGGTGCATGAGTTACTCATTATAAGTGCATGAGTTACTCAAGGTACATGGGAAAACCATTTGAAATACATAAAATCAGATTACATAAGTAAATGCATGAAAATAAAATTACCTAATCAATTGGTATGTAGCATCAGCCGACACTACATCACCAAAATAAGAGAAACTCTTCCGATTGATAGGATCACACCAAAACAAACGGCATAGCTGGCCCTCCTTGTTTATGTCATAATCAAAGTAATATGCATTACAACATTCTTTCTTCTTCAAAAAGTCATTGATGACCATTTGAGCGTCACTGCCTTCCATGTATGAGTTCAAACCCCTCATAAAGTTCTTGAAGTCAACAACAGTGGCACCTACGTTAGCATATGAACCCACTAGATTCTTGTACACTTTGTAACTCTTAGTGACACCAATATTGGATTTAATACAGTTCATCATAATTTCTTGATGAAATGGAGTCGATCACTTGCCTCTTCCCTTTTGAAAATACCATATGAGACAACTCCAACATAGCATGCGTATGACCACACTCCAATTTTGTAACACGGTAACCATCATTACCTTCATACTTGAGCCAACACTTAGCTTCACATCCACATCTATTAGATATTCTCCTCCTTTCACAAAATCTCCATCTGTCGGGACAGCTTGGTTGAACTCAGAATATGGAGATACAACTTTGTATCCTTCTCTGTTACAACAAAGGTACTTCCAAATAACAGTCGGTGGTACATCCTTGTTTTTCTTGGTAGAACAAACACGAACAATAAAACCACATGCCGCTGCATAAGCTTCGTAAAAGACGATAGCGTCATTAAGAGTTGGGAAAAGTTGCCCAAGATACGGCTTCAATGCATCATTGCACTCAGGAATAATATATTCAACAGTAATGCTTGGGGAAACAGATATAATATTATGCTTCATTTGATGTTCATCTCTTGACAAAAGAAAGAGTGAAATTAATAATAGAGCATGAGCTAATAAGTGCATGACTGACTGGAAGAAAGTGCATGACCCAATGAATAAAGATGCATGAACCAATGGACTAAAGTGCATGAGGTAGTTATTTTTATGCATTAGTCACACAATCAACAATGGTTAGGTTATGTGCATCACTGACTGAAATAAAGTGTATGGAATAAAGAATAAAGGTGCATGAACCAGTGGACAAAAATGCATGAACTAATAAGAAAGTGCACGAGGCAATGAATTTAGTGAATTTTGAATCTGATTAAATTGCAATACACAGATCTTAATTTCAACCAAGCACATACCTAAATCCCAAAAATTGAGAGATTATGTTGAAAGTGTAATGAAGTGCAATGTATACAAACCTAAATTTGGAATTTCAGCATAAACAACAAACAAATCAACAACAAATTACATATCTATACCTGAATCAGTAGGAGTAACCATGTCGACTAAGAACATTAGATAACCAGAGAGCACGACAAAATAAAACGAAAATAGAGAGAAAGCACACTGGCGGCAACACAAAAAGATAACCGAAACGATCGGCCGAGAGAACGACGAGAGCAGCAAACAAAGATCGAATTACCACGAAGAAGAGAAGAATTAGTTGAGAAAGGAACAATGGCGGCCAATTCTGTTTTATCGAAACAGGGGAAAAAAAGAAGGAGCGGCCATGATTAGATGGAGAGGGAAAAGAAGGAGCAGTCAGGATTCATCCTTATTCCTGCCCTAATCAGCCATCCTCACCTGATCATTTTCCACAAGCAACGGTAGCTACGATAAATAATAAACTATCTATCTATTTATCTATTACTATATATTAAAGCTTTTTCTTTTGAGCTCTTAGAACGATTCTGGTCCCACAAATCTTATGTGTCACTTTATGATAACTTTTCTTTTTTTAATCTTTTATGCTTCTATAATTTAGCTAACTTAATTTTAATTTATCACCAAATATCTAAATAAATTATCTTAACAACCTCTAACAAACATATAATAAAATAATTAATTATTAATAATGGATTTTTTTAAAATTGTATCAACCCATTTTATTCAACATACAACCCCGATTAAATTGTATCAACCCATTTCTTAAAAATATTATTAGTTATACATCGATATCTTAATATCAAATCTTTTTTTGTTTGCAAATCCAAAATATTTAAATAAACCATTACGAGATTAACATAAATAAGGTGACGATACACATTAAAACAAATATTCATATTTAAGAGGTTGTTATAACTTTGTATTAATATCAATATAAGCACATACAATTAACATTCGCATATATATATATAAGAGGTTGTTATAACTTTGTATTATTCATATTTAAGAGGTTGTTATAACTTTGTATTAATATATATACACACGTTGATTGCAGTTTAGAATTAGTAAAGTTATATGTATGTTTAAAATTGGTGTTAAGGCAAGCCTGATATGTATGTAAATTATAAGTCGTTTTTCATAAATGAAACATATATAATAATCTTAAAATTGACATCTACACATTCAATTCGCCTATGTATCGTCACCATATTCAATTCTTCATATTGTTGGACATGAATCAGATTCTAAGTTTTAGCATTTAGTTTTTTCATATAAAAAATTATCTATTTCATATATAATTTAACGATTTAATTTGGGGGTAATAGATAAAAAAAATTACAAATAATCTTAAAACTTGATTAATATATATTAGTTATATTATCAAAATATTGTGACTCTATGTGATTTTAATTTTATTTATAAATAAGAATTTGTTCAATTTTGCTTTCAGCTTATTTACTTTCAAAATAAAATTAGATTCTTGATAAAGAGGTGGACTAAATCGTAAGAATTAATTTTATTGTTTTGATATTCTCTAAACAAAGTAGTTGGATCACTATTCACTAGGCATGGATATGGATATGGTGATATCCAATTCTCTAAACATGTTATTGATCCGAAATTACACCATATGACACCCCCTCATTAAAACTACCACATGACACTCCCTCATTAAAATCGCAACATGTTATTTTTTTATTTTTTCAATTTTTTAAAATAAATCTAATTATAAATTAAAGATTATTGACCTAAACTTTTCACTCCTTTTTCCCCTAATTTGGATACATTTCAAGCACAAAGATTACAAGTTAATCACAAAGATTACAAATCCAAAATTTCCTAATTATATACAAATCCCAAAATTTCTAATTATATACAAATCCCAAATTTCCTAATTTTATACAAATCCCAAATTTTCTAATTATATACAAATCCAAAATTTTCCAATTATATGGATGATTGAGATACAAAATTACTGATCCGAAATTGATTTTAATATCAATATCATCTAGATCTATTTTTAATAATTATTAATATTTTTGATTTAATATATATGACATAAAAATCCGTACTTGGCACGGGAATTACACTAGTTATGTATAATTTTAATGATGCAAATAAAAAGCATCACATAATAAAACAGACTTAGACAAAATAATATTGCATGTTTCATATTAATTAGATAAATTAAATGTTATAAGAAAGCGAAAATGTTAATTTCTATAATGGAAAAGATAGGCTAGTAAGGATACAAAAGGTAATTTTGTAATCGAGAGACCAAAAGAAGAAAGAATTTTAATTTTATAAACAATTAGCTTAGTATCTGTGTCTTACACGAGGCTTATATATAAAAATTATTGTAGTATATCTTTATTGTTCTTATTACATATTAAGATATTCAGCCCTCACTTGCTAATAACACATGATAGTGTGATCGACATAAAATTGATCATGAAGAAAAATAGAACGTTAGAAGTACAAACTTAACTTTGTGATGTTAATAGTCATATTGAAACATATGCTAAAGAAGAATTTTTAGAAAAGAATAACTCGAATCTGAGATGCAAAATTGAGCAAAATTGAAATGCATAAACAAACTATCTACACTAACTATGATAGGCAACAAGTCTAAATCCTTCCCCCACACTTGAATCACACATTGTCCTCAATGTAGAGAAGAAGACAGAACTAAATAGGGGGAAAGAGAAAATAAACTCACTGGTAGGGTGGATATGGTGGATAGCCTGGCGGATATGGGTACCGCCCAAAATAGTGCTCCTGCATGGACGTCTCAGCTGAACTCAACCGGCTCGTAATATCACTCTCAATATCAGTCTGCAAAGTCTGCAGGCGAGTCAGCATCCCCTCATTTGCAGCGTGTTGACCCAGTGTGAAAGCATCAAAACGAGCAAACACCTCATCCCAAGGAACCTCAGAAGTAGACGCAGAAGAAGAAGCAGCAGCAAACGCAGGAGGATCAATATCCATAGGAGCAGCATCCTGGAATCTACCCTCAGAGACGGGACGAATGACCTCAGCGCCTTCCTCGTCATTTTACCTATCCGTGGGATTTCACACAGTGGTTCATTCGTCCCGTCTCTGAGGGTAGATTCCAGGATGCTGCTCCTATGGATATTGATCCTCATGCGTTTGCTGCTGCTTCTTCTTCTGCGTCTACTTCTGAGGTTCCTTGGGATGAGGTGTTTGCTCGTTTTGATGCTTTCACACTGGGTCAACACGCTGTAAATGAGGGGATGCTGACTCGCATGCAGACTTTGCAGACTGATATTGAGAGTGATATTACGAGCCGGTTGAGTTTAGCTGAGACGTCCATGCAGGAGCACTATTTTGGGCGGTACCCATATCCGCCAGGCTATCGACCATACCCACCCTACCAGTGAGTTTATTTTCTCTTTCCCCCTATTTAGTTCTGTCTTCTTCTCTACATTGAGGACAATGTGTGATTCAAGTGTGGGGGAGGGATTTAGACTTGATGCCTATCATAGTTAGTGTACATAGTTTGTTTATGCATTTCAATTTTGCTCAATTTTGCATCTCAGATTCGAGTTATTCTTTTCTTAAAAAAAATCAAAAAAAGCCATAAATATGAGAAAAAGGCAATCAAAATCCTGGGATGAGCTAAAAACCCGAAAGGGCGGTTCAGGTAATAAGCAGGTAGTCCGACTGGTATAGACCGGTGCAAAATTGGACTGGAGTGATGTGAGTACATGTGAGATGTCTAGCAAAATGAAATGAGTGGCTAGGTGAAAACCCGAGAGGGCGTCTAGGCAAAATGAGCGTAAAGAAAAAGAGTGATTTTTAGGATCATTCTGGAGATTGGCGTCATAAGAAGAGGAGTTATAAGGAGATCAGGTAGGTCACTCTGGAGCGATAAGGAGCTAGACAGGAGTTAGGAATAGATTTATCTCACATCACTTGTTTTGGTTGTCTGGAGCTGATTGTTGAGATATTGTAATCACTGGTATCATGTTTGCTCGCACTTCCTGAGGCCTTGGTATTGGATGGTTGGAGTAGGATTAGTTTTAATTTACTCGGGATGAGTAAAGGTCTAAGTGTGGGGGAATTTGATAGGTGTCATTTCAGGCACCTTAACTAGTGATTATTAACATGATTTAGATGGAGTTTCGGTATAGATTTAGGCTAAGTCTGTAATCCAGAATAAGGGTTGAGAAGTGAAGATATCATAGGATTTACAACTTAATGAAGAATGGAGAAGATGGAGGAGAATATCTGCTTAAGACTCATGGAGGAAGGCTACCATCACTTGGTAGTACAGAAGAGCAGAAGATGAAGACTTAAAGAAGTTGTACTTTGCCGCCCCGCGCCAAAAGCCACCGCGACCCGGCGGTGGATCTCAATGAGGGCAACCCAGCGAAGCCGCCGCCCCGCGGTGGAACTCACCACCCCGTGGTGGATGTAGATGCCTCGCGGTGGATGTAGACGCCTCGCGGCCAGCGGAGATTTGTTTCCCATTTTGCATTTTCGGATCACCTATTTTTATTATTTTATTTCCTTTATTATTAGGTTTAGCCTATTTTCCTTTGCCTATTTAAGGTCTTTTCCAGGCCTTAGATAGGGGACACTCTCGTTTTTCATTTCTAACTCTAGGGTTTGAACGAATGGAGAACTAAACGCATTTGTTTCGCTAGACAATTGAAGCATTGCTATGGATTGGTTGTGAGATTTCTATTCCTTGTTCTTTATCTTATTAAGTTGGTTTAATTCTCTTGAGCATATTATCTATTGGTTTGTGTTGATTTATCTAGCGTAGCTAACTAGGTTTATCGACATTTATCATAGTGCTAGGATTTGCATATAGCGGAACGCGAGTGCATATCTAGTAGCAAACACAATTGTTACATATAGTGGAATACGAGTGTGCAATTGTGAGAGAGAGTTATTTGCATGTTAAATAGTAAGGTTTTCTTCTATTTGCATGTATCCTATATCCTTGTTTGAATGCTATTGTTGTATTGATAGTAAGGTTTTCTTCTATTGATATTGTGGTAAGTGCTGCCAACAACTGTCTGAATTGGTAGTTAATTACGATCAGGATGGGAACGACTATAAGATTATGAAGAGAACTTGGAACAATAGTTATCAGTGATCAACCTGTTTTATTTGCAGTGTGGATATTTGTCTAGTGAAATACTTCCACACATCATACTTATTCTTTCTCTAAAGCTTAAATCATTGTTACTCTGCGATCACACAAACCCCCCCCCCCCCTTTGTTACTTGTCAGTCACACGTCTTTTGTACACAGATAACCGACTCCATGTGGGATCGACCCTGACTTGCTTGCTATACTCTTTAGTAGGTGATTTAGGATTTCTTTGACAGGAAAACGACACCGGTTTCCGGCCTTGTCAAATTTTGTCTAATGGTGTAATGAGCATGCCGGGAATCAAAGATTCAAAATGTATGAATTATTGCTTGGAATGATTCTTCCATGTATGATATGATTGTCATTGAAATATTCGGTAAACAAAGTTATCAACAATAATAACAAATATTATTATTAAATTATTTGTAATATCCCTCTTAAATTAGAAGGGCATTATGGTAATTATATTTAGTAAAAGTTATGGAATTTATTTTATTTCTTTATAGAGAAGTAATTTAAATTTTCATTAACTTAAGTTCAAAAATATTTTAAAATATTTTTTATACAAATTATCAAATGAGTTACAAACTTACAATAGTATATTTTAGAAACCAAAAAGTGTAACCATGAATGTAGTTATGGAGTTTTGAGTATTATTATAAAGGTTATGGAGTAAACAAAGTTATCAACAACCAAAAAATTAATATTATTAAATTATTTTCTCATCAAATAATATTTTTTACTCTTTATCATATTCGACTTAATTTACTAGCGATGACAACCAAATTGATTGTAATTAAAAAGTAAGGATGTTAATTTCAAAAGAAAAAAAAAACAAATCTTTATCTTTTTTATTATCGAAATATGAAATTGTTCTCCTAGCCATAGTTGTACAATTATATGTAAGACTACACACTTAATTTATGAAAATGAATACAACTCAACTTGTTAATTGGTTCGGTTGGTTTGATTGGGTTTGGATCGTCGTGTCATTAAATTTTACGGGTCAATAAAGTTGGTAATGATCGATTTTGGTGTAGGTTCTACCCGACGGGTAAAAATGACATCTTTTTGTATGATTGTTTAAATACTTTTTATAATCAAATTGATGACATAAATAATTCAAATTAAATAAGATTAGTATTATAATTAAATTATTAGTAATAACATATTATCATATAATATTTTAATTATAAAATATATTATAATATTTAATATAAATATAAAACAACGGATCGAGTCAACCCAACCGATTGAGTTGACATAATTCATTTTTTTTTGAACCCATTAGGTTCGATTCGGTCATTTTTTTACGGGTCTAATATAGTTTCATAAATAAATTATCGGGAATTCCGCGAGGTAACCCTTAGATTTTGCAAATTCCGCGAGGTGTCCACAGGTTTTGACTATTCTGCGCGGTAACCCTGAGTTTTTAAAAAAGTCCGCCAAATGACCCTCCATTATCTCCACCGTTAGAATTCCGTTAAATCAATTTTTATTTATTTAAGAAAAGCTAAAATAGTTGTTGTTATTCATTTTTTAAAAGATAAAAAAGATAAAAATCATGACTTGATTTAGGTGATCACTCTGTAAGATGCAAGGAGATGTTCATAAAAAAGAGAAAAAGCAGGCACCTGGAAATATTTTAAGATGGCTAGAATACATAGCTGACTTGGTTGAAGCGATCACTCTTAACATATTAAATTAGCAATGTATGAAAAGAGCACTATATACATCATCATACACTATGGTTGGCTGTCATTCAATTAGAAAAACCCAATTTGCATTAATGATGGAAAAAACCTCAAATCTGGAAAAAAGAGAGGCAATTGGCAGAATCCAATTCACCAATTCACAATGTATCAAAGTAATTCAACTGAAATCGACACCAATTCACAATGTATCAAAGTAATTCAACTGAAATCGACAACAATTTGACAAAAAAACAAGAATCTCCATCAAAACCCCCAAATTTAGGTAAACCCTAAATCTGAAAATTTCACAAAAATCAACTATATACTCAAATTCGTACCTGGCCTTGGAGTAGATCGGACGAACAACCCTTCTTGTTCACGATCTTGGAGTAGATCGGACGAGCAGGCCTCCACCTCGGCCCTCCACCACCCTCGTCGCAAGCAACCACCTCGGCCCTCCCCGGCGTCGTCCGCTCCCCGGCGTCGTCCGCTTCCTGGTGTCTTCCCCTCCCTGGCGTCGTCCGCTCCCCGGCCTCAACAAAGTCCTGCGTCTGTTCGTGGCCGGTGGTTCACATGTTCGCTCGCTCCCTTTAATTTTTTTTTGTTGTTTTGCTTTTCTTTCTTTAATTATGGCTGGCAGATTATAGTTTTTGTTTTTTGTTTTTCTTTTTTTCTTTTAAAAATTGAAGAACAACAACTATTTTAGCTTTTAAAAAAAAAATTTGATTTACCGCAATTCTAACGGTGGAGATAAAGGAGGGTCATTTGGCGGACTTTTTTAAAAACTCAGGGTTACCGCGCGGAATAGTCGAAACCTGTGGACACCTCGCGTAATTTGCAAAACCTGAGGGTTACCTCGCGGAATTCCCGATAAATTATTTTACATTTTTTATCTATATGTTGTAACAAGGAAATCAATTTATCTTAAAGATATTAAAAAAATCATATATAATAATTTATATTGAAAAGAAACCAAACATATAAATGATATTAAACATTAAAATTGAGATAGAAAGATGGCGGCATGTGGTACAATGTAGGATGAACATGTGGCAATAGTTGATGTGGCTTAATATGGTGAAGACATGTGGTCTTAATTATTTTTATTTTAGTATTGTATAGTAGATTAGTGGAATTTTAGGTTTGAATTGTAATGGTTTAGAATAAAGAATAGCAAACATTGATAAACT
Source organism: Rheum nobile (assembly GCA_027886185.1). Lineage (NCBI taxonomy): Eukaryota > Viridiplantae > Streptophyta > Magnoliopsida > Caryophyllales > Polygonaceae > Rheum > Rheum nobile. Next base: position 6,945,184 of record WOAB01000028.1, on the reverse strand, counting down.
AATATTACAATTTCATGTGAGAAATTTAAAATACTTTGCATTAAGGTGAAATTACCTAAAACAAGGATAACCTACCTTGAAATTACCCAAAACTTTGTAGTCTAGCCTAGTGAAATTTCCAAAATATTGTAACACCCCAAACTTACGTCGGTAGTGTCACACGCCAGTGACCTCAGACTGTAAAGTCCAAAGTCACCCAAGACTTTAATTGGAACAATTATACTTAAATGGATATTGAATAATAAAGAGTAAATAGCGGAAGACTTTGTATAGAGAAACTCAATCTTTTATTAAAATTTCTCTCGTAAATTGAGAAGTATAGTTTACAAATGATATTAAAGTTACAGCGGAAGACTTTAAATAAATCCTAATTACATGACTACGTCTTACATTTATTTTTTTAAAAATTAGTCAGCACTAGACAACCTTAAAATATATTGCTTAAAATCTTCAATCTTCAATTGTAAGCCTTTGTCTTCGAATTGTTACTTCAAGGCATCGGAGACCAACCACTGATGTGCCGTATAGGACGGATGACACCAGTCAACCATGCAAGGAAAATGAAAGGTTGGTTAGTCTAATGAAAGACTACGCAAGGGCTCAAACAGATCGGTTCGTGTGATTGTATCCGGTTACTATCATTGTCTCTCGAATAAAAACCGATAGACGATATATAACTCGGATACTCTCACTGAAATAAAAGAAGAGGTATGAGACAAGAGAAGACTCCAAAGGAAATGAGTCTTATAGGAATACTTATGTTTGTTTGGGAACATTATATTTCACACAAAGTTTGAAAACGACTTTGACTATTTGGGTCCCCAACCAACCTCACCGCATAATGCGAATCCAGATTGGAAAGAGGACTTACTTTAATACAAGAGTCCGGGCGGGTTCCACGTTGTACTTCTCGCCCGAGGGTATATTAATTATGTGCAACAAGGAACTTATCTTATTTAATTTCAAAACGTGCATTTACGTTGAAGCTTTTAATTTCCACAACAGATCTCGCAATGGGATATAGGATGGGAATAAATCCCGAAGATTGGCACTAGCTAAGTGCACCACCACCTATATTCGGATAGGGGTAGGTCATGACCAAAAGGGTTAGGGCATTTAACCTCCTAATACAAAGTTATAAAGAAACGAGTAAACCTCACAAGGAAATAGCGTTCCTACGAATACTCATTCTAAACTAGCATTTATATATCCACACCAATGCACAACAAATCCATACCAAGTATATCTAGCGCCCTATAATAATAATAATAAATATATAAGGGTCGTAGCTAGCATATTATACAACCTAATAATAAGGTTCAATTAATCACAGCATTTATTCACACAAGTTCCCAAACAAGAAAAGAATTATTTATCCAAACTTAATAGCACAACCGATTCATTGGCAATTAATATAAAAATGGAATATATATGCAAGAGCGAACCGCCACTTGCCTTGAATCACGATTGATGTCTTATTTATAGGGGTTGGATAGGTCTCGGAAAGATCTTCGTTTACATAAAAAAAATTGCAAGGAAATGATCTCGGATTGGCCCTGATTTGTCCAATTTACCATAATTCGTTTTCGGTTTATACTCTTACCTTAAATGTTAAAATTTGATCTTATCCTTAATTGTTCCTTTAGATTCCACCGAGATTGGGCGCATTTAACCCTCCTCTAAAAAGCCCATGGATTAATCGAACCAAACGAGCCCAAAACGAGGCCGGATTTGACCGAAAACCGCCATGGATGGCAAGAGGAATCTCGGCTGGGTACTTGGGAGGGGAAGATGAACAGTGCCCAGCCAACTTTTGGCACAATTACACTCTTGGCCCCAACTTTTCACGTTGGTAAAACTGCCCTTAAAATTCCCGAAAATTTACGAAAATTCCCCAAACTTAATTATTTTAATAATTCTATGTTTCTAATATTATTTTAGCCCAAAATAATATTTAGAAAAATTAACTTAGTCTAAAATAGACTTAACTTAGGCTAAGACAAGCTTAAGTTACAATTCCTATGACTTTAACCATATTTAAATCCTTTAACAAAAATTGTTAAACTTGATCTAAATATTCTAGGTTAAATATTTTAAGTTTTATTTAGATTTAGAATCAACATAATGTTAACACTAAATTTAATTAATTCCCAACTTTAAAGTTGTACAACTTATTTTAAGAATCTCCATTTCATTTCTATTTTTGGAATTATGAAACAAATACCAAAAAATTCTTTATTAGAAATAGAGTTGGGTAAATTACATAAGTACCCTTACTAAAACTGAGGGTTATTACAAATATTCAACAAGTATCCATTATAAAAAAAAGTGCCGGAATTGCAAAAAGTACCGAGTTTCTAATAGCTTTTTGCTAAAAATACCGGGTTTTAAAAAGAATTACAAAAGTACCAAAAAACTGTAATACAAAAAAGGTAAAATGAATTATGAATTAAACTTTTTCAAAAAACATAAAAGTGTTTACTGGAGGTTTAAAGAAGCATTTAATTTAAAACTATTGTATCCTTTGCGTAATCAACTACCTGTTCAACCGGTAGCAGTTCATCATTTTCACTTGTTTTTTCCCCAAAATCTTTTCGACTCCGAAGAACCTAACCTCGCTTTTCCCTTTCTTCCCCGAATCATTTTGCATGAAACCTTTCCTAAATCCCCAGAGTCGAGAAGGCGAAGGTGAAGGCGTCTACTCTACTGTGTTATCCAAACCCTAAACGTAAATCCCCATAGCCCTTCCTGAAGCCCTTCCTAAATCCATAGATTGAGAATGGTGAAGACAAGAGGTTTAGAGTCTGCGAAAGCCAGAGTCGATAAGGCGAAGTCGTCTATACTTAAGAGGAGAAAGAGGGTTGAAGAAAGCGAAGAACAACCGGCGAATACGAAGGCAGCTACTGTGGCGAGTGGCCGAATGAAAAGAGCCTACAACTCGTCGGAGGAAGAAGAATCACCGAGTCCAGTCGTTTCAGTACAGAAGAAGAAACTGAGAATCTCGGAGGCTGAAGAACCAACATGCAAGAGGTCGAGGAAGGAGCCACCGAAGTCGGTTGGCGGGGTTAGTTGTCTTCTCTAACTCTTGACTTACCTGAAAAAAACAATATTTTGTCTGAAATTTGTGATGCATGCTAGGTTTAGGGTCTGGATAAATTGCATGCTAAAATTATGTAAAAAACAGGGCATGAATTACTCTGTAAAAAACAGAGCATGGAGAGGTCTGGAGAAGTCATAGTAGCCTAAACCCTTGACTTCCATTTGGCCTGACAAACCAAAATGTATTCTGACAAAGTCTTATTTGTCTTGAAAACACGATTTTCTTACCTGACAAAGTAAGTTTTGGGGTTTATGTGAATATGAATGTCATGTATTTGTTGTGTCATTAGAATGTCATAGTAGCCTGAATGACCTGATAAATCCAAACTAAGGTGATTCATGCTGATACAAAACTGTAGGGTTATAGTCTAGGGTAAAGCTTGTGACAATGTAGAAATCATAATAGCCTGAGTGAACTGAAGAACTTCCATTTGGCCTGACAAACCAAAATGTAGTCTGACCAAATCTTATTTGTCCTGAAAAACATATATCTGTACCTGACAAAGTAAGATGGTGCATTTCTTTCTTGTATGTGAATATGAAAGTCATTCTTACCTGTCATGTATTTGTGAATGTCATTCTTTATAGATAATGTACAAGTGGCATTGTGAGGAGTTATTTTTTGGTCGGATAAATCAGAATTCAAGGCTTCAGTATTTGAATTGTATTGAGAACACCCTAACTCGTATAGACTGGCAAACAGTTCTGCAGGGCCCCTTTGGCCCAATTATAAAAATAATTAAGAACTTGAAGTTGTCTGCACAGTTGATTCACCATGTGTTGTTTAGGCAACTGGACATAAAAAAGAAGTGGGAGACATGGTATGATCTTGGTGGAAAATCATGTAGGTTTTCAATGGAGGAGTTTAGACTAATAACAGGACTGAATTGTGGAATGCCGGATGAGGAGGACACTTTGGAGGATAAAAAGGCAGTGTTTGATTTTTTGGTGTGAGGAGTACTACAATCGCTAACCTTTTAACCAAGTTCATATCGTATCGGGGGGACAATGTATTCAAGTTGAAGATGGCTTTGTTGTTAATTCTGGAGGGTGTTGTACTGGGGGTACGGTGATAAGAAGAGGAAGGTCAGACCCTTACATGTGAAATTGATCCAAGACTTGGATCGTTTCAATAATTTCCCATGGGGCAGGAGTGCATATATTGACCTCCATCAAAGTCTGGCTACTGCTTTGGACACAAGAATTGAGTCAGTTAAGGTTGCACTTGCACGTTCAGACAAAGCCAGAGCAGGATACACCATAAGGGGTTTCCCGATGGTGTTTCATGTAATGTGTTAGTAGTTGAATATGTAAAATTATAGGTTAATTTTGTGGTCATAATTGTGGTTTAATTTCAATTATGTTTGTTTCAGATATGGTTGTATGAGGCAGTGCCCTATATTGGCAGAACATTTGCCCAAAAGCATAATAAAGTTGTGCAGCCTCGAGGTGTGAGGTGGCTTAAAATGAGTAGGCCAAGCTTGGATTCGATTTCGGATGCCCTGGAGGGGACTTTTGCTGCTAAACAGATCCTTGCTGAGGAGGACGGAGAGGACTTGGGAGATAGTTGTTACTTCCAGGAGGAGAAAGGACACAAATCCTTGGATCAGATTGTTAAGCAGCTGAAGCCAAAAAGAAAAAGGGCTGGTAAAAAGGATAAGGGAGTTTGTAAGGGAGGACAAGCTGTAAACATTGAGGGTTTGAACCAGAGGCAATTGATGTGTTGTTTGAAAGAATTGCTTGAATCGATGAATACTCTGAATGCAAAGCATGATCTGTTGAGGGAGGATGTCCTTGAGATAAAGAAGTTCATAAGAGGCAAAGGTCGTAGAACAGTGGCCTCTTCATCCAGTGATGAAAGTGATGATGACATTAGAGAACATCAAGAGCCAGAGTCTAGGAAGGTTAAAAGAGATAATGACATTATAGAACACAAGGAGCCAGAGTCTAGGGAGGTTAAAAGTGATGATGAACTCAACATTACACAACACCAGAAGAGCATGAGGAAGTTGAAGTCAACAGATCAGAGTGATGAGCCAGTGCATGAAGATGAAGAAGAGGAAGAGTTAGAGTCTGAAGGGAATGAGTCCGACAGAAATGAGTCCAAAGTGGGAGAGTCTGATGAGGTATGCCCAACTTTTTCAGTTTATATATGCATATTTCAGTCCATATATACACATTTCAGTTGATATATGCCCATATCAGTCCATATATGCACATTTCAGTCCATATATGCACATTTTAGAATATATTTATATCATCGTTTCATGATACAATGGATGTAGAGCAAGAGGATGGTGCTATTTTGTTAACTGGTGGACAATGGGAGATGAAGAAGGTTGGATCACCCCCATATGCTGATGATGCAGATAATGTAGGCTGTCAGGAAAAAGGCGAGTGAAGATGTTGCAATGCTAATGAGTAAGAAGTTCAAGGGGATGCAACAGATTCACTGTCACTTCTTATCCGAACGGCTACAATACTACGGGGGGAAACAATTGAGGAGGGGGTAAATGAGGCAAATGAGGACTTGGTTCATGAGGCAACACCACTTGAGGTGGTGTATGATGGGACTGTGGTGATGACACAAGATGAGGTGGCAACAAAGGGAGTTGTGGAGGAACCAAAGGGAGATGTTGTGGAGGGAGGAACAAAAGCAGTGTCTGATGAGGGTGTGGATGACAGAGTTGTGGAGGGACACAGCAAGGTTGATGACGGAGTTATGGAGGAACCAAATGGAGATATTGTGGAGGGAGGAAGGAAGGTTGATGACAAAGGTGTGGATGCTGAGGAGGTAGCAAAGGGAGATCATTTGTAGTACATAAACATAAGCTTTTTCAAGCAATTTCCATACATGCACATTTGAGTCAATATTCTCCAATTTTTGCATAGCCAGAGCAGGATACATCATAAGGAGGATTATGAGTTAGGGTTTAGGGCGAAATTGAAACATACATCCGAATTTTATTGAACGGTTTTAAAACGGTTTAAAAAATTTCCGACATTAACTTAACCTTTCCTACATTTAAACGGTTTATTAACCGAAAAAATTGCCTTCAAAACGGTTTAAAAACCGCATAATTTTCACTGAAAGACCCTTAACCCTTACAACCAAAGCTTTGCAAAATTTTGAATTAAGTCAGGCCATATTGAAGTCTTACAATAAATATTCAAGTTTGTCAGGCCATTTTAAGTACATAAACCTAAGCTTTTGAATAAATCTTCTCCAAAGTGATCCTTTCCAATGCATATCCGATTTTACCCCTCTTAATTTTCACTGAAAGACCCTTAACCCTTACTTCCCCAACTACCCGTCATTAACTTTACTCTCCACTCATCTTTGTATATAAATATCGGGCCTGCCTTGTGAGAATCCCTCACAAATCCTCCCTTACTCTCAAAGTCCCAAATCTCTCTAAGCCTCATCTCTCAAACTCCCAAAACTCTTTCGCAGAATGTCAAACTCATTCATTAAGGTCTATCTACAGGTGTACACGGACGGGGAATTATCCCCAAGCACTGGCGATATGGCCTTGCTAACAACCCATGTCTATAGCGGCAAGAGCACCAAACTCATAAAGGTGCCGAAAAACAAGATGGAGATTTGGTCCCTACATGGGATCATCATCAGCATGTCCAGGTTTTCAGGTAGTAAATCCATTTTTTTAACAGGTCTCAGACTCCGGGCAGCGGTACATGCAGCCACTACAGACTGAAGACGATGTGGCAGATCTCGTCCGCCTCGACGAGAAGATTGTTGGAGTGAAGGTCTACGTGGTGCGTGATGAATGCGATGTCGTGATGCCACGATGTCGTGATGCCGTGATGTGTGGAAAGGGTTGTTCTTGTAGTTTTAATGTTGCTCCTTAGTAGTTTTATCGTTGTTTGTTTTGTGTGTGGGTGTGATCTTATTATTTCCATGGAAAGGGAAGTTTGGAAGGTTATGTGTTGTTTTGGTGTTTTGGAATATTAACAAGTATGAAAATTTGTCCATATTCCTGCGTTTATGATTTTTGACCATATGAATGCGTTTTCAAGACAAATGTAACGTTTTCATAAGGCATGAACACATTTTCAGGACAAACCCTAAAGATTTTCAGGACAAACGTTGTTATATTTCAGAGCAATAACAACATCGAAAATGTCAACACTTATTATTTGATACACTTTTAATGTTGTTTCTTTTGTCAAGGAAAGTCAATACCAGTAATGTTATGTGTTGTTTTCGAGTATTAAGAAGTAACATTTATAAGTTTTGACCATATTCCATACTTTTTAGGACAAATGTGACTTTTTCATACCGCAATAACATATATTCAGGACAAACCATGATAACATAACAAAATCAAATTTGTAAACACTTATGGCTTCATATACTTAAATCCTCTCAACTACCATGATAACATAACTTTTTTCCTTAGATGATGTCTCCCAAAAAATGCACATTCAAAATTTTACAAACCATGTTTAAGGCATTTAGGGAGGCAACTTCAAAGTTATATAGTTTTTCAGTGCTTATATCATATATGCCAGGGCACAAGTGTAGTTTTTCAGGTCGTATTTATGTTTTACAGGGCGTATTTTACTGCGGAGCAGTATTCACGTAGAAGAGAGTGTAAGGACATTTATGTAGTTTTCATAACGCAACATTTATAAGTTTTGACCATATTCAATAATTTTCAGGAAAAGTGTGACTTTTCCATACCGCAGGAACATATATGTAGGACAAACCACCCTAACATAACAAAATCGAATTTGTAAACACTTATTACTTCATACACTTAAATCCTCTCAACCACCATGATAACATAACTTTTTTCCTTAGATGATCTCACCCAAAAATACACATTCAAAATATGTCATACCATGTTTTCTTCTTTTAGGGAGGCAAGTTCTAACATATATAGTTTTTCATGTATTATTGCATTTATGTCAAGGCACAGGTGTAGTTTTTCAGGTTGTATTTATGATTTACAGGGCGTATTTTACTTTTACAATCTTTTTATGTAGAGCAGTTTCCACGTAGAAGAGAGTGTCAGGACATATATATAGTTTTACAGGGCGATTTTGAGTTTTACAGGGCGTATATGTGAGTTCTACAAAAAAAGAATAAGATAAACGAGCAACTGTAAAGGAAAGATTGAAATTATCAAGTTTATAACCGAGTCAAAAGGGGAACCCCAACAAAAAGAGGTATGGTTTAAGACTATATAGACTTAAACCATACATCTTTTCAAGCACCCAACAATAACAGACTTAAACCATACTTACGCGACGAGGTTTACCAGCATAAACCCCCAAAAAACAACAACAGGGTGACAGTTTTAAACAAAACTAAGCTAACCTAGAATCCTTCGTCAGTCCTTCTCCTCCTACAATACTGCATGTTGTGTCCTAGGATGCCGCAATAAGAACACCGCCTCTTCCTAGAATAGTTCGTCTCCCATGTCGCCCCGTATCGGTTAATACGTGGTCTTTCAAGAGGACGTTTTACCTGTGGTGCAGAGCATAAGATGGATGACACAGCTTCAGGAACTAACCATTGGTTTTTTAGAGGAACAAGATGCACAGTTTTCTTGTACACTTCTCTCACGAACTCATTCTTGAACATGGGATGGCAAAGTTCAGTCAGTGGCAATCCTCTATCACTTGCAACCGCTATGACATGAGCACATGGAACTTTATCAATTTGGAACATGTTACAATCATATGTACGAGCATTAAGGTTCACAGAGTATCTGATAGTTCCTTGCATAACCTCTGTTTCAAACTCACTAAGTCTTCGAACACTCATCTTAGTTGACCTTTTATAGTTCACTTCTACCAGCGTGTACACAGAGGGTGACAAAACTTGGTCCCATTTCGAAGTTGTTTCCCTTCTTTCACAAAACCATTTAGCAATGATCTCCAGAATGGCATCAAACAGGGAAAGAATAGGCCACTGACACTGGGTTTTCCACAGGCCATTAAGACACTCGGCGTTGTTGCTCGTCGTTATGTTAAACCTGTTCCCATGAAAATGCACCCTCGCCCAGTTTTTAACACCAGCTTCTTTGAGATATTGGCCAATCTTTGGAGATACAGCTGTGATTTGAGCAAACTGATGATTGAACTTAGCTACAGTGTAAGCCTTCGCAGATTTTTTGAAGACGCCGAAGAGGTCTTGCCTGCCAAACTTCCTCTTGAAGTTTTGGTAGATGTGATAAATGCAATACCCATGCTTGGCGAAGTAATAGCTATTTCTCAGAGCCTTCCCAATGCTAACATGACGGTCAGACACAAAATACACCTCGGGATGATCTTGAACAACAACCTTCAATTCACTGAAGAAAAATGACCACGCATTATCATTCTCACTGTTAACAACGGCTATAACAAGTGGATATATTTGGTCGTTTCCATCTTGAGCCGCAGCAAGGAGAAGTATGCCCTTGTACAAGGAAGTCAAGTGAGTGTCGTCAACTGATATTACCTACATAAGCGAAACTTTGTTGTAAAAAGTTGGCCTGAAAACAGTCCTATATGCTCTGACGGAGACAACATATGTCCTGACTAATGATGTTTGTTTTGTTTGTCACACATGCAGTCATATAAGTTTTTGTCCTGACATTGCACTAGTATCGACTGACAATGAAAACATACGCCCTGAAGTTAAATCCGTTGTACTAACCTTTTTAAGATGTCGCGTTGCCCTTATCCATTGACCTAAAGTCCAGAAGACATACTTGAAGCGTTGGCCAGCATCTCTGACTATTCTCGTGTATGTTCCAGGATTTGATTTCTCTAACATGTGCATGTAAGAGTACATGGCGGTATAGCTTTCCTCAGTTGTACCATGTGCCATATCTTGGGCGAAGAGCCGCACTCGATTGGCTTTGTAGTAGCTTGTCCTTATTCCAAGCTCTAACATGAAATCCTGAATCTCTGTAGCGCAGAGGCCTTTACGGCCATTCAAAAACCTGAGATGACACGAAGTGAATGTATAAATGCATTGATATTGGACTGAGATAAGAAAAACTAATGAAAGGCAAAAAAACATACTTGTGAAGTACTTTCTCGGCAATCAGGCGAGAAGTTGCTCCTCTGTGATGATTGTACTTTACTCTCATGCCACAGGTATGATCCACCACATATTCTCGCACCTTAAACAAGGACGTTTTGCGATACACTAAGCCACGACAAAGGAAGGTGCATTTTCCGTCAACACACTCAACTTCATAAGAGGACTTGTCGAACCTCTTCACACGCATCTCATAGAAATTTTCCATTAACAGGGAAAAGAGTGCAACTTTGAACTCCTCCTTCGAATTGAATAACTGACCAACCTTCATTGTTGAATATGAGGAATTGTTTTCACTTGTATCCTCATCTTCAACTAACATGCGTTGCATGTCCCTCTCCGCTTGATAGTACCTCTTTTCAATCTCTCTAAGCATGTCTTCATCAACATCAATCTCTTTTTGGTCCTCATCTATTTGCTCCTCGTTGTATGTTCCCTGGTTGCCATTTATTTCATCCCACACATCATCAAGACCGAAATGAAATACATCATCGCCTGAAGCATATCCTAAATCATCACCACCATCACCATCACCACCATCAACAGGAGCATCATCACTTGATTGATAAAATCCCCCGTAATCATAACCATCTCCTATTTCATCCTCCAAAGAATCTCCAGAATTGGCATAATCAGTCATTTTCTCCTTTTCTTTTGTTTCTTGATAAAGCAGCTTCAATGTCCTCATCATCGCTGCTCACTGATATAATGTCTTCCAGTATCATGGGACACTTTCTCTTGTTTTTTCCCCTCACTTCTTCCCTATGTAATCTTCTTAACTCTGCTTCGTTGTCAACTTCAATAATTTCATCTACTGACCTGACATCAAAGTCTTTTACTCTGACTTTTGTAAAAAAACGACCTGAAAAAGTCTTTATTGTCTTGGCTCTAAGTGGGTGGTGGAGTTGTTGGAAAAGAAAGAGTATGATGTTCAATCCTTTCACTTCGATATCTTCCTTCATTAGGAGGTTGGTGTACAGCTCAATCTTCCACTCTGATGGATTTTCTCCACAGTTGTTCAAGAACTTGAACGCCGCCAGATCGTCGTCATCATTTAAAACGATCGATGGAAGTTCATGTTTATTTGGATAAACGTATTGCATCTGCACAAACAACTTATCTTCATCAAATGGGTTCTTCTCAATCCATTTCCTCTACAGTGTAGCAAAGTCCATGTCATCGGAAATCAACATGGCTTTCACTGTTCTATCACCCTCATACAACCACATTTTCCCTTGGTCTTTCCATTCTCCACCACTTATGAACTTCACGTATACTACTTTCGTACCTACAAATAAACAAGGTTTTGAACTTATCACTGTTCTACGTAAAAAACAGAGAGTTTCTATCAAAGAAAAAAAAAAGTAAAAAATAGAGGGGGGAAAACGATTGTTTGTCAGGAGAATTTACTTACCCATTCAAGCTTTAATGGAGGGCGTCAGGTGTGAACTATCTCAAGAAGGTGAAGTAAATGTTAGGAACTTTGTTAGGTCGCTTTGAACGTTCTTCAGGAATTTTCAAGGAACGTTGTCAGGCAGAGTGAATGTTATGTTGGAGAGATTAAGGGTTGAAGGAAGAGGATTACTTTTCTTTTGGAGGAAAACTTGCCCGCCAATTTTCCTATCATACAGTGGATTGTCATAGCTTAAGGCCATAGCTACGTGATGGGACGGGGCTGCAACCGGGAGGGAGGAAGAGATTAAGGAGGGATTAGGAATTTCTTTTATCTTTTTGGAGAAAATCCATGTCAACTTTTAAGGATATTATGATTTACAAGAAAAGATAAAATCATACCCTATCTATAGCAAAAATACCCAAAAAAGTACAAAAAGTTGGTACTTTTACCATTCTTTTTAAAACCCGTGTTTTTTGCTAGTAGCTATCAGAAATCTGGTAGTTTTGCCATTACGCCTAAAAAAGTTACTTGTGTTTAAGATATATGATAGCTTCCAGGGCTTATGGACCAAGTTTGAGCTATAGAAAGCCCAAGGAAGTGGGCCTCGGGTCCAGTACACTACGTGGCATACTCCTTGAATCAACATATACTTGGTAAAGTATAATTAGCATCTACACGGTCGCTCGACCTAGAGGTCGGTCTTTAGGCCTGGAGGTCGTCAAGGGTTTGAGTGGGGGCGATTATAGCACCTCATATTTGTAATCCTTTATAAGGATTAGAGTGGTACTCATGTCAACGAGAGCTCTTCCTTTTCAGGGTTCAAATGATGACAAAAAACTCTGAAGTTAAACGTGCTAGGGCCTCTTGTGATGGCGCTTATAAGGCCTCGGGTCTTACACTCACTTAGTTATATGCTCATCCTAAAAAAACTAAAATTAATAATTTATACTATACAATTCTATTTATAACCAAAATAAGTTTTTCTTATTTCGTTTTATTCAATTTTTTGTTTGGATTATATAAATTTATTAGTTTAATATTTTAATTTAATCTATATATCTATCTATATAATAAATCTATCTCCTTTTGAGACACCAGAATGCTTCCAGACCTACATTAATAAAGTGTCATTTTATATTTTTTTACTTTTTTCTAAAAATCCTAAAAACATCAATTATTTAGAAAAAAAAAACTCTTAAGATAAAAGATGTGAATTTTGAAGTAATTTGTTGTTAGGATTTATTATTATAATATTAAATTTTCATTTGATCTAAGTAAATTACTTTTGGTCAGTAAATAAATTGTTATATAGAGTATAAAATGAATGATTACTTTTGCTTCTTATACATTACATATCGATGGATATGGAATCTGTTAGATTTTTTAATTGTATATAGGCCAAGAGGATGTTTTATTATTGATTATTTCATATAATATAATAAGAAAATGTATATTTGTTAACGTTGATTTGAGTTTTAATGGGTTAAGGTATATAATGTATAGTTTGAATTTGAGTTGTGGTGTTTTTGAAATAAAGGCAACACCTTTGATTTTTGAGACAATGATAATGTAAATTAGAAGCCTTTGTGAAAATTATGTATAATTAAATTTGGAAAGTAGAGTGTTAAGACTCCTACATACTTCTATGAGATTTAATTCAAACAAAGTTTACATAATTTAATGCAAAATTTTGTCTAACATTCTTTTTCAAAGTACCAAAATGATTTTTTTTGGAACATAGTTTTGTCACATAATATAATATTAGGATTTGGATACATGTCAATTTATGATTTCTATATCAATCATTGAGAAAAATATAAACTACCCAATTATAAAAATAAAAATAAAAGTAAATGATTTTAGACTAATGATTTACAATTAGTCATTAAATTGTTTCTCTTTTTCTTATTTTCATTTTTGATTTAATATGGTTGATATTTTCATATTTTTAAATAATATATATTAAAATATTATATTTTAATATAGCATTTCAACATATCACTTTAAAAGCTGGAATTTTGTTATAAGTAAACATAATTATGGTTAATTAATATTGTGACTTATAATTTTAATACTAACATATTGACATAATTAAAATATTTTATGTTAATATAATATAGTTTAATATAAAATACAAAATAAATGGTAGTGGAATACATACACTACTTTAGCAAATATATCCCGTACATGACAATATTACATGATTAAAAAAAATCATGTGCATGACAATAATCACATGATTAAAAATAGTAAGGATAGCGGTACGAGAATAGGTATGAATAAAATATAATATATTTATACAATTTATATAATTAACAATAACATGCTGAACATATTGCTTTTAAATAACAAACTTGTGTTATTTTCAATCTTCCATCTACTTAAACAATATTTATAAGATATATGTTTTCTTAACACTACTTAAATATAACATAATTTAATTTAGTCATGAATAATTGTTGATGATTTTATAAATTTATGCTCAATTGTAGGGTACGGATACTGCATTAGTGAATGATAGTAATCTATTTATATAATATTACTAAAGCCATAAGTCTCTCTCCTATTTGTCACACATCTAGCTATGCCAAGTCATTAATTTAATTTATACAATTACTTGTTCACCCTTTTAATTTTCTCCAAATTGCTTCATCTTTTTGTAGCAAGATTCCACATATATTGTTTCCATATATAATTTTTTAGCTAAATTATGGCTTAAGTTATATTCTTAATTATGGTATAACTCTCTACTAAATTTCTATCAAGATTCCATATCTATTTCTTCCATATATGTTTCCTTACTAAAAATATGACAACATACTATATGATTTTATATTTAATTATTGTACGTTTTGGTTAGCTTATGTTCAATATTTATAAGACATGTTCTTCACATATTGGTTTTATTTTAGTGGATTCCAAATTATGCTTTTATAAACCAAATCTACTGCATAATTTAAAATAATAAAAAAGTAGACGTGAATGTAATCTATTCCAAATACTAAAACCTAAATAAATATATACGACTTTAATATTATTTTTGTAATCTAAATACCAAACCTAAATATAAGGTTAACCAAGAGATGTATAAAATAAGAGTAATATATGCTTCCAACTAAAATCGTAAAATAACAACACTAAATTCATAACAAGTAATATTGACGAAAAATATTTAGTTTGATTTCATCCATTGAGGTAATCTAAGTGTATATTAGATTAATTATATAAATATTAGCTTAAAGATCCGGTAATATATATGGCACAAATATGGTAATATACACTTATTTATAGTCTTGAAGAATATATTATCTGAATAGAACAAATATAGATAAAAATGTATATTAGAAAGTTTTTATATGTATTATCTGTGAATGTGTTGATCTTATATTGAAAATATGGCATGTCCAATATATGAGTAAACTTTTACTTACAACTTTCCTTAGTTACCAAACAAAATAAATTCATGTATTATATACATTACAAAATAAAGAATAGAAAATAAATAAAGCTGCCACAATCGCATGTATCGAATATTACATTAAACTTTGATAAATGTTCTTTGCCGCCGTGATAACATATATTATTATGTTTAATTTTTGGTTATCTCTCATCTACTATGTCTCATTGATTTTTTTTAATTAACAACGTACTTTATTATTTTAATTTAATCAGTTATATGTTTTGATTAGCTTATATGATTTCGTATTAAAAGTTTTAGATGGGTGAAAATAATTTAGTTTTATAAATTTTAAAAGTTTAATAAATTATGTTATCTTATATGATTTGGTATATTGTTACGTTATCATATATGATTTGGTATATAGTTATTTGTTTAAAATATTTTGATGGGTGAAAAATAATTAAGATTTAAAAGTTTTTAGCTAAATTATTATTAAGGAATGGTGAAATTGCCTTGACTTACAAAGTTTGTTAACATAATACTCTTATATATATATATATATATATATATATATATATATCTTCAAATACTTTTTCCTATTCCTTAAATTATTATAATATCAAACGTGTATACACTTCCATAGATATAGTAGATTATGTATAATTTATTATATTACGATTTATAAATATCTACAAAATAAGTTTACTCTTGCGCTAACACGATATAAATAATCGTATTCTCTTTTCACAATAGTACCACGGTATAGCTAACCAATCTATACAAAATACAATAGCACATTCTACTTTGTATGAGGTCTAAGTTAATACCGAGTGGCTTAATCTTTCCAATATTCAAGAGGAACGCCGCTTTTTTTTTCAAATCGTTATAGTTTTTGCTATATATATATTTATTGATATTTATTTTTATAATATATGCACCAAAAAGGTCTCTTTATATATGATTTATGAAACCCATGTATTTACCATTTTTACCATATGTATCACAAATTCAAAATAGTATATCATATTAATTAATTAATTATATAATTATATTGAATGTTTAGATATCAATGTCAAACCACCTTCATGTGAGACCATAGACCCCAATGTATCGTTCAATGAAATGTTTACTCCTATCAAACGGTTCAAAGAAAAGTTTTTTAAAAGATGGGAATGCAAAAGATGGTATAGAAGACCAACTTTCTACTTCACCTAACAAGAAATCTATGAATCATAAAGAGGACTAAGTTGTTTACATTCTGAATACAAGTTATTGGCTATTGAATAAGATAGTTTTAGGATTTCATATTTTATAAAATTATTATTAGGCATCTTTTTATTATTAGTCTCTATTTGATCTTTTTGTATATTATATGACAAAATTGGTATTAAGCAATTTTTTTTTGAAGTTATTAATTATTATTAAATTTAACATTGTTACAAATTATTATTTATAAATAATAAAATTTTATTTTCAAGATCTCGTGCAAGGCACGGTCCTATCTACTAGTCTATATACTACTACTAAAGCCACAATTATCTCTCCTACGTATCATTCATCTAAGTATGTCACGTCAATAATTATGTATATTTAATTATTCACCCTTATTCTATTTACAATTTATTTTAACTTTTATTTATACAAATTTCCTAAATTATCACCCCAAAATATTTCTCATCGTACATGATAATTCTGCACTTACCAAAAACATTATTATCATACTTAATTAGTGCCCATAATATAATATGTACGTTAATGGTCCGTAAACTCCATTATAAAGATATGTATATAGATAGATGGTCCTTAAATAGTTAACATTATACGGTTCATCCACCAATATACATATAATTATGCACTTACCAAAAACATTATTATCATACGTAATTAGTGCTCATGATTTAATAAGGGTGAATAGATTGTCCGTAAACTCCATTATATGCAGTTTTATTTTTAATAATTATATAAAATTTCTAATTTATATTTTCTTCTATTAATAAAAATTCACACATTTACCTTCAATTTTCATCATACAATACACCTTATAAATTATTTCAATCAAGAAATTATATTTCCGATACATCATGTTAATTTTTGTATATAATTCTTTTTTTATATTTTACATACTATAAACAAAATTAAATTCATTCTTAAAATATATGGCCATACCCGTGCAAGGCACGGGGACACATGCTAGTTAACTCTATTTAAGGTGGAGAATTAACTTTTTCTCCAAATAATATTTTTTTTAAATAAACATAATAAATATCTTCATTAATTAAGGATAATGAGAATAAAGAATTATATTTTACCTCTTTGAAAATATCTTTCTATCATCTACTTTTTTACCTCCACTATGTTATGTATCTTGTACATTCCTCGTCATGGATTCAAGCTCATACTTCCTAATATTGGTTTGCTCCTCAAAATTGTGTTACAAAAAATTACCTAAATGATCGATCTTGTCGTGTTCCTGGAATCGATACATAACTTTACACATTCCTCATTGACAGGACGGAGTCAGGATTTTACCCCAGAGAGGGATAAAATTCAACGTGATTAAAATCTCACGTGTCTTAAATCTGATGTGGGTTAGATCCTGATTCGCAAAAATTAATTTTAATTTTCATGAAGTTTTTGTCTATTAGGGCCGACTAAAATTACATTTTTAGATGAGATGAGGGAAAAAAGAAGTCAAGATAATTTTATTTTCGTGGCTTAAATCTGTTAGGACCGACTGGAGTTATATTTTCATATTAGATGAGGAAAACAAAACATAAGATATTTTTTTTCAGAGCCCCCTTTGAGCCCTATGTAAATCTGCCCCTGCTCATTGAGATCGATCTTCCAGACTTACGACATCATGAAATTATGTATTGTTTGAACGACTTTGAATCTCGATCAATCATATAAACCCAAAATTGACCCACTTTGATTGTTCTTTGAGAGAGAATCGTTTTGACAAAATAAAAAGCTTAAAACAAAGTGAATACCAAGAGTTGTTTAATGCAGTTTGAATTTGAGTCCTATATCTGCGGAGCCTTTGGAGGGGAGACACACCCAATCCATTAGTCAACAAATAACCAAGAACAAATTCGGTTACAAGCAAGCACTCAAGCGACAAAAACCAGAAAACAACAAGAGAAGAACATGCACACACGCCAAAGAGCAGGAAAGGTAAGAGAAGTCCCTTGTAAGGACACCGCGAAGCTTCGCACCACCATGCCACCACCGTAGCTTGAATCTATCTTTCTTTCTCTCATTTCTCTTCTCTCTCACTCAAACCCTAATCGAGATGCAACATTGGAATCGTCAGAGAACCGCTCACAGAGAGAGCTCCCAAGCTTATCGAAACCGGCAAAGGAAAGGGCAAGAGTTGTGGTGCTAGGGTTAGAGGTGAGAATATATATATACCCAACCCCAACACACCAGAATGCGTCGTTTCGTCAAGAAGAGGGCAGAGTGATCTTCAACACGAGCAT
This sequence comes from Rheum nobile, assembly GCA_027886185.1. Classification (NCBI taxonomy): domain Eukaryota; kingdom Viridiplantae; phylum Streptophyta; class Magnoliopsida; order Caryophyllales; family Polygonaceae; genus Rheum; species Rheum nobile. The sequence goes on along the minus strand of WOAB01000028.1, from coordinate 6,926,750 downwards.
AACGCAATGTTCCAATAAGCTGCTTTAAGTGTCAAGCCCAGAGGCCCAAATGAAGACGGTGAAGCCCATTAAGCACAACAAAGACAAATAAGGCCCAATATGAACATAGACCAACCCAAGAGACCATGCAGACGCTAGAGTCACTTTACTCTCACAAATAAGTGACCCTAGAACCCACATGACTCAAGAGTGGCTCATACATGGTTAAACTAAATGTCTCTCTAGAGGGCTTGCAAGCATACCAAATACAATATTCAAGTTTATTAGGACAATTAAGGATTAGAAAACATTACAAATCATGCATGCCATCTTTCACAAAGGAGATGTATTCAAGTTAACACAAGTGTTACAACATAAGTGTTTGTACATGTATATACTTATTTACCGAGAAACACACAAATATAGTTTCTCAGAGAACATATCATATCAGTATCAAAAAGCTTGAAAAGAATAATAACTAGAGCAAATTCTGCAAAGGCTATGTGCATATGCATATCCCCTACATTCCATCCTCAACTATCTTGTTCAGCTCCTCCGGCGAGCAAGGCACAGCGAGTAAGCCGCCATGATCGAACCCGAACTCATCCTCGGCCTGGTCAAGAAGCCTCAGAAACTCTGGGTTTCTGAGGTGATTCAGCCCCACCACAAACCGTTTTTTCTCCTCTCCATTGCCAGCTAGGACTGCAAAATGCCCTTCCTTGATGTCGTGTGGGACCGTCTCATGCTCGAGCTCTGCCTCACCAAGATTGGGTTCGATGCGACGGGAGACACCTGTCAGCTTCATGATCAAGTGTGTCAACCTCACCAACCTCTTCATCTTTTGCTGCGTTGCTTTTGATTGCTTCTGCTTTAGGAAATTTGAATTCCTTTTTGATGGTTTTGTGTGTGCAAAATACAGAAAGGCTCCTGTTTTGGAACACCTTTTTTGTTGTATTTGCAAATGATTTGGTCATCATAACATAGATGGGTTTTATACTAGCTAGGCTGAGGTACAAGGCAAGTCAGAAATGCGAAGCTTCCAAGAGGGTGGGCAGGCATTGCGGTGGCCACACTAACTAAACAAGAATTACAAAAACATTAAATGCCTTTTCTGTATGGTTGGAGTTAGACTTGTCAATATAGTTTGAGTCATTAATATATTGATTAGTTTCGGATTACAGGTAAAAAAGATGTTCCACTCTAACCCTAAAATTCTCATACTCTCTCTATTCGGTTTTACTTATCCTCTTAGACTCACAATTTTGTTCATATATATTTTTCCTTTTAGCTATTTATTTTAGACAATGTTTACAAAATTCACCCATTCAATTCATTTACTCTAATCTAGACTCTCTTTCCCATATAGACAATCATTTTGTATTTTGTTTGAATGAATGGTGAAAGAAGTTATAAAAGCGGTAAAAATGGAGGAATTGAATGATTGGGTCCGGGTTACATTTTAAATAGAGCTAAATGGAGGTGGTGTTTGGTCTGAGTTGAGAAAGCATATGATCTGTAACGCGGTATACTACTGTACAAAATGTGCATGTCCACTGTTTTCTTAGATAAGGTGCTACTGTTGGTCTACCAAGTTGATCAACTTCTTACGAAGCGGTTTGATCCGGAGAATCCAAAGGACTGTCCTGTGCATTCAAAGAGATTAAAGAACCCGGGGGTTCATTGAGAAAGACTGATGGCTGAGCTTCTTGTCTCTGCCCATCAACAGCAATTACAGCACATTGGCCAACCCAATACCTAAATCAGATCAACTCAAGTAGGTTATACCTTTTCCACAAAGTTTCACACTTTTATCTTTCTTTACAAACAGGCTCAAAGTGTTGTATATCAGAAGTATGTGCCTTGTGCACAAGCTTCAAGCACAGCTACTTCAAACTCAAATCACTAGTTTTTAATTGAGCGTGGATGCAGGTAATCTGTTCTGTGTATCCCCTAATGTGGAATAATAGTGTCCTAACAACTTGACAGTTGTAGAAGAAACCTATCTATTGTTATGTGAACTGCCAAACATAACAAGTATTTCTCCTAATTGGATACTTGAATGCATGCATCAGAAGTTACTAAAACAATGTTTAGGAGCAGCAACGCAGCAACACCAGTCAATTCACAGCAGAGCAACAGCTTATAGATAGGATGAGCATGAGATGCTATAAAGACAAACAGTATTTCCATAGCATAAAGTCTTTCAAGATCATACACTGCATCAAATTGAAAGCCAAGCATCTACATCAAGCTAAGCTGGCAATTATAGAGAAGAACATTTAGTTGAACACGTTATTGGTTACTGATACTTTACGTTTCTAGTTCCTAGGCAGTTGGTTTGCGCTGGAAGCCAGTTCCAGGGTCGTCATTACAAGGAAAAGCTTGAAATCCCGTGACCATAGCATCAGGTGGACCACGACGACATCTCTGCTGCATCTCATCCACTGATTCATGCTTCCCCGAAAATAGAGCTTCAACAGACCCGTCTCTCCTGTTGCGCACCCAACCCTTCAAACCCAATTGCGACGCGTTATCCACAGTCCAGTTTCTATAGAACACTCCCTGAACCCTTCCCTTGATCACACATCTCACCTAGGATACGAGCAAGATTAACAACACGATAAGGTGACCGATACTAGGGTTGCATGAATTTGGAATCTCTCTCCCCCTTTTGAAAGTAAGCTACACAAAACCAGCATTTTGAACAAAACTATCCTATGTAAGCTAAATTAGCTTTAGTCAAAGGTCTAAAATATACCTTTTTAGTGTTGTTACAACTCTGAGAACTATCTTGGACATTTCATACCTAATCATAAGGTTTTGTAAGCAGAAACTAGGTACGAATAATGGTTGGTTAGATGCAAAACAGGGTGTTTTAGTGAAGTAAGCCACATTAAGGTGTTTTTGTGAAACTACCCTTCTTTTGATCCTTTCAAATATTTGCAAAAGATGCATTCAATGTGGATGCAGCTCAGTTTTTACGCATCTTCTATCTTCTGTACATAATAATTTCAACCAAGATGCACGTCATTCAAATTCAAAATCAATTTTCACAGACATTTTTATACTGGAATCATATTATCCAATTTAGGAATAGATGCTTCCAATATCTGACATCAATTTGACGCCCAAATTCCGAATCCCACAAGCAATGCACCAAATCTATTCGGCGGACCAAAACATTCGCCAAATCAGCAACATCAACAATGATTTGTTGAACAAATTATCAGAAACACTAACCCAACTCATAGCGAAACCATTTTAAACATAAAAAATTACAACACCCAGAAAGCAAACACAGAAGACAGACATGAAAAGAAAAGAAAAAAAGGAAAGAGGGAGAAAAACTAAAACCTCACCGTCTTGGTGGATTCTAGTGGGTTAGTTGAGCCGTCGCTCTGAGACATCATACGAACCCAAAGAGAAGGTGAAAGGGATCGGCGGATAGGAATTAGCCAAGGATGAAAGAAACCATCAAGTAATGGAAGAGAAGAAATTACAAGATGTACATCCTTGTTTTCTAAATCGAAATTAACCTCTGAAATTGGCCGGGTACGTGATATTCGCGTGCAACTGTGCAAGAATTTCTTGAGCGGAATAGAAAGTTCAGATTCCGCTCAAGGGGAAATGGGTTTAATTTTGCCATTCCCTAATTTGTTCAAAATTTTGGGTGTCGTCATTTGAAACATATTTTAGGTTAAGGGCTTCTTTGGTTCAGAGAAATGGAAACGTAAAACGGATTGAAATAATAAAGGAAAAAAGGAACGAAAATTCTTATACCAAAACTATTTGAATTACGCAATATTTGGCATTATAATGTCAAAAACGATATTATAGATATTGTGTAATCTAAACAAACCCTAAATCAAAATAAATAGAATGATTTTATACAATCAAATTTACTATCTAAAGTAAATTATTTAAGAAAAATATTCATGTGAGAATGGGTGTTAGAGTGAGAAAAGAGAATAAATTCTAGCTTTTTTATAAGAAAAAAAAAACAAATGATAGGATTACACTTTAATTAAAAGGTCATGCACGGTCATGTGCATGACCTGATTTTGAGAGTTTAACTGGTCAGCGGTCAAATCAGTCATTGGCATTGACCGATCAAAGTTTTTTTTACATGTCCAGTTTTTGGCTTGCGACGTCATGTGCATATGTTTTGGCTTGTATGTGCATTGATATTGCATAAAAGTTATATAGGATTTTTTACTGTATGTGTGACTTTGTGTATGTAACACCCCCAAATCTGAACCCATTTGGAAATGTATTACCGTCAGTGACCCCAGTGTTCCTTATCGAGATCACCCAAGGCTTTACCGGTTTAAATACAATTCATGGAATACAATTGATACATAATGATCAAAGTATTCAAATCAAAACATCAATCAAATGAAACATGAGTCCCGGGATTACATCCCAATCCCGAATAGGACAAACACAGAGTTTAAATAAATTACAGCGGAAGTCTAAAACAAAGTACAGCGGAAGTCTTATAAAAGATATTACAAAAACGGTTGTGATCGTAATGATCACCTGCCCAAGGATCTCAACCTGATTAAAAGAAATTATTAAAACATCCAAAAACAACCGTCGTCTTCATAGTCAATCTAGTCTCCTCATATATTCGCTCTATCTGATGTGCCGAATCGAACGGATGACACCAGCCCATATGCGGAGAACAATGTTTGTGGGTTAGTCTACTTGAATAGACTAGCAAGGGTAAAAAACGAGTGGTTCGAGTGATCGTAACCGTTTACTATCATTGTCCCTCGAATAATAACCGAAGGAACGATACATAACCCGACACTTTCACGGAATAACAACAAGAGGTATGCATAAGAGAAGATTCTGGAAGACTTCATCTTCACAGAAATCGACTCGAAAGAAGACTCCAACGGAAATGAGTCTTTAAGGAAAATATGACAAAACTGGAATGTTTAAGAATCAAACAACAATGATTTAAAAGCTGATTGAGATGCTTCGGTTCACGACCAACCTCACCGCTTACAGCGAATCTAGATTGGAAAGAGAACGTACTACATTCAAGTCTGGATCTTACAGAACCACATAACGATGATTTAAAAACTGACTGAGATGCTTCGGTTCACAACCAACCTCACCGCTTACAGCGAATCCAGATTGGAAAGAGAACGTACTACATTCAAAGTCGAGACGAGCTTTCCTAGCTGCACTATTTGCCTAGCTGCACTACTCGCCGAAGGTTTATTAATTAAGTGCTCTCGGGCACCTTATCTTATTTAATTCCAAAACGATTAACACATTGTAAGCTTTTAAATATATGCTCTGCCACACAGGACATATAACCAAGGAATGAACTTCTCAGAGTCCAAACCACCACTATCGCTGGGTCTTGCTCGCCCTTTAAAAGAATGAATCTCACAGAATTCAAACTTCAACTATCGTTGGGTCTTCATCGCCCTTACAGTTATAAAGAAATGCGCATGGAACTCTCAGGATCCAGGCGTTCCTACAAATACTCGTGCTAACTTACAGTTCAAGCACAACCACAGTACAGGATAATCCACATAAATGCCCGGAAGGCGATCACAGATAATAGCGTCGTTCTAACAGATATACAACCTATTATATGATTTTCCAAAACAGTTTATAAAACCAATTCCAGACAAATACAGTAATCATTCCAAATTAATTACTCAGATAAACAGCTGATAATTAATGTAAATATGGAACGATGAGCAAGAGCGAACCGCCACTTGCCTGGAGTAGATTCGGTGATGAATCTAGACGAGACGACTACTGATTATATCATTTCCGAGGATATGGCCTAAGCTTCAGATAGCTCCAACGGATTACGAGTCCACACGCGATCCAGCATATGACATATTAATTAATCTCAATTAATTTGTCAGGACGAACTCAAGAAATTAAATTCAATAAATTCTTATGATTTTAAATCATAAGAATATTAATTGAATTTTCCTAAAGACAGATACGGATAAAAGGGAATCGAAATTATACCGCTCGAATAATTTCGGGTTAAATCTGGACTGGAAGCCAAATGGGCTTATCGGCCCAACAACAACAATTACACAGGGGGGTCCACCTGCTACTGCTCACCCGCCTTCAACCTCCAACCCATTACACGCGATGAAGCAACAAAAATAGAGCAACACGCAAGGGCCCGGCTCGACGATGGCGGAGAAGCCCGGTGGCTTCGCTGGTTCGCCGGGAAAGGAGGAGCAGCGGCGGGAGGCAACGACAGGGAGGCGACAACGAGAAGGAGCTGGCGACGTCGATGATGGCGGCGGAAGACGACGTCGGGGGGCCTTGGCCTCTCGTCGCCGGACTCCAACAATAGCCAGCACTTCGGCTACGCCCTCCCCCTCGTTAGTGGTGTCTCCGGCGCAACAATAGCCAGCACTTCGGCGGGATCGGTCTTTGTCGGAAACGGGTCGCCGGCGGGAGGAGATGACCGGGAGAGAGAGATGGAGAAGCGAGTTGGCCTTTTAACTCTCAAGATCAGATTCCTTACATAGTAAGGAAGAAAACGTGCCCAACCAGTACATGGACATATGCCCCGACAAAGTTTACACGGGGGGAGTATCGTGGCAGTTCCATGGGGAAATTTGTGGCAGTGCCATGGGAAATGGTATGGGTTTTAAACCCCGAAAATTATATGTTTGTATCCAAACAAATATTCTAAGTCCCGAAAATACATTGAATGTATTTTATACCACTCACGGAATTATTTCGGACATCATGGATGTTACGGAAAATCCGAACTCCACTGAAAGCGAAATAATTATAGAACGAAGGATGGGAAAATTACCCAAATACCCTTACTAAAATTAAGGGATATTACAGTGTATGTGGAAAATCAAACACTTCTCAACATGTGTATATTTTTTTTTTTTGATAAGGTAAAAATTAGACTGGAAACCACAGAAGATACGATTTTTCAGCCTATAGCATACTTTCGGATGAGAGCTAAAAGTTCTAGATTTCCATATAAGTCTTCCAAGGCACAATGCTTGTCCAGCTTCGCAATGTAGTCGGCCACATCATTTGTTTCTCGGAAGATGTGACAAATTTGTAATGTAGAAAAGAGTTATAGAAGACAAAATATATCAAAAATCAGAATTTTAATATCCCATGGACAGTGCCAGATCTTATTCAGAACATTCACCACAGTGAGGTTATCACATTCAATTTCAATGTTGGTAATCCCTAGTTCGTAGGCTTTTACTAAAGCATTTCTTATCGCTAGGTTTTCGTTTTCAGCGGTGTAGAAATTCCACATTTATCACCATATAAGAAAGTCGGTTCCCCTTTATTATTCCTAAAGATAAATCCGTAGCTAGATTCACCATTTGGTTTTGTAGAGCCATCAGTATTAATTTTGATTATTTGATCCGGAGGTTTCTTCCATTTTTGAATAGGTCTTTTAAAGTTCCTCCTTTTAGTTTTAACATTATTACAATCAGCGAGACAATCTGGGCTCTACGATTTCGTTTTGTTCCAATACTGAATCTGGTTTTTAATGTAAATTGGTAAATCCTTGATATTGTCTTTATCATTGTTGGTGTTGCAAAGCTTTTTTGGTTTCTGTAAAACCAGATACTCCACCAAGAGACTGCTAATTCCACAAATTGCAGTCGATCGGTTTTACTTTTTATTTCCTCCAGTAATTCATTGGTTTTTTTATTGCCTATGTTTAAGGATTGGATAGTTCTATATGTTTGGGTATTGATTTTTTCTATGGTTTTCATAGTGTGGTTACACTGAAAAAGTAGATGATTAGAGTCCTTAGTTTGTGCATTACAGCGAATACAGCCTTGAGGTATCGCAATTCCTTTTTCTGATAGTCTTGTTTTGGTAGGGAGTCCATTTTTTATGATTTTCCAGAAGAAATTTTTGACTTTGGGATAGGTCTCCAATTTCCAAACCCATGACGAGTCATAAGTTGTATACCTCTTATTCATATTGATCATAGTCATAGCGGAATTTGTGGAGAACCACCCATTCTTACTAGTTTCCTAATACATTATGTCATGTATTTCATTCAAAGGTATAGGAATTGATATAATTCATTTTTGAGAGGTCTTGTGGTAGAAGTTGTTCAATCATATCTTTATTCCATGTTTTATTTGGTAGGAAAAAGTCCGCCACTTTTGCATCTTTGTTAATATTAGGTGGAATAGTTATTGTATCACACAGGGGATCATGTGACATCCATTTATCAGTCCAAAATTTATTGTTCTTCCATTTCCTACTTGCCAGATAAGTCTCTTTTAAAATTCGTCCATGATTTCAACCATTTTGGACCATTGCCAAGAACAACCTCCTTTTTCTCATAGTGAAGAAGATGCTTTGTTTTGAGATATTTTTCAGTAATAATCTTAATCCAGTAATTGTTTGGTTCCGCCAAAATCTTCCATAGTAATTTAAATTGTAAAGCTTTATTCATGTCCTTAGATTTCCTCAACCCGAGGCCACCTTGATTTGTGGGTTTACAGATTTTGTCTCATCCAATGAGTGGTTTGAAGGACAAATCTTTATTCCATAAAAAGGATCTATTTATCTTATCTAGATCATTATGAGTTTGCATTGGCAACATAAAGCTTTGCATCAAAAAGGTAGGTTTAGATGCAAGATTTGCCCTTATAAGCATTGTTCTGCCAGCTTGTGATAACGAGTTTGCTTTTCATTTTGTTAATTGTTGTTGTGTGCTAACCATTAAGTCAACAAAGGTATTCATGTTTACTCTGCCATTAATAATGGGACAACCAAGGTATTTTTCAAGGGAAATTAAATTTGTGATTGTAAGGATACCATGGATAGCGGTTTTCCTAGCGCTTGTCATTTTTTCGTAACTTGGAAAGCCGATTTATAAAAATTTACTTTTTGTCCTGAAATCTTACAATAAATATCGATGATATCCTTAATTTCCTTACAGCTTTCAGGTTTTGCTTTTGAGAAGATCATAATGTCATCAGCAAAAGCCAAAATTGGGATTCTAGTTCCAAGCTTAGCTAGTTGAAATCCAATCGGATTTCGTGGTTTGTCAGATGATTTTTGTAATTTTTTAGCAAGGATTTCAGAGCCAAGAATCTATTATATAATTACTAAAGCAGAATACCGACTATACCACATGGCGCTCTGAAAATGAATCAAACCCCTCTGTTATCACGTGACATCACTACATTAAATTTGCTACGTGTCAAGCTCTCCTATTTTTGGTTGTTTTTTCGAAAATCTAATAAATCAAAGAAAATCAATTCGTTATCTATATTAGCCAGATATGCATACAATTATATTTTTTATTACTTTAATCTTTCCAAAAATGTAGCAAATAATATTCTCAACCATATATTTTTGTACGTAATCTATATCTATATACAACATGCATATTACATACTATACTAAAATAAGTCTATAATATTTTTATAATCATTTCTTTGCATAATGTAAGACAAAATATTACATTCTATGCATATTTTTATTCTCTGCAATATATTTCTAATGCACTAAAATAATTATGCAATATTTTTAACATCAATTATTTCCAAATTAAAAGTTGAATAATATAGCATATCTCTTCCTTGCACATTATAATTATATAGTATCATATCATATAATTTCAACCCAAATCTATATATAATTGATATGGAAAGAAATTGTTAATAATATCATTCATTGAATGTCAATAGGAGACTAACTAAGGGAAAAATCTCAATAAGTCTAACCAAAATTTTAATCTTGATTTTGTTACACATTTTTGCTGAAATATTAACAAATAAATATTAGTAAATTCATTCTACTATATATATACTAAACAAAATCTTACTATGCTACATGTCATCCCCACAATGAAACTGTCACATGTCATTTTTTTAGAATTTTACTTTTTAAAATATAAATTTATAAATAAAAGATTTGTATCATAAATCTAGACTAATTTTTAATTTAGATACAAATTAATCACACAAATGAACTAATCACTTCCTAATTTACATACAATTTTCTAATTTTGATACCAATTAATCACATAAATAAACTAATTACTTCATACTTTACACACAAATCAATAACAAAGATTATCAATACAAAACATGCACAACAATCTACTAAACCAAAACCATTTTATGTCATATGGCACTCTCTACCAAGCCTATAAATTTCTTATGCCACATGGCACACTCATATTTATTTTGCTACATGGTATTTTCTCAATTTTTTATTTTTTCAAAAATTCAATAAAATAATTATATATAAGATCTTTATCTTATTTCAAAATTTAATACTTTATATATTCGTTTCCAATTTTAAGCCTTGGGAAAATCTTCATGATTTCATTGGATATGATTTAATATAGCTTGATGTAATACTTTCTTTTATTAATTCACTTAAAAATTATATCAGATTATTAATTGATTATTACAATAAAATTTAAAATCAAATACTATAAAATTACAATTAATCTATTATATATAATATATCTATTAAAACAAATTCTCTATTAAAACAAAACTTCTCTATTAATTGATTATTAGTAGATATTTTTTTATCGTACTTATCTTATTTTCATATATATTGTCACTAATTAGATATGTTTTTCATTTATTTAATATTTTTAAATGTGAAATTGATATATTTTTAATAATTAAAAAATATCAACATAAAATATACGCAAACCCGTGCATAGCACGGGAAACTAAGCTAGTGAACAAGAAAAGTGATAAGGGATCACCCTGTTGGAGTCCTCTAGTGTGTTTGAAAATTTTCGTAGGCCCATTATTGACAAGAACCGAAAAATACACAGTAGTGATACACTCTTTGATCCAATTAATAATTTTTTCATGGAATCCAAACTTTTTCATTATTTCGATAATAAATTTCCATTCAATTTTGTCATAAGCTTTTTCCATATCTAGTTTTAGTGCTATAAATCCTTGTGTTCCTTTTTTCAATTTGAATGAGTGAAAATTTTCATGGACAATCAAGATGTTATCTTGGATAGCCCTGTTAGAAACAAAGGCACCTTGTAATGGGTGAATTAATTTTTCCATCGCGTTGTTAAGTCTGGTAGTTAATATTTTTGAGATAATTTTATAGATAGTGGAACACATACTAATAGGTCTATAATGGTTTGTCGAATTAGGATTGTCACATTTAGGGATCAAGGATATGAATGTATGGTTTCTTTGTTTTAGTAACCTGCCTGAAAGAAAGAAACTTTTCACAGCTTGGGTTACTGATGGACCTATAATATCCCAGTATTTTTTATAGAACTCGGTTGTCATTTCATCTGGTCCTGGAGATTTGTCTAAGCCAATATCAAAAACAACATGTTTGATCTCTTCATTGGATACATTTTTTTTTTTATCAATTGTATGTTTTCATCTGCTGATATTTCTGAATTGATCAGGTCAATGTTTTCCCGGAGTATTCTGTCATTTAGTTCTTCACTTTTAAATCTTTTTATGAAATCATTCCTAATTTCATTTCTGATGTTTTCCTCCCCAATAATCGTAGTTCCTTCTTGGGTTTTAATTTCTTTTATAATTTTCCTATTCCGCTTTCCACTTGCTATTTTATGGAAACAACTAGCGTTTGTATCGTTAAATTTTATATGTTTGACTTTTGCACGTTGGTTCCAGTAAACTTTGTGGAAGTTTAGGAGTTGTTCTTTCTTTTGTATGAGTCTATTTTGTTTTTGTGTTAAAGTTGGTGTTGGATTAGTACAAATATATATTTGGATGACAGATAGTTGGTGTTCTATTTCTTGTAGTTGGGTGAAGACATTGCCAAAGGTCCTTTTATTCCAATCTTTTGCTTTTTTTTAGTAGTTTAGTCTTGGAGACCAGATCATACATTCGAGATTCATGATAATTTGTTATCCAAGCTTGTTTGACAATGTTTCTAAAGTCTTTTCGGGCCATTCAATTTTTTTCAAATTTACAAGGTTGGTTCTTGTAGGATGTAGAGGATGCTAGATCAATCGAAATGGGGCAATGATCTGAGCTAGTGAAGGCATAGTGTTTGGTAAAGATGTATTGATACCACTGCAGAATGTGGTGATGGATAAGCACCATATCCAATTTTTCATTAGACATTACTTATATCTGTTTTATTTTTTCGCCAAGTGAAACTGTTCCCCTGGATCGGTATATCCATTAATTCACATTCGTTTTTGAAGTGTTGTAATCTGATAAATTTTGTAAGGGGGGATCTACACCACCCATTTTTTCTCCACGATTTTGAATTTCATTCAAATCTCCCATTATAATACAAGGGAAAGCACAATTTTGGATAAACGAAATAATGTCATTCCAGAAATCATTTTTACCTGATTTATAAGGTGGAGCATAAGTGAGGATTATTATGATTTTATCATTTGTACATAAATTAGTACATTTGAGACTTACAAATCTAGGGTTGATGTGATCTATTTCTAGTAGTTCATTAATCAGTTGGTAGGTTTTCCACATGACACAAATTACACCTGAAAAACCTGTTACAGGGACAAAATAGAATTGGTCGAACCCAGCTTTTTTCCATATTTTTTCATTTGGTTCTTTATTCGTTCTGGTCTCTAATAGCGCAAGCAGTTGTATTCTTTCAATTTTACAAAAGGATTCTGTAGTAGCAGGAATTTGAACTACACAAAGATTCGATGAAGAGACGGATGATTCTTGCAAAGAACGCTTCAAATGCCCTTGATTGTGTGAATCTGCAATCAAGAACACAAAACGGGAGGGTTGAATCTCCCCTAACGCCCCTCCGACGCTCAAGTCAAACAAAAACTCTCAAAATTCTATGGTGGATGCCCAAGAGAAAAAAGAGAATAAAACTCGAAGAAGATGGAAGCTAGGTTTTCTAGGATATTTATTACATGGGCTTCCTCCCTTGCTTGCTCCTTTATGGGTATATCACTTAATATGCCTGTTAGCTACCTTCTATCAATAAAGACTGCACATTAGTTATCCTTTATTCCCTTCTATAATTAATTACCTTATTAATTGGGAAAAATACTAATTACAATAAAAGGGAAAAGATAGACTTCCCCTCATCATTTTGCCCCTTGGGTCTTCGGAGCCGTGGTGGGTCCGACTAGCTGAAAGTTGGGCCAATGACTTTATTGCTAGCCGGAAAGTCGAGAGCGTCGCACGGCCCGTGCAGTAAAAACGCACGACCATGCGGTCTTAGCTGGCAAAGATTGGATGAAAAGCTAAGAGCACCGCACGACTTGTGCAGTAAAACGCACGGCCGTGCAGGCGGTGATTTGATTTCTCGAAAAAAAAGACCGAGAGCACCGCACGGTCTGTGCCGTAAAACGCACGGCTGTGCGGTCTTCGCTATGATTTTTGGCTGAAAAGCCGAGAGCACCGCATAGCTTGTGCGGTAAAATGCACGGTCGTGCGGTCTTCGCTACCATTTTTGGCTGAAAAGCCGAGAGCACCGCGCGGCATATGCGGTAAAACGCACGGTCGTGCAGGCGGTGATGCTATTTCTCGGAAAATTCGAGGGCACCGCACAACCTGTACGGTAAAACGCACGGCCTGTGTGGTCACTATTTCACTTGTTGGCTGAAAAGCCGAGGGCACCGCACGGTCTGTGCGGTAAAACGCATGGCCGTGCAAGCAGTGATGCTATTTCTCGGAAAATTTGAGGGCACCGCACATCCTGTGCGGTAAAACGCATGGCCGTGCGGTCACTATTCGATTGCCCGCGCTATTTGATTGGTGTTTGCTTGAACCTAGGTTGTTAATCCAGAGTGGTCATGGGGGTTCAGCACTCACCGACCCACCATGGCCCACGTCGCGGCCTATTTGAGCGGCACTTACCGGCTCGGGCTATTTGCAATTCAGGGTAGTCATAGGAGAGCAGCACTCACTGACTCGCTATGGCCCACCGACCGGCCTATTTGAGCGGCACTAATCGGCTTGGGCTATTTGTAATCCGAGATGGTCATAGAAGAGCATCACTCACTGACTCGCTATGGCCTACCGATCGGCCTATTTGAGCAGCACTTATCGGCTCAGGCTATTTGTAATCCGGGATGGTCATAGGAGAGCAACACTCACTGACTCGCTATGGCCCACCGACCGGCCTACTTGAGCGGCACTTACCGGCTCGGGCTTGATGGCTGGCCGTGGGAGTTCAACACTTACTGACTCGCCACAACCCATGCTTGTTTCATGTACTTAGGAGCTCAAACAAATTGATCAAGCTAAATCAAAATGCATTGCAATTGCCAAATGACATGTTTCAACAAATCAATCAACATAAATTGGTTTCAAATATGAAAAGTAGTTTTGCTAGGGGGAAAACCCGGAGGCCTCGTTAAAACCTCTCCGTAGGAAAACCTCATGGGAAAAAACCGTACGAAGAGAAAAAAGAGTACCCCACGCCTAGCGCCAGCTCATATGTAGAACTTCTTCAACTTGAAGGTGTTCCACGTGCATAGGACAACTTTGCCGCTAAGATCCTCCAGCTTGTAGGAGCCGTTGTTGGGGCTTGCTATCACCCGATATGGTCCCTCCCAGTTTGGCCCTAACTTTTCCTCCGTTGGGTCCTTAGTATTGGTGAGGACCTTTCGGAGAACATAGTCGCCGACTTCAAAGCTACACGGCTTCACGTGCTTGCCATGGGACCGTGCTATCTCCTGCTGATATGCGGCCATTCGGACGGCCAAAGCCTCGCGCCTTTCGTCGAGTAGATCGAGATTGGCCTCGAGGACTTGGTCGTTTCCTCCTTGCTCAAAGGCTGCTATTCGGATTGTCGGTGACCCTATCTCCAGGGGAATGACCGCCTTTGTGCCAAAAGCCAAAACAAAAGGCGACTCACCAGTGGACCTCTTGGGTATGGTACGGTACGCCCAGAGCACCGCCAAAACCTCCTCCGCCCATTGCCCCTTAGCTTGGTCCAACCTCTTCTTGATCCCCTCAAGAATCGCCTTGTTAGTAGCCTCTGCTTGCCCATTAGTCTACGGGTAAGCTACAGATGAGTAGAAATTCTTAATTCCATATCCTGCACAAAAAGCTTTGAACGCGACACTGCTGAACTGAGAGCCATTGTCAGAAATCAAAGAATAAGGAATGCCAAAACGAGTAATAATGAATTCCCAAACAAATTTCTTGATGTCGTTGTCCCTTATACTGGACAACGGCTTGGTCTCCACCCACTTGGTGAAGTAATCTATGGCGGTAACCAAGTAACGCTTGTTGCCTGGTGCTCTGGGGAAAGGACCAACGAGGTCGAGACCCCCATTGGGCGAACGGCCACGGGCTTGTTAGAGGATACAAGTCAACTGCAGGCTGATGTGTCAACTTGGCAAATTTCTGACATTTTTCACACTTCTTGACGTAACAGTCTGAGTATTTTGCATGTAAGGCCACCAGTAGCCTTGAGTTCTAGCCTTGAATGCCAGGCTTCTCCCTGCGGCGTGGACCCCGCATACTCCCTCATGGATCTCGAACAACATGTCTTCGACCCTGGAAGGGGGAACGCACCTCAAGTAAGGACCCAAAAAGGACTTTCTGTAGAGAATCACATGTGGTGATATCCAAAAATGCGAAGCTCGCAGCTTGACCAGACGCGCCTCCTTCTTGTCAGAAGGCATGATGTCTCGGCTCAAATAGTAAAAAATGGGATCCATCCAACTAGGCTCAGTGTCAACAGGAGCTATCTCTTCAGCTTCAATGCTCGGGATTTCTAGGATGTCAATATGAACCCAAGCTTCTGCCTCACTAGTGCTTGCTGAAGCCAAGGTTGCCAGAGCATCTGCAACCTCGTTTTGCTCACGGGGAATTTGGTGGACCTTGAACTCCTGGAACCCTGCCAACAGGCTTCTTGCTTTCGCCAAGTAGGCCAACATTCGGGACGACTTTGCCCCGTACTCGCCCGTAACCTGATTCACTATGAGTTGTGAATCTGAATAGACTACCACCTCCCTGGCTCCATTATTTCTGGCGGCAATCAAACCCAAGATCAACGCTTCATACTCTGCCTCATTGTTGGTTGTTGCAAAGCCAAGCTTGACTGATGTCCTGATCACCTCCCTGGTTAGGGAAGTTAAGACCAAACTTGCTCCAGCACCCTTTCTATTTCTGGCACCATCAATCTGCAGCTCCTACGTAGACTGCTTGCCTACGCTTAGTGTCCAGGCCACCTTTAAGAGTTCTAGAGCCTCCTCAACAAACTCTGCAACGAAGTCCGTCAGAACCTGGCCCTTGATCGATGTTCTAGAGATGAACCGAATCTCATACTGCCCCAACTCAACTGCCCAGCGCGCTACTCTACCTGATAGATCTAAACTAGATAGAAAAGCTTTGAGGGGAAAGGTCGTGATGACTATGACTGGGTGAGCCTGAAAGTAGTGATTCAACTTCCTGGCAGCAACTACCAAAGCAAGTAGAAGCTTTTCCATGGGGGTGTATCTACTCTCTGCATCTAATAATGGTTTGCTGACGTAATAGACATGATGTTGAGTTTTACCAACCTCTCTAATGAGAACAACGCTAACAACCTTTTCTGAAACTGCTAAATACAGAAAAAGCTCCTCCCCTTCCATCGGTACTGCTAGAATAGGAGGCTGCTGAAGGTAGGTCTTGAGCTCCGCCAGCGATTGCTCACACTCATCATCCCATTGGAATATACGATCCCCCTTTAGCAGTTTGAAAAAGGCGCTACACCTGTCAGACGATCTGTTGATAAAATGATTCAGAGCCGTCGCCAATCCTGTAAGCTTCTGCACGTCTTTCACATTGCGAGGACTCTGGATAGACTGAATAGCTCGAATTTGATCCAGACTCGCTTCTATGCCTTGTCTGGTAACTAGGTGCCCCAGAAACTTGATAGAGCTGACACCGAAGGGGCACTTGGACGCATTCAGCTTCAAATCAACCCGCTTCAAGATATCAAACACCTGCTGCAAATCCGCCAGGTGCTCACCCTGCTGCATGCTTTTGACCACCATGTCATCAATGTAAACCTCAACTGACTTGCCAATCAAGTCTCCAAATAAGGAGACAACCGTTCTCTGGAAAGTTGCCCCGACATTTTTCAAACCAAAGGGCATAACCTTGTAAAAATAGATACCTCGCGGCGTCATGAAGGTTGTCTTTTCCTAGTCATCTTCTTGCAATGGGATTTGATGATAACCCCTGTAAGCATCCAGGAAACTCATCCTATTATGCTCCGCGGTCGAATCAACTAGTTGGTCAATCTTGGGGAGAGGAAACATATCCTTCGGGCAAGCCTTGTTCAAATCAGTGAAGTCAACACACACGCGCCACTCGCCATTTTTCTTTTTTAACCACCACGGTGTTGGCGACCCACGTTGGATATTGGACCTCTCTCATTGCCCCCGCCTCTAACAATTTATGTAGCTCCTTCAAAACTGCATCAGTATGTTGCACTGAGGACCTGCGAGCTCTCTGCACAACGGGCTTGATGTTCCTATCAACATTCAGGCGATGACAGGCTATCTTCGGGCTCAATCCTGGCATTTCATAGGGGTCCAAGTAAAGACCTCACGATTTCTTCTTAGGAGTCCAGACAAAGACTCCAACTCGTCTCCTTAAATGTTAGCTCCCACTAAAAAATACTTATCAGGTTCAGAGGGACTTACATTTATTTTTTGTAGGGCTTCCACTGACTTCTCTGCAGGAGACATCCCCACCTCGTCCAACACCTGAGGAGAGGCCTGGACCATATTGACGTCGCTTGCTTTTACTCCCAATCAATGTCGGGCAGCTCCTTGGTCTCCTTTGACACGCACCACGCCCCCCTTGTATGGAAAGACAATAAGCTGGTGCAGGGTGGAGTGTACGGCTCCCATCTGATGCAGCCAGGGACGCCCCAAAATGGCATTGTAGGAAGATGGGACATTGACGACCAAAATTTTTGTCTCAACCGCCTTGCCTCCAATCGTGACCGCCTCACCCAGCATCCCAAGTGGCTAGACGGGTATAGAACCAAGTCCCAACAATTGAGTAGAAATAGGGATTAGATCTTCTTGCTTTCTACCCAACTTCTTAAACAAATAAAAAAACATAAGATCCACAGAGTTGCCTGAATCAACACGAATTCTACGTACCTCGCAAGTCCCCATGTCTACGGTGAGAACCAGTGGATCATTGTGAGGGTGTTGTAGCTCGTGCAGATCATCATTTGAAAAGGTGAGCAGTTGTGTTGCTTCAACTCTAGGCTTCTTTGCAAGCGCACTATCACTCTTCAGGACCTCTAGTGCATGACAACGCTTCCTGTAATCATGTCTGGAACTTACAGTCTGTTTAACTGTCGATTCTATCATATGTATCACCTTCTTCTGAGCATCTTTGCTTACTTCAGGCTGGTCATCTAGAAGGTTTTTCCTTGTTTGATCCCCACCTGAACCCGAGCCTGAATTAATGAACTCGTTCAAGTAGCCCTGGGACGCCCACTTCTCAAGTGTCGCCTTAAACACCTTGCACTCCCTTGTGAGGTGCCCTTTCTCCTTGTGAAAAGCGCAGTACTTTCCCATATCCCGGTCCTTAGAGTCACTCCTCAATTTCGGCGGCCAGGTGAAGAAAGGCTTCTCTTTGATCTGGGGTAGGATGCGATAAATTGGTTCCTTGAATACGGTATGCACTGCCCGCAGATCTGTAACAGGCGGAAGCCCTCTACTTTTGGCCTTCCTTGAATTCTTCTTTTCGCCCTCGTCTGGGCATGCTTGTGGAGAGGGTGATCTCTTGTCCTTGGACGACTTTTGATCATCCTCCAACTTGATATACTGCCTGACTCTCTCCTGAAGTTCCTGAACCCTACCAGTTGGTCTCAGAGTCAAGCTCTCTCTCAGCCTACTGTCTTTTGGAAGTGCTAATCAGAAGGTCGTGGCAGCAACCCTCTCATCACAATTCTCAATATCAGCGAAACAATCCATGAACCTGGAAGCAAATTGCCGCAAGCCCTCGCCCCTGCGCATTTTGATATCAAGTAAAGCATCCATAGTAGTGGGCTCCCTACTATTAGCAATAAAGCGAGAAACAAATTTCCTAGCCAGCTGATTCCATGAATAAACTGAGTCTGGTTATAAAGCATGAAACCACTTAGCAGCTATTTTCCCAAGACTAGAAGGAAACAATTTACACATTAGTGCATCATTATCAACCCAAAGAGCCATCTTATGCGAATATGATGCAACATGAACAACAGGGTCTGACTTTCCATCACAAACATCAAAAGATGGAGATGAAAACTTAGCTTGTGGTGGCTGTTCGTGAATTATCCTCGCGAATGGGGTTGTTGTCATCCTTGCAAGCTTCAATTCAGCCTGATCTCTTAAGCGTTGACCACGGACTCCCCCTGGTTATCAAGAAGGCGCAGGAGACGACGCTCTGCTCTGTCTATCTCGCGTCTCCGCCCTCTGGACCGACTAGACTCTGCACTCCTCGATCGGTCCCTATGCGCATCCCCCTGGAATGCAATGCACGGTCCGGTGACAGCGACCGACGACGCCGGCCACTGCGCTCCCTCTCAAAGCGGCTCGCACGGGAGCGCTGGCGGGGTGATGTCGGGGCCCTGTCCGTGTGCGACGCCGAGGAGGACATCCTGGCAACCCTCCATCGCCTCGGGCTGGCATCCTGGCGGGTTTCTCCTGGAACCCTAATCTCACGGTGGTGCACGTCCTGCGCACCACTAGCGTAGTCGCGAGCGCGGTCAGCAGCTATGACCCGCTCCCCTTCATCGTGCTTGTACGGGGACTCAATGACGCTTGCCAACCTGGTGATGCATGCCTTGCTTGACTCTACCCCGTCTACAGGATGTTTTCCCTGAGCACGCTCAAATGCTCGCTTGATGGTTTCCATCTCCTGTTGAACAGAGAGAAGCTGACTGTCCTTCTCTGTAGCCGCTGCCACCAGCTCGGCGTTCTGTCACTGCGACTCCATCACGGCAGCCTGGAGGCACTCTGCCTCTACCCTGGTAGACTCCAACTCGGCAAAGAGACGATCTTGCTTTGCCCTAGCCGTGTCCAAATCAGCCTGATGCGCTGCGTTAGACGCACTCGTCGTTCGTCTCGCGTTCACCATCGTGGTCTCTTCCCACAGACGGCGCCAAAATGTAGTAGTAGGAATCTAAACTACACAAAGATTCGATGAAGAGACGGATGATTCTTGTGAAGAACGCTTCAGATGCCCTTGACTGTGTGAATCTGCAATCAAGAACACAAAACGGGAGGGCTGAATCTCCCCTAACGCCCCTCCGACGCTCAAGTTAGACAAAAACTCTCAAAATTCTATGGTGGCTGCCCAAGAGAAAAGAGAGAATAAAAGTCGAAGAAGATGGAAGCTAGATTTTCTAGGATATTTATTACCTGAGCTTCCCTTGCTTGCTCCTTTATGGGCCTATCACTTAATAGGCCCGTTAGCTACCTTCTATCAATAAAGACTGCACATTAATTATCATTTATTCCCTTCTATAATTAATTATCTTATTAATTGGGAAAAAATACTAATTACAATAAAAGGGAAAAGATAGACTTTCCCTCATCAGATTCCATACCAGTCCACAGAGTTTTGCGTCCCAGACCACGACAATTCCATGTTGAAATCTTCATAAAAACCTTGTAGAAAAAGGGTGGGAATGGTTTTTAATCTTAGTTTTTGTGAGTTTAGATTGCTTATGATTATAATTGGGTAGTTGATGTATCTTTAAAAAGATAAACCAAAAAGAAAGAAACCCACTTCTCAAATCAGGTTTCATCACACTGGTTATTGATTTAGACTGCCATGCGATAATCTTACAAAAGAGGATCATTTGATGACATTGCCAGTAATTGCTCTCAATGATAATGTTGGTAATGTTATGGAATAGAGCATCCACAAGTAAATACTTACGTAGTCCTTGAAAAGGCAAGTTGTTGTGAATCAGGTTGGTTACATTTGTTATAGAAATCAGTTCCTTATACAAGCTTAAGGTACTGTAAGCACCAAACACATTCCAAAAGATAGAATCATCAGGAAGATGGCAATTGGTAATGCAGAAGTTTTCTAGCATGTAGTGGTAAAATGTATAAGTTCCAAAACTTAAGGTTTCATCAATCATAATGGTTTGAAATTCAAAAACCTATAAATATTTCAATTCAACACATATGATTGACAAATAGTTATAACCAGTTTGCAGGATGATGGAAAAAATGTTCATGTGGTAGCCCGAAAGCATAAATTGACCATAAGGCCATGAATGATTCTGGGTGGCAGATTTGGGGTTGGTTTCACACAAATGCAACTGTAGCAGTCTGGTATCTGCTACAGTCAAGTAACCTTTCACATTGTTCCACATAGTAAATGTTCTTTTGTTCACTTCAATTGTCCCTTTATTCGTACAAGATTGTTCATGTGAGATATGATTGTGGGAAGCATAATGGTTAGCAGTTAAGAAAGGAATCCAAGTAATGTGGTAAGAAATAACACTCCAGTATTGAATTAGGTTACCTTTGAAGTGTGTAAGCAAAGAAACCCACGTATGAGTCGAATTGTTGCAATGTTGAGAGGTTTTGTGGTCAGGTTTAAAATGAAGCTGATCCTTTTCCATGTATATCCAGTCAATACAGCAGCTACAAGCCCAAAAGTTGCACCATACAAAAAATAGCATAACAAAAGATCAGAAGGAAAAGACAGAAAATAAAATGACAAGAAGAGAAAAGGGTAAAAAAACCAGGCCAAAAAAGAATAGCAACGACCAAGAAGAAGAACACAAAGAGAGAGGAGAACACAACAGAAAAAAGAAGCCACAACACAGGAAAAGACAAGATCATGAAGAACCCAAAGGGAAAAAGAGTACATCAGTTCATGATTCAAGTTAATGTTCATGTTCAAATTCCAAGTGAGATTAGCATAAAAGTAAGGTTGCAAATAATTCAAGTTCCAACAGAAATCAGAAAGGCAAGGATAAATTTTAAAGGGATCATTATAATTCATCAGCATAGATGTTACAACATAGATCCCATCCAGCCTCACATAGGGCGTTTTGCAAATAACATAAGAGTAGAGCATCTTAATAAGCTTACAAGTCAAGATTTCCTGGTAAAAGTAGCATCCACTAGACAAAAAGAAGATAGGGTGGCAAACATTTAAAGCATTTTGGGGTTCATAACAAAAGCAGAAATCTTGATTAGGAGTGTTATTCATAACTAAACTTTCATTTTCTTGGCACCCTTCAGATCAGAGGAGGCGGTGTCTTTCTCCATCTTCATCTCCTTGTGTTTGCTTGACAGAGAACCAGAAGGCAAAGGCTCAGCAGACTTGTGAGACTTGTCAACATGTTCTGGAGTGGTATCTAGGCTAACAGTGGTAGTAATCTGGGGGCAGATCAGAGGCTCAGGTAAATTCTTGCCAATTTTAGGGTCACACTGATGGATAGGAGCTGACAGAGCCTTGTCAGTAGCCATCACAGCCTCTCCACCAATGTCATCCAACAGATCATCTGACTCCAGCAAGTCAAAAAGCTCATGTTCTGCCAGCTTTGGAATAGCCTCATTATCACACACATGAGTAGATGATGAAGGTGTCACCAGGCACACCTTGGGAGTATCCTCATAAGGGTTTGGCAGGTTGAAGGGAGGAGTCAAACTTGCAGGGAGCTCTTTGTTAATAGCATTATAACTCTCAGGATTGACCATTGGAGTAGTGCTTTGAGTAGTCTTTTTGTTTGCCTCAGGAGAAGCAGAATGTTTCATTTTCTTTTTGCTTGAGACCTTAATCCAAGGCTGATCAGCCTCCAGAGATTCATTAGAGTTAATCACCGGATCCGAACTGACACTCAATTTCTGGAATGTCAGCTGGATCGATTAATGTCTAGCATTTCTCAAGGGGCAGCTTTCAAAAGAGTGCTCAAGAGCACCACAGTTACCACAACCTTCAGGAGATTCTTCAAACCATAGTTTATAAACCATGACTTTACCTTCTTCATCCGAGATGACAATAGTTTTCTTGTTCACAGTGGATACATCCACATTTATACACAACCTAGCATAACTAACCCTCTTTTTTTTTATCAGTGAAAAGGTCAAGTTTGATAAGGGTTCCAAGCTTGTTCATCTCGATAATGGTGCTAAGTACATCAAAACTAATGTACTCAATAGGAAGTTGAGGGATGCGAATCCACATGTCAACTGTGCAGACAGGCTCATTAAAGGCATCAAAACTAGAGGTCCAAGGTTTCAAGAGAAGTAATTTCCCAAAGATATGATAGGGCCTACCATCGCAAGCTCTCTTTTGATCAATGGGGTTAGCAAATCTAATTTCAAACCACAAATTTGGTTTTTCTAGAATTTCGAAACTCCCTTTGATAAATTTCTAGTCATTCTTAATCTTGTTTCTAATTTTAGAGAAGTCAATAGCCTCAGCAATGACATAACCTAGAAGAGAGGTCTCTTTAAGCTTAAGGATATTGGTTCTAACCCCTGAGAGTTTGGAAAGAAAAAGCTTCATATCAATCTCAAGAAAAACAGGTTTGGGATTATCGGAGTTGCTAGAAGAATTTTTTTCAGAGACAATTTCCTTAGCAGGGGTAGTAGTTTTAGGAATGTTTTGGTCGTCAATAGCAAGAGTGGTTTGATGAGGATTACCTTGTGGAGAAATGGTTTCAGGAGTGGAGCAAAAAGCATCCTTCATAGTATGTTTCCCTTTTCTCCATGAGTTGGTAAGAACCAAGATTTCTCACAAGACCAGCCACCAGACAGAGAGAAGTCACCAATATTTTGAGAAATATTTTTGAGTAATGCCAGAGAGTTTTGAGCAACGAAGTGTGGTTCTCACAATGTTTAGATTGTTCGTTCTTATAGGGGTTCAGACAAGGATCCAACCATAAGAAAATAATAAAGAAAGTAGAGGAAGGAGTAAACCTGATTTTACGCCGCCAAAGGTCTTGAGTGATGGGGTATTTGTTCCTCTAGAGGTACACAACCACTGTAGAACACCAGTGGGACGCAGACTCCAGTCGTCTTCGGAGAAACCACCAGATCATGCGGAGAACATCCAATGTTTCGAGAGAGTGCCACGTCGGGGCCGAACTGAGGCATAAATCGGGGTCTAGCCACCAACTCCATCTCAACACATCCCGGGAAATCTGGGAAGACCAAATCTTCCAACAAATCTGTGATTCAGCTTCAGAGAGGGAGGTAAGGGGGAAGATAAGACATGAGGCGGTGTAGATCTGGACCAGAGAGATCCCCAAGATCGCCAAATCCTAGAAAATCCGCCCAACACAAGGGCAAAAGGCAAAACTGGTGTAGAGGAGATAAAAATTGTCATGAGCAGGATGGATCTGGGCACGAGCGAAGATAGAAATCCAGGAATCAAGCACAAAAAAGAGCCAAAGATGAGATCGGGTGAGCGGCGACGGGGATCGATTTAGGGTTTGAGGGGGTTGAGTAGCGAAGGGGCTTGGGAGCGTATTCAGAGTCGCTTTTATTTTTGCAAATTGGTTGAACAGAATTCTCAGAATGTGTATATATTTTGGCTTGTGTGTGCATGGATTTTGACCTACATGTACATCTAAATTCTACTTGTGAACATTGTTTTCTTGGGTTGAAATGTGCATAAGTTTTGACTTGTATGTGCATATCATTTGAAGTGCATGTGTTTTTGCTAAGGGTGTTCAAAAGAGGACCGGACTGGAAAACCGGATCGGACCGGAAATGACCGGACCGGACCGGTGAAAATGCAGTCCGGTCTCTGGTCCAGGTAATTTCCTTAATCCGGTCCGGTCCAAACCCGGAAAAAATCCGGTTCGGACCGGTAGACCGGATTTTTTTTAATTTATATGTTTTTTGGGAGATTTATATGTATTTTTTATAGATATTTTTTTAATTTAATAAGTTAGGAGTATATATGTTTTATAGATATTTTTTTATAGATTTTAAATAAGAATTTAATTATTTAAAAAAAAACGGTCTAACCAGTCCTGGACCGGACCGAATAGGTCCGGTCCGGTCTCCGGTCCAGATTTTTGAAAAAATCTGGTCCGGTCCGGACCGGATGAACACCCCTAGTTTTTGCTTGTATGTGCATCTAAATTGCATAAAATCTGCATAGCATTTTAACTATATGTGTGACTTGATATATGTGAAAACTCATGCACATACATGCAAAAACTTATATACTTTACAAAATGTGCATAAGTTTTGGCTTATGTGTACATAGATTGTGACCTGTATGTGCATCTAAATTCTACTTGTGTGCATTGTTTTCTTGAGTTGAAATGTACATGAGTTTTGGCTTGTATGTGCATCTAAATTGCATAAAATGTGCATAGGTTTTTTTACTATATGTGTGACTTTGTGTAAATGGAAACTCATACACATACATGCAAAAACCAATGCACTTCACATAATGAGCATAGGTTTTGACTTGTGTCTACATAGTATTTGACTTGTATGTGCATCTAAATTCCGCTTGTGTGTAAGTTTACATTCACGCACATATACACAAAAACTAATGCACTTCTTTGAATGTGCATGAGTTTTGGCTTGTAACTGCATACCCTTTGAAGTGCATGTCTTTTTGTTTGTATGTGCAAGTAAATTGTACTAGGCGTGCATAGGGTTTGACTATATGTGTGACTTTTTGTAAGTGGAAACTCATGCACATACACGCAAAATCTTATACACTATTCAGAATGTGCATAGGGTTTGGGTTGTATGTGCATCTAAATTCTACTTGTGTGCATAGGTTTCTTAAGTTGAAATATACATATCCAAAAGCATATGCATGCACTTCTCTGCCACTTTGTAGAATAAAGGGGAAAATATAAGGAATACTTGGGGTGGCATGTCATGCACCTCCGTTGGAAATTTCATATGTGACATCTCCATTGTTTTCCTAACCCAATCACACTAAGTCTTTAAGGCATAGTGGATCCTCTCAGCCAATGAGTTGAAACGTACCGAGAAGATTTCAAAATATCTTTCAAGTTTTTTTGTATACCCTCAACCCTATACAAAAAACAAAACGTTATAAAGTAACTTGTGCAATAATATTAAACATACAGATTAGAGTATAAGGTTACCTATTTGTGGTTTTGGTGAAGAAACAAAGATGAACGTCTATCCAGCTCTAACTATACTCTCCTTGTAGGGATTGAGCCATGTCCTCTCCATGTACCCAATAAGGCCATTGTGCCATGAATTTCTCAACTTTGGAGTCTCATTTCATCGATTTCCTTCGTTCTTGACAAAAACAACCCCCACCATTTATTAGCAAAAGGGTTGGCGCTTTCCATAACCTTGGTGATGTCGAGAGCGTATGATTTGATGTTGTGTTTAATGTACACCCAATACAAAAGTTGTTTCACTGTATCTCCGATAACTTGACCGATCACATTGATGAGAGCGGTTTCTTGGTCGATCACTATGGTTGTTGGTTTTTAACCCACATATGTATATAGTTTCTGCAGCCTTTGCATCATAAACAAGTAATGAGGTATGTCCTCCCCCTTAGTAAATGCAAAGACAATGTTGAACATCTTGTCGGTGGAGGAAAAACCAACAATCTCAACCAAAGCAATGCCATACATGTACATATATCAAATTATAAGATGATATCATAAATAAAAATAATTATGACACATAAAAATTCATTAAACTGGCACTTACTAGTCTTGTATGTATTGTCGATAACAACGACGTAGGGGAATAGCTTCATCAAGTGCAATGAATTTGGGTTGGCAAAGCATAGGATATCCACTTCACCACTAGGACCTAATATACACTTTGTATCCTTGTTGTTTCAGGTACTTTAGCGCCCATTGGGTTACCGGCGATTCTCCACGATCCTCGAATTGAATCTTTTGTCTAGGTTGTTGATTTGTTTGGTGGATGTCACATTTCCGGGGTATTGATTTCGAAGCTCGGAAATGATAGACCTTGACATCATAAACATAACGGTCCACCTATTAACCAAAGCCTCCTGATTTGGGTTCATTTGACCCATATATGCACGCCCAAGGAAACTAGTAGGAAGGATATGGTTGTGGTGTCCAATAATGATACTAAGCTCCCCCCATGTTCTTGTCTATGTTTTAGTATCTACTCACCCTAAACCCAACCACCAGAAATTGGCAGTTGCTCTTCTTCGTGTTGGTTTTCATCCCTTCGATGTTTCTAGGTCTATACTCGACAAAATGCTCGCAACTCAACTTCATCCTTCTACGATTTGAGCTTTGAATGACTATAATCATCATTAATTCCTGACCATTTTGTTTAACCCATTTAATCATTTCTTCTCGACTATTCCATTTACAGTATAGTCCTCTGAGTAATCTCTCGTGCGTACCTATTTACAATATATTTCATTCTTTAGATAAACTATACAGCATTTCAATTTAATAGCTATACTTATTGTAATTTAATAGCTACACTAAGTATACAAAAATCTTATAATAAAAAAAAATTAACTTTAATTTAATAGCTACACTAAGTATATAAAAATGAACTTCATCTTATAATTAAAAAAAAATGAACTACATAATTTAATAGCTACACTAATTTAATAGATACACTAAATCGAATGAAATACATCATTTAACTAGAACACAAATAGATAAACTATAATTTCAAATAATACATACTTTTTCAGGTTCAATATGCTCAGCTCATTCTCCTTGTACAGACTTTTCATCATTATTTGACATTTTTTCTTCCAAAAAGTATTTTGAGAAGATTTAGATGAGAGTGAGAGATTTAGATGTGAGAAAATGTGATAGGGAACGTAGGTATTTATAGCCACTTTTTTCGACCGTTGGATTATAAGGCACGAGTACGTGTGCATGATGAATAAAATCCAACGGTCGAAAAGTGGACCGTGGATTGGTGTTGTAAAAATATGCATTGATCCCCAAGTTGGGCTAATGGGCTTGGGCCTATCTAGAGTTTTAGGGAAATAGGTTTTAGGGAGTGCTATATAAACTCCCTAATTCTAACCTAGCTCTTGTGTGCCTCCATATAGTACTCTTGTGTTCTTGTGCCTCTTGTTTTGCCTCTAGTACATCAAGAGTGTAATCTGTAATCTGTTTTCCTCAAGAGCAATAATATTTGTCTCTCCTTCTGCCCGTGGATATAGCTAACACTCTATTAGTGAACCATGTAAAATCCTTGTTCTTTCTTTGCATTTTTCTGTTATCTTTCTCACATCTGTCACAACAAACTGGTATTAGAGCTTCGGGTTAATATGGGTTTGTAATCTAGTGGGAAAGATGTCTGCTTTGAATGTGAAGATCGACAAGTTCACAGGGAGAAACAGTTTCAGTCTGTGGCAGATCAAGATGCGAGCTTTGTTGAAACAACAAGGCTTGTGTGCGCCGTTGTCGAAGGACAAGAAGGATGACGCTGCTTAGATGGCTACTCTGGAGGAGAAGGGACATTCAACGCTCATGTTGTGTCTCGCGGATGATGTCATCACTGAGGTCTCAGACGAAGAGATTGCCGCTAGTCTGTGGTTGAAGTTGGAGAGTTTGTACATGATGAAATCTCTAACCAACAAGTTGCGTCTGAAACAACGCTTGTTCGGATTGCGAATGCATGCATGTATGCAAATCAGGGATCACTTAGATCAACTGAACACAATATTATTAGAATTGCGTAATATTGATGTTAAAATTGAAGATGAGGATGCTGCTATGATTTTGTTGGTATCTCTATCACCTTCATACGAGAACTTTGTGCAATCGTTTATTTTTGGAAAATATATTGTTACTTTGGAAGAAGTTAGGTCATCTCTTCATAGCAGGGAGTTGCGTCATAAGGCAACCGGTGTAGGACAGATAATCAAGCCTCTGGGTTAGTCGCTAGTGGCGGTAAGGGACATGGAAACGGTATGAAGAAGAAAGACAAGAAGTCGTCTTTCAAGGGTCCCAAGCCAGATGATGTCTGTAACTACTGTGAGGAGAAAGGACATTGGAAGAATGAATGTCCAAAGAAGAAGCAACAACAAGAAAAGAATCCAGGGTCTGCAGCTTTAGCAGAAGGTGACACCAACTCTGAAGATGATATTGCCCTAGTTGCTGATGGACACACCCATCACTCTGATGTGTGTGTTCTAGATTCCGGGGCATCTTATCATATTTGTCCAAAGAGAGAGTGGTTTTCAACTTATGAGCAGGTAAACGGTGGAAGCATTTCGATGGCTAACAGTTTTGTCTGCAAGGCGGTTGGAATTGGCTCGATCAAGATAGGATACATGATGGTAGATTCTGCACACTGAACAAAGTTAGGCATGTTCCACTTATGATGAAGAATCTGATATCTCCGAGTCTGTTGGACAGTAGGGGTTTTAGTTTCAAAGGTGAAGGTGAAGGTGGAGTTTTGTCTGTCTGCAAGGGTTCTGATGTGATTCTGAAAGGTGTTAGGCAGGGTACTTTGTATCTTGTACATGGTTCTACGGGACAATTAGTTTGCCCAAAGGGGCAAATCTGAGGCAGAGGAGAAGTTTGTTCATCTGGCACTGTCATGGTGCGTCTGGTACATCTAGCACTGTTATAGTGCATCTGGTACATCTTTCTGGAGGATTCAATTAGTTTGTCCCATGGGGCAAATCTGAGGCAGAGGAGAAGTCTGATCATATGGCACTGTCATGGTGCTTCTGGTACATCTGGCACTGTTATAGTGCATCTGGTACATCTGTCTGGAGGATTCAATTAGTTTGCCCTGTGGGGCAAATATGAGGCAAAGGAGAAGTTTGTTCATCTGTCACTGTTATGGTGCGTCTGATACATCTGGCACTATTATAGTGCGTCTAGTACATCTGTTATCTGTGAGAGGATTCAAGTCAAGGTGGAGATTTGTAGAAATATGTCTTCATCACCAAGTTGGGCTAATGGGCTTGGGCCTATCTAGGGTTTTAGGGAAATAGGTTTTAAGGAGTGTTATATAAACTCCTTAATCCCTGCCTCCATATAGTACATCTTGTATTCTTGTGCCTCTTGTTTTGTCTCTAGTGCATCAAGAGTGTAATTTGTAATCTGTTTTCTTCAAGAGCAATAATATGTCTCTCCTTCTGCCCGTAAATTTAGCTAACGCTCTCTGTTACTAAACTACGTAAAAATCATGTGTTCTTTCTTCTCGTTTTTCTGTTATCTTTTTCACATCCGTCACAACAGGTGTAAAGGGCACACGCATACAACGTGTGACCGTGGCCTTGATAAAAAAATGGTTTCAAATTGCAAAAGCCCAACCCATGTTAAACTCTCGTTAACGAAACAATATTTTTATTGATGAAAGATTAACCATATAATTAAATTGATAAATTCTAAAATAATTTGCATTTTATTCCTACTTGGATAGTCCAAAGATTGATCCAGACTCGAGTGGACGAGTTTTCGAAAATATTAAACAGAGGGCATACCAAATAGAATCGGGTTGGTTTCAATCATGTAATGCGATCACACAGCAACAAGCTAAATGTACATATTACAGCTTTAACCACCTAGCAGGAAAGGCACTTCGAAGAACTAGGAAAACACTTTCATCCGACTGCTACAACTACTGTAAAACTAAAGAAAACCCAAGTTGTTCAATAATCTCTTTAGCGTTTTCTGACCCGGCCACTTGATGTCATCACGCCATGGATCACTATCTTTGTTACTTTGGCATTCTGAGAAGGCAGATTCAAGATACTGATCTGGGTGGCTATTGACGTCTTCGCCGTCTGTTGGAGCATGCTCATGATTGAGCGTCAACATGCCATTGACTTCTTCCAGCTCCGCGTGTCCGTTGACTTGTTCCTGCTTTTCATCAAACTGAATTTAATGTCCATAATGGAAGTGAAAACAACACGAGAAATAGAACAAGGAGAGAAGTGCATAGAGATCAGACTGTTAAATGAAAGGATACAAATTGTGGAATTTATGCTCTAATCCTAGAATTTGCAGTCTGTATGACCCAAAAAGAGGATATATGGAATGCTTGATCATAAATTCAGAAAAGCCTTGTAGTTAATTTCAGGCAATCATTTCAAAGATTCAGATTAGGGCTGTGAAAGTATTATTGTAAGGATTCTGTGGAAGATAAATCAAGTATTCAACTAGGAGAAGAATAGGGTCCAATATCCAATAGAGAAAAATAAGACCATTCATCCCACCATAGCAAATGCAAGCACACACATCAGAAATTTACCTCTGGCTTTTCAGCTTTTATATAACTGGCAATGTTAGAGGTATCAGGCTCAACTTTCACTTGTTCTTCCTTTACAGTCACATCTTCATTTGGTGTGGTTGAACAAGGATTCAGGCCAGGAACCAAAGTCGGACCTTCTTTTTCTTCCAGAACGTCTTCACTAGTATGTGAAGTGACGTCTTCATCTACTACTTGATTGCCAGAAATCTCAGCAGTAGTCTCCGTTGGGGGCGTAATTCTATCTGCAATAATATCGAATGGAGGTTTTTGTCTCGGAAAAGAATCATCCTGAACGCTGGATATTTGTCCTTCACTCCTCACTCTATCCATATCAGTGTTTGTATGATGAAAAATATCATCTGCAACAGTAGCTACTGTCTCATGATTCGAACAAGCAACACTATGGGCACACTCTGATGTCTCACAAGTCTCTTCATTATTATACTTTTCATCTGAATGTTTCAGTTGTTTGGTCTTGGTCTCCAATACATCAGATTCTTCATAATCCCTGATAGCTCGTTCTTCAGTTACCTGTTGTGCTTCTGCATCCTCCCAATCTTCAAAGACACTGATTATGTTACTTGTTTCCCATGTATGGAGGACTCTATCTTGCCCTGGCTGCCACGAGAACTCCCCACTGATTTCTCTCAATATGAACTTGAACTGAACTGGCTCGCCAAGAGGTATATCCTACACGAGAAAATTAAAAACGAATATATGGGCATCAGATTACAAAAGCTTGAAAGGATTTACAAGGCCAAATGTGGACATTGCTCTCAGAATCACAGCTGTTGGTTCTTACCAGTTCAGCAGTCCATAAATGACCATCGGACCAGGTCATCGGAACTGCATCTAAAGGGTTCCACAATCCTAACTCTGGTTGGGCGCCAACAACAAAAAATTGCTCACCAAATCGGCACTCTTTCTGCAGTTGTATTTTGATACAAACCGTCCTCAAATTATCTGCAAAACAAAGAAGCTCTTCAACACATGGAAGGTGGTGTTTATTTGGGGAAAATGGGAAATCTTCTATACATTGAAAAGTGAAACCTAATACCCATTTATCTCTGGAGTTTAGGTGCCCTCAAATTATAAATCAAATATTCAGAAACGCTTGAATTGAGACCATGTCTTACCTTCATCTGACAGATGGGGTCGGCCTTCAGTCATAGGCTCCAATTCAATCTACACTCACAGCATAAAACACATCAAGAATCAAACTGATTTCTAATATAGGATACTCTGTAGACTGTAGTGGATGAACAAGCAAATCTAAGAAGCTGGGGCTAGTGTTACACTACACTTAATTTCTCCTGAGGTCACCAAGATCCAGTCAATCAATTACTAGTTAAGATATTGTCATTTTCCTTAGAATCTCCCTGTCCGGTAGTGGATTTAAATATTCTCTTGGACCATCTCAAATTGTCTCTATCAATACATACATCCATCCGATTCTACCTAAACCTAACAGTTTTAAATTTTGTCCTTCTCTGGTTCAACCTAGAAGGTGCGGGATTCGACAATAAGAGAGGGAAAAGAGAGAGACCTGGGACTTGGAAGACTGAGTCGAAGAAGAAGCAACTGAGCGGATGGCATTTCTTCGGACGCAAGCCAAAGGGGACAGATTCCGGCGAGAAGAAGCAAAATCTCCCCCACCACAGCCGATAAACCACAAACCCCCACTTTGAGTTTCCGATGCGCTACAGAGAAGATTCGGGGCTCTCCCGGTGGCCGATGAAGAGGAAAGGAGGTTCTTGAAAGACGTCGCGGCAGCAGCTGCTGCTGCGGACGAGCAACCACGCATCTCCAGCGTAGAGATTATAACAGAGGTTTCGGTTGCGACACCGGCAAAAGGCGATCGCAAGAAAGAAAGAAAGACGTTTGCCTTTTCGCAGCTTCTCAAATAATCCTTCTCCGTCGTGGCGTCGTCCTTTATTTTATATTTTCCTTTTTTTGGTTTTGTCAGTGATTTGATGGTGGCGGTGTACTGCTGCTACGGTCGAGGCGTCGTGACTCGTGAGATCCCCTGACTCAAGTGGAGTGTGGGGATCATCATGATATGGACCGTACACATGGCAGCTTCTTTTATTCCTCGATTGGCGGCACACCATCCAACATAAACTGTAAATGGAGCGGTGCAGCACCGGAGCTCATTTGTTCTTCCCGTTACGCTCCGACGTTTCCTTCTAACCAAATAAATAATGTAGAGTTAATATTTATAATGTCTTTATTTATTAAAAATATTTTTTTCTCTTTTTACACACTTTTTCATATTATCAAATTTTAAATTTTAAATTTTAAAAACTATTTTTTTCCAAAAAAGTAATTTTTAACCAAAAAATCTTTATAAATACTCTTATCAAACAAATCCATAGATGTTTATATACGGGTTAAATAATAAATATTTTTATTTTTTATAAAAAAATAATTTATTAAAATAATTATTTTATAAATTTTATAATTATTTTTTATTGTTAAAAAATAGTTATATATACTAATAATAATAGTATACTAAAAAAATCCGAATTAAATGAGAATAATTATTATAGTGTAAAATGAGAATGATCATAGTTTTTGGATGAAGGCAAATCCAAGGTCTTGGATTACACTTTTATTAAAAGAGGCATGTGTCATGCACTTGATCCCTTGGTATAACTTCTTCTTGTCGGTCAACGCCGACGTTGATCGACTTTTTTTTCGGGACTATTTTTTTGCCAAAATTTTCCTTTTTCGGGAAAAAAAATTCTATGCACACTAGTGGAAAAAACACTTTTTGAGGCTCTCTTTTAGAGACGTACATAGTTCAAAACGCCTCAACAACGACTTAGGCAATCACTTTTTTTGGTTTTTGAGACGGATAATTAATTTATACGCCTCAAAAATATCTTTTGAGGCGGGCAAATTAATATACGCCTCAACAAGTATCCGAAAAAATATTTTCCGCTAAAGTATTAGAGACGGGCCAGGGTAAGGCCCGTCTCTAATGCTAACTAATTGAGGCGGGCCAAGTAGCCCGCCTAATTTAAAGCTTGTTGAGGCGGGTCTCTTAAAGCCCGCTTCAACAAGTATGTCCAATAGAGGCGGGCATGTAAGGCCCGCCTCTATTAGACCATTACTCGGCCGAGTCGTAATACTTATAGAGGCGGGCGTGTTAGGCCCGCCTCTATAAGCTCAACCCTAATTAAAAAAAAAACAGCTGCGCGCCTTCATTTTCCTCTTCGTCTTCAATTCGTTCGTCCCGAGCTCCGACTTCATCGATCTCCTCCATCTTCCCTACTTCATCGATCTCCTCCGTCTTCCCGACTTCATCGATCTCCTCCGTCTTCGCCGAGCTCCGTCTTCCCGAGCTCCGACTTCATCTCCCTTCGCCGAGCTCCCTCTAATACTCCCTTCAACAAGTATCAACAACGCACTCGAGGTTTCACCAAAACGAGCTCCCTTCAACGCACTCGAAGCCAAGTAAGGTATTATTTCAGATTTATACGTGTTAATTTGTAATGTTGACATTAGTGTGATTTTATTTTACATAGTGAAAAGTAGCTTTTGGATTTTGGACTTCACTTTGGAAGATACACCTTTGATCCTGAATAAAACTAGTATAAGAAATACTTCTTACTAGTCTTAGTAACATAATGTACTAATTGGAAGTCATTTGTGTACCATAATATGAGTTTCTTTATATGTAGGATGGTGTTGTACTAATTGAAATACTTCTTACTAGTCTTATGAGACTTTTTCATGGTAAATCACTTAACAGTAGAAGATGCGTATTCATTATCAAGCAAAAAAAAAACAAAGTCTCATAATCTATGTATTATAATGTATTGAGGATGTAATATACTAGAGGATCACATTTTTACGGTTTATTAATTTAATAAGTAAAAAGGAAAGCTATATAAATAAAGCAAAAGTGAAAAGAATCACATTCTTTATTTAATTGGTGAAATGACATTCTGCATGCTGATAAGGGCATTGCCTTGAATGATCGATATTGGGTCAAGGTAATACTTCTACCCTAATTCCTTAGGCCCTTGGCGGGATAGAACTCATAATTTAGGCCCTTGGCGGGATAGTTGAGTTTGTATTTTTTCTTGCTTGGTTGCGTATTATTATCTATTTAGGCCCTTGGCGAGATAGTTACTAGAAATGAGTATTTAATCTTCCTTGCATGTTATTTTGCATTTATTACTAGAAATGAGTCGTCCTTGGATGTACAGTGACCATACTACGACACAATACTTGAGTGGGGTTGAGGAGTTCATTAGATATGCTTTAGCACACCAACGGAGTACGAAAGCCGAACAAATCTATTGTCCATGCCGTGATTGTAAGAATATAAGGCGGTTAGATGATATTGATGAGATTGATGATCATTTATTTCGTCGTGGTTTCAAACAAGATTACCATGTTTGGTTTTGGCATGGTGAGAAAATACCTGATCGTCCAAGTTCTAGTGTCAATGAGTTTGATGTTCGGGTAGACACTGATGATAGTGATGATGATATTGTTGAGAATAATGAGATGGATGATGATGATGACCAAGAAGATGATGAAATAAATGGGATGATGGATGGGGTGAGAGATCACTTGAACGAACGACCTCAGATGTTCGAACAAGTATCAAAGGCTGCAGAGACTCCCTTGTATCCCGGGTGTACAAAATTTAGCAAGTTAGAGGGTGTGTCAATACTTTACAACTTGAAATGTGCTTCTGGTTGGACTGATGGAAGTTTCAACACCTTATTGGAATGGTTAGGTGAATTTTTACCAGAAGGCAATGAGATGCCTATCTCTACTTATTATGCCAGGAAATTGATGTGTCCCTTAGGCTTAGAGGATGTCAAGATAGATGCTTGCCCAAATGATTGTATGCTTTACAGAAACGAACATGAAAATTTGGATGAGTGTCCAAAGTGCGGTGCATCTCGTTACAAGCGTAAAGGGGTAAATTCGGCTAAGAGGGGCCCATCAGCTAAGGTTATGTGGTATCTTCCGATAATACCTAGGTTTCAGCGTTTGTTTTCATGATACAGAGGCTGACTCGGCCTAGAACTCGGCCGAGTTCTGGGCCGAGTCAGCCTCTGTTTTCCCTTTGTTTTTTTCAATAAGTTAATTTTTTTTTACAATAAGTTAATTTTTTTTACAATAAGTTTTTTTTTTTTTACATTTAGGTAGATTTTTGTGTGTGCTTGTTGCAAGAATTCTAGCCACTATGTCTAACGAAAGTGGAAATTCTATTCTCCCTACCCAAGGTGATCATGAATCACAAGGTGTTAGCGCGATTACACAGATCGCTAAAGGGCGTGATCCGTCAAAAGGAGTTCAAGTAAAAAAGCCTATGCACCTTGAGTTTAATGAGTTTAATGTCCCGGATGGCGAGTGGTCGAAAGAAT
Organism: Rheum nobile; assembly: GCA_027886185.1. Lineage (NCBI taxonomy): Eukaryota > Viridiplantae > Streptophyta > Magnoliopsida > Caryophyllales > Polygonaceae > Rheum > Rheum nobile. The sequence goes on along the minus strand of WOAB01000028.1, from coordinate 6,890,234 downwards.
ACGGAAAGCAAGTTGGGAGTTGTGCTCAAAGAAATAATATTAACGAGAAAGAATACCGAAAGATAGATGAGCAGACGAGGCAAGGGTTTTGGGAGGAGACCAAGGTATAATGACATTTTAAATTGTTTTAAATATATACTATATTAATAGTTAATCTAACTTATTGTAAAAATCCACAGCTTATGTTCCACATCATTGAGGATGTAGATAAATCAAGGGAAAAATACTTTCATTCTTGTGTGGCAAAACGATTTAGAGATTTCAAGAGCAAGTTGGTGCGTCGATGGATAACTAAGAAGCAAAAGCCGTCAAAATATCCTACAAACAAGATGCCTTGGGAAATCTACCACCACATTACAGAGGCTGATTGGTCAGTTTTTCTTAAAGAATATTACAAGCCGGAGTCATTGGTAATAATGCTATTTCTTTTTACTATTAAAGATTTCTAGTCAGCGGAAATCATTGGTTATAAATCTATGTGCCTTTTGACAGGCTCGTAGTGAGAAAGCAAGGGCAAGTGCAGTATTAAACAAGAATCCTCATCTCACCGGCTAGGCGGGTTATATTAGAAAACGACCCGAGTGGATAAAAGAAGGACGACTCCCATCGGAAGCAGCTTTATCTCTGTCAAGTAGCTCCTCAGTGAACTCATCGGTTCCTAGAACTAGAAAATATAGATCAAAGGAGTGGGTTTTGGCTCATCAAGTTCGAAGTAAGGATGGAAAGTGGGAAGTTAACCCGAACGATAAGGAAGCCGTAGAAATTGCAAGAAAAGTTGTAAGTAGTGCTTTTTTAATGAATATTTACTTAAATTGACTTAGAAATATGAACTAATTTATACTTTCCTAATTGGCATTATAGGAGGAGTATATCGAAGAAGAAGAAAAAGGAAACCTTACTTTCGAGGATGATGAGGATGCCCTCACCAAAGCTATTGGGAAAAAAGATCATCGTGGTCGTGTCAAGGCAATAGGTGGAAATGTTGGTTATAGAGTTGCTTTCAGTCCAAGAGAACGATGGAGAAGATGTTCTAGTGAAGCTTCATCAGATCTGATCGAATCGATCAGAGCTGAAATTAGAAAGGAGTTTGAAGGTGAATTAGATAAAAGGGTGGCTGAGGCCCTCCAAAAGCAACTACGCTCCATGTTACATATAAATCAACCAAACTCCACTTCTACTCCCATTCTTGAACTTAATGTTAATGCTTCCTATACCACTCGTCCTGATTCCACACCGCAACCACGTGAGCTAAAAGTATGATTGAGTTTGAGTATTGTCATGAACTCTTCATGCTAAGACCTCTTATAACATGAATTAAAATTCCATGCCGCAACCTTAGTCTTGCATTTTTCATTTTACTTTATATGCAGGAAAGGACTCCATGCCATCTTGCCCTTGAGGATAAAGATTCTGGTAACAAAGTGCTCGTAGCGGATGGTATGGTACAACCCTCAAACGGTGCATCGTCCCAACACTTTACACCGATGAAGCCTGATCACTACAAAGTCCAAGTTGATTTTGTTTATGATGGACATAATGATGATATTCTTCCGGTACCTACGGGTGATGGTTTCACTAACTTAGGCGGTGCTCAGGGTAGTTTCGTGCAATGGCCGATCCGCTTAGTGATTTTCGAAGACGACGAGGTAAGACCTTTGTGCTCAATAATAATGTACACCACATTACTCACTCTTGCTCATCTATAATTCTATATATAAGACTATACTCCATGCCCAACAAAGAAGTCCAAGTCATTTCTCTCTAAAAAGGTGGATGACAGCGCCAAAAATACAAAGGTAAGACCTTTGTGCTCAATAATACAAATGTTACTTCATTATTATTTTTTGGAAATTTCATGTCCAAATAACTCTTAAGTTTCAGTCCAACAAAGAGGCGGTTGGTAGCTGTGATCGTAAAACGGAAGAATCAACCGCCAAAACGAAGAAAGCAGAAAACGAAGAAATTCAAGCTCATGGCCAGTCATGCAAATACTTGCATTTTATTATGTCTTCGGCGCCGGGTGGTATATATGATAGTACTCCCATCCCATTGGATGCCTCGGTTTGGAATTATGTGAGAGATCAAGAAACATACGTCACTGCATCCGATGTAGAAGAGTTCCTTAAGGGGGCGTGCTTAAACATTTCTATGATTCAAGTCTACATGATGTAAATGTTTTGATCAGTCTTTATCTTTTAATTGTCAACTATCATTCTTAATCATTTTTACATTACCATTCATAATCGTTTAATCAAATACCTTTAAATGTGCAGGTATTTATTGGACAATCACACATATGCATTTGAAAATTCTCGAATTGGGTTCATTTGTCCTGAGATAGTGTCAAGCACTAGAATCAGGGCCGATCCAACTGTTCCAGCAGATTACTTGCAACGTGTGTTCAATGCTGAAACTGCTAAGAATACGATTAAAGATTCTAACAGTGCCAAATTGTTTTTGCTCCCATATAATCAAGAGTAAGTGTTTTCAATAAGTTTCATATATAATTAGTATTTTAAGCAATCATTAATATTTATCAAATTATTTTTAAATGATGCAGCAATCATTGGATTCTATACATGATAGACCTATTTAGAGCACAGGTCTATCTTTTCGATTCTCTAAAAGGTCAAGGCAACAGAACGACTGATGCATCTGGAATCATGAATTTGTAAGTTATTTTGCTTACGAATTAGTTTTTTGGAATATTAACAATATCAGTTTCATGAGTGTATTATGTTGATTTTCTAGGGCATTTCAAGTGTATAAGTATCAAGGTGGGAAGTGTGAGAAATTAATAGGAAAATGTAAGACGTTGAGAGTTTGCAATATAGAGGTACATATAGCATTTTATACGCTTTAGGTTTGTTTATTTATAATCAAAGGCCTTATATCTAAGACAACCCCCTTATGTTGTGTAATTAGTGCGCTCAACAAAGCGGCGGAACCGAGTGTGGCTATTATGTCATGAAGTTCATGTTAGATATAGTCACGGGACTCTATGACTCTAATGACCGACTAGATAAGGTATGTAACTTAACTAACTATATATTGATAGTATTTATGTTATTTGTCAATAATTTCTGTGTTTTTTATGAAGCTATATCCTAAGAGGAAGACATCGTATACTTATGAAGAAATGGATGTTGTTCGTGAGCAATGGGCATAGTATTTTACATCGAAGTATTTATTATCGGATTGAACTTGTTTTTACTTGTCATGTAAACTGTTGTTGAGAACCTGACTGTACTATGATGAAATCTGTTGTATATTATTCTGTGAATAAAATCAGGAACCTATTCTGCAATGTGTGTATGGTGCATCATAAATCCAAAAAACATCCAAAAGAAGCGCAAAAGAAGGGACTTATAGAGGCGGACTTGTATGTCCGCCTCTATAAGTACATAGACGCTGACTCGGCCGAGTTCTAGGCCGAGTCAGCGTCTACTTGTTGAGGCGGTCTTGTATACGCCCGCCTCTATAAGTATATAGCGCTGACTTGTTGAGGCGGGCCTATAGAGGCCCGCCTCAACAAGTGTTTACTTATTGAGGCGGGCCTCCGAAGCCCGCCTCAACAAGTCCCTCATTTTGGCGCCAAAGTGAGGGACTTGTTGAGGCGGGCTTCGGAGGCCCGCCTCAATAAGGTCCTTTTAGAGGCGTAAAATGCCCGCCTCAAAAAGTGTCCCTACTTGTTGCAGCCCCCTTAGTTGAAGCGAACGGTGTTCGCCTCAATAAGTGTCCAAAGGCCCGCCTCTATAAGGATTTTTTTCCACTAGTGGCACATTCAAGTATGATTTATGCAGTTTTTTTTTAAAAAACAATACAAGTTAAAAAACTAAATGAATTACACATCTAGTACAAAAATAGGTGCACATGTAGACTAATTTATGTGCAAAAACACATGCACTTCAACATTCATTCATACACGGTCTAAAACTCATGCACATTTTTCAATACAAACATGATATATGCACACCTAGTACAAATTAGGTGCACATACAAGCCATTAGTATGCACATACACGCATAGACGTATGCACTTCACACGTAATGCACTGAATGTGCATGCAAATTGGCTTGAATGTGCATATTATTTGCATTATATGTGCGAGTACATATCAGGTGCACATACAAGTCATTACTCATACACATACACGCATAGACGTATGTACTTTACACATAATGTACTGAATGTGCATGCAAAATGGCGTGAATGTGCATGAAAAAATATGGCCCCAAAGAGAAACATTTTAGGTGCGAAAAAAACTTTGCTGGTTAAAAGTGTATGAAATCTTGCGTGAATGTGCATAACTTTTGCACTAAATGTGCGTAAGTATTTTTGGCTCGGACACCAAAAAAATCGCCCGAGAAAATGGTTCCCGAAAAGAAAAAAAATGACCAGCCTGTAATACCCACACCATATTGGGCCGGGCCATCACAGGGCTGCAACCCATACACCCCAACCCATCATTGGTAGCTCCTCCTAATTAATTAGGAAGCTATTTCCAAGAGGTTGTTTGTGAGGCTCGAACTCGAGACCTCCCGCTTTAACAAGAAGTCCAACGCCCTCTTGTTACCAATTGCGCTACAACACAATTGGTAACAAGAGGGCGTTGGACTTCTTGTTAAAGCGGGAGGTCTCGAGTTCGAGCCTCACGAACAACCTCTTGGAAATAGCTTCCTAATTAATTAGGAGGAGCTACCAATGATGGGTTGGGGTGTATGGGCTACAGTCCTGTGATGGGCCGGCCCAATGTGGTGTGGGTATTACAAAAAAGTACACTTTTATGTGAGTGCTCAAGCCACGGGCCTAGCCCAACATGAGACACTCGCATGGGCCGCAACCCATATACCCCAACCCATCTCTGGTGGCCTACACCAAATTAATGGTGGCCAGTTCCATCAGGTTGTTGGTGAGAATCGAACACGCGACCTCTCACCCTTTATCAAGCGCCTAAGCACCTTGATACCAATTGTGCTGATGTGATACCCCGTAATTTTGTAAGGCTATTTTGGGAATTATGGATTTTTCCCGAACGTCCGTTTGGTACGTCGGATTTAATTCTGAGAGCTTAAGACATTCTGTAATGTGCTCTGTATTTGTAATATTTTTCTCAGTGAAGAATTATACAGTCGAGGTGTGTTGGGAGTTTATACTCATTCGTGTACGACTTTTGTTAACGCGGATTAAGATTGGTACAAGTTTATTGCCCAAGAGTTGTTATCTAATGGGCAATAGTACAAGATTCTTTATCCAAAGGTTTTTGTCCAAGAGCCATTGTCCAAGGGGCAAAAGGGTTTGGATATTGTCCAAGAGGCAAGGAACCCTAATTTCTTCTATAAATAGAGGTGTTGGGTGAGGGTGGAAGAGGGTGCGAAAGACGCGGAAGCGCTCTCAAATTCTCGACTCTAAAAAACGCTCTCAAAGAAAACGCTCTCTCCGGGAAGACTTGTGGATCGTTGGAGGCTCGTTTGGTGTCATTTCCGGTGGCCAAGTGAAGCCTTGGAGACCCTCGGACGCCTAGAAGCAAAGCAAGGCGAAAGACGAGCCAAATCGAGCATCGCGGGTAAGATTTCCCCTCGTATTTTCAGTTTCTGTTCAGCGACGGCGACCGCCGCCAGGGAGACGGCGACCGCCGCTAGGAACGGCGCCCGCCGTGGTGAGGTTGCCTAGCCGTGATGTGTGGCCAAGGAGCGGCGCCCGCCGTGGATGAGCGGCGCCCGCCGTGGTTGAGCGGCGCCCGCCGTGGTTGAGCGGCGCCCGCCGTGCTTGAGGCGGCGCCCGCCGTGATTTTTGTGGCGCCCGCCGGCGAGTTGTTGTTGGCCGGGTTGTTGGTGTTGGCTTCCGTAGCCTTCGTTCGGGTTTCGTTTCCTTCGATTCCTTTCGTTCTTTCGTAGATCGGTATTGTTGTTTGTCGAATCTGACTTAGGGTTTCTGTATGGGTCGATCCGAAGGTACCGGAGTTGGCATATTCATCTCTGTGTCGAGCCCAGAATCCCGTCGTTAGACTTCATTCAAACTCTACGGATTAAGGCAAGTGGCGGTTCGCTCTTGCTCATCGTTCCATATTTACATTAATTATCAGTTGTTTATCTGAGTAATTAATTTGGAATGATTATTGTGTTCATCTGGAAACGGTTTTGTTAACTATTTTGGAAAAATAAAATATGATGTTATAATAGGTTGTATATCTGTTAGAACAACGCTATTATATATATGTGATTAATACAGATATTATTATAGGTTGTATATTGTTAGAACAACGCTATTTTATCTGTTTCTGGCCGCGATGGCTTTGTTGTGATTGATTACTGTGTTGAACTGTTTAGTTAGCATGAGTATTCGTAGGAACGCTACTGTGTATCTCATTGCGAGTGCTAGTCGTTTCTTGATAACCTGGTGGTTAGGATTTAGTTCCTACCATCCTTCTCTAATGTCGTTTGTAGGGATTTAGTTCCCGACTCCGCCTTGAGGGATTTAGTTCCCGTGGGATTTAGTTCCCGATTTGACTTTTGGGATTTAGTTCCCGAGTCAACTCCGCTCCTAGGGATTTAGTTCCCGCGAGACTTAGTTCTCGATTCGACTCTTGGGATTTAGTTCCCGAGTCAACTCTGCCTTAGGGATTTAGTTCCCGAGGGATCTAAAAAGATTATAACGTGATGTGGGTTTTGGAATTAAATAAGATAAAGTGCCCGAGTGCACATAATTAATATACCTTTGGCGAGTAGTGCAGCTAAGTTATAGTGCAGCTAGGAAAACTCGTCTCGACTTTGATCATAGTACGTTCTCTTTCCAGTCTGGATTCGCTGTATGCGATGAGGTTGGTCGTGAAACGAAGCATCTCAGTCAACTTTTAAATCATTGTTGTATGATGCTGTAAACATTCCAGATTTGTCATATTTCCTTAAAGACTCATTTCCTTTGGAGTCTTCTTTCGGGTCAATTTCTGTGAAGATTAAGTCTTCCAGAATCTTCTCTTGTGCATACCTCTTGTTGTTATTCCGTGAAAGTGTCGGGTTATGTATCGTTCCTTCGGTTATTATTCGAGGGACAATGATAGTAAACGGTTACGATCACTCGAACCACTCTGCTTTTTACCCTTGCTAGTCTATTCAAGTAGACTAACCCACGAACATTGTTCTCTGCATGTGGGCTGGTGTCATCCGTTCGATTCGGCACATCAGATAGAGCGAAGATATGAGGAGACTAGATTGACTATGAAGACGACGGTTGTTTTTAGATGTTTTAATAATTGCTTTTAATCAGGTTGAGATCCTTGGGCAGGTGATCATTACGATCACAACTTTTTTTGTAATATCTTTTATAAGTCTTCCACTGTACTTTATTTAAACTCTGTGTTTGGCCTATTTGGTATTGGGATATAATCCCATAACTAATGTTTCATTTGATTGATGTTTTGATTTGGATACTTTGATCATTATGTATCATTGTATGCCTTATATTGTATTTAAACCGGTAAAGCCTTGGGTGATCTTGGTAAGGAACACTGGGGTCACTGGCGGTAATACCTTTCCAAATGGGTTAAGATTTGGGGGTGTTACAGTTGTGGTATCAGAGCCAAAGGTTTTAAAACGGGTTTGGGATTTTTATATCATTTATCCGTTTTTGAAAATGCTTTAAAAGGACTCTGAATTTTCAAAGTGAAAAGAATTTCAAAACACCGTTCATAGTCATGTCTTCTGTACAGTCTGATATAGTAAGCTTGCTTCTATATCTAGAAAGACTAATTCCTTCCCCGTTGCCCCGCTAGATATGGGTGCATTCTGTTCTCTTCAGAGGAACCCGAGAGAAGCCGAGGTGGTTTCGCCATCTCCAGTTAGGCTTGATTCCCAGTTCGCTCGTTGTGAGTTAAGATTGTAGAATCTAGTAACTCGGTTTGAGTTCATCAATAGAAATTACCAAGTTGATCTATTCTAAGTTGATTTTATTATAATAAGTATATCAGAATGATACTAATGTGATAAAATCCCTGGAAATTGATCGGTACACAGATGGTGAACACAAGGAACGTTATCCGTGCTGGTGTTGGGCCGAGTAATGACCCCAGACCAACTGTAGGAAATGTTGGACAAGACGAGCAGGAGTTTGGTTCCAACAACCATCCTAGAGGCAATGGTCAAGAGCAGACCAACGCTCCAATGGCATTTGATGCTGCAACATTAGAGGCAATTCGGGGAATGGTCATGCAAGCAGTGATTGATATACTACGACCGAGTATGCCACAGGCACAAGGTGTGCAAATTCCCCCACCGGTTCCCAGATTTGAGGAGCCAGGAAACCGTGTATTCCAGGAGAATATAGTCAGGATTCGAGACAACTATGGTCGTGCACTAAAGACCATTAATTCCATGAGGCCTGACAGCTATAACGGGAAAGGGGAACCAGTCGGGGTGATCCATTGGTTCTCCCACATGGAGCAGTTGTTCCGCAACATTGATTGTACTGAAGCTGAGAAAGTACATATAGCTTCTCTTCAGTTAAAGGAGGATGCTAGTGAGTGGTGGGAGAGTACCGGCTTAGCTGATAGCCCTGTTTTGAACTGAGAGATGTTCAAGACAAAGATGACAGACCGTTTCTTCTCTCGCGCTATGAGGGAGGAGAAACACAAGGAGTTCCTATACCCTAAGACTGATGGATTGAAGGTGACTGAGCTGGCAACCAAATTCAATCATTTGCTATAGTATGCTGGACCTGAGATATCCAGTGAGGCACAGAAAATCTGGTATTTCCATGAGTGGATGGGCCCAGATATTAAGCCACTGATGGTGCGTCACGGATGCTCGACTTTGGAGCAGTACGTGGATGCAGCCTACAAGTTAGAGGTGACTCTGGAAGAGTCGACCAAGAAGCGTGGTAGCCAGAGGCAAGGGGAGAACCAGCCTAAGGCAAGTGGGTTTAAACGTCCCGCTCCACCATCTGATTTTGCCAGATCTGGCCGAGCAAAAACGAATATGACTCAGAATGGGTCTACGCAACGTTCGGGTCAGGGAAATAGCCTGATCCAGTGCTACAACTATGGTACCTACGGACACAAGAGTAATGTATGTCCGAAGGAGGAGAAAACGTGCTATGCCTGTGGAAAGGTAGGACACTTGCAGTTATTTTGTCCGCAGAGGAGACAGAAAGGGACTGAGTCACATCAGGGATCTGTTAATCAGAACAACCAACCCAGGTTCAGTCTGGTGAAAGCCCCTAGTCCATCAATGCAGACAACTGCGAGAAACAAGGGGAAAGCCCCGGTGGCTTCAGGAAGCCAAGGTCAACGCCTATACGTGATGCGTGAGGTGGATGGACCCTATGCTCCTAATGCTTAGAGTACTTTGTATCTGCATTACACTTTTATTAATGTGTTGTTGATGTGGGTGCTACCCAGACTTTCATTTTGGATGATTGTAAGTTAAGTTGTGTGTGCAACGAGGTTGTGAACCTTTTGTTGTAACTCTTCTTATAAATGAACCTTTGGTTTATACCAAGTTAATGTTTCGTTGCTTGGTATGGGGTAAGGTCTCATGTTCGAGACTCACTAACAACCTCTTAGGAGATGGCTGCCTATTAATTAGGTGGAATTACCAAGGATGGGTTGAGATATATGGACAGCGGCTCATGGCAACAGTGGACGCTGGTAATGGCTGGGCCTGGGCTCGGAGCCACTAGTGAGTCGTCTGTGAACCATGTAGTGGGCTGGTCCAAGATGGTGACCATTTAGTGGGAACCAATCGTCTGTCGGAATTGTCGATTACCATCAAGGGTAAGAAATTCAAAGCGATTTGACCTAAATAACCATGGTCTCATATGATAATTATTCTCGGTATGGATTGACGGAAGCGTCATAAGGCAGTGATCGACTTCAGTTTTGATATTCCTATGGTTAGAGGATTTACGAGTGTCTTTCCAAAAGATGTTCTTGGATACCCCGAATCGTGTTGTGGAGTTTGCAATTGATCTCGAGCCGAGTACCACGCCGATCTCTGAGGCACCGTACCAGATGGCTCATGTTGAGATGCAAGAGTTGAAGAAGCAACTCAAGGATCTTCTTGACAAAAGTTATATAAAGCTGAGTACATCACCTTAAGTAGGAGTGCCCTAGTTTTATTTGTCAAAATAAAAGATGGACCGTTTTGACTTTGTTTTGACTTTCGAGAGTTGAATAAAGTCACGATCAAGAGCAAGTATTTGTTGCCAAGGAGTGATGATCTGTTGGATCAATTACGGGGAGCGAAAGTTTTCTCCAAGATCGACCTAAGATCTGGGTATCATCAGCTCAGGATTCGTGAGGATGATATTCCGAGGATTGCGTTCGGACGAGAGATGGTCACTACGAGATTGTAGTCATGCCATCTGGATCTACAAATGCTCCATCAGTTTTCTTGAACCTAGTGCATCGATGTTTTAGACCAGTACTTGAATAAGTTCATAGTGGTCTTCATCAATGGCATTTTGATATTTTTCCCGAGCAAGGAAGCTCACAGGGAACATCTGTGGATTGCTTTATCGGTCCTTAGACCAAGTCGGTTGTACGCAAAGTGGGCTAAGTGTGATTGTTGGATCTAGAAGTGGCTTTCTTAGGCCATGTGATCAATAAGAATGAGGTTATGATTATTCCCCAGAAGAGTGAATCAGTAGTTGTTTGGAAGCGGCCTCATGGTGTGAGCGAGGTGCGCAGTTTCCCAGAGCTTACTGAGCATTATAGACGGTTCATGGAAGGATTTTTCTAAGATCACTCCACCTATGACCAGTCTGTTCCGCAAGGTCAACAAGAAGTTGTCTGGGATGACAAGTGCAAGACCAGTTTTCAAGAAGTTGAAACAGTGTCTGACTTATGCACCAGTTTTGGCGTTGTCGGAAAGAATGATGGCTATATGGTCTATAGTTAATGCTTCGAGAAATGGGTTGGGATGTGTCTTTGATGCAGAGGGGCAAGGTTATTGCATACGCATCTAGACAATTGAAAACCTATGAAACAAACTAACCAACACATGACCTAGAACTAGCAGTAATAGTGTTTGCATTGGAAACTGAGGTTACTTGGGTGACCCAGAGGTCAGCAGAAGTGTTCCACCAGGAGATTATCCATTTACATGGCATTCCTAAGACCATTGTATCGGATCGAGATGGCCGATTCATGTCAAGTTTATAGCAAGAACTTCACAAGGCCATGGGAACTGAATTGAGATTCAGCAGCGTTTCATCCCCAGACAGATGGTCAGTCTGAAAAGACCATCTAGACCCTGGAGGATATGCTAAGAAGCATACGTACTCGATCATCCGACTAGCTGGAAAGACAGCCTAAGCCCGATTGAGCTCACGCACGATAATAGCTGGCATGCTACGGTCAAGATGGCTCAGTTCGAAGCTTTGTATGGTCACAGATGTAGATCTCAGATTTGTTGGGTTGAGTACGCCGACAAGATTCTACTTGGACCAGAGTTGGTCGAAAGGACAACTTCGAATATTGCTCTGAGTAGACAGAGGTTGTTGACCGCTTAGAGTCGACAAAAGTTTTACGCAGATCAGAAGCATTAAAGTGTTGAGTTCGAGGTTGGTGGCAAGGTACTTGTCACAGTATCGCCACCCAAGGATGTTTTCAAGTTTGGTAAGCGTGGGAAACTTAACCCTCGCTACATGGAACCATTCAAGATTCTGGATAGAGTAAGATCTCTAACGTACCGTTTGGCATTGTCGTCATCGACATACCCAGTGTATAATGTGTTCCACGTATCATTGCTAAGGATATTCGTGCTAAGATGAGTCTCGTAGGCTTAGCTATAAGGACGTCAAGATTCAGGCAAATGGTACTTGAGAGGAGATGCCAGAGCGCATTCTCGAACGCCGTGTGAAGCAGTTGTGCAATAAGATCGTACTGTTGGTACGGATTCTGTGGTCCAAGTTAGGGAAATAGGAAGTTACTTGGGAAACCGAAGCAAAGATGCTTAGATGCTTTCCCGAGTTGTTTTCGGCCAAGTTTCGGGGTCGAAACTTCTTTTAAGGGGGAGGTGATGTGATACCCCGTAATTTTGTAAGGCTATTTTGGGAATTATGGATTTTTCCCGAACGTCCGTTTGGTATGTCGGATTTAATTCTGAGAGCTTAAGACATTCTGTAATGTGCTCTGTATTTGTAATATTTTTCTCAGTGAAGAATTATACAGTCGAGGTGTGTTGGGAGTTTATACTCGTTCGTGTACGACTTTTGTTAACACGGATTAAGATTGGTACAAGTTTATTGCCCAAGAGTTGTTATCTAATGGACAATAGTATAAGATTCTTTATCCAAAGGTTTTTGTCCAAGAGCCATTGTCCAAGGGGCAAAAGGGTTTGGATATTGTCCAAGAGGCAAGGAACCCTAATTTCTTCTATAAATAGAGGTGTTGGGTGAGGGTGGAAGAGGGTGCAAAAGACGCGGAAGCGCTCTCAAATTCTCGACTCTAAAAAACGCTCTCAAAGAAAACGCTCTCTCCGGGAAGGCTCGTGGATCGTTGGAGGCTCGTTTGGTGTCGTTTCCGGTGGCCAAGTGAAGCCTTGGAGACCCTCGGACGCCTAGAAGCAAAGCAAGGCGAAAGACGAGCCAAATCGAGCATCGCGGGTAAGATTTCCCCTCGTATTTTCAATTTCTGTTCAGCGACGGCGACCGCCGCCAGGGCGACGGCGACCGCCGCCAGGGCGACGGCGACCGCCGCCAGGGCGACGGCGACCGCCGCCAGGGCGACGGCGACCGCCGCCAGGGCGACGGCGACCGCCGCCAGGGCGACGGCGACCGCCGCCAGGGCGACGGCGACCGCCGCCAGGGCGACGGCGACCGCCGCCAGGGCGACGGCGACCGCCGCCAGGGCGACGGCGACCGCCGCCAGGGCGACGGCGACCGCCGCCAGGGCGACGGCGACCGCCGCCAGGGCGACGGCGACCGCCGCCAGGGAGATGGCGACCGCCGCCAGGGAGACGGCGACCGCCGCCAGGGAGACGGCGACCGCCGCCAGGGAGACGGCGACCGCCGCCAGGGAGACGGCGACCGCCGCTAGGAACGGCGCCCGCCGTGGTGAGGTTGCCCAGCCGCCGTGATGTGTGGCCAAGGAGCGGCGCCCGCCGTGGATGAGCGGAGCCCACCGTGGTTGAGCGGCGCCCGCCGTGGTTGAGCGGCGCCCGCCGTGCTTGAGGCGGCGCCCGTCGTATTTAAGGCGGCGCCCGCCGTGATTGTTGTGGCGCCCGCCGGCGAGTTATTGTTGGCCGGGTTGTTGGTGTTGGCTTCCGTAGCCTTCGTTCGGGTTTCGTTTCCTTCGATTCCTTTCGTTCTTTCATAGATCGGTATTGTTGTTTGTCGAATCTAACTTAGGGTTTCTGTATGGGTCGATCCGAAGGTACCGGAGTTGGCAGATTCGTCTCTGTGTCGAGGCCAGAATTCCGTCGTTAGACTTCGTTCAAACTCTGCGGATTAAGGCAAGTGGCGGTTCGCTCTTGCTCATCGTTCCATATTTACATTAATTATCAGTTGTTTATCTGAGTAATTAATTTGGAATGATTATTGTGTTCATCTGGAAACGGTTTTATTAACTGTTTTGGAAAAATAAAATATGATGTTATAATAGGTTGTATATCTGTTAGAACAACGCTATTATATATATGTGATTAATACAGATATTATTATAGGTTGTATACTGTTAGAACAACGCTATTTTATCTGTTTCTGGCCGCGATGACTTTGTTGTGATTGATTACTGTGTTGAACTGTTTAGTTAGCACGAGTATTCGTAGGAACGCTACTGTGTATCTCATTGCGAGTGCTAGTCGTTTCTTGATAACCTGGTGGTTAGGATTTAGTTCCTACCATCCTTCTCTAATGCCGTTTGTAGGGATTTAGTTCCCGACTCCGCCTTGAGGGATTTAGTTCCCGTGGGATTTAGTTCCCGATTCGACTTTTGGGATTTAGTTCCCGAGTCAACTCCGCTCCTAGGGATTTAGTTCCCGCGAGACTTAGTTCTCGATTCGACTCTTGGGATTTAGTTCTCGAGTCAACTCTGCCTTAGGGATTTAGTTCCCGAGGGATATAAAAAGATTATAACATGATGTGGGTTTTGGAATTAAATAAGATAAAGTGCCTGAGTGCACATAATTAATATATCTTTGGCGAGTAGTGCAGCTAAGTTATAGTGCAGCTAGGAAAACTCGTCTCGACTTTGATCATAGTACGTTCTCTTTCCAATCTGGATTCGCTGTATGCGATGAGGTTGGTCGTGAAACGAAGCATCTCAGTCAACTTTTAAATCATTATGGTATGATGCTGTAAACATTCCAGATTTGTCATATTTCCTTAAAGACTCATTTCCTTTGAAGTCTTCTTTCAGGTCGATTTCTGTGAAGATTAAGTCTTCCAAAATCTTCTCTTGTGCATACCTCTTGTTGTTATTCCGTGAAAGTGTCGGGTTATGTATCGTCCCTTCGGTTATTATTCGAGGGACAATGATAGTAAACGGTTACGATCACTCGAACAACTCTGCTTTTTACCCTTGCTAGTCTATTCAAGTAGACTAACCCACGAACATTGTTCTCCGCATGTGGGCTGGTGTCATCCGTTCGATTCGGCACATCAGATAGAGCGAAGATATGAGGAGACTAGATTGACTATGAAGACGACGGTTGTTTTTGGATGTTTTAATAATTGCTTTTAATCAGGTTGAGATCCTTGGGCAGGTGATCATTACGATCACAACCCTTTTTGTAATATCTTTTATAAGTCTTCCGCTGTACTTTGTTTAAACTCTGTGTTTGGCATATTCGGGATTGGGATGTAATCCCGTAACTCATGTTTCATTTGATTGATGTTTTGATTTGGATACTTTGATCATTATGTATCATTGTATGCCTTAAATTGTATTTAAACCGGTAAAGCCTTGGTGATCTTGATAAGGAACACTAGGGTCACTGGCGGTAATACCTTTCCAAATGGGTTAAGATTTGGGGGGGGGGGGGGGGTTACACAGCCAACGTCGCTTAAAAGTGCATGAAATATTGCATGAATGTGCATAATTTTTACACTAAATGTGCATAGAAAATTTTGGTCTAGATACAAAAAAACAATTCTTCCAAAAAATATTTAAATTGGTCTTGAAAAAAAAAATGGTTGACCAATCAACGACAACGTTGACCCACTTAAATGATCATGTACATGGCATGACCACTTAAATGAAACTCTAATCTTCACCCTTAGATGGGAGCTCATCCAAGTATGGAGCTTCATTCTCATTTTACACAATAAGATCCATTGATACTTGATCAAGCCCCTAATAAAAATGATAATGGATAGTGGACATCAAGATTATGTGGAAAGAGGGAAGAAAATATATTCATTTGCAGTAATCAAATCTAAAATACCAGTGATAAAAATCTTAAACACTAATTAGAGAAGATTATAGAGAATTAAGAATAACCTTGTTGCAAATCAAGCACAATAAATTTTGATATACAAACTTTTTATGAAAATAAATAATAATTACTAAAAATTTCTTTTTTTGTAGAGCTAAGAGTGGGAGGTGACCCACGTGTTTACCCACATAAATACATAATCATGTCAATGTGTAAGTTTTTTTCTTTTTGTTTTTGATAAAGTAAGAATTCGAAGTGAAACTTTGAGAGGTCAGAAACTGGCAACCAGACTAACCGGCAATACAATAATACCCAAAAGAAACAAAAACATACAACAAACGAAACAAACTAAAGCATGATAAAACAAAGAAACTCAGGGAGGTGAGAAGAAGATAAGAGAGAAAGGATTCTAATGGTAGAGCAAGTGAATAGATGGGAAGAACCGGTATTTATTTGGATCCACCATCAAAACATTCTTCCATTGGAATCAATTGGTCATTGATTAGCATTTAACTTATAGAAATCTTCATGTACAATTCAAGTCATGGTTCCAACCGTTTGAGCATATTCTTATCTATGTACCATATTTTCAGCCATGGTCATTCAATGTGAATTTTAGGAATAACAACCGTTGTGTAATCGAAATTTGTGTAACTTAATTTTAAAACCGTTATTCTAACAGCTATGATGTTTAGGAGCATAATATATTATTCATAGTAATTGATTACCATATTTTCAGCCATGGTTATAAATGGATTACCATTCACAATTCAGACAAAACGTTCAAAATTCAAGTAGCCCTTATCTCATTTGAATGTGAGTTTTAATTAGAATGTAACAATCATCTTTTATTTTATTTTTTTTCATAACATTTTATTCATAGTAACTGATTACCATATTTTCAACCATGGTCATAAATGGATTACCATTCACAATTCAAACAACCGTTCAAAATTCAAACAATCCTTATCTCATTTGAATGTGAGTTTTAGGAATGTAACAATCATCTTCTGTTTTTTGGTTTAACTTTTTTCTTTTTGTGTGTGTTTAAGGCTTAATTATAGAGATGGTCATTGATTGCCTAGACTGTATTTTACATTGTATATATAGAAATATGAAAAGAAATAATAATTACTAAAGATTTCCTTTTTTGTTATTCAAGCTTACATATATGAATCCTTTTTATGATGCATAACATTCTTCTCTGAATACTCTTGTCATGTGTAGTCTCCCTCTTTTGATCATCTGTAAAATCTTTAAATCTTCCAAAAAAATTGTATGTCTATCTTTCCTCTATTATGAAAGTCCCACGTCTTATGAGGTTTTATGGCTCAATAATAATCTTAAAATAATATTGAAAATGACGAGTTTATTATAAATAAGAAAATATAATCCTTCATCAGACTGTGGCAAACGGGCCATGTCGGGCGTTTCGGGTTCGAGTTAATGACGTGATGAAACATCGGGTATGGTTGGATCAAATCGGGTCGGGTCAGATTTATAATTAGTCGAATAAGTTGGGCTAAATTCGGTCGGATTATTTTAGATTTCGGTTTAATTGGTTTTTGGTCAAGTCGGTTTCCGTTGAGCCAGAGTTTTCCATTTGGAGTTGAATCGGGTATCGGTTGAACAAAGTTTTGGTTAAATGGGGTTTCGGTTGAATCGTATATTGGTTGTTTTTGGTTCGGGTACAACCGGGTTTGGTTATTTTAGGTGTCGAGTATGATCGGGTTCGGGTTGCTCGAGTTGACGTCGGATTGGTCTATTCGAATATAACCGGGTTCAGACCATTCTTAACTCGGTTTGCATTTAGGTCTGGTTCAAGTGGGACCGGCTTCATAGATTATTTTCTCATTTTTTTTGGATGTTGGCCGGATCAGATTTGCCACACCACACCTCTGCCAAAGTATGGGGTAAAATCGGAAAGCTTTGGATTATATTCCGAACTGGTAAAAATAGAGGGATATATGCGTAATTTGCTTTTTTCTTTCGGCTGAAACCCTATACGCCTCTGCCTCCGTCATCGCTGTCTGTCAGTCTCACGTTGGCGCCGCTCGTCTTCTCTCTCTCTAACACAATCACGTCGGCGCCGCTCTCCCACTCGAGTGTTGCCGTCGGTGTCTCCGCCCAAGTAAGCGCATCTGTGGTTCCTTGACTTTACCGGTTCGTCGCTGCCCGTCCGCGCTGGTGAGGTAGGTCCAACCAAAAAAATCACAACTTTATATATACTGTGTGGCAAGAAATGATCCATTGAATGCTTTAGAGCTCTGTTGTATAATGTTTCCTCTTCCTCAGTTGCACACTGTTACCTTTCCTGTACCGAAAAGCAATACTATCTTATTTTATCAATGAAAAATGGTATGAAAATGCCCTTGTGTTGAGGAAATTTGTATCCTGTTGTTGCTTATTTGCTACCAAAGCCCCGTTTACTTGTAGAGATGCAGAAGAAATGGAAATGAAATAGAAGTCGATAGTGCTTTTTTTTTTTTCCCCCATTAGCCTAGATAATCTGTTTTGAAGCTACTATTTTACCATCTGGCTGAAATTTACATTATTATAGGTACGAAATTGTTAGCCAAGTTCATCAATTTGTTGAAAAAGCTCTAAGATTGCAGCTTGATATGACAGTCACTTCAGTGCCAGACAACTGGAGAAGAATGGAAATTAATGGAAGAATTGATCAATCTGTGTATTTTTTCTTGATTAGGTAAAACACTGAATAAAACTATGAGTCATTTGGTTCAAGACAGTAAACTGGACCGTACTAAAAATAAGAGTCATTTGGGTCTATCTCTTTCTTTCGTTGAACGTGTGGTCTTAGCATTTGGTTCAACTTCTAGTAAGGAAATCCACTCTTTTCTTCTTCCTGTTTCTCGGCCCATTAAGTTCATTATGAGAATTGAGTCATAGTTGAAACTTGAAACCTTTTGATCAATTGAACTGTCAATTAGCTATCCTGTGCTTCTCATAATGGAGTGCAAGGTTATGAATTTTTTCCTTCCTACTTGCATAATATTCTGCGACTACAAGGAGCTGGACTAAATGGGTGTGGTTGGTCTTTGTAACACTTCATCACTCTGTGTGATCAAACCCAACACTGCTGGTGACTGCAAAAGGGTTGTTGCAATGGCTTCGTTTCCAGTGAAGAAAGCGATTGGTGGGGATGAGAACAAACAATTGAGTGGTGACTCTTTCATCAGAACCCATCTCAGGAATTTATCTCCCTACCAACCCATTTTGCCCTTTGAGGTTGTCTCTTTCATCCCCTTAGTTTACGTTGTTGATTTTCTTTGTTTTGAGTTGATATTCTTCGAAATTAATGTCTGAGTATTGATTCTGTAGAAATAATTGGTTCTTTGTATTTTATAACTAACAACTTGTGCTTATTGTTGTTACCTATTCATTTTCTTTGTAAATCATCTCTATAGTTGCAACATTTGTGTTGAATTTGACTTGTCATGCAGAAATACAGAGAAAGCATATTTTCTGTATAAATATTGATATGCTAAATAGGAAACATGTAACTTGTATATGCATCTTGAACCATATTTGAGGATATGAATCAGCAAAAAAAATTATTGCTCATCCAATTCGTAATTCTCGTGTACTTCAGTAATTTTTCTTCTCTAAATTGTGTTTGTTATATAATCAGTTGCTTCCTTGGATCAATGAACTGTAATCTTTTAAATAATTGTGCTCCTATGAACTACTAAACTAGCCATGTGAACATTGAAGATCTCAAGAGAGGCATATAATGACTTCTAATTTTGCTGCTGAATGATTATAGGTTTTGTCAACTCGGCTTGGTCGAAAGCCTGAGGAGATCGTCAAATTAGATGCGAATGAGAATCCATATGGTCCACCTCCAGAGGCAAGTCATTCATCTGATATTCACACTTTTGTTGTTTCAGTTGGCTTCTCCTTATTCAGATTATGTATCATCATACCTTGTTCCGGTGTTCCCTCAGTGATTTTCTCATTAGGTGAGCAATGCTCTGTGCTGTTTCAAAAAATGAGATAATTATTTGTTTCTCAACTATATCCTTGTAGATTGTTTTGTAGGTCTTAGAAGCTTTAGGGAATATGCGATTTCCATACATATATCCAGATCCTGAGAGCCGCCAATTACGTGCTGCTCTTGCGGAAGACTCAGGTCTAGGTGCTGAGTATATTCTAGCTGGATGTGGTGCTGATGAACTCATTGATCTTATCATGCGGTTAGATATCATCTTCTCTTCCTTCACGGTCAATGAAAATGTGTTATATCTTATGATAAGTGTTTAAAGTTTTTGACAATTAGTTTGGTTAATTTGTCTTGAAATAACATTTTAGTTCAGTTGTGTGCTCGATCCTGGTGATAAAGTTGTAGATTGCCCTCCAACCTTCACAATGTATGAGTTTGATGCAAATGTGAATGGAGCAATTGTGCTTAAGGGTAGGGTCATTTTTTTCAGATTCATATGCAATTTTGTTTTTTGAATTGTACTTGCTCCATGAATAGCTCTCTAAGACCATCTTCAATGGTGATACCCATTTCAAGTATCTTATTTTACTTTTTTGAGTTTCTCTCTCTTCCACCTCATTTTATGATACTCTATCTCACATTAGTGATATTTGTTAGAGTATCTTATTTTACTTTTTTAATCTACTTTTTTATGGGCCCATGATTCTTTTTATCTTTTCCCTTTGCTTTTAATATAAAAATTTTATAAACCAAAAAAAAGAAGACACTTGTCATTAATTTGTGTCATATGTGTAAGAAATTGTGTAAGAGTGGGTATCATCTTCATGATAATACTTCTCTCCACTCATTACCTTGATTCTATAATCAATTCTTACATTCTTTTATATTTTATCTTTTTAAAATTGCTTATTATATATACTATGACACTTCAAGTTTTTATAAAATCTACCTTTTGGGACCATATCATTAATAACATAGATATAAAGACGATTGCATGTTCTTGTTATTTTGCAGTATTGAGAAATCCGGATTTTAGCTTAAATGTTGAACGAATTGCTGAGGTCGTGAAGCAGGAGAAACCGAAATGCATATTTCTAACTTCTCCCAACAATCCAGATGGGAGGTAATCCTTGCTACCCTTCTTGAGACCTTGATTACTATACTAAAATTTGTATTAACCTGAGGGTTACACTTCATTGCTAAGATTTATGCTGACTGTAATTTGAACTGCATGCCATAAGCTGATTGAAAGTGGAAGTTGCAAGGTTTACACTTATTCATTTCTTTTGGTTAAATCTTATAACAGTATAATCAATGATGATGTGCTGTTGAAGATTCTTGAATTGCCCGTATTGGTAATTTTGGATGAAGCTTACGTTGAGTTCTCTGGACTCGAATCTCGAATGAGATGGGTGCAGAAGTACGAGAATCTGATTGTTCTTCGAACCTTTAGTAAGAGAGCCGGTATGTTTTGCATTACAAAAGAAGAGAGGTGCATTATCATGTTTCGGAAATTGAGATTGTGGATGTAGAATCTCATCATCTCACCTATCTTTATGAACAGGTTTAGCAGGACTTAGGGTCGGATATGGGGCGTTTCCTTTGAGCATTATTGAGTACCTTTGGAGAGCCAAACAACCGTATAATGTATCTGTTGCTGCTGAGTTAGCCGCCTGTGCAGCCTTGCAAAATCCTGCCTACTTGGAAGTACGTATTATTATATAGCTTCGTATATATCAGCTTTCATTGTCAATTTTTTTTTTTTTATCAATGCTCTCTACTTTTATCAGAGTGTGAAGAATGCACTGGTACAAGAGCGAGAGCGGCTGTACAAACTTCTTGAGGCAGTCCCATTTCTTAAACCATTTCCGAGCTACTCCAATTTCATTATTTGTGAGGTCACGTGCGGAATGGATGCTAAGAAGCTTAAGGTAACTAACTACATCATGCACTCAAACTTTACCTAGTAGGTATTACTGCATTAGTTGAGAATGCACCACATATAATGTCTAACACAGTCATGTCAGTTAGTTAAAAAATATGTTTGTTTTTCTCTAGTTGAGTGCTCAGAATATAAGCGGCTTTTTGGATATGATATAGGAGGATCTTGCCAAGATGGGTGTGATGATCCGCCATTACGACAAGGAGGAGCTCAAGGGCTTTGTTCGCGTCTCTGTTGGTAAGCCCGAGCACACAGACGCCTTAATGGATGGCCTTAAAAGCCTCCAATGATTCATACCCTTCTAAAACAATCTCGGTTTGCTTCAAGGGTTAGATGAATTCTGAACCATTTTGGTTTTTGTGAGAGCTTTTCTTTCCCATCTCTTTGAAACCAGTTCACCGAAGAAACATGTTTCTTTGTAACTTGACATCTTGTGTTGGAATGCTTCTTCCCGTTGTCTGAGTTTTGTGCACTCTAAAAATGCTTCTTTCCCGTTTGAGTTTATGCAGTCTTTCTTCAAATTAATTCAGCTTTTGCATAAGCAAAAGTAAAATTTCCACACGAATAAAATGAAAGGTCTACTAATTCAAAATCTCTAGTATGTGACTTATCACTACATAGCGCAGCACATCACTTGCATTTATTGTTTTCAGCTGCGAACTCCTGTTGAATTAAACAAGGCTTTCATTGTAGTGATGAACTCTCGGCGTAATCCCGCCATTGCTAGCAAGATGCTTAGTGTCTTCTTTACCATGTAAACGGACTGCACTAGGACTGTTCATCGGTTTTGTTTTTTTGGACAGAACCGAATCATTTTTGGACCGAACTGACCAAATCAAACCGAATCTGAACTGAATATTCAGTTTTGTTTTCGGTTTGTATGAAAACAATATTCGGTTCGGTCAGAATCGATCATTTTTTAAAATAAAATCCTAGATTTCTAGATAAATTAGTACAATCTTATTCGGTTCGGTTTAGTTGGGTCCAAGTTCGGTCTAATTCGGTTTTGTGCACTAAAACCCGCTTCAATAACCTAATTTCAAATGTTTGGTTATTTCGGTCCAAAATCAAATCGAATAAAACCGAGCCCGAACCGAACCGAGTATGTTCGGTTGGTTTTCGGTCCACAAAATTCCGAAATTCAGTTTCGGTTCGGTTTTGGACCGATGAACAACCTTAGATTGTGCTATCGCGGTCTGCTGCAATGATCTCACAATTTCTTCCAAATTTGATAATGTGTTTCGAATCAGGTGCAGCCTTTACAATATTTTTCTCTATACGAAACCAATCCTTGCCTCCATCAAACTTGTTCAGCTTCTTAATTTCGACCCATTCAACAACACCTGAAATCAATCCATACTTCATAAACATTACATCAAGATGTTCTCCCATAGCTTCCAAGCGCACACGGCAAACATAGCCGATGTCAACAGGTTGTGACAGAGGAGATGCATCGGCGATACCAACAGGCTGTAAGGGATGAGATCTAAAAGCCTCTGTTGATTAGGGGTGGACACGGTCGGTTAACCGAGATTTCGGTTAGTAGTTTTCTATAACCGTGAATTGAACCGTTAATCTCGGTTAATTATGTCGGAACCGTAATTTCGGTACGGTTAATTAGTTAACCAAATGACTCTAAATTAATATTATATAAACTTAAACAATTATATATCTTATATTATATTATAATGATGATTTTACATATAAAAATGGAAACAATCAAAATAAGTTGTTATCTATATCTATATTCTATATACTACTACTAAAGCCGTAATTATCTCTCATATATGTCGTTCATCTAAGTATGTCACATCATCAAATAATTATGTACATTTACCTATTCACCTTTATTCTATACACAATTTATTTTATGTTTTATTTATATAAATTTCCTAATTTACCACCCAAAAATATTTTCCATTTACATGATTATATATTACTTCTTCTTACACATATTCCAACTTCAAATTATTTTAATTTCCTTAATTGTTCCACGAATTAATATCTTTTTACCTATAGAGTATTTTGATTATAAAGAATATGAAATATATTACTTTTCTTTTACTAATTCTATATGTCACATACTTAAGTAATGTTCACAATATAATATGTATATAAAATATAGATGGTCTAACGACGTAATTAAAGTAGCAATACCGTGCATATTGTCAAACTATTTAATTTGGATCTACGTATTAAACAAGTTAGATCATGCTTGCTATTTTTTAATCAAAATTAATTTATTATATGTATATAGATACCAAATCGAATTAGTATATAGTTACCAAAATTATTTTAATGTATCCTTAATATATAGATTAATGTTATGTATAAGGGAAAATGTATCTCTCTTTCAAGGGAATTAACGCCAATTATCTCGATCATGTAATTAATTAACGCAAAAGCAGGCTGCTTGCTTTTTGCATTAATTCGATCAATCACAGCTTTGAAGCCAAAACAAGTTCTATGGGAGTTGAAAACGACATTAGAAAATGGAAACATTTGAAAACGACATTAGAAAATGGAAACATATGTATGTGATGGAAAATGTTTGCCCGGCCCACATAAATGATTAATGGAGTAGGTTGTATATGTCGTGCGTATTCGTACGTTCACACTTAAGCGGTCATTCTTAATCCGTTATTTAAAAATAATTCAATTTTTAACAAATAACTTAAATATTCTATTTAATATTTGTCACAATTACAAATTACATTACCCAATTACAAATCCTAGAAAATATAAACGATAATCTCTTATAAACCCAAAAAACAAACATTGATTAGTGTAAACTTATTACAATATTTATATATTAAAAAAATAGTAATATGTTCTCTCCCATACCTTTACTAATCAAGCTCTTTTTTTGTTTAAATATTTTTAATCAAGCTCTGGTATGTGAAAAGTGGAACCCCACCTTCTAGAAACTACAAAGTATAAGTACACATATATACATGTTTGTTCATTTTCTTTTTTATTATTTTTAATCGTTTAAATTAAAAAAAGGAGTTGTTATATGTATTTTCTTAGATCAATACAAGTTGATCAATGGAACTCGGATCAATATACTTACCTTACTTCTTTTTTTTAAAATTAAATTTATTTCCTAATATACAGGATATGAATGATAACAGCTTGCCTAAAGAAATGAAAGTGATCATTGGAAAGACTTTTTTATTCAGGATTGATATTGATGAGTTCAAGTTGTATAAACATAGTCGTGGATCCACTGTTTCCAATATGATTGACGATCCAACTTTGATTGTTGAACTCAAAAGATTGATTTCAGATACTCAAATATTTACTATATTGTTCCTATATAACATATATAACACAATATCATATATTTCATTAACTAATTACTTATACACTTGTTTAATATTTCAAAATAATATCGAATCTCTGCCGTCTGAGCCCGAACACTCCACTGTGTCGTCCAATGAAATGCTCACTCCTTCCAAGCGCTCTAGTGCACAACCTATTGCTGGAAGATGATAATGAAAAAGATGGTGTACAAGACCAACTTTCTACTTCACGTACCAAGAAATTGGTGAAGAAAGATGAGGACTAAGTGTGTTGCACATGACATTCAAGTTATTAATTCTTACATAAGACTTATTCTATGGTTTTCACTTTATCAACATTATTATCATACAATATTTTTTTTTATTTTGGAAGATTTATTTGATATTCATCGTTATTATTATATGACATTATTGGTGTTAAATTTTGTTGGTTTTATTTTATAATAGTTAATTACCATTATTTATTTAATATTATTACATACACTTCTTTATTACAAGAACCCGTGCAAGACACGTGTCAATCTACTAGTGTATACTAAGTTACATATTTAATTCAAAAACATACCTAATTTTAGTTGTCATATAACATTTTAGAACATGGTTATTCTACAACATCAACTTTATTCTTATTTGTGTACGTGTATTCGCTACAAATACAAACTATACAACTTGTTCGACATGTATCTAAACACCTCTACTATAACCATGTCAACTAAATTAGATTATTTTATTACTAAAAATATATTATTTATATGATCGGTTATTCGGTTAACCAAATATAGAAAAACAACTAACCGTTACCTAACCATAAATTTTCTGTCGGTAAATTGAACCGTAACTTAGGTTAATTTTCGGTCGATTAACCTAAAAAAAGGCCGGTTTTTCGGTTTCGGTAATTTCTGCCCACCCCTACTACTTGTTGGGCCAGGAAGATCAGCACCAGCCCAGTCGTTTCAGGCCCACGAACGTGACCAACCAAGAGACTACATCTGATCGTTGGAGCGACGCATGCCAGATCACGCCAACAGAATCCACTCCGCGGAGATCTCGGGAAGGATCTGGCCAACTCCCCGCACAATCCGATAGTGCCGGGCTAGCTTCAACGTTTGTTTTTACATTGTATAAGTATACGAAAAAGAAGAAGATTATGTACGTTTTACAAATAATCAATACAATTTACTACTATTTTCTCTCGATATTGGTTCTCAAACTCTGTTCTCGTGATCGGAAGTGTTCAATACTCGTTTAAGCGACCAACGTCTAGAATCTTACTCGATAGATCATCGATTCGAGGGAGATAAGCTCTTTAATCATTCATTCGGTTTCAATTCCAATCGCTCTGTTCAATTTGATTTGGATTTATTAGATACACTCGTCTAACAAATTGTCTAGTTGCCCTCTCAAAGGCGATTGAGAACGGTAAGGTCTTTTCGCCCCAAAACAATTTGGCGCCCACCGTGGGGCATCTAGCCAATCAAGAATCCAATTCAATCATGGACGTCACTAGAAATCCCACAATTGGCACTGAGGAGCAAACTCAGATCGACCCCATGGTCGAAGCCCTGCCCGAGAACACTAACGCTCAACCAACTGGAAATTCTCAAATCCAAGAGCTCGCGAAAGCTATAGAGATCCTCCAAGAGGAACTGGTCCAACAACGCACCAGGACCGAAAAGCTAAGTACTCAATCTGAATCTGAAATTACTCGACTGACTCGTGAAAACGAAATGCTGAAATCTCAGGTACAGTCAGTCGCATCAAACCCTGGGGGATCCAGGCGCACAGTCAATACCGAAGGACTAAACACCAGACTCGACATGGATGGAACAGACGCGACTCCTATCGCACCAACCCAGGCTTCTATGCCCACTGGTATGTTTCAAACACCCCAAACCTCTACTGGTGTAACTAACAATCTCGTGGCCGGACTCCCAGAAGTCCGAGCAACCGCTCTACAGGTACCGGCTCCAACCGATATCCAGGCTCTCATCCAACAGGCTATCGGAGAGCATCTCAAGGCCCTGGATGATCGTATCGCACGAATCCCGGGAGTTCCCCAACCGATCGAGAAAGAAGCGGTCGATGGATACGAAGACTCGCCCTTCACGGAGGCGATTGCGCGCGTGCAAATTCCCAAGAAATTCCATGTCCCCAACATGCCCAACTACAACGGGACCGAGGATCCAGACGACCACGTTTCAATTTACAAGAAAAAATTAATGACTATTTCGATTCCTAGGGGGAACCGTGAGGCCGTCATGTGCAAGAGCTTTGACACGACCCTCACGGGACCTGCACTAACCTGGCTTATGCACTTACCGCAGGGATCTATCGCCTCTTTCGCTGACCTAATCAACTCATTCAAAATTCAATTCGCCAGCAGTCGAAGGCTGGAAAAACAATCAAGCGATCTGTATCGAATCGTACAAAGGTATGGCGAACCCCTAAGAGATTATCTTAACAGGTACAACAAGGAAAATGTCGCCATCCCACATTGCGACATCCCCACGTCAATCGAAGCGTTCCGCCGGGGTCTGGTCAGGGGCAGTGAACTTTACCGCGAACTGACCAAGTACCCATGCAGAAGCTTCGAAGATGTCCAAGCTAAAACCATGGCACAGGTTAGACTCGAAGAAGACGAAGAACCTTTCAAGACAAGCAAAAGTCCCGATCGCGTCGATCGAAAGGGGCAATCCGATCATCGACGCGACCGACGACCCCAACCATATCCTAAGGGTCGAAACGACTCCGGTCAGGTAAACAACTCTTATGACAGGAACCAAGACTGGCGAACCAATCCCGCTCTCCCTCCGAAACTCCATTCTTACAACTTTAACATATCCGTGTCGGAACTTGTGAAGAGTTTCGACAAATACGGAAAAGAAGTAAGATGGCCTCGGAAGAGCGACAAGCCAGATGCCAGAAAAGACATGAACCGATGGTGCGAGTTCCATGGAGACCATGGACATTCAACCGACGAGTGCATAGCCCTCCGCAAAGAAGTCGCAAGACTCCTTGCTCAGGGACTACTGCGCGACGTGATATCTGACAGAGCCAAAGCGACTCTCGACCGAAAAGACCAGGTATCCTCGGATAAACCATCCTCTCTGGTTCCTACTAAAATTGTTAACACTATCTCAGGAGGGTCGGACGTATGTGGAAACACGTACTCTACCGCAAAGAGGCATGCTCGAGAAAGTTGCGGCGATAGGCCCGCTCCATCGGAAGTAAAACGATTGCAAAATCCAAGCGATCCAATCATCACCTTTGACGATTCAGAAGCCCAAGATCTGGGTGATCACCACGATGGTCTGGTAATATCTTTGTCAATTAGCAATGGTTTGATCCGTCGTGTACTAATCGACACAGGGAGCTCCACCAACTTGTTAACACTCGACGCCCTAAAAGGTATGGGGTTAAGCGAGGATAACCTGACCCGAAACTCGACCCCTCTGGTCGGGTTCAGCGGAGAAGTTAAATACACCTTGGGCGAAGTCGTGTTAACAACGTATGCGGGTGGAGTAAACCAACAGGTAAAATTTCTAATCCTCGACTGTCCGTCTCCATACAACGCGATCCTTGGCAGACCTTGGATCCACGCCATGAAAGCTGTACCTTCCACTTATCACCAGACGATAAAATTCCCGACCAAGTGGGGGGTACAGGAAATCAAAGGCGACCAAAGGGCTGCCAAGGAATGTTACGTGACATCAATGAAAGGGGCAGTCGACAGGACCACAGCGTAGCAATTACAGCACGGTGAAGGGACCGTTCGATATGTCGAGCCATAAATGGAGTCACTCGACGAAGTCGTATTGGACCCTTCTAAGCCGACACAGACAGTCAGGGTCGGATCAGATCTAAACGATTCTACCAGAGCCGATTTAATTTCTTTTTTACGTAATCACGCTAACTGTTTTGCCTGGTCCCATGAAGACATGATAGGAATTTCCCCAAACATTATTACTCACAAGCTGAATGTAGATCCTTCACATCCTCCCGTCAAGCAAAAAAGAAGAAAATTCGCACCAGAGCGCAACAAAATCGTGGACGACGAAGTAAAAAGCTTACTCTAAACAGGCAAAATCAGAGAAGTCAAGTACCCAGACTGGTTGGCAAACGTGGTCGTGGTACAGAAGAAGAACAGAAAATGGAGAGTCTGCATCGACTTCACAGACCTAAACAAAGCCTGCCCAAAGGACTCTTTCCCACTACCACACATCGACGCCATGGTCGACGCGACCGCAGGACACGAAATGCTGACGTTTATGGACGCGTTCAGTGGCTACAATCAGATCCTCATGGATCCAAGCGACCAAGAAAAGACAGCCTTCATAACGAGCCAAGGTACGTACTGTTATAAAGTGATGCCCTTCGGATTAAAAAATGCAGGGGCCATATACCAGAGACTGGTAAACAAGATGTTCAAAGATCAGATAGGCGACACGATGGAAGTCTATATCGACGATATGCTCGTCAAATCCAAGAAAGCAACCGACCATATCGAGCACCTGAAAGAGGCCTTCGAAATACTTGAAAGGTACGACATGAAATTAAATCCCACTAAATGCTCTTTCGGAGTGTCTTCAGGGAAATTTCTAGGGTACATGGTCACTCAAAGAGGGATCGAAGCCAGTCCCGACCAAATAAAAGCAATCGTCGACCTCAGATCTCCTCGATGTGTCAAAGACGTCCAGAAACTGACAGGACGGTTAGCCGCGCTAAACCGATTCATATCCAAATCATCCGATAAGTGCAAACTCTTCTACGAGGCACTCAAGAAAAATAAGTCGTTCGATTGGACAGCCATGCATGAGCAAGCTTTCCAAGATTTAAAGACGTACCTGTCAAGTCCACTCCTGTTGTCCAAACCAAAAGACGACGAACCATTGTCACTATACCTAGCGGTCTCCGAGTCATCCGTCAGTGCAGTCCTCGCCAGAGAAGAAGACGGCAAACAATCACCCGTCTACTATGTAAGTCGATCCTTACTCCCAGCAGAAACAAGGTATACCTCACTCGAAAAATTAGTCCTAGCACTGGTTATGGCATCTAATAAACTGCGTCCTTACTTTGAATCGCATACTATTATTGTGAGAACTAACCATCCCATGAAAGCCATCATGAGGAAGCCAGAATTTACAGGACGAATGGCCAAATGGGCCATACACCTAAGCGGGTTTGACATCGAATACGAACCCCGAACAACAATCAAATCTCAGGCTTTAGCCGACTTTGTGGCTGATTTTAGCCCGACACTAGAACAAGAAGCCGCAAAGGAAGCAGAACACCTAAAAACAAAAGACGACAGGGGCACATGGCAACTACACACAGACGGTGCTTCGAACGTAAGAGGAGTCGGCCTAGGCGTCGTGCTAAAATCACCACAAGGGGATCACATAGCCCAAGCCGTGAGATGCGAATGGGACGCGACCAACAACGAAGCAGAATACGAAGCCCTCGTGTTCGGACTTACCCTAGCGCTCGACCTTGAAATATCAAACATAGAGGTAACATGTGATTCACTTCTAATCGTCAACCAAGTACAGGGATCCTACGCC
Source organism: Rheum nobile (assembly GCA_027886185.1). NCBI lineage: Eukaryota > Viridiplantae > Streptophyta > Magnoliopsida > Caryophyllales > Polygonaceae > Rheum > Rheum nobile. Next base: position 6,860,088 of record WOAB01000028.1, on the reverse strand, counting down.
GCAAAAGACGATAGAATGATGGCATATCTAGACGTCGTCAAAAAGCTAGCAGAAAAATTCCAAAGCTTCACTATCCGACAAGTTCCACGCGACCTCAACACACAAGCTGATGCTTTGGCAAACCTTGGGTCAAACCTACATCCACGCGACTTCCGCAGCATTCCCCTGACACATATTACCACTCCAGCGGTAACTCTCAAAATGGCTAACCCAAGCGACATTCAAGCCATAGCCGATCTGACCCCAGGAGAGGACATCCATCCATCAGAGGATTGGACTATCCCCTACATCAAGTGGCTCAAAGACGGAATACTTCCTCCGAACAATACAGAAGCCAAGAGACTCAAGGTACAAGCGACAACCTTTGATTTAAAAGATAATGTACTATTTAAACGATCTGTCACATGCCTATTACTACGCTGCCTTGAAACGTCGGACGTCCCCCGAATTTTACAATCTTTACACGACGGCGAATGCGGAAACCACACCGGGGGACGCAGCCTATCAGGTAAAGCCCACAGGGCAGGTTACTACTGGCCCCCAATGAACAAAGACGCGACAGAATACGTCAAAAAGTGCGACGCCTGCCAGCGACATGCACCCGTCCCTCATCAGCCGTCCGAACTACTCCATCCGACCTTGGCTCCATGGCCCTTCATGCGATGGGGAATGGACATAGTCGGAAAATTGCCTCCTGCATCGGGACAACGTGTCTTCTTCTTAGCCATGACCGATTACTTCTCCAAATGGATAGAGGCCGAAGCATATCGCGAGGTAAAAGAAAAACATGTCGTCTCGTTTATAAAATGTAACATCTTATGCAGGCTTGGCGTCCCATCAGAAATCGTATGCGATAATGGCTCCCAGTTCATCGGTAAACAGACACGATCCTTCTGCAAGCAATGGAATATCTCACTAATCACATCCACACCAAGATATCCTCAGTCAAACGGACAAGCAGAATCAAGCAATAAGATCATCATCAATAACCTAAAGAAACGCCTCACCGGGGCAAAAGGAAAATGGGCTGACGAACTTCCCCTAATCTTATGGTCCGACAGGACAACACCCAAAAATGCCACAGGACAAAGTCCCTTCTCACTCGTATACGGATCCGAAGCAGTCATTCCCGCAGAAATACTCGTCCCGACGGCTCGATACGAACTCCAAACGCCAGAACAAAACGACATCGAGTTATCTCACAATCTCGACACCATCGACGAAATAAGGGAAAAAGCTCGGATCCGAATGGTTCGATACCAACAACAGGTCGCTCGGAGCTACAACAAGAATGTCAGAATCAAGGTCTTCAAGATAGGTGATTGGGTCTTGAGAAAAACATTTCAAAACACCAAAAATCCAGCCGACGGGAAACTCGCACCTCAATGGGAAGGACCCTACCTCATCAAAGAAGTAGTCGGGCAAGGAGCATATCGACTAGAGACAAAAGATGGAGAATCCATCCCCCGAAGCTGGAACGCGACACACCTAAAGTTGTATCACTTCTAAACCCTCTCTTACATATCTTTTTATATATTTGCACGTCACTTTACCTACGTAATGATTACCGACTTAAGCATCGGAGGGCCGTTGGGCTTTCTCCCAAACGGTCATTTCAAGGCTTATCTTCTTTTATGTGACATGTTTCGAAAACAGGAAAATAAGAGGCCTCAAGACAAAATCTGCAAAGGATATCCACAACAACTACACAAAAGCGCTTACACAAACACAAAAACGATCGATCTACATACAAGGAGACGAACAATAAAAGGCACTTCGGCACTTCGGCACACCGCCTGCCTTATTACAAAATAAGGTATACAAACACCTTACACACATTACGCAAAACACTTTTGCTTACCTCCCTAAAAACACAATTGTCATGACTAACAGTACTCACAACATACAGGCCTCCCCCCTAAAAGACGTGATCACGCTGACGAATCCATGACACGATCGCTGTCCAACCAGTGACGAGTCACCTGCAAAAACAAGTACACAACAACAAGCAAGACAAGGTACAAAACATGAAACCTTCCTACAATATTAAACACGCGACCCGCGATGGAAAATGGGTCGCCAAAAGAACTACGTTGTCCATCCCATCACCACGATGGGGCACATACTGTCATACACACGAAAGCCTTAAAAACAAAGTCAAATGTTCACATAAAACGACCACTACTACTTGCTCTAAGATTCACCAGATTTCTCCACAGGAACGATCTCCATGCTGGAATTCGCTTCCTGGTCAGCTTGGGGCACACTCTCGACGGCTTCGACGCCACCTTGGACAACTCCATCCTTATCATCTTCAGCATCTAAGCCTGCCAACTTGAAGAGCTCGGCTCCTGGATTGTCGTCGGGGTACATCATTTCCATATCAGCCCTCGCATCGTCCACCTTCCAGTCGGCGTGAGAGCCAGCGGCGAACTCCTCCATCATTTCGATGCGAGACTTCAAGCAGTAATACGCCCCGACGTCTGCAGCTACACGGTCATCATCTTCACGAAGCCTCTCGGTCTTGGCCTGCATCTCCGCCTTCACTCCTTCAAGACGAGCGTCGCAATCCTGTTTGACAGAAGACAATTCACGCTCTAGAGACTTCGTACGACCTTCAGACGCCTTCAACTATTCCTCCAGGCGAGCCACCTTTCTATCATTCTGGTCAGTCAATTCTTGGATAGTTATAGATGCTACAAGAGAGTACTGGAAAATCTGCGGAACAATACGCAGTGACAATGTAAGAAAAATAGCAGAAGAATAAAACACGATTGAATAAAAAGAGTTTTTTAAACCTTCCACGCGCCCACAACGGCTTCGTTCATGCAATCGATAGGATGGAGGTCACCGATCTCTTTCCTGGCCTCAGCGTCACCAAAGCCAAGCAAATCTTCAAACGATCTCTCCTTCAACATACCCGTAAAAAAGTCTGGAGCAGGTATCGCCTTCCTTTTAGCACCCGATACCTTCGATGGTGGAGAATCTAAGGAAATGATTCCAACAGAAGTCCCAGCCTTGCTCGGACCTTTAGCAGACGAGGATGCCTTGATTGCGGATCGTCTCTGATCCAAAAGGCTTTTCCCAGATAAACGGGCGCTGGACCTTCCGCCTCTAGATGCTGATAACATGACACAACACCATAAGCACAAGAAAACCACGAAAACCAGCCAGATGCATACCTGAAGGAACGAACATGTGCCTTTCGTCACCGAAGCCGCGGGAGTCGACATCTCTTTGATTTCTGGAAGAAGGAGGTTAGAATTTTTTAACGACCTCTCGTTTTCGGAAAGTGCCAGCAAAGAGGTAGTTTCTTTTTCAAAGCCGGAAGGATCGCCAGATTCAGGGGCTGCAAAGACGAACAGGTAAGAAGAGATTTAGAAGACAGTCAAGGTAAAGAAAACAGAAATAATACGATACCTTAGATTCTCCAGTCGGACAAAAGAAAAGAGCAATCAGAACCACATTCAAGGCTTTTACGCTCAACAAAAAAGAAACGGGATCTCCACCCTCGATCGTTAACATCTAGATTCAATGCAAGGGGGCTCTTTTCCTTACGGAGACGCAACTGAAATCTACAAGAACCCCGAGTACTCAAGTAATAGGATCTCCACAAAGCATCAAAGCCGAAATCTATGTTTTTTGCTACAGAAACAGAGTCGATCGTCTGAAGTAAACGCCATGTGTGAGGCATTACTTGACAAGGAGCCAACTTTAAAACGGCTAAAAAGTTCTGGACTAGACGAGAGAAAGGGAAGACATGGCCAATTCGGAAGGGATATTCAAAGAAGCAGATCCACCCTTCTTTGAACCAATCTGCCCATTCATTTAGAGACGGAAGACGCGCAACAGTACCCCTGGGAAAATCCCCAATTTCTAAAATCCTATCAAGCTCGGACTGGACTAGGGTTCCCGGGACAGAATCGTTGGTACTAAGGAGCCCTAAAGATTGAAAGGGAATTTCTTCCTCATCCAAGCCTCTGATGAGAGCCCGGGTCTTCTTCGGTTTGGGAGACATCATGCAAGAAGCAAAAGGAAGAAACGGTAAAAATTTGAAAAAGAAGAGAAGTTACCTTGACAAGATGGAAGACTTGCAGAAAATCGGTGCCATCGAGGACTATTAAAGGCGGTGAGTCGAGTACCTCTGCAGTTAATTCGTCCCCTCCATTCATCTGTCACCACGTCATCTCGGAAGGATCTAGATCATAGAAGAGCAAATTACTCCGAAAACCGTTTTTCTGGCCCAATTAGATCTTGGGGCAATTGTTGGGCCAGGAAGATCAGCACCAGCCCAGTCGTTTCAGGCCCACGAACGTGACCAACCAAGAGACTACATCTGACCGTTGGAGCGACGCATGCAGGATCACGCCAACAGAATCCACTCCGCGGAGATCTCGGGAAGGATCTGGCCAACTCCCCGCACAATCCGATAGTGCCGGGCTAGCTTCAACGTTTGTTTTTACATTGTATAAGTATACGAAAAAGAAGAAGATTATGTACGTTTTACAGATAATCAATACAATTTACTACTATTTTCTCTCGATATTGGTTCTCAAACTCTGTTCTCGTGATCAGAAGTGTTCAATACTCGTTTAAGCGACCAACGTCTAGAATCTTACTCGATAGATCATCGATTCGAGGGAGATAAGCTCTTTAATCATTCATTCGGTTTCAATTCCAATTGCTCTGTTCAATTTAATTTGGATTTATTAGATACACTCGTCTAACAAATTGTCTAGTTGCCCTCTCAAAGGCGATTGAGATCGGTAAGGTCTTTTCGCCCCAAAACACTACTGATGCATCAAATCAAACAACGAGGTCTTAAAGACAATCTAGTCCTATTTTGGGGTTGACGTAGATCGCATACCAGTAGGGAATGCCGCTAACCACATCCCCATCATTTTTCGGATTAAATAATCGAGGCAAAGTAATAATCTATGTTGTTCTCCAAGTATTCGTTCCGGTGCTGTAGATTTCAACCCTAGCTACCGGGAAAACTGATGAAATGGGACTTTCGAATGATAATATCCTAACAATCTTGTAACAATCTGTATTCTCATCATATGCAAATCCTAGAGAAGCACACTCTTGGCTAGTTAACAACAATTGAGGGTTTGGTATGCGACAATGCTTCGTTGTCGCTGGATTCCACAACACAATGAATGTGGCATTGATGCAGAGATTCAAACAAACCAAACCATTTATGGAACCCAACACCTGAGTGTATCCCTAATCACCTTCAAGAGGGAATTCCATACTTCTCATGATGGGGTTATCAAATGAGTGTTCAAGCAAAAGGGAGAAGATTTGATTATTCCATTCATGCCCCTGGAGTTTTCGGATGTGAACGAGCAAAGATAACACATTGGTCATCTCAGCGGAGGAGCTAGCAATATGACTATGGTGTCGGATGAAGATGGGTCTATTGAAGAGATCATACCAGTTCTCGACATGAGTAGTGGCGTCGATGAAGGGTGAGTCGGCATAACAGTCATCGCTTCCTCTTCTATGGGCCTGGTATCCCTGGTTTTTGAGTGAATATCTTGTCTAAAGTTCTGAGCTTTTCGCGCCACTTTCGCTCGACGTCGTCGTCGTCGAACGATTCCACTGGTATTACCTCTATTGGATCAATTGCTTCCGGTTTAAGAACGACTTGGCTGGTCGTCGTTATTGGTGGGTGACGAGACTCCCCAGTGCTAGTTTACGACATCATGATTGGAGTCAAGAAAGACGGATTGACGATGACTGACTCGAGATCGAGACGCCTAACGGTGTTGTCGCCGTAGATGTACTGGAGTCGGGATCGGGGTGTTGGTGGTGGCATCGACACGTTTTGGGAACGCAACGCCTCATTCTACCTTAGAACCTTCTGAACCGCGCTTCAGATTGGGTCTTCTGGGCGGCCAACGACTCTTCCAAAGCTCTCATCGTTTCGCGGAGTTCCGCCATGTTGGTGGTGTATTGATCTCCCAAACTGCTAGGACTGGCCTGATCGGAGGGACTCTGAGAAGGATTCATCGTGGTCGTGATGGCGACGTCTTCAGACATGGTGTTGTTGTTGTTGTTGGTTGGTCCGTCGTTGGACATGATGGTGCAATTTGTAGTGTTTGTGGTTCGAAAAAAGGTATAATTTTTTTGAGTCCCAACCCCGCGGTGGGCGCCAATTGTTTTGGGCATATTTCATATCTTGACGCAATCCGCTTTGATTTGGAGTATAGAGTCAAGGATTACACATTGTGGAAATAAAACAAGCTTTTTGGAGAGTAAATCAGAATTGTATTGATGCATGAAAGTATGATTGTAAGCGTATGCTTGTCCTCTTTACAAGAGGTTGACACCTTCTTTATATAGAGATAGGATTTACCATAAAAAAATAAGATAAGATCATTGTTTGGAGCCTAAGATAAGATAAACAAACAAAGTAATAATATTTTCTTATATGGGATAAGGAATATTGTAACTCATAAAACAATATATCTCCTAGCACGTGGGCCCTAACGGGTTCCTTCTTTTTCCGAGAAAAGGAAGTCACAAATATGGACATAAGATCTTCATGGACGCGTCACTTGATTGCTACTCTTCACAGCCCCTCCTGATGATGGTCATTCTTATAGCATCATTCTTCAACAACGATCTCGACGATCCGCGCCTTCGCGACTGGACGACTCTGGGCTTTCCACGTGGACGGGATTCAAGGACCCTAACAATATGACCTACTTATTCTTACACAGTTTTTAAAGACACTCATATCTTTTAGATATTTCTTTATCCATTTTTATATTTATTTATTTTAAAAGTCTAATATTTTTTTACTATTCTAACCCTCTTAATAGTCGTCTTTTATTGAAACTTAATCAATTCAACTTGGTGTCTTAATCTTTCTATCTATCTTCTACTTTTTTCTTTTCATATATAATCATTATAATAATTTCAATTTTTTGCTTTTATAACTATTTATGTAATTTTATTAAATTTATTATCACGTCTTTGAATTTAGGTCTATGAATAGATCAACAGTCTATTATATGATACTATTTTATTTTATTTTTGATGAGGAAAGAATTAGGCGGGACCTAACTGTGATGCAAGGTCCGGCCTAGAGCATCCAGAAGGATGAGAACTCTTAGTTCTTGGTTGGAATCTAAGGCAGATCTCGAGGTTGAGAAGCTGAGTTTTGCAATGTGGTCAGCATATCCGTTGGCTTCTCGAAAAACATGCCTTATCAGGACTTCTTGGAAAGAACGGAGATCGATGAGGATATCAGCGATGACCATTTCAATTTCCCAAGGGCAAGTCCAAATGCCTAAAACAGAGTTAATCAGGCAAAGATTGTCTCCTTCGATTTCAATTTTGTTGAGGTTAAGTGAGATAGCTTTTTTGATGCTGTTTTTTAAAGCAATGGTTTCTGCCATGAGTACTAAGTGGCATCCATATTTTTGGTTGGACATATGGATAGTTTTGGCATGCTCATTTCTGATGATAAACCTTGTCCCTATTGGTCCGTTTGGTAGTTTTGATCCATCAAAGTTTAGTTTACAGAACCCAGATCGAGGTTTATCCCACTTAATGTTTTTGGTTTTACGGCGATGAGATGGGTTAGGTCTTTGGTGTGTTGAGTTGTCTGTTTCGAGTTTTTTTGTTTTGTTCCAATTGAGTATTAGTGTTTTTATGTATAGAGTTAGATCTTTTATGTTGTTTGGCCCTGTTGTTTGGAAGATTTTTTGGTTTCTGAGGATCCAGGTGCCCCACCAGGTCGTTGCAAGGCAGACCCATTCTTTCTTCGTTAGTATCGATTGTAGATCACATATCATGTCAATTGGTTTCCTTCTGTTGGTATTTAATCTTTTAATGTGGTTTTCAATGTAAGTACTTTGGTCTCTTATTTGTTGAAGAGTGTTACGACATTCAAAAAGGAAATGGTTTAGGTCTTCATGCGGGTTATTACAGGAGTCACAAGCAAGTGGCACCGCCACATGTTTTTGGGCTAATCTAGCTTTAGTGGGTAGGCCGTCATGACATATTTTCCATAAGAAGTTTTTCACTTTAGGGTAGGTATCTAGATTCCAAATCCAAGAAAATTTGTTATTATTTGGGTTAGTCTGTTTGGTTATGAGTTCAAAGGCGGTCTTGGTGGAAAACCAACCGTTTCTATTGGGAGCCCAATAGAGTCGGTCAGGAATATCATTTTGGGGTAGTTGGATGTTGGTAATAATCTCAACAGCCTCATCATTTAGGACCCTAGATAGTTCAGTTTTGTTCCATTTTTTATTTGTGATAAAATTGCTGACTTTGGTTTCTGTGTTGATAATGGTTTGTGGGCGGGTGTAGTTTGTGAGTTTAAGGTTCGGAGTCCAAGAGTCCTCCCAAAAGTTGATAGATCGTCCATCACCAATAAGCCATTGTAGGCCAGAATTGAACTCGTTGCGGAGTTTGAGCAGTTTTCCCCATTGCCAAGAATGGTTAGTTCTTCTTGTGTAGTTGAGAATATTAACATTCTTTAGGTATTTTTCATTAATGATTTTGACCCAAGTATTGTTTGGTTCTGAAAAGATTTTCCAAATAAGTTTCATCTGGAGTGCTTTGTTCATATCTTCTGTTTTCCTGATACCAATTCCTCCATTGTTTTTGTTCCTGCATATTTTATCCCAGCCGATTAAGGGTTTATATGATTGTTCTTTGTTCCATAGGAACCTTCTATTGACTTTGTCTAGTGTGTTGTGTATCGCCATTGGTAACATAAAGCATTGCATAATGTAGTTTGGTTTGGCTGCTAGATTAGCTTTAATGAGGGTTGCTCGTCCTTCAAGGGAAAGAGAATTGACTTTCCATTTTGAGAGCTGTTTAGTAGTAGCCAAAACAGTGTCCTGGAATGTTTCTTCATTAACCCTTCCATTAATTATAGGGCACCCTAGGTATTTTTCTAGGGAACCCGAGCTTGGGATGTTGAGAATGGATTGTATTAAATTTTTTGTGTTATTTGTTGTGTTGGGTGTTGTCTGAAAGGCAGATTTATGGTAGTTGACACATTGCCCTGATATGGAGCAGTACTCTTCAATAATACTTTTGACATTCTGGCATGCTGTTTGGTTTGCTTTGGCGAAAATGAGGATGTCGTCTGCGAATGCTAAGAAGGGGATGTTTGTTCCCATTCGGGTTATTTTAAAACCTAGTTGATTGGTGTTGATATTTTCTTCATGCTGAATTTTCCTAGCAAGTACTTCGGCTCCTAGGATGAAGAGGAAAGACGATAGGGGGTCTCCCCGTCGAAGTCCTCTTTTGGGATAAAAGATATCTGTTGGTCCGTTGTTGACTAGGACTGAGAAAGAGACCGATTCGATACACTCTTTGATCCAATCAATGAATTTCGGGGAGAATCCGAATTTTTTGAGGACTTCAAGGATGAAGACCCATTCTATTTTGTCATATGCTTTTTCCATGTCTAATTTGATTGCAATCCATCCTTCTTTACCCTTCTTGGCTCGAAAGGAATGAAATATTTCGTGTGCTATTAGGATGTTGTCTTGGATGGCGCGGTCAGCTACGAATGCACCTTGTAATGGGTGGATGAGTTTGTTTAGAATTGGTTTTAGTCTATCCGTTAAGATCTTAGATATGACCTTATAAATTGTTGAGCATAAGCTTATTGGTCGATAGTGGTTTGTCGAGTTTGGGTTATCACATTTATGTATTAGGGTAATGAAGGTGTGATTGATCTGTTTGAGGAGTTTGCCAGAGTGAAAGAAGCTTTTGACCGCTTTTGTTACCAGTGGGCCCACAATATGCCAATATTTTTGGTAAAAAAGTGCGGACATTCCGTCCGGACCTGGTGATTTGTCACTGTCAATGTTGAAGACAGCCCGTTTCACTTCTTCATTGGTAATTTTTTTAGTTAAGCTGGAGTTTTCTTGGTCTGTAACCTCATTTGTTATGTTGCCCAGCATATTTTATAGATTGTTATTGTTTATTGTACCTTTTCTGAATCTTTTTTCAAAGTCTGATCTAATTTCATTTCGAATGTTTTCAAGACCAATAATGATTGTTCCTTCTTGGGTTTTAATTTACCGGATGATTTTTCGGCTTTTTTTCCCATTTGCAATGCGATGGAAGTAGTTTGTGTTAGAGTCGATTGATTTGATGTGTTTGATCTTAGCTCTCTGGCTCCAGTATTTTTTATGGAATGATAGAAGGCAATCTTTTTTGTTAATGAGTATGTTTTGTTTGTTGATTAGGGTTTGATTTGGGTTGAGTATGATATCTTTTTGAATCTTGGTGAGTTCTGCTTCTGTTTCTTTGATTTGGTTGAAAATGTTGCCAAATGTGGTTTTGTTCCACTTCTTGGCACTTATTTTTAGAGCAAGAGTTTTTTTGACAAGGTTATACATACGTGATCCTTGGGTTTCGGTTCTCCAAGCTTGTTTAACAAGATTTTCAAAGTCTTTTCTTGATGTCCACATTCTTTCAAATTTAAAAGGTTGTGCCTTGATCGGGTTGGGGTTTTCTAGCTCCACCGATATGGGAAGTGGTCCGATGTTGTAAATGCATGATTTTTAGTGAAAATGCCTGGAAACCATTGACTTATTTGATCATGGATGAGGACCCGATCTAATTTTTCGTATATGTTGTTGATTTTAGTACTATTTTTTCTCCATGTGAAATCTCCTCCTTGTGTCGGAATGTTGAGCAGGTCGCACTTGTTTCTAAAGTTTTGAAGTCTTTGGAATCTGGATGGGTAGTTGTTGCAGCCACCCATCTTTTCCAAGTATGATTCAATTTCATTTAGATCACCAATGATGATACAAGGCATTTGTGTTTGATGGATAAAGTTTGTAAGAAGATTTCAGAATTCATTTTTTTATTTTTCTTTTGGCGGTGCATACGTAAAGATGAGCATCATATAGTAACTTTTGTCAATGATTTTGTATTTGACAGCTATGAATCTTTTATCGATGTGTGCTAGGTCACAGATTTCGTTATGAAATTGGTAGGATTTCCACATGACACAGAGGCCACCCGAGAATCCATTAGCGGGTGAGAAATAGAGAGTATCAAATCCGGTTTTGAGCCAAAGGCTTTTTTCGGGTTCTTGGTTCCACAAGGGCCATTATTTGTATTTTTTCAATTTTGCAGAGGGTGTTAATATCAGTCCAAAGGTTTTTCCGACCGATACCTCGCCAATTCCAAAGGCATATCTTCATAAAACCCGGGGAAATTGTTTGCAAGTACAATTGGTCTTGCCAAAGGTTTGTTCCATTTGTGCGAAATAAGGAAATCGATTTGATGTGGGACTATGATCGATTGCTCTTTATTTTTTATCTGGTGTTTCTGATTGTTTTTCCAACTCTTGGTCTTTTCTTTGCTATTATCCCTAAGTCCGATGGGGATTAAATTTGTGTCCACTGAAGTATTGTTGCAGCTGACTCTAATCAGAATCACTTTATTGTTGGTATAACATTTCCCTTTGTTGGCGGATATTTTAGGAACAGGTTTGTTTTGGTTATGGTGTAGTTTGTTGGCCTTTTCATACCAGACCTTACTTAAGTATAAAACGGGATTTGGTGTATCATATCTATCATGGGAATAACCTGCAAGAGTAATATACATATGCCATAGAATTTGGTAGTACCCTGCAACCGTGCATTTACAATTCATAGTGCTTGCACTGGTATTGTTTAAACAAATACAAGTTTTAGGGTGGCTTAAAGCATAGTTGATGGGAGTAGAGTTTTTGTAGTTGTATCTCTTTAGCTGTATTCAGGGGTGCTCTTTGTAAGACCAGTAGCAAGGAGCCACTGTAACTTTTTTGCTTTTGGAGATTCATGTTCCAGGAGGTCCTTTTGGTAGTCTGGAGTTCCTTTTGTTGGTTTGTATATTTTGATGCTCCATTAATCATGCTTCCTTGTAAGCCAGTAAGATCAATAGGGTTAGTATTTGAGCTAAGAGTGATAATGTTATTGATAGAGATAATGGATTTAGCTTGACAATAATTGCTCAAAGACTTGTTCAAGAGCTTATTCTGATGTTTTTGCATTAGGCGCCAGTGTATCCAGCATTCCTTAAGGGTAGATGGGGGGGGGGGGGGGGGAGGGGGGGGGGGGGGGGTGAGGCATTCTATGTCATAGACCGTGCAAGAGCAGGTTGTTACCCTATCTTGTTTGTGTTTGTTGTTAGACTTACTATTCCGGTTTGGTAAGTTAATGCTGATAATTCCAGCTTGCTCCTTGGTAAGATTTTTGATTAATTCACAGGTAATGATCTTGATGTGCTCATAAAGTAAAGGAAGGTAAAGCATCCTACTTTCATTAAGAATCAACCAAGTTCCATACATAGAATCAAAAGGGCTGATCCAAACAAGGTAGATGGGGCTGATCCAAGCCTTACAACAGTTGGCATCTAAAAAAACACTAGGAATTAACTTGCTATGATTACAGTGAGAATTTCTCCTCTGGTGGTATACCACAGATTTAATGCCAGCTACAGCATAATCTTCACACCAATGTAGGGGCTTATGGCGAACATTAGTGGCCAAAATGGGAGAAGTTCCTACTTTAATCATAAAAGGGAGTTAAGATTCAGAGCTTTGGTTTTTTGTTCCCCATCAGGATGAAAGTAGCAGTGTCATCTTCCCCTTCTTGGAGTTTCCTCTTGCTGGATTCTGAGGTTGATATGGCAGAGTTGTGCACCTTCATAGTGCTCAGTTTGTTGATCATGGATGAACTGGAGTTTTTGGAGTTAGCAGAATTAATAGAGTGATAAGAGTCATCAGAGATGGCATCTGCATCATCTTCATTTTCTGCTTCAGAGTTAAGCATGGCATTCATCTCATCTTCAGAGAAGGTTTGCTTTTCATTTTCATCAACCATGTCGTTCTCATCTTCATCAAGGAGGTCATCCTCATCCATGATAAACTCACCATTGGTGTTCTCAGCCAGAGTACCAACCCCAGGCTCCAGCAGGCCTTCAGCAACAAGGGGGGCATCACTAGCTAACTTCACAGCATTCCCATCATTTGGGTTTACAAGGGATTCTAGGACAAGGTCAGATTGGTTGTCACTTGGATTGATGTTGGCATTGTTGGCAGGTTTCATTTGAGGAGGGGTGGGGTTTTGAGGGATGTTAAGGTTGACTTTAGAAGGCTGGGAGCCCAAGGGAGGTATAATCAAGGCTGGTGCTGGGGTGCTTTGTTTGGTGTTAGCAATACCTGAGGAGAATGCAGGGGTAACTTTGGTTTGGTTGTTATGGAGCTGGGCAATGCTAGGGGAGGGCTTGTTAGAGGAGCTAGTTTTTCGGATAGGCTTGGGGTTGGGTTTTGTGTTTGCATTGTTGTTTGGTGCATCTTTGGAATTGGTGTTTTGAGCAGAAGGAGCTCCATTTTCTGAGGAGAAGATGAAGGGAGATTTGGGATGATCAGGATGGGTGGGGGTGCAATTCTCATACACAATGGAAAGACCTCCACTTTTGTTGAGATATGGTTTGTTTCCAAGGCCCTCAGGGGTATCATTCTCTTTTTTGTGTTCTTTTTTGGATGTAACCTTCACCCATTTCTCCCCATTGGTTAGTTCAGGCTCACCTTCCCCTGTTTCTGGAATGTTTGGATTATTGGCTCTTCTTATGGAGATTTGGAATTTTGTTGGTGTGAATTTTCTAAGAGGACAGGTATTGAAGAGGTGGGAGATTTCTCCACAATTCCCACAGCCTTCAGGCCAATCTTCAAACCAGATATTGAACTTCTCCTCAATGCCATTGGCATTAGGAATGAGAACAAAATTCTCAATGGTGTTGTTGAAGTCAATGTTGGTACAGATTCTAATTAATTTGGCCCATTTTCTTTTGTTGGCATGTGGATCGAGTCTGATCAAGGTACCTATGTGGTTCTCTTCTAAGATGAGGCTTATAGCTTCTGCTGAGCCTAATTCAACAGAGAGCTGTGGAATCCTAATCCAGAGATCAAGTTGGGCATAGGATTCTGTTTGGGGGTCAAAGCCACTGTACCATTTCTTAAGCAGCAGAAGTTGCCCAAAAACATGGTATGGTCGCCCTTCCCAGATTTTTTTAAAGTCAATGGGGTTGGAGAAGATGATTTCAAACCATCCATAGTTGTTGTCATAGAAACTGACCTCACCTTTAAGGTATCTCCACTCAGATTTAAGCTTGGTAAAAAGCTTAGGGAATTCGATAGGATTGCCAATGACATAACCCATCAGGGTGTTCTCTTTTTGTTTATGAGCTTTGGCTCTAATTTTGGCAAGCTTAGAGAAGAGGGAGCCAGGCATCATTTTGGTAGTATCTTGGTCATCAAGGGTTTTTGGGATTTCTTGTTTAGTAGTGTTTTCATCTTTTGGAGATGAGGTGTTGCTGTTGTGGGTTACACTTGGTTTGGTAGAGATTTGAGATGCTTGTGAAGCATTTTTCATGTTTGGTTCTGTGCAAATGACCTCAGAGAAGGGTTTCTTACCTTTGTCCATCGAGGGTAAAGGTAGGTGAAGATGTTTTCCCAAGCAGACCTTCCTAGAACTCCACCAGGAAACAGAGATTCGCCACTCACTAGTTCCGAATGATTGGAAAATTTGTTTGTGAATTTTAATTAACCGGTGAATGCTAAACAGAGTAGTAGGGAGATGGTATTTATAATATGCTAATAGCTTGAAGAGGTTAGGGTTAAGAGAAGGAGTAAAAGGAACTTCACACCTGATTTTGGCAGATTGAGTGAGGAGAGGAGCTGGACAACACATCATCATTTCGAAGCCGTCGCCTTTGTGAGATATCCCAGAGATCCACTTGAGTTGACCTTGGTCGATTGAGGGGGAGGGAGTCCAACAGAGGGTCAGGAAAGTACTCCCACCTTTACCCCGTCCTTCACCCATTTCTTCACCTTTGCTCCGTCCTTCAGAGCCTTTTGGGAAGACAAGCTGCCACCCAAAGCAGGTTTGGATTGTGATTTCCGACATTTGTTGGAGATTATGGTGAATATTCGCGAAGTCAACTCCGGTTGTCTGGCCTCGAACCTCATCGGAACGGCGGGTTCTCTTTTCCTTGTACCTTCCAATTCTGCTTTTGTTAGCAAATTGGGGGATGATTAGACCCAGTAGGAGCACCGTAGTATTCCATTGGAGAGGATTTAGGTCTCTGAGTTTGGATCTGGGTGGAGAGATGGTGGAGCTGGTGTTAGGGCTTGTACGGCGCCGCGAGGGGGTGAGAGGGGTTTGAGAGAATTTTCTAGTTAGGTTTTCCATTATGGTTTTTTCATTGCACTATGACTTTTTCTCTTTGAAAGTTTATGAAGATGAAATTTTTAGGGATTTAAAAAATAAAAATGATTTGTTGCCTATTATATGATACTATGATAACATGTAGTTAAATTAACGGAAAATATGTATCATCGACCCGCATCCAACACATTGGAAATAATATGCAGTTAAATTGGTAGAAAATCTAATAAAAATAATAAGTTTAGAATGTTTATCCACAAAATATATATGTCTATATATATGCTAAATAAACTATTGGTTAAAAGGAATTATATTTTGATACAAAGGGGCTATATGCTAAAGAAATTTGTACGAACAATTTGATAAAGTAAATAAGTTATATAAAGATATGGGAAATTGCATCCAAACTAAAATCCTAAATTAGAACTTTAGTCAAAATAGAAAATAACTACTTAGCCAATCTGTTAGTAAAGGCATTGTCGACGTCTCCTCATAGCCCACTTGTTGTTATTAGTTGGTCTGATTCCACCTAAATTTATGACTATTTGAACATGCATGATATCAAATACGACCAGACAATATTGAGCCTCTAACCATTATTCTTTGTCATAAAAAGTTTATAAAAACGCTGATTCAAAGGGTTCTAGGTTACATGTTAGGGTTCGTGATATTCATATTACATTTAGATGTCATTGTTGGTGATGTTTATGATAGTAGTTGGTGATATTCACGATATTTTTTAGTGATATTCATGTAATTAGGTGATGATATTCACGATAGTGATTGTTAATATTTACGATAATAGTTGGTTATTCATGTAATTGGGTTGTGATATTCACGATATTGGTTGGTAATATTCATTTTATTGGGTGATGATTAATATTCATGATGAAGGTTGATCATATTCACGATATTGGTTGGTGATATTCATATGATGATATATATTCATGTCTTTAAAGTGTATCCACTCAGATTTCGTATGTATTGTTATAAATATTTTTTGTTGATGAATATTTAATGCTCATTACTCATATTACCAGATGTACATATTCATAGTTCATCTTATCATTTTTTTCGTTTGTAGTATCACTAATAATACCACAAATCAAACAGTAGATAATATGCATTCGACATTTATGTATTGATCATCTTCATTTTAGTATATATTCTTTCACAAAATTAGAGGTGTGCATTTTTGGGCTCAGAATTTACTGTCATCAATAGGGCCGGCCCAAATAACAAGCGAGTCGGGCCACGATCTAAGGAAGGCAGCAAAATGAGAAACGTTGGAACGGTTGAGAGAATATCGGACGAGTAGGACGACGGCTTGACGAATCCCTAAAATTTCGGACGACAACGAATAGATTAGTTTAGTCTCATAATTATGTATAAAAAAGGGTTAACTCTACTCTTGTAAACACATCATCATTCCTACTGAATACTAGCTATAATTCTCTACTCTCTTACTCACTTTTACGATTATTCTCTAGCTCAGTTATTCATTTCGATATTGAAGCGTCCGACGATTAAAACATCCGACTCGACCGATCTCTTATTCGAAGGAGATAAGCTTACCTTTGTATCAATTTAATATAATTTCGTCTAGATCTTTGTTTGATTTGGATCATTCAGATATAATCAATACTGTTATTGTCTAGTTTCCCTTCTTAAGGCGATTCAGGTCGGTTCAATCTTTTCGCCCCAAAACAATTTGGCGCCCACCGTGGGGCATCTAGCCAATCAACGATCCAATCATCAATCCGATACGCATCCCATCATGGCCGACCCTAGAAATCCTGCAATCCTCGTCGAGAATCAAACTCAAGGCAATGTCCAAATTGTGAACCAGGCAGAGGATGTCAGTGGCCAACCAATCGCAAACTCGCAAATGCAAGAGCTCGCAAAAGCCATGAATGTCCTCCAAGAGGAATTGGCCCAACAATATGCCAGAACCGAAACGCTAAGTACCCAATCTGAATATGAAATTGCTCGATTAACCCGTGAAAACGAGTTGTTGAAGTCGCAGGTACACTCAGCCGTATCGGCCCGCGGAGGCTCAAGACGCATAGTCAACACGGAGGGACTGTCTACACGACTCAACTTGGATGGAATAGACGCAACACCTGCGACGTCGACTAATGCCTCCCTACCTACTGGTATGTTCCAAACCCCTTCGGTCACTTTCGTTACAACTAACGTACCAAGTTTTGTAGCCGAGCTCCCCGAAGCTCGAGCGATCCATCCGCAGGTAACAGCTCCGGCCGATCTCCAGGCCCTCATACAACAAGCTATCAACGAACATATGAAGACCCTGGATAATCGCATCGCACAAATCCCGGGAGTTCCTCAACCAATCGAGAAAGAAACAATCGACGAATACGAAGATTCACCTTTCGTAGAAGCGATTGCACGCGTCAAGATTCCTAAAAAGTTCCACGTCCCCAACATGCCCAACTACGACGGGACCGGGGACCCCGATGACCACGTCTCAATTTATAAGCAAAAATTAATGACTATTTCGATCCCAAGAGGGAACCGCGAGGCAGTCATGCGCAAAATCTTTGGCACGACCCTCGCGGGACCTGCACTAACTTGGCTTATGTATTTACCACAGAGTTCCATCGCTTCCTTCGCCGACTTAATCAATTCGTTCAAAGTTCAATTCGCTAGCAGTCGGCGATTAGAAAAGCAGTCAAGCGAACTATACAAGATCGTACAAAGGTATGGCGAACCTCTAAGAGATTATCTTAACAGGTACAACAAAGAGAAGGTCGCGATCCCGCATTGTGACGTCCCAACATCGATCGAAGCATTTCCCCGAGGCCTGGTCAGAGGTAGTGAACTCTACCGCGAATTAACCAAATACCCATGCCGAAGCTTTGAAGACGTACAAGCCAAAACCATGACACAAGTCAGACTCGAAGAAGATGAGGAACCCTCCAAAGCAAACAAAATCCCCGATCGAGTCGACCGAAGGGCATCCTCGGATCATAGGCGCGATCGACGACACCAACCTTACCCTAAGGGGCGGAGTGACCCTGGTCAGGTAAACAACTCTTATGACAAGAACCAGGATTGGAGAAACAACCCTGCTGTCCCTCCGAAGCTTCACTCTTACAACTTCAACATCTCTGTATCGGAGCTCGTAAAGAGTTTTGACAAATATGGAAAGGAAGTAAGGTGGCCTCAGAAGAGAGACAAATCGGACGCAAAGAAGGACATGAAACGATGGTGCGAGTTCCACGGGGACCACGAACACTCGACCGACGAATGCATAGCCCTTCGCAAGGAAGTCGCGAGGCTCCTCCTACAGGGGCTATTACGCGATGTCATCTCCGACAGAGCCAAAGCGACCCTCGATCGAAGGGACCAGGTAACATCCGACAAACCGTCCTCTCCGGTTCCCACTAAAATTGTTAACACCATCTCTTGAGGGTCAGATGTGTGTGGAAACACATACTCGGCCGCCAAAAGACACGTCCGAGAAAGCAAAGGCGACAAGCTGATTCAGACGGAGACAAGACAATTGCAGATCTCCGACACTCCAGCCATTACTTTCGACGAATCAGAAGCCCAAGAGTTAGGCGACCACCACGACGGTTTGGTAATTTCTCTTTCAATTAGCAACTGCCTTATCCGTCGTGTTCTAATCGACACAGGTAGCTCCACCAACCTGTTGACACTAGATGCCTTAAAAGGTATGGGTTTAAGCGAGGACAACTTAACTAGAAACTCTACCCCGCTGGTCGGATTCAGCGGGGAAGTTAAATATACCCAAGGCGAGATCGTGTTGACAACGTACGCTGGTGGAGTCAATCAACATGTAAAGGTTTTAATACTCGACTGCCCATCTCCATACAATGCAATCCTTGGCAGACCCTGGATCCACGCCATGAAAGCTGTACCTTCCACTTTGTAACACCCCCAAATCTTAACCCATTTGGAAAGGTATTACCGCCAGTGACCCCAGTGTTCCTTACCAAGGTCACCCAAGGCTTTACCGGTTTAAATACAATTCATGGAATACAATTGATACATAATGATCAAAGTATTCAAATCAAAACATCAATCAAATGAAACATGAGTTACGGGATTACAACCCAATCCCAAATAGGCCAAACACAGAGTTTAAACAAATACAGCGGAAGACTTTAAATAAAACACAACACTATACAGAATATAGCATAAGTCTTTTAAATCTAAATAGAGTACAGCGGAAGTCTTTTAAATATAAATAAACAAGGATCTTGACCACAATGGTCATCTCCCAAGGATCTCAACCTGATTAAAAGAAATTATTAAAACAACCAAAAATACCGTCGTCTTCATAGTCATTCTAGTCTTCTCAACTACACTTTATCTGATGTGCCGAATCGAACGGATGACACCAGCCCACATGCAGAGAACAATTTTCGTTGGTTAGTCTACTAAATAGACTAGCAAGGGAACAAAGCAGAAGGTTCAAAGTAGTCATATTAGGTTAGACTCATCATCCCTCGAATAATAACCGAGTACGATAGTCAACCACCATACTTCTACTGGAATATGACAAAAGGTATGCACCAGAGAAGACTCTGAAAGACTGAATCTTCACAGAGATCGACTCGAAAAGAGACTCCAAGAGATTGAGTCTTTAAGGAAATATGACAAATCTAGAAAGTTTTAAGAATCAGACAACAGTGATTTAAAAGCTGACTGAGATACTTCGGTTCACGACCAACCTCACCGCTTACAGCGAATCCAGATTGGAAGGAAAACGTACTATGATCAAAGTCGAGACGAGCTTTCCTAGCTGCACTATTACCTAGCTACACTACTCGCCGAAGGTTTATTAATTATGTGCGCTCGGGCACTTATCTTATTTAATTCCAAAACTAACAACACGTTAAGCTTTTAAATATATATGCCCTGTCACGCAGAACACATATCTAAGGAATGAACCTCACAGAGTCCAAACCTCATCTATATCGAAAGAATAAACCTCACAGATTCCAAGCTTCTACTATCGCAGGGTCTTGCTCGCCCTTAACAGTTATAAAGAAACGAATGGACCTCTCAGAATCCAGGCGTTCCTACAAATACTCATGCTAACTAATAGTTCAAGCACAACAATAGTACGGATAAATCCACATAAATGCCCGTAAGGCGATCATAAATAATAGCGTCGTTCTAACAGATATACAGCCTATTATATGATTTTCCAAAACAGTTTATAAAACCTTTTCCAGACAAACAAAATAATCATTCCAAATTAATTACTCAGATGAACTACTGATAACTAATGTAAATATGGAACGATAAGCAAGAGCGAACCGCCACTTGCCTTAATCCGCTGAATTGGAACAAGCCTAACGACGACGGGATTCCGGGCTCGACACGGGTATAGCTCCGACAGCACAACAACCTTCTAGTCGACCCATAAAGAAACCCTAAGTTAGATCCGACATAACAACAGTACGAATCTAAAGGAAGACGAAAGGATACGAAAGGAACGACGCCCAAACAACGACCACCCAGGGCCGAGGCCAAAAGAAGCCACGACCTTCTGGCGGCGGTCGCCGGGTTCATCACGGCGGGCGCCGCGTTTATCACGACGGTCGCCGCCGAGAACACGACGGTCGCCGCAGTGAACCCAGAACAGAACGGCGAGGGCAGAAAACTCACCAAACACACGCGAAACGCTCCCCTTTGGCCTTGCTTGGGTTCTGACCTTCAAAGGCAACCAAGAGGCTTCTCAAGGGCTACTGGAACACACCAACAACACCCCCGGAGATCACCACTAAACTCCGGAGAAGCAAGCTTTTCCGGCGAGAAGAGATTTGAGAGATTTAGGCTGAGATTTGTGCCCAATCTGACCCAAAACCTCCTCAATTTATAGCCAAAGCACAAGGGGACAACATGATGGTCTACAACGAGGCGGAGCAGGGCTAAATCGGTGCGTCAGAGGCTCGCCGGTGACTTCTGGGTTTTACCCGCTAGCTAGCTCGCGGCGGGCGCCGCCATTCACCCGGTCGCCGCCTCACAACACCACTACGGCGGGCAACTTACGGCGGTCGCCGCCCTTAATGCGGAGGTCGCCGTTTTCTGGTCTTCACGCCCAGCTAGAAGACGAGGGCACCGTTGCCTTGAGCCCTTCGCGGCGGTCGCCGTATTAATTGCGGCGGTCGCCGCCTTCGTGGCTTTGCCCTTCTCAGCTTTTGGATGATATCGACTTAACTCGGGATAAAAATAATCGTACACGAACGAGTATTAACATTCAAAGCACGTCGTCTGTATATTATTTCACTGAGAAAAATATTATAGATAGAGAGAACATTATAGAATGTCTTAAACTCTCTCAATTAAATCCGACGTATAAAACGGGTACTCGGGAAAAATCCCGAAACTCCAAAAATAGCTTACAAAAATACGGGGTATCACATCTCCTCCCCCTTAAAGGAAGTTTCGACCCCGAAACTTAGGTCGAGAATAACGCGGGAAAATGCCTGAGCATATCTGACTCGGTTTCCCATGTTTCCCAAGTAACTTCTTCTGATCCGGACTTCGACCACAGAATTCGTACCGACAGTACGATCTTGTTGCGCAGTTGCTTCACACGGCGTTTGAGAATGCGCACTGTCATCTCCTCTGAAGTACCATTTGCCTGAATCTTGATGTCCTTATAGCTCAGCACACGAGACTCGTCTGGCACGTATTTCCTTAGCAAGGATACGTGGAACACATTATGCACTGGGTGTGCCGATGGCGACAATGCCAAACGGTATGCTAGAGATCCTACTCTAACCAGAATCTAGAATGGTCCCATGTAGCGAGGGTTAAGCTTCCCACGCTTACCAATCCTGAAAAAAAAACTCCCTTGGATGGCGATACTCTAACAAGTACCTTGCCACCAACCTTGAACTTGACACTTCTACGCTTCTTATCCGCGTACGACTTCTGTCGACTCTGGGCGATCAACATCCTATGTCTAATCAAAACAATATTCGAAGCTGTCCTTTCGACCAACTCTGGTCCAAGTAGAATCTTGTCGGCATACTCAACCCAACAAATCGGAGATCTGCATCTGTGACCATATAAACCTTCGAACTGAGTCATCTTGATCGTAACATGCCAGCTATTATCGTACGTGAACTCGATCAGACTTAGACGGTTGATAAGCACTACTTTGTAGGGCTTAACTAAGAGTTATTAGAGGTTTTATTGGTGCCATTCGGGTAGATTTAGACACATTCTTGTGTATGGCGTTTGGATGCGAAGTTGGTGTTTTTGGAGGTGTTTGAGCTACTTTGGAGATCATGAAGACACTGAGGAAGGAAGCCATCAAGAGAAGACGCCAAGGAGTGAAGAGGAGACGGGTTGGTGCAAGGCAAAAGACAAGAATACCGAACATTAACCGCGATCGCGGGCATGGGTGCCGCGATCGCGGGACTCGGAGCATGTCGAGAGTTTTCTGCGGGCGCGGAGAGATTGAAGGGCGCGGAGCCACATGGGCCGCGATCAAGGTCCACCACACGCGATCGCGGGTCTGACACGGCAGAGGCGCAGACTTATTCCGAATTATCTTTTTAGTTTTCTTTTCCCTTTTTCTTATTTTTATTTCACTTATTTTTCTTAATGGGCTAGGTCATTTGTTAGGGCCCTATAAATACTCTCCTTATGCATTAGGGTTAGGGATCCACTCTTTAGAGACTAGTTCTAGTTTTTGCAATTTCAATTCATCGTTGTTTATTTCTTTTGAAGTTTCTACCATGACTATGAGGAGCTAAGCCTCTTTGGCTTAGTCCGGTAATGGAAGCATGAGTTCGTTCATCTGGTTGTGAGGTTTTGTTCCTATCTATCTATCCTATTGAGTTATATCTTTTCTCTGAGCAAATTCATATTTGAATGTTTGTTGGTTTATATAGACTGATCACCTAGGTTTATTGCTTTCATTCTTATTGCTAATACTAGGGAACCGTTGGGCTAACGCTCTAGTATAAGTAGCAAGCATTGATTGTTATCTGTATCTATGGATTATATCTATGTGGGAATTGATTACATGGTAAATGCATCTGAGCGAGCGTTCTGTGTATCCTGGTTAATTCTTATATGCATTGCTGCCTTTGGGTTGAACCTTTAGTGGTACTAGGGTTATTCATTGGTAAGGGTTCTTTGTGGAAGGTTTCCCTCTGAATTTACATAAGATCGGGACAGGAATAATCGAATAGGAAGATAGGACTTAATCAATGAACAACCTTTGAATGACTTATGTGGACATTACTTGGCTAAGTGTTTTTCTCTCTTGATATTTCATCCATTCTACTTTGTTTTGTTTGCAACCAACCAACCATAAAACCCCCCTTTGTGACATTGCATGCTACCATCATTGGTTCCTTCCTTCTCTGTGGGATCGACCCTGACTTACTTACTATACTTTGTTTAGTGAGGATTTTAGGATTTACTTTTGATTAGGGGTACGACGAGTACCCTCCGTCAAATTTTGGCGCCGTTGCCGGGGAAGGCAATTGCGGATTTTTGGTGTTTTGCATGCTTTGTGTGTTTTCGAATTTTTTTCTGTGTGATTTTCGTGTGTTTGCTTGTGTGTATGGACCTATCTTATGGTCCACACCCGTACTGCTGACTCTCCACCTTTAGATCCTGATCTAGAGATTGAGAGAACTTTCTCCCAAGGACGCAGAGTGAATCGAGCTTTGGTCTTTGAGAATCCCACTTTTGAGATGGCGGATGAGGTACCACCACCTACGTTGAGGCAGCTGACTGCGCCTAACTTGACGCAGCAGCCACTGGCCGTACAATTCCCTGAGCTAGGCACGTGAGTGAACTTTGAGCTCAAGTCTGGTCTTATCCATCTTTTGCCTCAGTTCCATGGGCTAGCTGGAGAGGACCCAAACAAGCACCTCTCGGAGTTCCACGCCGTGTGCAGTTCCATGAAGCCACGGAATGTCACTGAGGATCAAATCACGTTGAGGGCTTTTCCTTTTTCACTTAAGGATTCAGCCAACGACTGGTTTTACTACCTCACCCCAGGAAGCATCAACACCTGGGAGAAAATGAAGAAGGCATTCCTGGAAAAGTACTTTCCAGCAACGAAGCTGAACAGTCTCAAGCGCAACCTGAGCAACATTGAGCAGCATGGGACATAGACGCTCTACGAGTACTACGAGCGTTTCAAGAGGTTGTGCTCTAGCTGTCCCTATCACGGGTATTCAGACCAGGATTTGGTCTTATATCTGTATGGGGGATTGCTAGATGAAGAGCGACGAATGGTGAACGCGGCGTGTGGGGGAAACATACTGAACAAAACCCCTACCGCTGCATTTGAGATATTCAGCGAGTTGTCGGAAGGCTCAAGGCAATTCAGCAAGAGGGCGAGCGCCCAGGCTGTGAAAACCACTTCAAGTGAGAATGTTCCCCCATCTATGGCAAGGGAAGTGAGCGAAATGAAGGAGATGATCAAGGTTTTGATGAGGAAGGAAGGACCCCAGAGGGTCAAGGAGTGCGAATTTTGCTATGCCACCACGCATGCAACTGACGCATGTCCTACACTCCATGAGGAGCCCACTGAGCAAGTCAACGCTGTTGGGGTACCAACAAAGACAACGGTACGACCCCTACTCCAGTACCTACAATCCGGGGTGGAGAGACCATCCTAACTTGAGGTACGGGAACACGCACAATGTGGAGAACCCCCCTGAGTTCCGACCAAGACCCCCTCAGCAATACCACCAGCAGCAGCAGTACCCCCAGCGACCATTCCAAGGAGGCCAACAGTTCAGAGGCCCAGCAGAGCAGAGACCGCAAGGACAAGGAGCTCCCCGCGCTATGAATCTAAAGGACCAGGTCAATACACTGGTGCAGCACATGACCACGCTAACGCAGACAGTAGGAACCATGCAGCAAAACATGGTTCAGTTCCAACATGAGACCAAGTCCAGTATCCAGAACCTGGAGAAGCAGGTAGGGCAGATCTCCCAGGCGGTCAGCAAGCTCAAAGCTAGAGAGTCACGAGCACTCCCATCTCAAACTGAGATTAATCCAAGGCAAAACGTCAACTGCATGACGTCAAGGCCAAGATGGGAGAATGAAGAAGAGAAGCTGGAATTAAAAGAGAAGTACGAGGCAAAACCGCAATCGCGGGTTTACGGAGCCAAAAGCCGAGAAAAACTTGAGCATTAACCGTGACCGTGGGCATGACAACCGCGATCGTGGGTCACCAGTGCTAGAACCGCGATCGCGGGTTGACACCCGCGATCAACTCTCGGAAAGTGCTCCGCGTCGTAAGACTTTCATGAACAAGTATGACTATCCGGAGGGATATTTTGACATCCCGGTGCCATTCCGGAGAGCCCCTTCTTGAGAGAGCTACGCAAGACCATAGCGGAGCAAAAGGAGCGATCTAAGAAGAAGCCAAAGGTCAAGAAGGATGTCTCGGCTGTGGTACAGAAGAGGATTCCCAAGAAGTGTGAGGATCCCGGAATGTTCAGCGTGCCTGCAAGATTGGGGAGACTGAATCAGCGAGACATTGCTGGATTTGGGAGCTTCAATCAATGTCCTGCCACTGTCCGTCTACAACAACCTCGACGTCGGGCCATTAGAGAGCACGAAAATCGTCATCCAACTGGCTGACAACTCCGTCATCACTCTTGAGGGCGTTGTGAAGGACGTACTGGTAAGCGTCGATACCCTTATTTTTCCTGCAGACTTCTTTGTCATGAACACAGGGGAACGAGGAGGACGAGTAATGCTAGGGAGGCCTTTCATGAAGACCTCCAACACAAAGATCGACGTGGGCAGAGGCACAATCAGCATGGAGTTCGACAAGAGGAAGACAGAGTATAGGCTGGAGAACATTCCGGAGCATCCTCCAGATACAAGAGCAAGGAGTACGGTTGCAGGAGGCAACCCCAGATGAGAAGTACAGCAGGACGTCGTGCCGCGATGATAACTATGGCGCTGCTCGGGAGGCAACCCGAGGTATGAGTCGTTGAACTCATTTATGTTTTTACCTTTCTTAGGACTTAGATTTTATTTTTCTTTCTTCTTCTTTGCACTTGTTTTTCTTTTTCTGTGGGCACTAGAACTAACTATACAGCGGAGGCCAGAATCCAACACCCGCGATCGCGGCGTCACACCCGCGATCGCGGTTTCCCCTCGGCGATCCATGGCGAGTTCTAGCAAAAAAAAAAAAAATTGCCCACGGTTTAATCAAACCGGCGCATTTTTTGAGGCAGTCAGTGCCTCGTAACTCGCGCCGACTGTTATGGATGCAGAGGCATTAACCCCGTGATCACGGGTATTCATCGCGGCAATTATAAAAGGCGAGAGGCGGTGGAGGCATTTTACAACACCTCCACCACCACCTCTCACTCTCACCAGATCGGATCTCCGACCCCGACCACCGCGACACCCCCCTGCAGCCCCGCGACTATCGTTCCGACGCCGCGACGTCGTTTGGGTGAGATCTCCATTTTCCAACTCTTGGATTTCTCATAGCCTCACGAGCCGCAATCGTCGGACCCACGCCAAACCCCGCGACCACCGCAGCGCCACCGCAAAGCACCGGAGCCATTTTTTCTCGAAGTTCGCTGCAAACCCAAAAACCGCGATCGTCGGCATCAACCCCGCGATCGCGGCCCATCTTCTCCAGCGAGCTTCGAGTCGAGCATAAACCGCGACCATGCCCCACACCCCGCGATCGCGGGTCCCTTCGATACTCTTTCTATTGTGCTTTCTCGCTCTTTTTTCCCACTATGGCAGCCTTCGTAGGCAACATGAGGAGCCAGAGGCACAGGCGCTACTACGAGACGTTCAGCGTGCGGAAGTTCGTCCAGACGAAGTTCTTCGATCGGCCAACGCTGCAACGACTCGGACTGGAGGACTGCACACACCTATTGCTGAGCCACGGAGGGCTCGGCAACTTCATTGACCTAGCCGCCCCGTCCTCGCGCGAGCTGACCCTGGAGTTTCTGGCCACGCTGGAGCGCCACGACGACGGGATCACGTTCAACCTGCTGGGGCGGCAGAGGATGATGTCCTACCAAGGTCTACGGGACCTGTTTGGCGTTACTGAGGCTCCCGCTGAGGATTGGGAGGCCGCAGGCACCTTGCCAGAGCTCTTCTGGCAGGATGCGACCCGGGAGGTACTCAACCCCATCGTCGGCGAGTATAACTACAAGCTGACGCACCCCTGTCTGAGGCTGGCACACAAGGTGCTCGCCATGTCCTTCCTGGGACAGGGGGAGGTGAACAAGGTTCTGACGCTGGACCTTACAGTACTCTGGTGTTTGACACCAGAGAGCCACAACACCCCCGACTGGGTCGATTTGTTCCTCTCCAGCTGTCTCGGGCTGAGGGAGAAGACGGGCGGCAAGATCTCTATGGGGGGCATGGTAACGCTTATCGCCCAGCAATACGAGAACATCGCGGACCATTGGGATTTCCCCGCCGACATCTACACCTACAACATCACACTGCTGCGGAGATCCCATCTGCTGGAGGTCCGTGGTGGAGAGTACACCTGGCTCTCCAAGAAGGAAAGGACCCACCGAATGAGGCTGCCTCGTCCGATGCCTTATGGGCCCCGGGCGAGGGATTTTTACCTCTATGCCGATGGAGAGCAGGGATCGTCGTCCGAAGACGAAGGGGACGACGATGACAACGAGGAGGAGGAGAAAGCGACTACAGCAATGGACATGGAGAGCGATGTGCCATCCCCGCTGCGTTCCAGGGGCCCACCTATTTACCCTGACTATACCTACCAGGCATCTAGGTCTGGTAGTGGATCTGGAGGGGCGCCCTGGGACCAGCTCTTGGACAGAATGGCCAACCTGTAGCTGAGGCAGGCCGAGCATATACGAAGGAGTGCCGAGTGGGAACGCGGCATCTCCCACAGGCTAGAGGAGCATCAGAGGAGAAGCGTTCAGTGGGAGCGTCAAGTCTCCACCCGCCTGGATGAGCAGGAGCGGCGGAGCGCTGAGTGGCAGCGCAACATGGAGGTCAACCTTGCATACCACGCCAACCGCCTGGACAGTCACCTCACCACTGTTGAGGACCAGGTGGTTCAGATGCAGAGGAGAGCTGAGGCTTTCTTCAACGCTTATGGGTATTGGCCTCCACCCCAGTGAGTATTTCTATTTTCCCCTTATCTTTTTCTTGTCTTCCATACATTGAGGACAATGCATGATTTAAGCATGGGGGAGTAGAGTATTCACTATCTATCTTGTACATATTTCTTTTCCAGCATTGTACTTTGATTTTTAGCATTTCGAATTTCAGCATTTCTTTTCAAAAAAAAAAACAAAAAAACAATTTTTTTTTTGAAAATCCTGGGACAAGCTGAAAACCTGAAAGGGCGGCTTGGGTAAAAAGCAGGTGATCCGGACCAGCGCTAGGCTGGGGTAAGAAGGTGTCGGAGTGACATGAGCTTATGTGAGCACATCTATGAGAAAAATATGAGTGGCTAGGATGAAAACCCGAAAGGGCTCCTAGGCAAAATGAGTGAAAAGAAAATGAGTGTTTCTAGGATCTCATTTTACCGACGGGGCGACATAAGTAGAGGAGTTGAAGAAGGATTGTCGGGTAGGTCACTCTGGGAGGCATAAGGAGTCATAGATGGAGGCTAGGATTAGAGGTCACTTTACACTATTGGATGTCCGGGTTGAGCTTGGGGGAAGTACTCTGCTTGCCCTCAAGTTTATTGAGTTGTGGATGTGTTGTAGATGAGATTGGTGCCATGAGCTTTGGCATGGGTTAGGTAACTCTTAGTTGGAGGATATGCTTCCTGAGACCTTGGGTGCTACATTGGAGGAGTAGACTTTCTTTTAGTTTACTCGAGGACGAGCAAAGGTCTAAGCACGGGGGAGTTTGATAAGCACTACTTTGTAGGGCTTAACTAAGAGTTATTAGAGGTTTTATTGGTGCCATTCAGGTAGATTTAGACACATTCTTGTGTATGGCGTTTGGAGGCAAAGTTGGTGTTTTTGGAGGTGTTTGAGCTACTTTGGAGATCATGAAGACACTGAGGAAGGAAGCCATCAAGAGAAGACGCCAAGGAGTGAAGAGGAGACGGGTTGGTGCAAGGCAAAGGACAAGAATGCCGAACATTAACCGCGATCGCGGGCATGGGTGCCGCGATTGCGGGACTCGGAGCATGTCGAGAGTTTTCTGCGGGCGCGGAGAGATTGAAGGGCGCGGAGCCACATGGGCCGCGATCAAGGTCCATCACCCGCGATCGCGGGTCTGACACGGCAGAGGCTCGGACTTATTCCGAATTATCTTTTTAATTTTCTTTTCCCTTTTTCTTATTTTTATTTCACTTATTTTTCTTAATGGGCTAGGTCATTTGTTAGGGCCCTATAAATACTCTCCTTATGCATTAGGGTTAGGGATCCACTCTTTAGAGACTAGTTCTAGTTTTTGCAATTTCAATTCATCGTTGTTTATTTCTTTTGAAGTTTCTACCATGACTATGAGGAGCTAAGCCTCTTTGGCTTAGTCCGGTAATGGAAGCATGAGTTCGTTCATCTGGTTGTGAGGTTTTGTTCCTATCTATCTATCCTATTGAGTTATATCTTTTCTCTGAGCAAATTCATATTTGAATGTTTGTTGGTTTATCTAGACTGATCACCTAGGTTTATTGCTTTCATTCTTATTGCTAATACTAGGGAACCGTTGGGCTAACGCTCTAGTATAAGTAGCAAGCATTGATTGTTATCTGCATCTGTGGATTATATCTATGTGGGAATTGATTACATGGTAAATGCATCTGAGCGAGCGTTCTGTGTATCCTGGTTAATTCTTATATGCATTGCTGCCTTTGGGTTGAACCTTTAGTGGTACTAGGGTTATTCATTGGTAAGGGTTCTTTGTGGAAGGTTTCCCTCTGAATTTACATAAGATCGGGACATGAATAACCGAATAGGAAGATAGGACTTAATCAATGAACAACCTTTGAATGACTTATGTGGACATTACTTGGCTAAGTGTTTTTCTCTCTTGATATTTCATCCATTCTACTTTGTTTTGTTTGCAACCAACCAACCATAAAACCCCCATTTGTGACATTGCATGCTACCATCATTGGTTCCTTCCTTCTCTGTGGGATCGACCCTGACTTACTTACTATACTTTGTTTAGTGAGGATTTTAGGATTTACTTTTGATTAGGGGTACGACGAGTACCCTCCGTCAACGGTCTTCCCAGCTAGTCGGATGATCGAGCACGCATGCTCTTAGCATATCCTCAAGGGTCTGGATGGTCCATTCAGACTGACCATCTGTCTGAGGATGAAACGCTGTACTGAACCTCAGCTCGGTTCCCATGGCCTTATAAAGCTCTTGCCAGAACCTTGACATGAATCGGCCATCTCGATCCGATACAATGGTCTTAGGAATGCCATGTAAACGGACAATCTCCTGGTGGAAAACTTCTGCTGACCTCTGGGTCACCCAAGTAACCTCAATTTCCAATACAAACACTATTGCTGTTAGTTCTAGGTCATGTGTTGGTTAGTTTGCTTCATAGGTTTTCAATTGTCTAGATGCGTATGCAATAACCTTGCCCCTCTGCATCAAAGACACATCCCAACCCATTTCTCGAAGCATTACTATAGACCATATAACCATCATTCCTTCCGACAACGCCAGAACTGGTGCATAGGTCAGACACTGTTTCAACTTCTTGAAAACTGGTCTTGCACTTGTCATCCCAGACAACTTCTTGTTGACCTTGCGGAACAGACTGGTCATAGGTGGAGTGATCTTAGAAAAATCCTTCCATGAACCGTCTATAATGCTCAGCAAGAATTGGGAAACTGCGCACCTCGCTCACACCCTGAGGCCGCTTCCAAACAACTACTGATTTACTCTTCTGGGGAATAACCATAACCTCATTCTTATTGATCACATGGCCTAAGAAAGTCACTTCTAGATCCAACAATCGCACTTAGCCCACTTTGCGTACAACCGACTTGGTCTAAGGACCGATAAAGCAATCCGCAGATGTTCCTTGTGAGCTTCCTTGCTCGGGAAAATATCAAAATGCCATTGATGAAGACCACTATGAACTTATTCAAGTACTGGTCTAAAACATCGATGCACTAGGTTCATGAAAACTGCTGGAGCATTCGAAGCCCAGATGGCATGACTACAAACTCGTAGTGACCATCTCTCGTCCGAACGCAATCCTCGGAATATCATCCTCACGAATCCTGAGCTGATAAAAACCAGATCTCCGGTCGATCTTGGAGAAAACTTTTGCTCCCTGTAGTTGATCCAACAGATCATCACTCCTTGGCAAGAGATACTTGCTCTTGATCTTGACTTTATTCAACTCTCGAAAGTCAAAACAAAGTCGAAACGGTCCATCTTTCTTTTTGACAAATAAAACTAGGGCACTCCTACTTAAGGTGATGCACTCAGCTTTATATAACTTTTGTCAAGAAGATCCTTGAGTTGCTTCTTCAACTCTTGCATCTCAACAGGAGCCATCCGGTACGGTGCCTCAGAGATCGGCGTGGTACTCGGCTCGAGATCAACGACAAACTCCACGACACGATTTGGGGTATCCAGGAATATCTTCTGGAAAGACACCCGGAAATCCTCTAACCACATGAATATAAAAAACTGAAGTCGATCACTGCCTTATGACGCTTCCGTCAATCCATATCGAGAATAATTATCGTATGGGACCATGGTTATTTAGGTCAAATCGCTTTGAATTTCTTACCCTTGATGGTAATCGACAATCCCGACAGACGATTTGTTCTAACCAAATATTTCATATTAATAATATTTATAACCAAAGGTTCACAAACTTATCCGCATACAGAACTTAACTTACAACCATCCAAAATGAAAGTCTGGGTAGCACCCACATCAACAACACATTAACAAACGTAGAACGCAGATACAAAGTACTCTAAGCATTAGGAGCATAGGGTCCATCCGCCTCACGCATCACGTAAAGGCGTTGACTCTGACTTCCATAAGCCACTGGGGCTTTCCCCTTATCCTGCACAGTTGTCTGCATCGAAGGAGAAGTCTCTGCTAGTGTAAACCTAGGTCTGTTGTTTGGATTAACAGACCCCTGTTGTGACTCCGCTCCTTTTTGCATTCCCTGCCGACAGAACCTCTGCATATGTCCTTCCTTTCCACAACCAAAACAAGTCTTCTTCACATTCCGACATGCAAAACTCTTGTGCCCAGATGCACCACAATTATAGCATTGGATCAGACTCTTGCTCTGACCCGTTTGCTGAGTTGACCCATCTCGAGTCGTTTCTGTCTTTGCCTTGCTGGACTTGGCAAAATCAGAAGGTGGTGTGGGACGTTTAAACCCACTTGCCTGAGGCTAGTTCTGCACTTGCCTCTGGCTATCACGCTTCTTGGTTGACTCCTCTAGAGTTACCTCCAACTTGTAGGCCGCATCCACGTACTGCTCGAGAGTAGAGCATGTGTGATGCACCATCCATGGTTTAATATATGGGTTCATCCATTCATGAAAGTACCAGATCTTCTGAGCCTCACTGGATATCTCTGGTTTAGCATACTGCAGCAAATGATTGAATTTAGTGGCAGGCTCAGTCACCTTCAATCCATCCGTCTTAGGATACAAGAACTCCTTGTATTTCTCCTCCCTCATAGCACGAGAGAAGAAACGGTCCGTCATCTTGGTCTTAAACATTGACCAGGTCAACACCGGGCTATCAGCTAAGCCGGTACTCTCCCACCATTCACTGGCTTCTTCCTTCAACTGTAGAGAAGCTATGCGCACTTTCTCCGCTTCAGTGCACTCAACATTACAAAACAACCGTTCCATATGTGAGAACCAATGAGCCACTCTGACTGGCTCTCCTTTTCCATCATAGCTATCAGGTCTCATAGAGTTAATGGCCTTCAGAGCTCGGCCATACTCCCCTCTATTCCTGATCACGCCTCCCTGTAGTACCTGGTTCTCTTGTTCCTCAAACCTCAGAACTTCTAGAGGTACTGACACTCCTTGTGCCTGAGGTGCGATTGGTCGCATTATCTCGGTGAATTCTTGCATAACAATCCCCCGAATTGCTGCGACTGTTGCTGCATCGAGCACTACTGGAGCGTCGGCCTGAGCTTGGCCATTGCCTCCTGGATTATTGTTGAAGACAGACTCACGCTCTCCTGATGGGTCTGCATCAATCCTCGGGTTTGGTCTGGGGTCATTGCTCGGCCCAACACCAGCACGGATAACATTCCTTGTGTTCACCATCTGTTTACCGATCAAATTCCAAGGATTTTATCACATTAGTATCATTATGATATACTTATTGTAATAAAATAAACTTAGAATAGATCAAACTCGTAAATTTCTATTGATGAACTGAAACTGAGATACTAGGTTCTACAACCTCAAATCACAACGAGTGAACTGGGAATCAAGCCTAACTAGAGATGGCGAAACCACCTTGGCTTCTCCCGGGTTCCTCTGAAGAAACAGAATGCACCCATATCTAGCGGGGCAACGGGAAAGGAATTAGTCTTTCTAGACATAGAAGCAAGCTTCCTACATCAGACTATATATAGAAGACATGACTATGGACGGTATTTTCAAATTCTTTTCACTTTGAAAATTTAGAGTCCTTTGAAAACACTTTTCGATTAAAATGAGTAAATGGTTTTTAAATACCCAACCCGTTTTAAAACTTTTAGCTCTGATACCACAACTGTAACACCCCAAAATCTTAACCCATTTGGAAAGGTATTACCGCCAGTGACCCCAGTGTTCCTTACCAAGGTCACCCAAGGCTTTACCGGTTTAAATACAATTCATGGAATACAATTGATACATAATGATCAAAGTATTCAAATCAAAACATCAATCAAATGAAACATGAGTTACAGGATTACAACCCAATCCCGAATAGGCCAAACACAGAGTTTAAACAAATACAGCAGAAGACTTTAAATAAAACACATCACTATACAGAGTATAACGGAAGTCTTGTAAATCTAAACAGAGTACAGCGGAAGTCTTTTAAATATAAATAAACAAGGATCTTGACCACAATGGTCATCTCCCAAGGATCTCAACCTGATTAAAAGAAATTATTAAAACAACCAAAAATACCGTCGTCTTCATAGTCATTCTAGTCTTCTCAACTACACTCTATCTGATGTGCCGAATCGAACAGATGACACCAGCCCACATGCAGAGAACAATTTTCGTGGGTTAGTCTACTAAATAGACTAGCAAGGGAACAAAGCAGAAGGTTCGAAGTAGTCGTATTAGGTTAGACTCATCATCTCTCGAATAATAACTGAGTACGATAGTCAACCACCATACTTCTATTAGAATATGACAAAAGGTATGCACCAGAGAAGACTCTGAAAGACTGAATCTTCACAGAGATCGACTCGAAAAGAGACTCCAAGAGATTGAGTCTTTAAGGAAATATGACAAATCTGGAAAGTTTTAAGAATCAGACAACAGTGATTTAAAAGCTGACTGAGATGCTTCGGTTCACGACAACCTCACCGCTTACAGCGAATCCAGATTGGAAGGAAAACATACTATGATCAAAGTCGAGACGAGCTTTCCTAGCTGCACTATTACCTAGTTGCACTACTCGCCGAAGGTTTATTAATTATGTGCGCTCGGGCACTTATCTTATTTAATTCCAAAACGAACAACACGTTAAGCTTTTAAATATATATGCCCTGTCACGCATAACACATATCTAAGGAATGAACCTCACAGAGTCCAAACCTCATCTATATCGAAAGAATGAACCTCACAGAGTCCAAGCTTCTACTATCGCAGGGTCTTGCTCGCCCTTAACAGTTATAAAGAAACGAATGGACCTCTCAGAATCCAGGCGTTCCTACGAATACTCATGCTAACTAACAGTTCAAGCACAACAATAGTACGGATAAATCCACATAAATGCCCGCAAGGCGATCATAAATAATAGCGTCGTTCTAACAGATATACAGCCTATTATATGATTTTCCAAAACAGTTTATAAAACCTTTTCCGGACAAACAGAATAATCATTCCAAATTAATTACTCAGATGAACTACTGATAACTAATGTAAATATGGAACGATGAGCAAGAGCGAACCGCCACTTGCCTTAATCCGCTGAATTGGAACAAGCCTAACGACGATGGGATTCCGGACTCGACACGGGTATAGCTTCGACAGCACAACAACCATCGAGTCGACCCATAAAGAAACTCTAAGTTAGATCCGACATAACAACAATACGAATCTAAAGGAAGACGAAAGTATACGAAAGGAACGACGCCCGAACAACGACCACCAAGGGCCGAGGCCAAAAGAAGCCACGACCTTCTGGCGGCAGTCGTCGGGTTCATCACGGCGGGTGCCGCGTTTATCACGGTGGTCGCCGCCGAGAACATGGCGGTCACCGCGGTGAACCCAAAACAGAACGGTGAGGGCAGAAAACTCACCAAACACACGCAAAACGCTCCCCTTTGGCCTTGCTTGGGTTCTGACCTTCAAAGGCAACCAAGAGGCTTCTCAAGGGCTACTGGAACACACCAACAACACCCCCGACGATCACCACTAAACTCCGGCGAAGCAAGCTTTTCCAACGAGAAGAGATTTGAGAGATTTAGGCTGAGATTTGTGCCCAATATGACCCAAAACCTCCTCAATTTATAGCCAAAGCACAAGGGTACACCATGATGGTCTACAACGAGGCGGAGCAGGGCTAAATCGGCACGTCAGAGGCTCTCCAGTGACTTCTGGGTTTTACCCGCTAGCTAGCTCGCTGCGGGCGCCGCCATTCACCCGGTCGCCGCCTCACAACACCACTACGGCGGGCAACTTACAGCGATCGCCACCCTTAATGTGGCGGTCACCGTTTTCTGGTCTTCGCGCCCAGCTAGAAGACGAGGGCACTGTTGCCTCGAGCCCTTCGCGACGGTCGCCGCCTCCGTGGCTTTGCCCTTCTCAGCTTTTGGACGATATCGACTTAACTCGGGATAAAAATAATCGTACACGAACGAGTATTAACATCCAAAGCACGTCGTCTGTATATTATTTCACTGAGAAAAATATTATAGATAGAGAGAACATTACAGAATGTCTTAAACTCTCTGAATTAAATCCGACGTACAAAACGGGTACTTGGGAAAAATCCCGAAACTCCAAAAATAGCTTACAAAAATACGGGATATCACATCTCCTCCCCCTTAAAAGAAGTTTCGACCCCGAAACTTAGGTCGAGAATAACACGGGAATACGCCTGAGCATATCTGACTCGGTTTCCCATGTTTCCCAAGTAACTTCTTCTGATCCGGACTTCGACCACAGAATTCGTACTGATAGTACGATCTTGTTGCGCAGTTGCTTCACACGGCGTTTGAGAATGCGCACTGTCATCTCCTCTGAAGTACCATTTGCCTGAATCTCGATGTCCTTATAGCTCAGCACACGAGACTCATCTGGCACGTATTTCCTTAGCAAGGATACGTGGATCACATTATGCACTGGGTGTGCCGATGGCGACAATGCCAAACGGTATGCTAGAGATCCTACTCTAACCAGAATCTAGAATGGTCCCACGTAGCGAGGGTTAAGCTTCCCACGCTTACCAATCCTGGAAAAAAAAACTCCCTTGGATGGAGATACTCTGACAAGTACCTTGCCACCAACCTTGAACTTGACACTTCTACGCTTCTTATCTGTGTACGACTTCTGTCGACTCTGGGCGGTCAACATCCTATGTCTAATCAAAGCAATGTTCGAAGCTGTCCTTTCGACCAACTCTGGTCCAAGTAGAATCTTGTCGGCGTACTCAACCCAACAAATCGGAGATCTGCATCTGTGACCATATAAAGCTTCGAATTGAGTCATCTTGATCGTAGCATGCCAGCTATTATCGTACGTGAACTCGATCAGACTTAGACGGTCTTTCCAACTAGTCGGATGATCGAGCACGCATGCTCTTAGCATATCCTCAAGGGTCTGGATGGTCCTTTCAGACTAACCATCTGTCTGAGGATGAAACGTTGTATTGAACCTCAGCTCGGTTCCCATGGCCTTATAAAGCTCTTGCCAGAACCTTGACATGAATCGGCCATCTCGATCCGATACAATGGTCTTAGGAATGCCATGTAAACGGACAATCTCCTGGTGGAAAACTTCTGCTGACCTCTAGGTCACCCAAGTAACCTCAGTTTCCAATGCAAACACTATTGCTGCTAGTTCTAGGTCATGTGTTGGTTAGTTTGCTTCATAGGTTTTCAATTGTCTAGATGCGTATGCAATAACCTTGCCCCTCTGCATCAAAGACACATCCCAACCCATTTCTCGAAGCATTACTATAGACCATATAACCATCATTCCTTCCGACAATGCCAAAACTGGTGCATAAGTCAGACACTGTTTCAACTTCTTGAAAACTGGTCTTGTACTTGTCATCCCAGACAACTTCTTGTTGACCTTGCGGAACAGACTGGTCATAGATGGAGTGATCTTAGAAAAATCCTTCCATGAACCGTCTATAATGCTCAGCAAGAATTGGGAAACTGCGCACCTCGCTCACACCCTGAGGCCGCTTCCAAACAACTATTGATTCACTCTTCTGGGGAATAACCATAACCTCATTCTTATTGATCACATGGCCTAAGAAAGCCACTTCTAGATCCAACAATCGCACTTAGCCCACTTTGCGTACAGCCGACTTGGTCTAAGGACCGATAAAGCAATCCGCAGATGTTCCCTGTGAGCTTCCTTGCTCGGGAAAATATCAAAATGCCATTGATGAAGACCACTATGAACTTATTCAAGTACTGGTCTAAAACATCGATGCACTAGGTTCATGAAAACTGCTAGAGCATTCGAAGCCCAGATGGCATGACTACAAACTCGTAGTGACCATCTCTCGTCCGAACGCAATCCTCGGAATATCATCCTCATGAATCCTGAGCTGATAAAAACTAGATCTCCGGTCGATCTTGGAGAAAACTTTTGCTCCCTGTAGTTGATCCAACAGATCATCACTCCTTGGCAACAGATACTTGCTCTTGATCGTGACTTTATTCAACTCTCGAAAGTCAAAACAAAGTAGAAACGATCCATCTTTCTTTTTGACAAATAAAACTAGGGCACTCCTACTTAAGGTGATGCACTCAGCTTTATATAACTTTTGTCAAGAAGATCCTTGAGTTGCTTCTTCAACTCTTGCATCTCAACAGGAGCCATCCGGTACGGTGCCTCAGAGATCGGCGTGGTACTCGGCTCGAGATCAACGGCAAACTCCACGACATGATTCGGGGTATCCAGGAATATCTTCTGGAAAGACACCCGGAAATCCTCTAACCACATGAATATCAAAAACTGAAGTCGATCACTGCCTTATGACGCTTCCGTCAATCCATACCGAGAATAATTATCGTATGGACCATGGTTATTTAGGTCAAATCGCTTTGAATTTCTTACCCTTGATGGTAATCGACAATCCTGACAGACGATTTGTTCTAACCAAATATTTCATATTAATAATATTTATAACCAAAGGTTCACAAACTTAGCTGCATACAGAACTTAACTTACAACCATCCAAAATGAAAGTCTGGGTAGCACCCACATCAACAACACATTAACAAACATAGAACCCAGATACAAAGTACTCTAAGCATTAGGAGCATAGGGTCCATCCGCCTCACGCATCACGTAAAGGCGTTGACTCTGACTTCCAGAAGCCACTGGGGCTTTCCCCTTATCCTACGCAGTTGTCTGCATCGAAGGAGAAGTCTCTGCTGGTGTAAACCTAGGTCTGTTGTTTGGATTAACAGACCCCTGTTGTGACTCCGCTCCTTTTTGCATTCCCTGCCGACAGAACCTCTGCATATGTCCTTCTTTTCCACAACCAAAACAAGTCTTCTTCTCATTCCGACATGCAAAACTCTTGTGCCCAGATGCACCACAATTATGGCATTGGATCAGACTCTTGCTCTGACCTGTTTGCTGAGTTGACCCATCTCGAGTCGTTTCTGTCTTTGCCTTGCACGACGGTTTGGTAATTTCTCTTTCAATTAGCAACTGTCTTATCCGTCGTGTTCTAATCGACACAGGTAGCTCCACCAACCTGTTGACACTAGATGCCTTAAAAGGTATGGGTTTAAGCGAGGACGACTTAACTAGAAACTCTACCCCGCTGGTCGGATTCAGCGGGGAAGTTAAATATACCCAAGGCGAGATCGTGTTGACAACGTACGCTGGTGGAGTCAATCAACAGGTAAAGGTTTTAATACTCGACTGCCCATCTCCATACAATGCAATCCTTGACAGACCCTGGATCCACGCCATGAAAGCTGTACCTTCCACTTATCACTAGACAATAAAGTTCCCTACTAAGTGGGGGGTACATGAAATAAGAGGCGACCAACGGGCTGCTAAGGAGTGCTACGTCACTTCAATGAAAGGGGCAGTCGACAAACCTTCCGCATAGCAATCACAGTGTGGCGAAGGAACCACGCGATACATCGAACCAGAGATGGAACAAGTCGACGAGATCGCGCTGGATCCTTCAAAGCCAACACAAACGGTAAAGGTCGGATCAGATCTAAACGATTCGACCAAAGCAGATTTAAATTCCTTTTTACGATCCAACTCTGATTGTTTTGCTTGGTCACACGAAGACATGGTGGGGATCTCCCCAGATACTATTACTCACAAATTGAATGTAGATCCCACTAATCCTCCAGTCAAGCAAAAAAGGAGAAAGTTCGCACCAGAGCGTAACAAAATTGTGGATGAAGAGGTAAAAATTTACTCGAGACAGGTAAGAAAAGAGAAGTCAAATACCCCGACTAGTTAGCAAACGTCGTCGTGGTTCAAAAGAAGAATGGGAAATGGAGAGTATGCATCGACTTCACAGACCTAAACAAGGCCTGTCCAAAAGACTCCTTCCCATTACCACATATCGACGCCATGGTTGACGCGACCGCCGGACACGAAATGCTAACATTCATGGATGCATTCAGTGGATACAACCAAATTCTCATGGACCCTAACGACCAAGAAAAGACAGTCTTCATAACAAGCCAAGGTACGTACTGCTACAAAGTAATGCCTTTTGGACTAAAAAGTGCAGATGCCATATATCAGAGATTGGTGAACAAAATGTTCAAAGACCAGATTGGAGACACCATGGAAGTTTACATCGACGACATGCTCGTCAAATCCAAAGCGGCAGGGGACCACATTGAACACTTGAAAGAAGCATTCGAGGTATTGAAAAGATTTAACATGAAAATAAACTCGATTAAATGCTCTTTCGGAGTGTCTTCAAGAAAAATTTTGGGATACATGGTGACACAAAGAGGGATCGAAGCCAGTCTAGACCAGATCAAGGCTATCATCAACCTTAGGTCCCCCCGATGTGTCAAGGATGTCCAGAAGTTGACAGGACGGATATCGGCATTGAACAGATTCATATCAAAGTCCTCGGATAAATGCAAGCTCTTCTATGAAGCCCTAAAAAAGAACAAGTCATTCGACTGTACAGCAGCACATGAACAAGCCTTCCAAGATTTAAAGTCGTATCTGGTGAGTCCACTCCTGCTAGCTAAACCAAAAGACGACGAGCCATTACCACTATATCTAGCCGTATCAGAATCAGCCGTCAGCGCAGTCCTGACAAGAGAGGAAGACGGTAAACAATCACCGGTCTACTATGTAAGTCGTTCCCTACTTCCCGCCGAGACATGGTACACGTCACTTGAAAAATTAGTCTTGGCATTAGTTATGGCCTCAAACAAGTTAAGACCATATTTCGAATGGCTAAGTGGGCCATACACCTTAGCGGATTCGACATTGAGTACGAGCCAAGGATGGCGATCAAATCTCAAGCTTTAGCCGACTTTATGGCTGATTTTAGCCCTACACTGGAACAAGAAGCCACGAAGGAGGTCAAAAAGCTGAAAGTTGAAGAGGACAGGGGCACATGGCAACTCTATACAGACGGAGAGTCAAACGTAAGAGGAGTCGGCCTAGGTGTCGTACTAAAATCGCCACAAGGTGACCACATAGCCCAAGCTGTG
This sequence comes from Rheum nobile, assembly GCA_027886185.1. Classification (NCBI taxonomy): domain Eukaryota; kingdom Viridiplantae; phylum Streptophyta; class Magnoliopsida; order Caryophyllales; family Polygonaceae; genus Rheum; species Rheum nobile. The sequence goes on along the minus strand of WOAB01000028.1, from coordinate 6,818,831 downwards.
AGATGCGAGTGGGATACGACCAACAATGAAGCAGAATATGAACCCTCGTATTTGGGTTAACACTCGTGCACGATCTCGCAATCCTAAGCATAGAGGTGACATGCGATTCTCTCATAATCGTCAACCAAGTGCAAGGTTCATACGCTGCTAAAGACGACGAGATGATGGCATATCTGGATATCGTCAAAAAATTGGCAAGCAAATTCCAGAACTTCACCATCCGACAAGTCCCACGTGACCTCAACACACAAGCCAACGCTCTAGCAAATCTTGGCTCCGCCCTACATCCTAATGACTTCCACAACATCCCGTTGGCACATATTACCACACTGGCCGTCCCTAACATCCCGTTACCCTTAGAAGAAGTCTTCTCAGCAGAAGTAGGCGACCATACAGAAGAAGACTTGGTGGGCGACCAAGACGATTGGACCACGCCTTACATCAAGTGGCTTAAAGACAGAATACTCCCAACAGACAAGACATAAGCCAAAAGACTTAAGGTACAAGCCGTAACTTTTGATCTAACAAATAATGTTCTATTCAAACGATCTGTCACAGGCTTATACCTACGATGCCTCAAAAAAGTCAAAGTACAACGCGTCCTACAATCCTTACACGACGAAGACTGTGGAAATCACACTGGAGGACGCAGCTTGTCCGACAAAGCTCTTAGGACAGGTTACTATTGACCTACAATGAACAAGGACGCGATCGACTACGTCGGAAAATGCGACGCCTGCCAAAGGCACGCACCCATCACTCACCAGCCATCAGAGATGCTTCACCCAACTCTAGCACCCTGTCCTTTCATGCGATATGGGATAAACATCGTCAGAAAACTACCACCAGTATCAGGACAATGCTTCTTCTTCTTGGCCATGGCCGATTATTTATCTAAATGGATAGAATTAGCTCACAATCTCGACACCATAAACGAGACCAAAGAGAAAGCCAGAATCCGAATGGTTCAGTACCAGCAACAAGTCGCCCAAAGCTATAACAAAAACATCTGAGCTAAAATCTTCAAGTTAGGAGACTGGGTCCTAAGGAAAACGTTCCAGAACACCAGAGATCCAACCGACATGAAGCTAGCACCCTAATGGGAAGGGCCTTACCTCATCAAAGAAGTCGTCGGACAAGGGGCATATCGACTAGAAACAAAGGACGGACAACCGATTCCTAGAAGTTGGAATGCGACCCACTTACAGTTGTATCATTTCTAAACCTTCTTTTTCTTTACATTTTCTATACATCTATTCGATTACATATGTTTGAATTACGTCACTGACTTAAGCATCGGAGGGCCATTGGGTCACCCCCCAACGGTCGCCCCAAGACCTTTCCCTTTTTGTACTCTTAATGCAATTTGAACAGGAACGAGAGGCCTCGAAGACAAATATGACATTCAAATTCAAAAGGATATCCTTACTATATACAAAACATCACTTACAACATACAAATCGATCGACACACAGAGAATGGAGGAAACAAAACAAAACGTTCTATTTTACAAGACTTGTCCTATTCGAGGTACTCGTCTTTACCATACATTACAAACTACTCTTCCCTAGACAAACAGAGCATGCCACATTAACGTTTACGATTGCAGGTCATTGCGACCAAACATTTCGCTTCACGGCCAAGGCGCGATTGACAAATCCAGCTGCAAAAAACACACAAACACAAGGTACATAGCAAGTACTAAAACACTTACAAAATACGCGACCCGCGATGGTGGACATGTCGCCAAAACATTATCCATCCCATCTCCACGATGGGGCACGAAACGTTACGATAAGAGTACCTAAAAAGTCATAATGTTGTAAGACAAACACACACAGTCTTCACACATACTAAGACTCATCCGATTTCTCATTGGTCTACACAGGATCGACTTCCTTATCATTTGTCACTTCAGGGAGAACCTTCGGCACATCTTCAACCTTTTCAACCGCTTCAGAATCAGCCTCGTCCTTTTGGTCGTCCTCTCCTCCTCCCAGGCCGGCCAATTTGAAGAGCTCGTCACCAGGATTGCCATCAGGGTACAAGAGGTCCAGATTGGCTCTCTCCCTTTCGACCTCCTAATCTACATGAGTACCGGCGGCGAACTCCTCCATCATCTCAATACGAGACTTCAAACAATAATAAGTCCATACATCGCCAGCATTCCGAGCATCTTTCTCACGACGCTTTTCAGCTTCCTCGACTTGAGATTGAAGTTCCTCCTTGATCGACATCAGCTCTTTCTCGACGGCTCTCACACGATCCTTGGCAGCCTTCGCCTGACTCTCCGCCTGTGCAATTCGGCTGTCGGACCTATCACTTAGTTCTTGAATAGTAGAAAAGGCGACCATGGAATACTGAAAGGCCTACATTTCACACGACATGTAATCAGTTTCTAGAAAAACAAAAAATAGAGAAGAAAAAGCTCGAACGTGAAATCCCCTACTATTTACTTTCCAAGCGCCAACTGCAGCTTCGTCCATACAGTCAATGGGGGAAAGGTCGCCGATCTCTTTCTTGGCTTCCAGATCAACGAATCGAATCAAATCACTCGTTGCTCTCTCTTTCAGCATCCCCGACGGGGAATCTAAAGCGACCGACGCCTTTCTCTTCTCCCCTGATGTCTTGGACAACGAAGAATCTAATGCGATCACTCCAACAGACGGTCGAGCCTTGGCGATAGCCCTCGAAAAAAGACGCCTTAGCAGCCTACAACTTTTGCTCCAAAAGACTATTTCCCGACAAACGAGCACTAGACCGTCCACCGCGAGACGCTGATAAAATAGCACAACACCATAAGCATATGAAAACTCTGAAGACCAACCACACACATACCTGCAGGAACGAACACGTGCCTTTGGAGACGGATGCAGAAGGCGCTGACATCTCGACAAGATCAGGTATTAAGAAATTGACGTTCTTGAAATATCTCTCCGATTTTGGAAGTTTGAGTAAAGCATTGGTCACCGCCTCAAAATCCACGGGTTCTCCTGGTTCAGGCACTGCGATAAAAAACACGTAAGCAAGGGTTTAGAAGATTTTCGGCAAAGAAAATTGAAGGGAGAACACAATACATGTTTTCCTCCAGTCTGAAAGCAAAAAGGAACAATCAACCCCCCTTTCGAATGACTTACGCTCTACAAAGAAGAAACGAGTTCTCCACCCACGGTCGTTAACATCTAGGTTTAAAGCTAAAGGCTTTCTGTCACGACGAAGGCGTAATTGAAACCTAGAAGAACCCCGACTACTCAGATAGTAAGAGTACCACAAAGCATCAAAATCGAAATCAAATTTGACATCGGCAGAAACAAGATCGATTACCCTAAGCAGACGCCAAGTATGAGGCATGACCTGACAAGGGGCAAGCCTCATGACATAAAGAAAGTTCCTAACTAGATTAGAAAACGGAAAGGAATGGCCAATATTATAAGGTTATTCGAAGAAACAAACCCAATCTCCATGATACCAATCGGCTCGCTCATGGGAGAGGGGAAGACGAGCCACAATACCTACAGGGAACTGACCGACTTCAAGAATCTTATCCAACTCGGTTTGGGTTAGGGTTCCATCGACGAAATCAGAACAACTAAGGAGCCCTAAAGGTGTGAATGCATTTTCATCTTCAGAAGGACCTCCAGACGCGATCCTACTCTTGGACCTTAAAGACGCCAATGAAAGCAGTGAAAGAAGAAGAACGGTGAAAATTCGAAAAAGGGAAATTACCTTGACAAGGACGTGAGACTCTGTGGTGACAAGAAAGCCGATTGAAGGTTATTTAAAGCAGTAAACCGCCTCATTTGTGGTCAAAACGTTAGGCCACTCATAAGGCGCCACGACAGCCTGCGGTCTGCAGAAGAATCAGGAGAAGATTTGCCAGACTGAAGATCAAACCGTCTCCTCAGAAACCGTTTCTTTTCCTCCGGCCCACTTTGATCTTGGGGCAATTGTTGGGCTCAGAATTTACCGTCATCAATAGGGCCGGCCCAAATAACAAGCGAGTCGGGCCACGATCTAAGAAAGGCAGCAAAATGAGGAACGTTGGAACGGTTGAGAGAATATCGAACGAGTAGGGCGACGGCTTGACGAATCCCTAAAATCTTGGACGACAACAGATAGATTAGTTTAGTCTTGTAATTATGTATAAAAAAGGTTAACTCTGCTCTTGTAAACACAACATCATTCCTACTGAATACTAGCTATAATTCTCTACTCTCTTACTCACTTTTACGATTATTCTCTAGCTCAGTTCTTCATTTCGATATTGAAGCGATCGACGATTAAAACATCCGACTCGACTGATCTCTTATTCGAAGGAGATAAGCTTACCTTTGTATCAATTTAATCTAATTTCGTCTAGATCTTTGTTTGATTTGGATCATTCAGATATAATCAATACTGTTATTGTCTAATTGCCCTTCTTAAGGCGATTCAGATCGGTTCTATCTTTTCGCTCCAAAACATGCTTGTCTATGAAATTAGATATTCACAATTACAAACGGAATACTCAATCACATTATGCAACTATAAATCTGATTGCATAACACTAAATTCCAAATAGCGAGCACATGTATTTCGTTGGATGCATGGAGATATTCATTTATGTATATGATAATATTCACACATTAAAGGAAAGATAAAACCATAATGTATGGAGCTAGCTGTATAGAGAAATTCATTTATGTATTGTATAATATTCATTAATGAAATCATCATAATTTCATGCGTTGAAGGTGGACGAGAGAAATCAAATGAAGATGACAATGGGAAGATGAGAGGAATCAACCAAAAACGTTTTTATTTCTTTCTCGTAAGATTCTTGCCTTATTTATTTATTTTTTTAAATTAAAAATCATATACATCTATATCTAGATATCCCACTCAATGAGTCAGTATTGATTTTTGGTTGGATAGAGTCTTGATAATTGACATTAATTGGATTCAATCGAATAATACGCGATAAACACACAAGTGGGAACTCGAATACTATTATTGCTCAATTTTCACGGTCTAAGAAGATAGAAGTAATTAACCTGTCAAATGTGATTGTGCTCAATTTCTTAGAGTAAATTATGTTAATAGTTCCTAAATTTATCACTTTTTTCTAACTGGTGTCTAAACTTCAAATCATTAACTTAGGTCCATCAATTATATAACTTTTTCTTATTGATTCCTAAACTCTAATTCATTCTACTAGGAACCCAAACTATTGAAACATTTGAAGACCTTTATTCAAGCTTCTCCAAATCGGGGAGGCCTCATGAAGAACAAAGACATAAGAGGGGAAGAGAGCATCAGAATTACAATATTTACCTCAAATAACCGATACCCACAAACAAGAATTATCATGCCAATCATGGCAAGACACATATCACGCATAGACTTGAGCCAAAGATCCCCAAGTTTCTGAGGTAAGAAAATAGTCGACCAAGACACAAGACTGATATTGGACTTCTCCTAGGAAGCTCCCCATATAAACCGATGACAATACTTATCAATTTGGTCACAAACGACCGCTAGAAAACACTCAAACAAATTGTATTCATAGCGTAAATCAGAATGAAAGTCAAAATGGGAGAGGGCTGTGTTAGGTTTTTTTATTGGTGTGCGAGGATTTGAGGAAGGAAAATAAATGCTTTTAATGGGAGAAAACACATAGGCGGTCGTGAGCCCGTGAGTGATAAAATAGATGGAGCATGAGTTCTAACCCTAAATAAAAATATTTTATTTATTTTTAAAGATATTAATATATTATATATGAATATATTATAACTCAAATCTATATTACCCGCACCTCTCTCTCTCTCTATGTGTGTGGACCAGCTACCATGTTCATATCCGCCTATTTTCACGAACGAGATAGCTCGAGGATACCCATGTCTATAAAAAACTACCATGAGGAGAACTAATAAGCTTAGTCATCACTGACTCCAACAGATTAGTAAGGACTTTAGTAATAATCTTGTAAATAAAATTGCAAAGGTGTTCATATTCGCCTATTTTCACGAATGAAATAACTCGAGGATACCTATGTCAATAAAAACCGACCTTGAGGAGAACTAATAAGCTTAGTCATCACTGGCTCCAAGGAATTAGTAAGGACTTTAGTAATAATCTTGTAAATAAAATTGCAAAGGTTAATAGGCTGAAATTGAGATATGAGTTTCGGTTGACTAACCTTAGCAACTTAGCAATGAGAACCAGACAATCTAGTTGATTAGTTTTTCTCTCATCTAGATATTGGAAACATCTCGCTTATTAAGAGTCTAGTAAATCATTATTAATCGCAAATATTTATTACGTGCGATAGCAAAAATTTACCACGATAAAATTATGATCGTCGATGACGAGAACCCTCAACTTGCGCGAGTGTAGGCTTCTTCTAATCTCCTCCTGGTGCTTTGCAAATAGAGTTAAGAGCCAAATGTGGGGCTTTGTCCCCTATTTCACCTCCGACGCTCAAGTAAAAACTATGATTTTTTTATGGATGAATTAGAATCATAGTTAGGGTTTTGAAAAGCCATTAAATAGCTTCTTTATTTTTGAAAAATAATAAATAGCCCACTTATCTTAATGGACTTTTCCTTCTAACCAATTAATTTAGATAGAATCATTAATTAATAATATATGCTGTTATTTTTACCTCCACATTAGGATAACGGGTGAAAACCATCTTTTAACACAAGCATTTCATCAAGTTGATGCAAAAGAAATTCATGTTTATTAACATACAATTTTTTTTATACTAATAAAGAAAATATATACCTTTTGCATTCTCAACTCAAATTTAGTCTCACTCCATATTTGCGTTGTTAACGATATGACAACCGACGGGTTTCAAGTAGGAAAGTACCTAAGGCAGGAAAGCCAAACAGAATAAGGGAACCAAAGGAACAAGACAGCTGAAGGAATCCAGAGGAACCCAGGTGTGCCCAGAAATGGAGCTTGCGATATTGCGATTCCCGAGAAATCTGGGAACACACAACCCTGGACAAAAGGTGTCGAAAACGACTTGTCCGAAGCTTCCAAAAGTCTGCCAAGGTCCAAGAGCTAAAGAACAAGATGCCTAGAGAACCTCTACCTCGGACAGAGACGATGAAAGCGACAACACATGAAGACGTTGCTGTCCAGCAGACGGTTCCCAAGCGGCCAGCTTACTCAACCTCGGACGAAAGCGTTTTGACAACGACACCACAAGGCTCGTCTGAGGTAGTTGACCAACCAAGAGAGATTCTGAGCTGCCTAGGTTGTTTGCACATGCCAAGAACAACGTGGATCAAGGAGAACCACCAATCCTAGGGCAAGCTCAATCCGTGGGAACCAAGAGAGGATCGAGCTGGGAAGAATCCTCTATAAAAGGAAGACTAACCCAAGGGTTATCTTCAAGCACCAAAACAAGAACTCACACTCATTAGCAAATATCTAGTGTGAACCTCCAAACAAAGATCATCAAAGCAAACCGAGATCAAGAGGAACCAGTCAAGGAAGAAGAGCTGAGTGCTAAGTTCCTGTGATTGTAAGTGATAGTTCCTAGGTGCGAAAGTCTGTTTCTTGGATTTATTATTGATTGTGTTAAGTTATCTAGGATTGTCTAACTGTGTGTAAGGCAAAGGAACTGTGTGTTCGTTCCTAGGATAAGCTGTAACCAAAAGAGATAAGAAATCAAGAAGTAGACTTTGAAATCCTTTTGAAAGAAAGGTAGTGGTTTTTATCCTGGATTGCTAGTTGGCAATCAAAGGTTTCCATTATAAGGAACTTGTCTTTTGCTTGATTGTTTATTTCCGCTGCGAAAGGAACTGAGAATCGTTATTCTGAGTTCCTTAAGTTTTTATCTAACAATCACGATCCTACACTTCACCTATGTTCTTTGGTTCCACAATAGATAAGAAAGCATTGAAAGCAAAGAAGGTTAGATGTTCGAACCTGACTGGAGGCTTGATGGTTCTTCTTTCTCTGTTGGGAGCTAGAACATTTGATGTGGATGCATTTTGATTTGAACATTCAGCCTCAACTTCTATGTTGGGATCACCTTCTCCATTTAAGAACATGTGAAAGGATAAATCATTGATGTCTCCACAGGTATTATCTTCATGTTCATGGTTCCCAGAGATGGATTGTTGTTGATTGTCCATGGGAACTGGTGGAGGAACTGGCGGAACAACTTGTGTAGCTGGGTAGGAACTGGGAGGTGTGATATCTTCATCTGGATCTTCTTGAGGTGGCTTGGGAAATGGATCTTCAAAGGGACTGGTGGTGTTCTGCATATTTCTACCAAGTGATTTCTCATTAAAAACAACATGAACACTTTCTTCTACCTTTTTAGTCCTTTTGTTGAAGACCTTGTATGCTTTGCTGCTTGAGGCATATCCAATGAAGATCCCTTCATCACTCCTTGGGTCGAATTTACCAAGATTATCTTTTCCATTGTTATGCACAAAGCATTTGCATCCGAACACCCTAAGATGTGAGATGTTGGGAACTCTTCATCTTAGAAGTTCATAGGGAGTCTTCTCTGTGATTGGGCGAAGCATAGCTCGATTGATGATGTAGGAGGCTGTATTGATTGCCTCAGCCCAGAATGATTGAGAGAGTCCACTTGAGATGAGCATAGTTCGAGCCATGTCTTCTAAGGTTCTATTCTTCCTTTCCACTACTCCATTTTGTTGAGGAGTGTATGGTGCAGAGAAGTTGTGATCAATGCCATGCTCACTGCAAAAGGTTAGAAATTCTCCATTTTCGAACTCAGTACCATGGTCAGAACGAATAGAATTGTAGGATCGTGATTGTTAGAGTAATAACAAGGGAACTAAGAATACAGATACTCAGTTCCCTTCGCAACGGAAATAAACAATCAAAATAAATGAACAAGTTCCTTATAGTGGAAACCTTCGATTGCCAACTAGCAATCTAGGATAAAAACCACTACCTTTCTTTCGAAAGGATTTCAAGGTCTACTTCTTGATTTCTTATCACTTAGGTTACAGATTACCCTAGGAACAAACACACAATTTCTTTGTCTTACACACAGTTAGACAATCCTAGGTAAACTTAACAGCAAGTATAATCAATCACAGAAGCAGTCCTAACCACTAAGGAACTAACTTACTTACAGTCACATGAACTAGCACACAGCTCTCAGATTCCTTGACTGGTTCCTCTCGATCTTGGTTTGAGTTGACGATCTGTTTGAAGCTTCACACTTTGATGTTTGCTATGGAGTATGATTCTGTTGTGATGCTTGAAGATAACAGCAGAGCTTATCTTCCTTATATAGTGGATCCTCGAGGTTGGATCTTCTCTTGGTTCCCACAGAGCAAGCTTGACCTAGGTTGTGTGGTAATCCTTGATTCACGCTGACTTAGACATGTACCAACAACCTAGGCAACTCAGAATCCACATTGGTTGGTCAACTGCTTCAGACAAGTCTGTCATGTCGTTGTCCAACTCCTTTCGTCCGAGGTTCAGCAACCTAGACACTTTGGAACTATCCTCTGGATGGTGACAGCCTTGTGTCACGTCGCTTTCAGCAACCTTTGTCCGAGGTTCAGCGTTCTAGACATCTTGGAGCTTTCCTTTGGATGGTGGCAGACTTTTAGAAGCTTTGCTCAAGTCGCTTTCACTATCTTTTGTCCGAGGTTCTGTGTTCCCAGCTTCATCGAGAAGAGCAAAGTCACGTGTTGCATTTCTGGGCACTTCTGGGTTCCTTTGGCTTGCTTGTTTGGTTTCTCTATCTTGTTTGGCTTCCATGGTTTCAACAACTGTCATGTGGTTCCTTTAAACACATCTTTGAAATAAAACATTAGTATCAAAGTATTTGTCATCTTCAAAAGTAGAGAAACCGAGGAAAGGAACTCTCATGGGAACTGAGGTTCCTGAGTTCCGTTTCCTAACACATATATTGTTATGTATTTGTATTGAAATCTAAGGATGAAATTCTTGGTACATTCAAAATTTACAAAACAGAAGCAGAACTTCAGATGGGAACTTTGATCAAGAAGTTACGCACCGATAGAGGTGGTGATTATTTTGACCCAGAATGTTGCCAATTCATAGGTATCATCCATGAAACCACATCTCCCTACACACCACAACAAAGTGGTGGTCGAAGAGGAAGAATCGAGTTCTTAAGGAAATGGTAAATTCCATGCTATCCTACTCATGATTAAATGACAAATTTTGAGGGGAAGCCATGTTGACGGCTTGTTACCCACTGAATAGAGTTCCTAACAAAAGGAACAAGACTACCCCATATATGAACTTTGGTTCCGACAAAAGCCAAATCTGAATTATATTCGGGTTTAGGGATGTAGGGAGGTGGTAAGACTACCCGAACCCAAGCGAAAGACCTTAGGTGAAGAGGTATTGAATGTATCTCTATTGGATATACTGAGCATTCCAAGGCATATAGGTTCTATGTTATTGAGCCTAACAAGTCTATTTCAGTTCATTTCATCATAGAATCAAGAGATGCAATCTTGGATTAAAATGGGTTTTCATTGACTCCTATACCAAAAGGGAATTGATGCCAGTTCCAATTGAAACCAAGAGTTGGACGTTCCAACATCCCTACAAGGGAACTTTGAGGGTTCATCATCCCTTCAAGGGAACTCTGAGTCTAAGATCCTAAGAAGTAAACGAGTAGGGAAGGAAAAGTATTTTGGCCTTGATTTTCATTTTTATATGGTTGAGGGAACAAGGGACAAGCTTGGTTCCGAATACTTGTATTGTTATAGTATTGAGAATGGTCAAAGGAACTTTGTTGAGGCAATGAAGTCATAAGATGCGTCTTTTTGGAAGGATGCCATAAATGATGAGATGGATTCCATCATGGGAAACAATACATGGGTATCGGTTGATCTTCCCCCAAGATGTAAGCCATTAGGAAGTAAGTGGATCTTCAAAGATGAAAGTGGATGGAACCAAAGACAAGTTTAAGGCTTGATTGGTTGTCCAAGGCTTTAGACAAAAGTATAGAACTGACTACTTTGATACTTATGCATTGGTTGCTCGTATATCCACCATTAGACTATTGATTGCCCTAGGGACTATTCATAAGTTGGTTATTCACCAATTGGTTGTGAAAACAACGTTCCTTAATGAGAAACTGGGGAGGAAGTTTATTTGAAACAACCTATAGGGTTTGTTATGCCCGGACAAGAGCATAAGGTATGCAAATTGATCAAGTCCTTGTATGGGATGAAGCAAGCATCAAAGCAATGGCATCAAAAGATTGATGAGGTTGTGTTGTCCAATGGATTCAACTTAAATCAATCAGACAAGTGTGTATAGCAAATTTGATAATTCTGGAAATGGAGTTATAAATTGCTTATATGTGGATGTGTTAGGAAACGGAACTCTGGAACTTAGGTTCCCCTGAGAGTTCTGTTCCTCAGTTTCTCTACTTTTGAAGATGACAAATATTATGATACTAATGTTTTATCTCAAATATGTGTTTTAAGGAACCATAGGAAATTACCTAAGGCAGGAAATCCAAACAGAACAAGGGAAACAAAGGAACAAGACAGCTGAAGGAATCCAGAGGAACCCAGGTGTGCCCAGAAATGGAGCTTGCGATATTGCGATTCCCGAGAAATCTAGGAACACACAACCTCGGACAAAAGGTGTCGAAAACGACTTGTCCGAAGCTTCCAAAAGTCTGCCAAGGTCCAAGAGCTAAAGAACAAGATGCCTAGAGAACCTCTACCTCGGACAGAGACGATGAAAGCGACAGCACATGAAGACGTCGCTGTCCAACAGACGGTTCCCAAGCGGCCAGCTTACTCAACCTCGAACGAAAGCGTTTTGACAACGACACCACAAGGCTCGTCTGAGGTAGTTGACCAACCAAGAGAGATTCTGAGCTGCCTAGGTTGTTTGCACATGCCAAGAACAACGTGGATCAAGGAGAACCACTAATCCTAGGGCAAGCTCAATCCGTGGGAACCAAGAGAGGATCGAGCTGCGAAGAATCCTCTATAAAAGGAAGACTAACCCAAGGGTTATCTTAATGCACTAAAACAAGAACTCACACTCATTAGCAAATATCTAGTGTGAACCTCAAAACAAAGATCATCAAAGTAAACCGAGATTAAGAGGAACCAGTCAAGGAAGAAGAGCTGAGTGCTAAATTCCTGTGACTGTAAGTGATAGTTCCTAGGTGCGAAAGTCTGTTTCTTGAATTAATTATTGATTGTGTTAAGTTATCTAGGATTGTCTAACTGTGTGTAAGGCAAAGGAACTGTGTGTTCGTTCCTAGGATAAGCTGTAACCAAAAGAGATAAGAAATCAAGAAGTAGACTTTGAAATCCTTTCGAAAGAAAGGTAGTGGTTTTTATCCTGGATTGCTAGTTAGCAATCAAAGGTTTCCACTATAAGGAACTTGTCATTTGTTTGATTGTTTATCTTCCGCTGCGAAAGGAACTGAGAATCGTTATTCTGAGTTCCTTAAGCTTTTATCTAACAATCACGATCCTACAGGATGACATGTTGATCTTTAGTACGGACCAAAGGCAAGTATACCTTGCAAATGAATTTTTGTCATCAAAATTCTCCATGAAGGACATGGGGAGGCTGATGTTGTCCAAGGTGTTAGGATAAGACGGGAAATGGAGGGTTAATTATTGTCACATTCTCATTACATTAAGAAAGTGTTGAAAAAGTTTAATTTTGACAAGAGTTCCCCTCTTAAGACTCCTTATGATCCGAGTTCGAAATTTTTCCCTAACAAGGGAACTATAGTGTCACAACTAGAGTAAGGGTTATTAGATTCTTGATATACGCCATGACAAGTACTCGATTGGATATCGCTTTTGCAGTAGGGAATCTTAGTCGATACATTAGTTGCCCTAGTACATATCATTGGCAAGCAATTCGAAGGGCACTTTTTAGTACTTGAAGGATACTATAGCTTTTGGTCTTACATATGTTGAATCACCCTCGGTTTTACAGAGGTATTTAGATGCAAGTTGGATCACAAATGAAGAGGATCATTCTTCCACTAGTGGATGATTGTTCCTTCTTGGTGGCGGTGCCATTTTAAGGGCCTCCAAGACTCAAACTTGTATCACAAGTTCCACAATGAAATCTGAGTTTGTTTCCTTAGGCACTGCTAGGAAAGAGACAGAATGGCTAAGGAACTTAGTTTATGAAATTCTCTTGTGGGAGAAACCAATTTCACCTATATCGATCCATTTTGATAATAGTCATGTATACAATGGGAAATCATGTCATTTGGGTGTGAGGAATAGTGATGTAAGAGAGGTCATTACGCATTGGGTGATTTCGGTGGATTTTGTTTGGTCACAATAAAACTTAGCTGATCACTTGACAAAGGGGTTTCCAAAGGACTTAGCTTCTAAGCCTGCTAAGAGGATAGGATTAAGACCCATATACGCTTTTCTAGCGGTGGGATATTCAATTCGATTTTGATTAACGTTAGGGGCGAATTCCATGTGAAAAGCCCACACCTACAAACTAAAGAGCACAAAGGTATTGTCCCTATGTATGTGCTCAGTTCCTACAAGTTTAGAGGTTGAAAGCAATTTCTTAATAGTTTCTTTAAAAAAGTGCAAATTATAGGTGCACGATTGAGGGCGCGTTTTCTTTAGAGGATCTACCTATTTGAGCATGGAGTTTGGCCGCTTCATGAAGTTTCGGGTTGGCTTCACATACGCTTATGTATGGATAAGAACTCAATGCCGTCAATAGAGTCAAGTTATTATAGAATTGTAAAGTAAATCATGTGTGTGTTATCTTCATGCACCCAAAGAGGTTGATTGGTTCAATCCTTAGGACACCATAATTCTCGGGTGTTTTGGAATGTGTAATTACACTAAAATGAAAATTCAATCTTTGTGACATTTTCATTTATACACGAGTTTGGGATAAAGGCTTGCATATTTTGTGAATTAAGGATTGCACTAAAATGAAGGACGATTGTTGGTGATTTTAGTGAAATCATTGTCATTTATTGTGATTGGGGTTTATATGACACTAAGGAAACTCACTTCGTTATAACACACTTTAGGTGTGTATAGTGCACTCTTGTGTAAGTGGATTTGAGTTCAAAAGAAAAACAAAATAATATGGTATATGTAAAAGACAAGTACCCTCGAAAGAAACTTTTGTCTAAAGGGAAACCTTAAGTACCCTTGTTAGTTCTCATGATGGAACTCAATTCCTAACAATTGCTCATATTTCAATCCCAAATAAATGTTATTTTTGTTACTTTTCTTTTCTAGCTAAAATGCATGTAGAAGATTTTTGGGGTTTGTTTTATATTTGGTCCTAGTATTCATTACCTATATTTTTATTTGGTCACCGATCGTTTGTTAATTTGTTCAAAATAAACTCCTAGTTTATATTTGTTTCAAAGTCATTCAGCAATATTAAAAAATGAAGCACATGTTGATTTAATGAAGTATATGGATTAAATTGATACACAAATACAAGAAGAGAACAAAATAAAACTAAAAAAAAATTGTAAATTAAAACATGATCAAAACAAACTCAAGAGATTAGGAGATACCATGTATCTCATAAATTGGAACAAACCTTGTAGAACCTAGGCTTTAAGATTCGTGTATTCTTTTATTTATTAACATGAATAAATTATCGTTCACCTAATAAATGACCTGTTTGAATATAATTTAGAAGTTACGATTTTAAATGAAATAGGTATGTAACACATAAGCACCAAATGAAAAAGAAAAAAATGAGCAAAACATTTTTGTTGTTTTTTTTGGAACTCAAACAGTGAAACAATTATAGGCCTGGGTTCAAAAGAGAATATATGAGGGAATTTATTATTAAAAGTGTAGTACACGTACCTTATACGGGTAAATTTATACTTATAAAATCATCAATAATTATTTATAATTGAATTAAATTATGTTGTATTTAAGTAATTGTAAGAAGAAGAAATCTTAGTGATATTATTGAAGAATTATATGAGAAGATTTAAATAACAATATGTTCAAAATTTTATTGTTAATTATATAACTTGTATAAATATATTATATTTTATTCATACATATTCTCATACAGTTATCCTTTTTTATTTTTAATTATGCAATTATTGTCATACACAAGATATTTTTGTTGAAGTCGTGTATGTATTCCACTACCATTTATCGTGTATTTTTCGCAATCTATATTATATTAACATATAATATTAAAAAAATTCCAATATTTTAATATTAAAAATTATAAGTCATAATATTAGTTCAACATAAATATGTGTACTTATAACAAAATTCTAGCTTTAAAAGTAATATGTTGAAATGCTATATTAAAAATATATTAGTTATTCAGAAATATCAAAATATCAATCATATTAGCTAAAAATGAAAATAAGAAAAATAGAAACAATTTAATAAATAATTGTAAATCATAATCTAAAAAACATCAAAAAATTTGAAGTAAACACGTTTGAGATATATAGTTAGAATATATCAAAGGTTATTCATGTTTGTTATGATGAGTTTATTTAGATGTGTAATTTTATATATAAAAAAAAAGAAATAAGTTTTTAAATTGAAATTTTTTGGAATAATTGAAATATATGTTAAATAATTAATGTTAATAATTGTTATATTGGTTTTTCTAACCTATGCCCTAAGGGCATAGGTTAAGAATTGTAAAAACTATTTCCTAAAAAGTAATGCTTAAACCCTTTTACAAAATATTAAATCTCTGATATAATTACACCTAACAAAATCCTTCTAAAATTAAGTGATTAACCTATGCCATAATCATATGTTAGAAAAAAATAATTGTATTTAACATGTTCTTAATTATTTTATGATGAAAATTTTGCCATTGGAGTAGTAACGTAGCTAATACTACGATTTATATCGGAGAGAAGAGTGAAATTATGATAATATTTGCCATGTTCTTAGAAATACGATTAAATTGTCATGTTCTTATTAAGATTTGCTAAAAAATAGTGAGATTATGATTTATATTATTATAATAACAAATAAATATTATATTAAATGAGAATTGTTACATTTAACAATAAAAAACATCATTAATACCATACATTAAATTGAAAAGTTTGGTTGATTAAAATCAATTTTGATAGTCATGTAAATAAAACATAAATAATGTAAGATATACTATTTAAAATTCAGATACCTAGTTAATTAACATCAAACTTTGTTAATTTTTATAATTTGAAACATAAGTAATGTGGGTCCAGAATCTTTTTGGTGGTTCAAAAATAAATCGCTTTAATATAGATATACAGATTTAGTTGATTACTTAATATAATAATAAATTAAATAATTAAATAATAACACCTCAAAGGTTATTCATGTTTGTTATGATGAGTTTATTTAGATGTGTATTTTTATTTAAAGAAAAAAGAAATAAGTTTTTAAATTGAAAATTTTTGGAATAATTGAAATATACGTTAAATAATTAATGCTAATAATTGTTATATTGGTTTTTCTAACCTTAGGGCATAGGTTAAGAATTCTCGTTTTAAAAACTATTTCCTAAAAAGTAATGCTTAAACCCTTTTACAAAATATTAAAATCCCTGATATAATTACACCTAACAAAATCCTTTTAAAATTAAGTGCTTAACATATGCCATAATCATATGTTAGAAAAAAATAATTGTATTTAACATGTTCTTAATTATTTTATGGTGAAAATTTTGCCATTAGAGTAGTAACGTAGCTAATACTACGATTTATATCGGAGAGAAGAGTGAAATTATAATAAGATTTGCCATTTTCTTAGAAATAAGATTAAATTGTCATATTCTTAGAAATAAGATTTGCTAAAAAATAGTGAGATTATAATTTATATTATTTTAATAACAAATAAATATTATATTAAATGGGAATTATTACATTTAACAATAAAAAAACATCACTAATACCGTACATTAAATTGAAAAGCTTAGTTGATTAAAATCAAATTTGATAGTCAAGTAAATAAAACATAAATAATGTAAGATATACTATTTAAAATTTAGATACTTGGTTAATTAACATCAAACTTTGTTAATTTTTATAATTTGAAACATAAGTAATGTGGGTGCAGAATCTTTTTGATGGTTCAAAAATAAATCGCTTTAATATAGATATACAGATTTTGTTGATTACTTAATACAATAATAAATTAAATAATAACACCTCAATAACTTTTTCTAAAATCGCTCTCGTAGCTCTAAATGTGAGAACTTGAATATATAGTTATAGATTTTTACATAAAAAAGATTTTAGAGATTGTGTAATGTTTACTCTCAAACTATTCGTTTTGAACTATTTGCTGACAAAATACCTGTTGTTGGTGAGCTCGATGTGTGAGAGACTCGGGGCAAGGGAGATAGCTGGTGGGATGAAGCCAGAGAGCAAGTATGTGGAAGAGAGAGAAGAAGGAAGGGATTTTGATGAGGGTCCCTCGGTGTCATCGAGAGTCGAGGGCAGAAGGGCTCCTTTGCACTCGGTGTCGATTTTGATGAGGGTAAAAAAATGGCGTAATCCTTGTTGGTACAAGGATTACGTGCATGTGTCATTTAATTACCTATTAAGTATCCGATTTTGACACGGACATGTTATATGTAGGGGTGTTCATCTGGTTCGATGGATCGGATTTTTTGAAAATGGTGGACCGGATGGTTCCGGTCCGGTCTAAGACCGGATTGGACCGGACGGTTCCGGTACGGTGTAAGACCGGATTGGACCGGACTTTATTTTTAAAAAAAAAATTAAAATTCTTATTTAAAATCTAAAAAAATTATCTAAAAAAAATCTATAAAACATATATACTCCTAACTTATTAAATAAAAAAATATCTATAAAAAATACATATAAATCTAAAAAAAAACATATAAAACATATAAATTAAAAATCCGGTCCACCGGTCTGGACCGGATTTTTTTCCGGGTTTGGACCGGACCGGACCGGAACCGGATTAGGGGAAAACCTTGGACCGGAGATGTAATATCCCTCATTTTTGTACGGATAAATTTCGAATTTTCTTAAGCCCATATTGCAAGTTGGATTAAATTCAGGAAAGTACGAACATTCGGTATAATGTTTGGTCTCTGTAATATTTTTCTGAGCAATATAAAATACAGTTAACGTATTTTTGGGTTAAATGATCGTTCGTGTACAAATATATTTAACCCGGGGTTAAGTAAAATTTACCACTTAATGTAAATAAGGGCAAAGTGGGAATTCGGCCCATGCCTTAGCCAAAAATCAGCAAACATTTCAGCAACTTGCAAGCCAACTTGAGGCAGCTGGCAACTAGCTTGGATGACTCATTGGGGCTACGAGGCCTAGCTTGGACACCTCACGGGATACCTGTCTTGCAAGTGCTCTTCGTGGTTTGCCTATAAAAAGGAGAGACGAAGCCATGGGAGAAGCCAGAAGTTAGCTCCTCACCATCTTTTGCTGTCAAAAACCCAGAAATCAGCTTCTGAGCTGAACTTTGAGCTTCGTTTAAGAACGATTTTGTCATTCGTTCGAGCAGATAGAAGTTGCATCTTGAAGGTGAGGTGTAGCTTAAAAGGAGGAGAAGATTAGCCAAGCCCGATTCGAAGTTTAAATCGATCGAAAGTTGGTAAGAAAACCCTTGAAGCTCATTGTTTTCACCTCTGAATTTCGTGACTTTTGCTGAACTTTGAACCCGATTTGTGTGGTCATCTAGACCTTGTTTCGATCCGTTTTCAGGAGGTTCCTAGAGCTTGTTTGTAGCTTAAGAAGGTGGAAGCCTTGGAGGAGCTTTCTATAGAGGAGAGGTGGACGAAAATTGAGCTCAAAGGTAGCTTCCTCACCATCTTCTTCCTCTGTCAAAACACCATTGTTGGGCTGGTTTTGAGCTCGGTTTGAGAGCAACTTCGGGCCTTGTTTCGAGCAAGAGAAGAGTGATTCCTAGAGGTGGTTTGAAGCTTAAGGAGGTGGGAAACTCAACCAAGAACGAATCGAAGCCTAAGGGATCGATTTGGGTAAGTTTCTCCCCGTTGTCGCTCTCGTTTTTTGCCCCTGTCCGAGCACCGCACCCCGCGGCGAAGAACCACCGCACCCGCGGCAAGCGTGGTTCGTGGTGTGTTTGTGTGTGTGTTGGGTGTTTGGGCATGGATCGAAGCTTGGTTTCTTGATCCGTTTTCTATTCCTTTAGATTCATATATATAGATATTGAATCTAATTTAGGATTTTATTATGAATCGTTCCAGAAGGATTGGAGATCCGAGATCTGTCCCTGATCAGACCCGGGAATCGTCGTCTTTAGAGCTCGTTAGCTTTTGTCAGATCTAAGGCAAGTGGCGGTTCGCTCTTGCTTATCATTCCATATTTCCATTAATTATCAATTGCTTAATTGTTAATTAATTTGGATTGATTATTGTTAATGTCTGGAAAAGGTTTTATAAACTGTTTTGGAAAATCATATAATAGGTTGTATATCTGCTAGAACAACGCTATTATTTATGATCGTCTTGCGGGCATTTATGTGGATTTATCCTGGACTATTATTGTGCTTATACTGTTAGTTAGCATTGAATGTTAGGAACGCTATATACCTTGTGGGGGTTTAGCTGTTTCTTTATAACTCGTACTTGGCGGATTCTTCCCCAGTACTTTCTCTCTGGTCATGACCATACCCTTATTCAGGGTGGGCGCACCTCGCTAGTGCCAAATCCTTCAAGGTTCATCCTTCTATATCTCTTGTGGGGAGATCTGATATCTCTTGTGTGGAGATCCGATATCTCTTGCGTGGAGATTTAAAAGCTTATAACGTAATGCTCGTTTTGGAATTAAATAAGATAAGTGCCCGAGTGCACATAATTAATGTACCCTGGCGAGTAGTGCAACTAAGTGATAGTGCAGCTAGGAAACTCGTCCTGACTTGAATGTAGTACGTTCTCTTTCCAATCTGGATTCGTATTATGCGGTGATTCGCATTATACGGTGAGGTTGGTCGTGAACCGAAGCATCTCAGTCAGCTTTTAAATCATTGTTGATTGATTCTTTAAATGTTCCAAACTTGTCATATTTCCTTAAGACTCAATCTCTTGGAGTCTCTTTCGGGTCGGTCTTTGTGGAGATTCAGTCTTCCAGAGTCGTCTCTTCTGTATGTCTTTTGATATATTCCAGTAGAAGTATGGCGGTTGACTATCGTTATCGGTTATTATTCGAGAAACGATGAGTCTAACCTAATACGACTACTTCGAACCACTCTGCTTTGTACCCTTGCATAGTCTTTCATTAGACTAACCCACGAACATTGTTCTCCGCATGTGGGCTGTTGTCATCCGTTCGATTCGGCACATCAGATAGAACACAGATATGAGGAGACTAGATTGACTATGAAGATGACGGTTGTTTTGATGTTTTAATAATTTTAATCGGGTTGAGATCCTTGGGCACGTGATCATGGTGATCACAACTCTTTTGTAATATTTTAAGAAAGACTTCCGCTGTGTTTGATTTAACTCTGTATATTTGTCCTATTCGGGATTGGGATGTAATCCCGGGATTCATGATTTAATTAAATATTACAATGATTTTGTATCATTTGTGTTTCATGATTGTGTTTAAACCGGTAAAGCCTTGGGTGGCTTCGGTAAGGAACACCGAGGTCACTGGCGGTAAAACATTTCCAAATGGGTTAAGATTTGGGGGTGTTACAGGAGACCGGACCGGAATTTCCCCGGTCCTGTCCGGTTTTCCGGTCTGGGCCGATTTTGAACACCCCTAGTTATATGTGTACGTGTCTCTTTTTTTAGTTAACTTTAAAAAAAGAAAACTAAAAATAAAAATTATATTCATGCCCGTGCTATAGTTTTTTTTTTTTAAGATTCTTAGTTTAATCAAACTAAGAAACTATGTGTAATGCTCCTAACTTGATTGTCGTATTATTCGAATATCGATTATACTAGATTTAACGTAATCCTAACTTCATTATCGTATAATTCAAATATCGGTTATACTAATTATATTGTAATCTGAACTTCATTATCGTATTATTCGAATAACGATTACACTAAGTATAATGTAATCATGAATTCATTATATTATTATTCGTTATCGTATAATTCAAATATGGTTATGCTAATTATATTTTAATCATAACTTCATTATCGTATTATTCGAATAACGATTATATTAAGTGTAATGTAATCCTTACTTCATTATCATACCGTAGAAACCCTAGGGTAAGCAGGGTTTGGGATTTAGAGTTATCAAACTCCAATGATTTTCATAACCTTATATAATGCTTGTATAACCGGTATTCGAATAATATTATACATTATACTTAGAATAACCGATGTTCGAAGAATATGATAATGAAGTTATGATTACATTATATCGTATTATTCAAATATCGGTTATACTAAGTATATTGTAATCCTATTACTCGAATATCAGTCACGCTAAGTGTAATGTAATCCTAACTTCATTATCGTGTTATTCAAAGAACGGTTATATTAAGTGTTATGTAATCCTAACTTCATTATAGTATTATTCAAATAACGGTTATACTAAATATACTATAATCCTAACTTCATTATCGTATTAATCGAATAACGGTTATACTAAGTGTAATGTAATTCTAGCTTCATTATCTTATTATTCGAATAACGGTTATGCTAACTATACTGTGATCCTAATTTCATTATCCTATTATTTGAATATTGGTTAATCTAAGTGTAATGCAATCCTAACTTCATTATTGTATTATTCGAATATGAAGTTAGGATTGCATTATACTTAGTATAACCGATATTCGAATAATACGATAATGAAGTTAGGATTACATAACACTTAGTGTTTTTCGATTAATACGATAATGAAGTTAGGAATTACATTACACTTAATATAACTGTTATTCGATTAATACGATAATGATGTTAAGATTACATTACACTTAGTATAACCACTATTCGATTAATACGATAATGAAATTAGGATTACAATATACTTATTATGACCGTTGTTTGAATAATATGATAATGAAGTTAGGATTACATTACACTTAGTATAACCGTTATTCGAGGAATACGACAATGAAGTTAGGATTACAATATACATAGTATAACCGTTATATGAATAATAAGATAATGAAGTTAGGATTACATAACACTTAGTATAACCGTTCTTTGAATAACATGATAATGAAGTTAGAATTACATTACACTTAGCGTGACCGATATTCGAGTAATAGGATAATGAACTTAGGATTACAATATTGTTACTATAGCGGATATTCGAATAATACGACATAAAATAATCCTAACTCTATTATCATATTAGTCGAACATTGGTTATACTAAGTATAATGTAATCATGAATTCATTATATTATTATTCGAATACCGGTTATACAAGCATTATAGGTTATGAAAATCATTAGGGTTTGATAACTCTAAATCCAAAACCCTGCTTGTCCTAGGGTTTCTAGGGCATGATAATGAAGTTATGATTACATTATACATTAGTATAATCGTTATTCGAATAATACGATAATGAAGTTAGGATTAAAATATAATTAGTACAACCGATATTTGAATTATATGATAACAAATAATAATATAATGAATTCATGATTACATTATACTTAGTGTAATCGTTATTCGAATAATACGATAATGAAGTTAGGATTACAATATAATTAGTATAACCGATATTTGAATTATACGATAATAAAGTTAGGATTATGCTACACTTAGTATAATCGATATTCGAATAATACGACAATCAAGTTAGGAGCATTACACATAGTTTCTTAGTTTGATTAAACTAAGAAACTTTTTTAAAAAGTTATTTTTTTACTGTAGCACGGGCATGGGATCCGTGCTCGTGCTAATTTGTTTTTTTTATATATATTTTTATAAAGTTAACTAAAAAAAGAGGCACGTACATATATAACGTGTCCGTGCCAAAATCGGATATCCGACGGGTAATTAAATGGCACGTAATCCTTGTACGTGCCTACTTGGCACGGACACGTGCTAAATATACGTGCCTATACACTGTATATTTAGTCAATGTATTTAGCCGTAACGTATATTTTTCTGATGACATTTATAACACTCATATTTTTATCGACTTTTAAATATGTGAATGGCCAAAAGGTCTTAACATTACTAAAGTAAGGCCTAGAAGGCTTACTGAGCAACATAATCTACATTGGCATGTTATGAACTAAAAGGGGAGGAAAATATCACAAAACTAGCTCTTCTTTCTTTTCTTTTAATTCACCCCTCTTATCTTCATTAAAATATATTGAAAATAACTCTTAGAAATACTTATTTATTTATTTTGTTATCGAAGGGTGTATGAGGCATTTCATATATTCTTTTGATATTTAATAAATTTGAAACAGATGCTCATAGTACCATAAAAAGCCAGATCAAGCAAACCAGACACATTTATTTAGGCATACCCTATATGCACACGTTTGAGTATCTAAATGCGCACGAAATGACACGCTTAATGTAAGCATACACTTTTTGTGCGCTTACATTAAGCGCACAGGGTCAATAGTGGTATTAAAAAAATATGAGGGATAAGAGCAAACCATGTGCGCTTATAATAAGCGCACTGTGCGCCAAACCTTGTACTATCTTGTGCGCTTATACTAAGCGCATAGGGTTTGTACGATCCGGCCGTTGGTACGCTTACACTAAGCGCACCAGCGGCCTGATTTTTTCAACGGCCGAATTTGTAGTCTATAAATTGCCATAATAATCAATCTTCTTCCACACCATCATCTTCCACACCATCACAACATTTAAATGGATTTGCAAATTGAAGATGATGTGCGAGATTGGATACAAGCTCGAGAAGACGAAGAAGTGGACGAAGAATGGAGCGACTCGAACTCCGAAGACGGAGGAGATGATTGTGATTTGTTCAAGGTTAGTGTTTAATTCATAACTTATAGGTTCTATTTTAGTAGGTAAATTTGCTATGAATTAATGTCTTTGCAAATTTGTTGTATTTATTAGTTTGTTCTAATTATAGGCAGTGTAATTATTAGTTTGTTCTAATTATAAGCAGTATAATAATTCATAAATGAAAAATAATTATAGGGTGAAGATTATACGGGACATTTCTGTAGAGGCCTAATTTGGGAGAGTATGGATGAAATGATTCAATGGGCGAGAGCTAGAGCAAAAGAGGTGATGATAGTTTTGGTGAAACGTACATCAAGTTCGTATGTAGTTAGTTTGACATGCGATAGATATGGTGAGCCTAGATCTGGGAGGCCGAAAGTTAATGTAGAAAATCCGGAGTTGTCGGTTTCAAGGATTCGAAAATGCAGATCGAAGAAGTGGGGTTGTAAGTTCGAGTTGTATGGGTGTCGTTTGAAAAGCGAGCACGGGTTTCTTACATCAAGATGGGTATTGGATGTTATACATGGCACCCACAACTACAAGCTTCAGACTAGCTTTCAATGCATTCATGGGTCGAATGACCCAGGAAGAGGAGGTCATTGCTAGGAAATTTGGCGATTGTCGAAAGACTCCGAAACAGATTGTATTTGAGTTGAGGAAAAACTTTCCGGGAAATGTAACATCAATGAAGCAGGTTGCCAACTTTTTGCAGAAGCTCCATTTCGAGGGTTGTGGTGAATTGACGGTTACTCAGTGGTCCCTTCAATTTTTGAAAGACAACGGGTATCTTTTCTATCCTCTTAGGAATGTGAAGAAAGGGGACGAGGTAGAGATTCTATTTTTTGCTCACCCGGAGTCGCTACGGTTGCTGAAGAAGTTCCCGCACGTTGTGATCATTGATGTCACATATAAGACAAATAAGTATGTAATACATTTTAATAGTAGTTAGATATTTTGCTATGTGCTACAATTTGATTAGTTATATTCACTAAATATTGGTATTTTAATTTCTTATGTCTATGAATAGATATGAATTGCCGTTGGTGGAGATTGTTGGTTTTACGTGCACTCACAAGACGTTCAACATTGCGTACGCATTCACCTGAGCGGAAAAAGATTTCCATTACCAGTGGATATTGAGGGCCCTTCGGAACTTGTTTGAGGAGTTGGGAGTAATGCCAAAGGCTATAATGACCGATTGTGAAAAGGCTCTCATCAAAGCTATTAAGATAGTTTTCAAAGACGTCCCGGTAAGACATCTCTTGTGTTGGGTCCATATTAGAAACAACATCAAGGCACATGCCGACAAGGTTATAAAAGACAGTGCCAGAGTCAATACGTTTACAAATCAGTGTTGGAGTCTTTTTTGCTCGACCACCGAGGAAAGCTACGAGGAGAGGCTCAGAGCATTGAGGACGTCGTGGAAGAGCGGCCTTGTTGGATACGTCGAGAGGGAATGGTTGACTCCTTACAAGGAAAGCATAGTAAGAGCTTGGGCGGATTACACCCTTCACTTCTTCACGAGGACTTCAAACATGTATCCTTTGAACAATTTGTAGTTGATTGTTTGTACTTATGAGTTCCAAGGTCGTGCTAAATGTTTTTTGTGGGGTCTAGCATCGTGTTTTTTGTTTTGATAAATGTTTTTTGTTTTGATAGGGTTGAGGGGATGCATCGTGTCTTGAAAGATATTATGGGGTCTAGCAGAGGCGACTTTAACAGAGTGATCGTGAGGATCCACCATGCAATCATTCTTCAAATCGACACGATTAGGGTGACCATGAACAAGTCACTGTCTACAAGACCAATGGAGTTCAACGATCCAGGGTTTCCGGCGCTTGCCCAAATGGTCTTTTCAAGACTCTTCTATAGAGTGTCAGATAAGTGTTTTGATTTGTTGTTGGCTATGTATGATAAGTTAGTCAAGGAGGACTATTCAGAAGTATGTGATGATCATTGGGTGAGAGACTGCCTTGGATTGCCGTGCGTACACGATATTGCAAACGCCATCATTACGAGGACATCTCTCACTCCAGACGACATTCACGACTTCTGGAAGGACTTGCATTGGGAAGAGGATCCAACAACATTTGTGCTTGCTGACGACAGTGTTCCGATGTCCGTTCCAGAGTTGAGATTGCGTGAGATGTGGTCGAGAGTGGAAAGCCGAACTTTGAGCCAAGCCACGTTATGGCAAGTGAGTGATTTGTACATTGCCTTGGAGCATCCGGAACAGAGTACGTTTATGGAGTCGACGGACATCTCTAGAAAGGGAAGGCCAAGTGGTGCGAAGAACAAGGCAAAGGGGTCGCCGACTAGGGAAAAGATCCTGCATGAGCACGTAAGAGAAGAGCTACTGAAGTCCGAGAAGGCAAAGGCAAAGGAGAAGGTGAAAGGGCCAGGTCGTCCCAGAAAGCAAGCAAGTGTCGTGGTGCTCGACGCTGAGGACATGCAGACCCAGCCGCAACCAAAGGAATCACAATTGGAGGAGTGGCCTGAAGAACAAATGATTCATCATGGGGTGGACTTTGGGGTTCGCAATATAGATTACTTTTGGTTTGGGTACATTAATGGTGCTATGGATGTACATTCAGACGAACATTGTGGTTATCGGTCTTTGGCTTGCTTATGGGGATGAGTCAGGGTCAATATCCCTTGATTCGCAGCGCGATAGCAAAGGAGTTGCGTGCCAACCGACAAATGTGGGAGCCGATACTAGAGGCTACACGACCAGGGTCATGGGACGATCTAATGCTTCAAATTAACTATGTGAAGAGCCCTTGCAGCCCGGATTATTGGCTTGACATGTCATTCATGGGTTTAGTGTTTGCCACGACATATAATGTTGCTGTGATCGTCATATCTCAGTACCCTTTATTGTGCTTACCAATTAGGCCGTCTGGACCATGTTTCACACCTCCCTTACAAATGTCGGGGATAGCACACGTAGGGGATCACAACCACTGGATACCGGTAATGTTTTGTTTATGTACTCATACTTTGATGTTTCATTTGCAATATAGGGTATAATAATTTTGTCTTTTTTTTTTGTATTTGTATAGGTGACGCTCAGTTCCGACTCTCCATTACCACCCATTACGTATGCGTGGCAAAGTCATTGCGATCCAAGAATCCTGTGGTGGGAACAAGTGTATGATTTGAAATTGCAAGAGTTTAGGGAATGCCGCAAGGCAGTCAGTCAGAATCCAGATTATTTGGCTTAGTTGATCCACATTATCAGTACTTCATGTAAAACTCTAAGGCAGTTTGTAATGTAATATAACTTTATATGTGAGCGGGTCTCTTTTGGTTAATTCCTCTAGATTTTTGCTTTGGTGGGTTTCATAGTAAGGCTTATGTAATGAAAAAGACATCAAACTTATGGAGTCACAAACTATTATAACCATAATATATTACATTACAAATCCAATGATTACAAGTTTTTCATAAACTTAGAAATCGTAAGACAAAATAAATGACATCGCCTAGTATCTTCAAGCGCCGCTTGAGTTCAAAAAAGTTGAAGAGAAATGACCGTGGTGCGCTTACAATAAGCGCACCACGGTCACATTTCGTTGTTGCTTTGGCATCTTGGGCCCAAATACAGGCCCAAGTCGTGTACGCTTATTATAAGCGTACACCTGTACGCTTAATGTAAGCGTACAGGTGTGCGCTTATAATAAGCGCACATCATCTATATGACGAATTTAGGAATTTATACTTTACTTGACACTATAGTTACTAATGTGATATGACGGAGTCTTATGAAGAGAATGAAGTACGATATGAATTCGATTGTTTGGTTTTTACTAATGAATTGATATTGTTTTTTAAGAAGTGATCACTCTTATCATATACTAATGTAAAATGACGGAGTCTTATGAAGTTATAATGTGATATGACGAAGTCTTATGAAGTTTTATATTGAACTCTATAGTTACGCTATAGAATGAAGTACGATATGAATTCGATTTTTGGTTTTTACTAATGAATTGATATTGTTTCTTAAGAAGTGATCACTGTTATCATATACTAATGTAAAATGACGGAGTCTTATGAAGTTATAATGTGATATGACGAAGTCTTATGAAGTTTTATATTGAACTCTATAGTTACGTTATAGAATGAAGTACGATATGAATTCGATTTTTGGTATTTTTGGCCCATTTCACCATTTAGAAGTGTTATTGGGCCCATCAATGATGTATTAGTTCAAACACTAATACATCATTGATTTTCACTTTATGCCAGAATACAAAACCATTGAACTTGTTGTAGTTGACCGTTACACAGGCATTGGGCCCAAAATTAGGCCCAATACATGTGCGCCTACATTAAGCGCATAGGTATGCGCTTAGTGTAGGCGCACAGGTATTGGGCCTAATTTTGGGCCCAATGCCAACACTCTTATGAAGTTAATGCCAACCAGTCTTATGAAGTTATACGAAATAATATACTACTATAACCCGAAACTCTTGATTTGTGGAAAACCGAAATAAATTACGATAAGTCATCCAGGAAAAGTATGACAAATAACATAAAATGTACATAATATAATATTATACATAACAGTCTGTGATCCTACATAAGAACCCTAATCGTCACCCGGCTGACTTTCACTACCCTCCCCAGCCTCGTGTGTAGAATCCGTAAAAAGTTATGACTGAGACGCACGAGGTGGAGGGGCGGCCATCGGAGGAGTGTCATGAGTCAACATATGCAATAGACGCCCCATGAACACCCGAACCTCCTCGAAGGTAATAACGCTCCTATCCATCGGCCTACGTAAATATGCACGGAGCTCACCTGCAACCAACTGGTTCCGCTGCATTCGTAATGACATTATCCATTAGAATGTATATATAATATTTAATAATAATACACAATTTATTTTGGCGTTATAGCAAATTAAACATACCGCAAGAGTGTCCACCGTAGGTGTGGGATGGACAGGACCGGCGGGACGATCCTGTCTAGTGGATCTGGGATCCACCAACACATGAGAATACTCGTCTAGCCAATCGAGGTAGTCATCCGTCACATCCCAATACTGTGTGGCTGGTGGATCATCTATCTGGATCAGGGGCCTCGGATCCTCATCCCACGCCCCCAATAGATCAGCATGGAATGTGACATCATAATGACGAAGGTTGAACGCACGGGTGACTGCTATGGGCTGCGGAGGTAACACTGGGATCCCCTGTACGTGCCTGAATTGTCGCAGGATGCGGTCCGGCAAATACGGTTCCTATACATCACAGATCTGGATGATACCTCTGAACATGGAAGGAGCGTACTCCGACCGGTCGAATGATACCCGAGCGAAAGGAAACCATTGAGCCTGTAACATGTAATTTATATGAAATTAGTATTTTGAGTTAATATATATTATAAAATAAACTAGTAATTTAAAGAAACAGATTACCTCCTCATATATGATGTTGTCTAGAATCTGGCGCATACATACCAAACGACCAGGGTTCTTGCCCTGTGGAACCTCCTGGCCCTCTCTGAAAGCAGCAGCATCAACGCCAATGGCAGCAGGGTCCATGACATAATGTCCACGGAAATGGGGAAAATACGCCCATATCCATGACTGTAAATCAGGATCAAACGATAAGAATAAAAACGAATTTATAACATTACAATAAAAACGATAAGAATAAAATGACATTACTTACCCTCAACAGTATGCCAGAACTGGCAATGCCTTGTGCATCTCGTCTGGAAGCCTGGCCTAAGTTCCTGTACAACAAGGCCAATATACCAGCTCCCCATGCGTACCGGTCGGTGGTCGAGTGGTCGAACAGCAACGCCAACCACTTGTGCTTGATCGCCTTCATAGATTGTCCACCATCACTGTACTGCTGAGCAGGAGGAACAGATACAGTGTAGCTATGGCGCTCTGGTCCTCCTGCGGCGCCCTCATCCTCCGCTTGAGCTCCTTCTGAAGCCAGTCCAATGGAATGCCGCCGTCGCTGTACCATCTCTGCACCTGTGTGGTGTCGGCATGCCCAAAGAACTGCACGACCCTCTGAATCAGATCTGTACCAAGGAGACCCGTACAGCTCCTCCCGGCAATCGGCACCCTGAGAATCTCATAAACGTCATGCAATGTAATGGTCATCTCGCCCCATGGAAAATGGAACGAGGATTTCTCAGGGTGCCATCTCTCGGCAAAAGCAGACACCAACACATGATCCACTGCCCCAGTGCCTAGAGTGCGTAGATGGGTGAGACCGCTACGCTCTGCCAGCTGAAACCATGTGTCTGGCACGGGTCTGATATACTCCTCGAGCGGAGAGGTCCAATCGACGTGAAAGTGGACCTTCAAGACCTTGCGGTCCTGAAAGTTCAATAGTTAATATAAGTTATCTATAAAAATGATAATTTCAATTAAAACGGGAGTATAGACTAAATACATACCAAATCCTGAGGCCCCTGGCGGCGCTGACGCCCCGGTGCAGCCTCCTCTGGAGCAGCCTCCTCCGGAGCATCCTCCTCCGGAGCAGCATCTGGATCGATCTCTCCTCGACCTCCTCGACCTCTCCTGCGTCGGTTTCTTGGAAGGATGGGGGCAGCAATATGGACAGGAGGGCCAGGAGGGGTCACGTCCCAAATCGCCCTGGCAATGTGAGTCGTGTAACCCTGAAGGAGGATAGGGACTCGTGGCCCTCCTGGCATCCACGCAGCCTGGCCTAAAACGGGCGCCCCGAGAGGAGGAGGTGCATAGCTAGGAGCGGGTGGAGGGGTACCAAATGGGGAGGGGACAAAATGATCGGCCTCGACCGGGGATGGACCGTGAACATGCACAGGAGAGGGGGCAAAAAGAGGGGGTGAGACTGGAGGGTCGGCCTCATCCGTCGACAAAATCGGCTCAAAAGAAACCCTGAACTCTCCCTCGAAACCCTCGTCGTCATCTGACATCTCCTGGGTCTGCTGCGCCTCCTCATCAATTGGTGTATCCTCCGGTATCATCATCGGTCTGAACAGGAGGCTGAGAAACCACGGGTGCGTCACCTAGTAAATCGGCTTGTACCATAGTAGCGCGCCGACGGATGGTGTCTGATATATGTTTCCGAGGAACGACACGTCGGTCCGCTACCGGAGCCGGATGTGTCATCCCCTCGGAACCTCCTAAAGCGTCTCGTACCAACTACATTTCATATTTTCAAATTCTAATCAAATCTAATTCCTAATAATCTAAATTCAAATCGTATCTTCAATAAAAATTTACATACGACAATAATAAAATTTTCATTTGCACAACATTATTCAATCTCAAATAAATTGCATAATTTTAACAATTTCATTTCGATTATAAATTCTACCAACATTATTAATCTAAATTCACATCTAAAATCTAACAAATATATAATTTCAATTCTAAATTTCATAAAATACTGTATTTCGTAATTCAAATTATATATTTTAAATTCTAACAAATCTATTTTTTTTCTTCCTAAAATCAATAATCTAATGAAATTAAAATTTAATGAAATCTAATTAAATTAAAATTATACCTGATGGACGCGTATCGGTGTGGGAGTGACGATAACGTCTATCGACACATCTGACAAGGGTGTCGATCGGGCTGTCAGTCGTCTGCCACTACCCCTCACTCGTCGTCTGATTGTGGAGTCCTCGTCATCGTCCTCGTCCTCCATCGCCACCCATACATCGCCGAGACCGAGAGGGCCACCACCGCCACCAACCGGGCCACCACCGCCACCGACCACCCCTGGCCGCACATCACCACCATCGACCACCCCTAGTCGCGCATCACCACCACCGCGCGCCTCTCGCCACTGTTGTCGGCCTCCTCCGCATCACCACCACCGCCAGACCTCGCCACTGTCGCAGGAATCGCCGGAGACGTCGCCGGATGCACCACGAGCTCGCCACTGTCGCCGGAGAGGTCATGGGTTGGGCCGTCAAGTGGAGGGGAAGAAGATGCCATCGTCGGATTTGGGATTAATTGAGAAGAAAAGAGGGAGGGAGGGAGGGAGAATCGCGCCGCCGCCGGGTTCGAGAATTAGGGTTCGAGAGAATAGAGGGAAGAGGGAAGAAGAGGCGCTTCGTCAAATAGGCGCACAGGCTTATTCCGTGTATTTTCTGAAAATGTCATTTTTGACCCTATGCGCTTAATGTAAGCGCACAGAAGGTGTACGCTTACATTAAGCGCACCATTTCGTGTGCATTTAGACAAAATAACGTGTGCATATAACTTTCTCCTTTATTTATCATCCAAAGTTGAAAGAAAGGGAAGATATGGGTTTGAGAATGCTTAATTTTAATTTGAAGTTTGGTTTATTATTGAGAATGAAAAATTAACATACAAACTCTTTAATTTTTCTCATACCAACCCAACCCTTACAAACTTGGGCCCATATTTTATGGATTGAAAACAAACAAAAAATATGGATTTGAAATCACCTAGTAATACACATCACCAGAAAGTCAGAAACCGAAGTAAAACTTTTAGCAGCACCGTAGCTACATAGAAACAAGTTAACAACTAATTCGGCTACACAGAGACATCCATAAAGCGACAAGTTGTAATTGTCTAAGGTAGCAAGCAAGGGAAACAAGTGTAGGCATAGATTCCCATAAAACGGCAGCAGCAGTCAAAGGCTCAAGCAAGCCTAGAAGGTGAAATAAGGCTTGCTGTGTAGCCATAAACTTCCAAGAAACCCCAAGATCCACAGCTAGGAAGCTCCTTAATTGGCTTAGGATGAGGATCATATATAAAGAGCGCTCCGTCTTTGTTTTCGGCGATGATCTCTCCATTTCTCCAGCACCCAATAACTCTTTCTAAGCCGGAGACGGGCTCTACCGTCAATATCTTCTTCCAAAGCAACGGATCCTGGCCACCACCGCTACGCTTGTTCAGCTTCCAGATCTCAACCCTCCCATTCTGTTGCATCTCAATGGAATAAACGATCACAACCGGATGCTCTCCCATAACTCCCAGGCGCATGCGAAACCCGGAGAGGTCATGGTAGCATGGTAAGGGATGGAATCTGAACGACTCGTCTGCTGCGTCAAACCACGTCATTAGCTCTCGAAATATCGATCCCTGCTCCTGCAATTCGACTGCGTACCAATAGGGAATGCCACCGACCAGAGTGTTACATGTTTTCTGGAAACACAACCAAGGGAAACCGACAACCTGCATCACTCTCCATGCATTGGTCCCGGTACTGTAGATTTCAACCCTGGCTGGCCGCATTGTTCCACTGAAATGCTTTGAATACAGTATCCTGACGACCTTGTAGGTATCCCTGGTCTGATCATACGCAAACCCCAAAGAAACACGCTCTTCGCTTTCCAGCAACAATTGAGGGTTTGGGATCTGAGCATGCTCTCGTATTGCTGGGTTCCATAGCACAATGCATGTGGCATTGCTGCAGATACTCAAACAAACTAAGCCGTTTATAGAGCCCACCACTTGTATTTCATCCATATCGCATTCAAATGAAGGGTTGAGATTCTTCATAATGGGGTTATCATACGGCCGGTCAAGCAACAAAGAGAGGATGTTATCATTCCCCTCGGGGCTCCGAGTGTGAATGATCAAAGACAACAGATTGGTCATCACTGCAGAAGAACCCGCTAAGCGGCAATGGTGTTGAATGAAGATGGGACTCCTGAAAAGAGCATACCACGCTCTACAAACGGATTTGAAACGGGTGATTGATTCAACTGGAAGCCTCCCGAGTATTTCGACCATCAGATCACCAGGTAACTGGCCAGCTCCCATAGCTCCCAACAAGTCCGTCCACATCACATTAGCTCTACCTCCCTGGATTGCCATTTCATTCCGCCTCACTTCTTAGTCAGCTGAAACAACCAATGAAACTATGATGATTGAATTCAAATTACAAGGACGAAATAGATTAAAGTCCACTAGGTATTCTTAGTTGATGTAAAATGAAATTAGACTTGCGTTACTAGAATAGCCACCAACACCAATTCGTCTAGTTTCCTTCTCCTAATCGTACCACGCACTACAAACAAATCACATAAATCAACGACATTGACACCATAAGAAAAACCTCCCATATTAAATGCAATCATCAAAATAAGTCAGAAAATGAACCAGACGCCCCAAAAGACTTGCAAACAAGCGAAATACAACAAATGCCCTAACCCAGCTCAAACTTAGGGTTTCCGGTGCATCGAAGATCTTCCGAATTGTCACAAATATATAACTACAGAATGGAAAGACGATCACGGGGAAGATACGAGAGAGACTACCACAATCGTTGCGAGGCAATCGCCAAACAATTTATCGATGTCGGCTTGAATTGTGGTGGAGGTGATCCCAGGCCAACAAAGAAGAGGGACGAAGAGAGAGACCCGCCGCTTGACACCGATGGTGACGTATTAATTCATTTAGGCTTTGGGCCGTCCAAAATTCAGCTCTGCCCAAACTAAAAAGTCCCTTATATAAAGCCGAGGACAGAACATCTTTGGTTTGTTTGGTATGTATGTTTATAAAGAGTTTTTTTTTTAATAAATAGTATTTGAAATTTGAATATTGGGTGGTATAGGGAGATGTAAAGGAAGGGAAAAAAGTGAGTTTTGTTTATAATGAGTTTATAAGTTAGGAGCCAAACAAATCCTTTATCATTATATTTCCTCCGTCCCATAATGATGTGCCTATTTTGCCTGGGCAAATTTATCAATGCGGGTTTTATATCGTTAATATCTTTAATTACATATTAATAAAAATTATAATTTTTTGATATTATCAAAGTACTCATTGAGACAAATCTTACAAGACCCCACATGACTATATTTTTTCTTATATATTGAAAAAAATCTTAAAAATTCTCTTCAATTATGAATAGTGTATAAAAGAGAAACATGCACATCATTATGGGACAGAGGGAGTATATTATAAATAGTGAAGACCCCATACTAACTTATAAAAATATTTATGGATAAAAAAATACGTTTATGATAATAATGAAATTTTGGGGTTAAAAGAGTTGGAAACTTTTACTTTATTTTTATACAGTCCGGTTCTTGTGCAGATCGGGTTTAATGTGTAAAATGCGAACCTCCCGTGCACCGTTGGATGAAGCCTTCCAACGGCCCAGATTAGAGCAGTCCCACCAGGTGTACTATAGAGGCGCGCACGGCAGATCAAACAAGCGGTGACATTAATGTAAATTTGGGAAAAGGGCGAGAGAAAGACGCACATGCCCTTCAATGCTTAAAACACAAACCCTTCAAATGCTTCTCCATCAAAACACTCTCCAAGCGCTTCGATTCGAAAAACCTCACGAAGAATTTGTTGTTCGTAATCCAAAAATCAACCAATAGAACGAGGAAGATCGAAGTTGAAAAATTAGGAGAAGCAACACAAAGATCAATTTCTCGATTCTCGTCACAATACAGAGGAACTGAAGAAGAGACATATGTGGAGGGGAAAATTCAAAACGCAATCGAAGAGAGAATGTCGAACAACGAAGAAAGCAAGCAAAAAAGCAACACCGAATCCGAGTCAGAAGGTAGTAATAGTACAATTTCTTGCCTTCTATCAGTTCTAGTTTCAAATTTTAACAAAAAAATAAGATTTTTGATGAATTGTCCACGAAATTCAGGGTTTACTACATTAGTATGACATGAACATTCATGATTGAGTTCGCTTTTGAGATAATCGAAGTTCCTAGGGTTAGATGATTCATAAAAATGAGTTCCAGAAACAACAAAATCTAGGTTTTGATGTGCATCAGTACAAACAACAGAGTTGAATGTATAAAATTGTATTAGGTTCACGTGTATTGTACATTAGGTTCATGTGTAGTGTATAAAACGTTCATAGAGTATCGTAAGATGTTTGAAACTTGTGTTATGAGGTTCATGTAGTTTGTGTGTAAAGTTCACGGTGTTGTCAAGTGTGGTTCATCTTTGTGTTCACATATGTTTACTCATGTTAATAACTTGTGGTTCATGGGGTTAATAACATGGGTTCATGTGTACCTGACACTAGGTTCATGCATATGGTTAGTGATTGTGTACCTTCTGTTATGAGGTTCATGTATTTTGTCTATAAAGTTCATGGATTTTAAAGTTGTGGTTCAACTGTGTCTTCGCTTATGTCTACTTATGTTATTAACTTGTGGTTCATAGGGTAAAGAATATAGGTTCATGTGTACTTGGAACTAGGTTCATGCTTATGGTTAATGATTGTGAACCTTATGTTATTAGGTTAAGATGTTTTATATATCAAGTTCTTGTGCAAAGTCCTCATCTAACACTCTTCTATAAACATGGTTGCAGAGGAAGTACCTTTGGCAAAGCTAGCTTTGCGAAAATTGCAAGCCAAACAAAAGAAAAGATCAATAGAACAACAAACACAAGCTTCGCATGTTTAGCAAACACGCACAAGCACATGCAACAAAGCTTCACCTCTTCAACAAAGACGAGTTAGCAACCGCAGTAAAGTTGCACCAACAGAAGCGGAAAAAGAGAAATCTTTTGAGGCAACAAAAACAGAGGAAGAGGATTCAGTTCAAAAGACTCTTTCCCAGGAGATGGGAGAGGATGAGGATGACCCGAGCATTGACTTGCATGGTGATGCCAAGGACGAAAGTTTAGGGAATGAGAGCGTCGGGGCTGTCATAAGAGTCAGCAAAAGGAAGTCATGCACCATGAGGAGGAACGAGACATTAAAGCCTCCAGTAAAGAAACCAAGACTATCGTCGAGAAAAAGATTGCACAAGACAGCTGAAGATTAGAACTCCGATGAGTTTGAGAAGCATGCGCCGAAGAAGGGAAACAAAAGAATGAAGTCAGTACCTAGACCAACGATTTCAAAGGGGTTGGCAAGTAAGGAAAAGGGCAAAGAGATTGTTACCGTTCAAGACAAGATGGATAGAAAGAGAAAGAGTAAGGACTTCATTTGCAAGGAAAAAGGGGCCATGAAGTTGGTCATTTCAAAGAAGAAGGAAATGGAACAAACGGAGAGTCCAAAGAAAGACAAAAATGACAAGATTACAACTCCGAAGAAGAAAAAGAAGTTTCAGTTGGCAACTGTTGCTACAAAAAACAAGAAGAAAGAAGGCAAGAAGGAAACAAGTGCTTTCGAGAGCTTGAGCACAAGAAATGTCCCGCTTCTGTTGGTGGAGAGATTAGAGGTATTGCCCGATGACAAGAAGGAGTGCAATAGAAATATAGAGTTTGAGAGCCTTTTAGAATTGAAACTGAAGGTTGTCCCTAAATAACTAGCTTACTGGGTCATTAACCATTTCGATACTGCCAAGTGCCCAATCAAATTGAAGGATGGGGGTTACATTATATCAATGACAAAGAGGTGCACCGTGTACTCGACATTCCTAGAGGGAAAAGCGAATTTGTAAGGCGAGGGGATGAGCAAAGAGACCGCAAGATCATCGATGAATGGAAGACGTACTTCAAGAAGTATAATGATATCCGGCCAACGAGTGTAGCCGCAGAAATACTACTATGCGGCGACAGGGCGTGGTTCATTAGGCTTTTCCTCATGTTCTTCATGAGTGTGCTCGTTGAGAGCAACCAAAAGGAACAATCGTGCAACAGTTGATGGTGGATGACACCGATGACATACTAGGCATAAACTAGTGTTAGTTTGTCATCGACAGCTTGATAAACACAAAGCCTGAATGGGAAGAAAAGAAGGACATGTTCTTCATAGGGCCAATCCTTTTTCTAGTGGTAAGTGCGCGTATATAAAACTGCTTAATATTACATAATATCTTTGTATATCTAAACTAACTCCGTGTGTTATTAGTATATGCAGTTGTTGTAAGTTGATAGAGTACCTATCCTAGGGAAAAATAATCTGGTCAATTCCCATGTGTTCTTAGGGTGGACAAATGAGAGCCTGGCTGAGCGACAAAAAGATGAGATAAAGCTCGGAGGGTTTGGGCATGGAAGAATAGTACAAGACAAGGGCAAGACTGTCATGGAAGAAGAGTCAGAAATTAGGGACAAAGGGAAAGGAAAGATGCATAGCTTTGGACCAAGCTTTCTACATGTAACTCTGTCATAAGGTTCATGCATTTACTCTATGAAGTTCATAGATTTTGGACTACAAGTTCATATGTTTTTAAGTGTAAGTTCATGTGAATAAAAGGTGATACAATATAATGTGTGGGTTCAAGTGGATGCAATGCTAGGTTCATAGGTTGCAGTTTCGTGATCCATGAAGATAAAATTAAAAGTAGATATTTTGGAAGGTTCATGTGTGTTTTGTACGAAGTTCATGATTTTTTCTCTTCAGGTTCATGTTCTTTAAAACATAGGTTCATGTGAGTAAAAGGATCCTATATTATATTGTATGGGTGCCAGTTCAAACTGTGCGAGGTTCGTAGGTTTTAAAATGTTTATTCATGAATATGCAAATACAGTTTCATTAAGTTAAACTTGTGTCGTGTGTGGTTTAAAGAATCTGTTGTAGTAGGTTCATATATTTGTGTATATGGGTTCATGTAAGTTTGCCTGCAGGTTCATATGTACATGTGAGATATGAGATGTGTGATAAAAATGTTAAGACAATTTTAATTGAACATGCTTTTCTTTCTTTTTAATATGAGTGACATGTTGTATTGTTTTCGTGGATGAAGGACTGGTTGACGAAGTTTACTGAGAAGAATATGATCTTAGCAAACGCAATACTGGGCGATTTGCCACAAGAATTCAAAGCAGACCAGATGGTAAAGAGCATGATCAAAACATCGCAAGCACTCGTGGGGAAGAAGAAAGAGGAGAATGACAAGTCTGAATTTGAGAAAATATGGGAGGACTCAAAGCATCCGTTCTAGTCCGACCCACATCTCATTGAGTGCCTCAAACAGGTTGAGAAGGCAAAAACATCAAAGGCTAGGGTCAACGTTTCTACTAATGGTGTTGGACCATCAAACTATAACGTAAATGAACAAGGCTGGGAGGATGTGAATGATGTTATAAGGGAGTATGAGAATGAAGGTGCAGGAGCAAGCGGACAGACTCAGATAGAAGAGACAGTGATAGTTGGTGTGGAAAAGACCAAACAAGATGGTGATGCGGGGGAGAAGGAAGTAGAAGTGGGTACGGAACTAGAGAAATCAAGGGAGACAAAAGAAGAGGGTTTGACAACACAAACTGAGAAGCCAACAAAAGCGCCACAAGAAACAACCAAAGAAAAAGAAAGAGATGTGGTAGAAACATCCAAAGAGATCAGATGAGATGTGGTCGAACAAACGGACACAAATAAGGATGCAAGTGAAGGGATCAAAGAGCTGCCAATACACGAGTAAGAAACAACAAAGGAAAAGAACAAGAAGGGGAATGGGGATTTCACACCGCCAAGTTTCAAGCTCATTAGCTTGGAGGAAACATATAATATGGGTATAGATATGGTGATTCAAGAGGAAAACGTCACAGCACAAAACGAGGAGCCACCACAAGAAACACAAGAGGTAGGCGTCGCGGAAGGAGACAAGGAGAGACAACAACAGACAGAAGAAAAGGAAGAACAAACAAATGATGAAGCAAGGTTTTTTGCTATTGGCTTTTTGTTTGAACTTGCAATATCACACTACATTGTTTAACTTCTTCATGTCTTAAACTGAAAAAGGAAATGGGCAAGGACAAGAAGAAGGTGGATAAAAAGGACAACCAACCAATGGAGAAGGCCAAGGAACAAAAGGTTGGTGAAGAAGAAAAACTGAAATATATGTTATTATTTTTGTCAAACAACAATGTTATAGGATTTTGCCATAGAAGTTGACGCAAGACAAAGGGAAAGGAAAGCTCACAAGTACAGAGGTGTAGGTTCATGGGCCGAGGCATAAGAAGCCAGCCGAGACACTAAAGAGCCCATATAAGACCACGACAGTAGAAATCTTGGGAAAGCCAAGTGAGGAGCAAAAGGCTGTTTGACAGTACGTGGACACAAATGTAACTAACGATTGGTAAGTTGCCGTTCTTTTTTCTTTTCTTTTTTTGGAAAAAAATGTTTGTCTCAATTTTAATGACAGCAAAACAGTTTACTATTGAGGAATTTTAAAAGGTCTAAAATGGGTTATTTTTTACTCGTTGATTAGTGAGCTGGTGCTTCAAGACAGACTACGGAAAGGCACAAGGCTTGAGTTCAGTACCATGGAACTAGATGTGCACTACAAGGTTGTTGATACTTAGACTACTATTTTGAACTATAATGAAAGAGATAGAAGCCAAAACAAGCCTAACAAGATATTCCTATATACACTAAACATGGTAAGGTTAACGAATTTATGATATAAGGTTCATGATAATTAAACTTTAGGTTTATGAACTCATTTCTATGCATGTGGATTGGAATACACCTATGAGGTTCATGGATGATGCAATAAAGTGAGTGCATTAGAAGGTTCAAGTAGTGACTGCATGAGGTTCATGTATTTTCATATTCAAGTTCATGTACTAGTAACTGTAGGTTCATTTGACTATTTAGGTTGGTTCATTGATTTTAATTTGGTGGTTTATGAAGTTGAACTTGAAGGTTAATGATGGAATACAAATTCATATATAGTTAATAACATGTGTGCATTGGAACACAAGAAATGCACCCTAAGGACGAGCTCTACGACTTCATGAGGAACATCGATTTTGCTATGAAAATGGTGCATGGATAGAAAATGAGAGATATTGACATGGTAATAATTAAAACAACAAATCTATTTCAAAGGCAAGTATATATTGGTTCTAAAACTATAGTTTTGTAGGTTTGTGTTCCAATACTGGCGAACAACTATCACTTATATGTCATCTCGTTTGACATACATAATGCCATAATGGACAGCGTACACAACGACAAAAACATGGAGCGGTATGCAGGTGAAATAGATAGGATGGTAAGTCCACAAAGACTTGAAAATGTTTAATTTAACACTTTCTGTTCTATCAACATGAAATTGTAATAAGAAAAAAAAATCTCTTCTGTTGTTTATACAGGGCAAGCTAGTTGCAGAATACATGTCAATTGCAAAGCTACACAAGAGGTCTAAGACGCTTCTAGATGCCAAGAAAAAATCATCAACACTGCCTCTGCCATGTGCAGAACATGGAGACATACTCAACTCTTCAGTGTATTCCATGAGGCACATGGAGATGTACATGGGGTCACCAAATGAGAAATGGGAAGCTGAAATGAATAAGAAAAATAGAAAAAAGTGCATAGAAGCGTTGATGATCAAGTATGTGCATGCCATCATTACATCGAACATAATTATCTTAAAGGCTGAGGTGATGAAGAGAATCAAAGATGCAAACAGTCTTGAAAAGGAAGTCACTAGAGAGGATTAAGTGGTTGATATGTAAGGGTTCTTGTAGGTGTTATGAAAAGCCAAGACAATAGGTGTTTTCTAGTAAATTGGATTGTGTATTTTAAAGTATTGAAACTTGTGTGAGGCAAAAACAAGTAAGAAAAGGTGTTAAAACAACTATATGTGAGTTATGCTCACAAGTGTTTTCAAGTAATGTGTAGGGTTCTGTGTTTTGGATAGCAGGTTTATTGTTAAACTCACACAAGTTCATATATTAACTCATACAGGCCCATTGATTAACTTATATAGGTTCATACGACAAAAATAAATTCATGATATGAACCTTGTTCATAATGTTATGAATCTAGGTATGAAAGATCGTGATCCTAACAAAACAATAGCATGACATCATCAGTAGAACACTGGTTCATGAAGATGAACTTTAAGGTTCATATAATTTGGAAACTGGGAACTGGATTCAAGTACGTGCAATAGAAGGTTTATGAAGTTATTGTACGAGGTTCATATGTTTTCACATTCAAGTTCATGCGTTAGTTAATGTAGGTTCATTTGACAAAAGAGGTTCATATAATATAATATACGAGTTCAAGTATATATTGTGGTAGGTTCATAGTTTTTAGTTGGGTGGTTCATGAAGTTGAACTTACAGGTTCATATAATCTACATGTAAAAAATGTGAGTTCAAGTAACACATTTAGAAGGTTCATGAAGATGGTGTATAAAGTTCAAGTTTCTGGTATTGAGGTTCATATTCTTTTTCATGTAGGTTCATATAATACAATGTGTGGGTTCAAATTAGATATTGTGGTAGGTTCATAGGTGTTATGTTACAAGTTCATGAATGATAAGCTAAAGGTTCATAGGATTTAAAATGTATGGGTTGTGAGTTGAAGCGAAGGAGAATAAGATGAAATTATGAAGAACAACTGAAACCAATATTTATAATCTATGAGAGAAAAAAGTAACAAAACAAGATAACATGTTCCACACAAACTACTGAATCTGCTTGTTAAAAGTGTTTTAACTTCGAAAAAAGGTCTAAGAATCTAGCACTTCGTTACAAGTGTGGCTGTTGTGAGTGATAAACCTCTTGCATCTCCCACAACACCTTTGTCTGGAATGGCTAGCAGCTATGGATATCTCTCAGCCACTACGGATACGCTTGCCACTTCCTTTCGTCTTATCTTGCTTCGGTGGCAGAATGTTAACCTCAGAGGGGATTTCAATGCCCGCGTATGTCTCCAAATGATGCCGGTTCGAAGTAGCACCGCTAGAAGATTTCCCGCCCGTACTCAGTAAGGAGGCCTTTTTCTCCTTTAAAAAGGATGAAAATGTTTCAACATATCCGGCTTGTCTTCTAGTAACCCTACGCAACTGTAAAAGTCAGAAATGACATCATTCATAAGTAACTCCCTTTCTTCAGTAGCCACACACTGATTGGCGACGGTATCATCAATTGTGAAGATCGAGTTTATGGTGGCATTCTTTGTCCACTGCGTAAGGATGTATTTCGTCGGGATCCTATCCAAACACAAGTTTCTGAAGACGAAAATCATATGCCGACAAGGCAATCCAATACGTTGAAACATCTTACAGCTACATATGAAGGCGTCCTCCATAACCAGATGTTCCACATCCGCTACTTTTAGGTCACCTTCCTTAATGGAATATACTTTTGTACCATTGATGTCCGACATGGAGACCATGCAACACGAGTAGCAAGCAACACAAATCTCCTTCTAAAGACGTAGAAACATAGACAACGTGTACACCTCAGAGGCATGTTTCTCCAAACTCAGAGGCGTCTTCAACTCTGGAACCATCTTCAAACATTCGTGATTTAGCTTTGCTTGATGGTGTCTCTAAGTGTCCATAGCAATGTCGAAATGCATAACGAGCTCGACATGGCGGTAATAATTGTCATTAAAGTGTCCAAAAAAAAACTATTGGCCGACTCAGAAATGGACGTAGTATGGAGCAAACCACCAAAGAGGATGTCTCTGAAGTAAGCAAAAATCCAGTACTTCCGAATATCAAACATGCCATCAAACCATCTCCGATTCAGCAAGGGTTATTTATCCAACAACGAAATCCAGCGCGCCTCAAAATCTGCAGGTTCCAAATCATGGCTCCAAACGATGTTGTTTAGCTTGCTCCGAAACACCTCACTTATCTCAGTATTGTATTTCATCTTCCCCAGAACTTTGCTCATGAGATGCCGCATAGACAGCCGATGACGAGAGTGTGGGAAAACTTGCTCAATCGCAAGCTTCATGGATGGGTCTTGGTCCGTCACAATAATCTTCGGCTCGTGAACCATAGCTCCCTTGAACTTCTCTAGTAGCCACAAATACGATCCTGCGTCCTCCCTGAATATTAATCCAGCACCAAACATAACACTCGTGTTGTGGTGCTCGATGTTGGTGAAAGGAATGAAGATAAGATTGTACTTGTAGCTTGCAGATGAAAAAGGAATTCGAAATCAATAGCATACAAACATGTTCACATCTATGAGAGATAGGTACATACACACTAGAGAAAAAGGTTTATACGTTTATGTCTGAGGTTCATGGACAATTAAAATGAAAACAATAACTAACAGACAAGTGAAATCATAAGGTTCATGAATTACTGCTTGTAGGTTCACAACATTTTACAACAGGTTCATCACATAACAAAGTAATTAAACTCCAGACATGAAGATACAAGTAGAACAAACAAAAAGACATAAAATGTTTAAAAATGACCATTCGTTCGGTAGGTCGCGCCAAATGATACAACATCACCAAAGAGCAAAAAGTTTTTCTATGAGACGGGATCGCACTACAATAGTCGGGTCAAGCGGTCGGTGGAGTCGACATCGTACTCGAAATAAAACACAGAGGATAGTTCCTTTTTCTTGAAGAATCTGTTAATCGTCATATGCGCATCAGAATCGCCTGTGTAAGCCAACATATCGCATCGGAAATTCTTGAAGTCAACCGAAGAAGAACCAACGAGTGAGAAGCCCCCGACAATCTTCTTGAATATGCGATGGGACCTCACGGGTCCAATGCTTGCTTCATACGCATCTTTATACACTTCCTATGGCTGTCGACGACGAGTTTGTGAGTGTGACTTTGTTCGAAAGCAACTACTTTGTACCCCAGGCTGCCAGCCAAACAAAGGGTGAACTTTGCCTTGCAACCGATCCTATTTGACACCCTTGTACGAAGACGTTTGTTGTTTTGTCCTTGCTTGAAACCTTACTTGCTACATAATAGATACTTCAATGTAACAACTCCGTCTTTGTTGTGCGAACATCCATGTCGAACATCAAATCCGAACTCGAAAGCATATTGCTTTTAAAACGCAACACCTTCCTCTAGCGTACAAAAATTCATTCCTGCCACTGGTTTGATAGAGGCAGAGCAAACTGGAACATATTATATCGAACCGCCTTGACATAAATGAGACTCGTAGTGTGGTTGTGAATCACCCTCATCTAATGGAATTTCTTCAAGACTAGGGCAACTAGATCCATAAGATGTTTC
Source organism: Rheum nobile (assembly GCA_027886185.1). Classification (NCBI taxonomy): domain Eukaryota; kingdom Viridiplantae; phylum Streptophyta; class Magnoliopsida; order Caryophyllales; family Polygonaceae; genus Rheum; species Rheum nobile. The sequence goes on along the minus strand of WOAB01000028.1, from coordinate 6,774,140 downwards.
ACATCCAGGTTCAACAGAGACTGATGTAGACACTAAAAACAGAGAGACAACACGTTAGTATTAGGTTCATAAGGTATTAACTATAGGTTCATAACTAATCAACACTAGGTTCATGCATTGAGAACACTCATAATGATGATGAACTGATTGTGTGAATTTAACAACAATGAAATCAAGTAGCACAACCAAACAAGAGGGAAAAAATTGTCGTAATAGGTGCATAAGAAGTTAAATACAGGTTCATCAGTAATAAAAACTAAGTTCATGGGATGACAACACTGATCCTGAATTTTTCCTCTGAATCTAAAAACAACAAAATTTACTAGCACAACCAAACAAGACACGAAATAATATAGCACAAACACATTAAACAACACAATAAGAGAAGGAAAAACAATGACAATAAAAAGATCAAACACAACAGAGCCAAACTCAGTCGAACGAAGAACAAGAAGAAGAAGACACAGTATAATAAGATTAAGAAGAAGAAGAAGACGAATTAAATGCAAGGATGAATCGGAAATTGAAGCACAAGCAAATCTAGGTCAAAACGATAATCGCCTTACTCGAATCCAAGCCGTTCGACATAATCGATGAGCGGAATGCAAAACAAACACTAATTAATAGATTTTTAGAAGAATCGAGAACTGAAGGAAGAAGAAAACCAACGTAATTCAACAAGAAATTGAGAACCTCAACAACGGCGATTTGTGGAAGAAAAATTGCCAAAATCGCCACTAGAAGAGAGCGTTGCCGCGGAGGAGGAATGAATGGACTCAAAATGACGATTGTGCCCCTCCGTGTGAATCCTGTAGCAAAAATTGGGGGCACCTCTAGACCGCATGATGAAGCAGGATGCACGACCCAGATGTGGTCCGTATGTTGCACTAATCATATGCTTCGCATATGATCATGTTTCTATTTCTATATAGAAAAATCACATGATACAAAGAGATAAAAACATTAGTGTAATTTTTTACCCGAAGCTTATTCAGTTTCTGCTTCCGCTTATTGTCTCCAAAATAATGGTAATTCGAATCCCTTGTATATATATTAATGATTTAATTTGGGCTCCTTCACTTGATGGAGATTCCAGAGTTAAATTTGCCACTAGGTTAATCTCTCCGACATCGAGTCTTAATGATATTAGTGTAATAACCCTCATTTTATTATAAGGGTATTAATGTAATTCGTATTTTGAGGATACTAATAAAGTGTATGATTTTTTTATTTCTTAAAAAAAAGAATAATTTAAATCAATCTTAACTTAAGTAAAAAACTATGTCTTGAATAATTTTTGTACAAATTATTATAAGGTTACATTAATATAGTAGAGAAGTGTTAAACAAGTAGGATTAAGTTTCTAAAACAAAGCTTGAGAACTTTATTATAATTTAGTAAGGAAATAAGGGTAAATATGCCACAAATGGAAAAGTTGGGGCCAAATTGCAAATAACCCCAAATCATGAGGGGCTGACTGTAATTAAGGGAAAATTGATTTAATTTCCAGTCATTTCCCCCTCTTCCCCCCGAACCCCTTAGTTAGGGTTCTCCCAAATTAGTTGAAATTCGACCAAATCTTTGTTGAATCAGTTCGTTAAATGAATCCATATTGTTACCGAGGTAATTATCTAGTAAAGCCCTAAGTTATTAGATTAGCCTCGATTTCGTCCGGATTCATCCAGAATAGTGGGTGATGCGTTTTGGGCGCTTGAAATTCAAATTGAACAAATTCGATTCGATTTCGATATGCTAAGAGTGATTTGGAGTAGTATCCAATCATAACCAATGAAGATATCATTCCCCCCTATAATTTGGACCCTAAACAAGTCAAATTGCTTATCCAAGCAATCAAAGCCTTCCAACGCTTTGTTCTCTGCAACCACTGTTAGGCTGAAATTTTCAACTCCGGTGATCTTTCTCCGCCGCCACCGGTCTTTCTCGGTGATAGCCCACTTTGCCACGAGTCCATTGCCGCCGATCCCGCTCCGTTTGGACCCCGAACGAGCCCTCCGAATCCGAGGTCGCGCAACCTCTGTTTTCCGGACTGTTGCTTCTGCAGTTCAGTCCAGCCACCACCCACACAGCTCGTCGCCGCCGCAGGATAGCCACGCCACCACCACTCGACATGCCGACACCCGCGCCGCCGTGCCACCAGTGAGTCGTGGTAATTAGTCATATACTATTAAATAATAGTATATATAGTTATGTATGGGTATGTATATAAGTATTAAGACTAATCAAGAACGATTAGTATAATGTATAAAAACGAGGAAAGTAACCAACTTTGACGATCCATGTTTTAAATGATACAATTTAATTGGATAATTGTATCAAGATAAATTATTTAAAAATAATTTATTATTGTGATTTGGGTATCGCTTTTGGATCGACATCGAAGAAGGAATCGAGCCGTTGATTTGAGTCAATCTCGCGTTTAAGCCGTTTTAATCGATAAAGCGCTCTAAGGCAAGTGACGGTTTGCTATTGTATTTATTCCATATTATCCTTAATTGACAATTAATTAATTATTTTAATTAAATTGGGATAAATAATTCTATTTTCTGTTTGGAAACTTGTGTGTTATAATGGTGTGGAAAAATATGAATTATATACTAGGTTGTATAGATTGCTAGTGACGACCCTTATATATATATGTTATGAGGCCGGATCAGGTACGAAGCACGGATCCCGTGCAAAGTACGAAGCAATCGGAGCCGTTCATCCGTGCGCGCGTGTCCAGTTAAGGGAAATGCATAATATTATAAAAAGGTTTTCCCATAATTAAACACAAAAGGCTCTTAGCCTAGTTGGTATTGGAGTGTGGGAGGGAATGAGAGGTTTGGAGTTCGACTCTCCCCAACAACATACCCTGCCCTTTTTTTTTTTGCATTTTTTCACTTTTTTTTAAAATTCCGTAAAGCATAAATATTTACACATTGTTTTAAATTAAATCTGGGAGGAATGAGACGCTATCATGTATGAACATTAAATGACAATATGAACATTAAATGATAATATGAACATTAAATGACAATATATGAACATTAAATGACAACATATGTACATCTAGTTTATGAACCTTATAGAATTATTATATGAACATGTACATGTTACATATGAACCTTGACGTTATCGTATATGAAAACCAACACATAAAGATCAAGTAGAAGGAATTTCAAATATACAAACATGTGCATGTTATATATAAACCTTATAAATTTAATCTATGAATGTGTGCATGTTGCATATGAACCTAAAAGACCAAGTAAAAAGAATGAAATTTGTAAATTTGAACATTAAGGTTCATATATTAATTATCTAAGGTTCATAAGTAACATGCACACATTCATATATTTGTTCTGTAAGGTTCATATGTAACATACACATGTTCGTATGTTTGAAATTATTTTTAGCTGGTCGTTGTGTGTCGATGTTCATATCTAATAACGTCAAGGTTCATATGTAACATGCACATGTTTATATATTAATTCTATGAGGTTAACAAACTTATATGTTATGTGTTGATTTTCATATCATTTGTATTTAATGTTCATATATGATTACATCTCATATCTCCCAGATTTAATTTAAAACAATTAAAAAATATTTGTGGTACACGAAATTAAGAAAAAAGTGAAACAATGAAAAACAAAATATAAAGGTGTGTGTTGTTGGTAGGGGTGTTCATCTGCTCCGGATCGGACCGGATTTTTTCAAAAGTCTAGACCGGAGACCGGACCGGTCTAGGACTGGTTTAGACCGGTCCTTATTAAAAAAAATCTTATTTAAAATCTATAAAAAATATCTAAAAAACATTTATACTCCTAACTTATTAAATTAAAAAAAATATCTATAAAAAAACATATAAATCTCCAAAAAAACATATAAAAAAACATATATACTCCTAACTTTTTCAAAATCCGGTCCACCGGTCCGGACCGGTTTTTTTCCGGGTTTGGACCGGACCCGGATTAAGGGGAAAACCTGGATCGGAGACCGGACCGTAATTTCACCGGTCCGGTCTTTCCCGGTCCGGTCCCATTTTGAACAGCCCTAGTTGTTGGGGGAGTTGAACCCAAGACCTCATGGTACTCCCCCCACTCCAATACCATATCATTTGCCTTAGTGTTTTATTAAGAAAAAATATTAAAATAAACTCATGCCCGTACTAGAAGGAAGGACGCGCCTCCGATCAAACGAAACGGGCGGCCATGATCACTTCGTATTTCGCACGCGGGAACCCCTTCACACCTGATCGCGAATCTATATGTTATTATTATAGGGTGCTAGTTGGAATTTGGTGTGGACTTGTATGCTTAGTTAGCATGAGTATTCGTAGGAGCGTTATATACCCCGCGAAGTTTAGCTGTTTCTTAATAACTTGGTATTAGGATGATTATTGCCCTAATACTTTTGATCATGACCTACCCTTATTCGAATATAAGTGGTGGTGCACTTAGCCAGTGCCGTTATTCGGGATTCGTCTCATGCTATATCTCGTAATGAGATTGATGTGGAATAAAAGCCTTAACGTAATGCACATTTTGAAATTAAATAAGATAAGTGCTTATTTGCACATAATTAATATACTTCAGGCGAGAAGTACAACGTGGAACCCGCTCGGGCTTCTGTCTATGAAGGTCCTCTTACCAATCTGAATTTGCAAAACACGTATGCGGTGAGGTTGGTTAAGGACCCGATTATTCAAAGAAGTCGTTTTTAAAACTTTGTGTGATAATTATAAATGTTCCCAAACAAACATACATAATTCCTATAATACTCAATCTTTGGAGTCTTCTTTTGGATCATACCCTTCCATTCGTTTCAGTGCGAGTATTGCAGGACGTCGAAGTTGAAGGCAGTTGTTTTAGTATTTTAATATTTTGTTTACATTAAGGTTTAAGATCCTGTTTATGATATCTTGACATTTCCATTAAGTCTTCCACTGTTACTTTTGATACATTATTTGGTTACCATTTTACGCAATGTCATTGTAAGACATTTTGAATTATTTATGCAAGTTTCGTATTATTTATATTTTGCGATCAATATTGTAAGCCTTGGGTGATTTCGGATATGCGTTCCGAGATTACTGGCGGTAATATTCCTAAGGTAATTTAGGGGTGTTACAATTATGGTATGAGAGCTAAAAGTTTTAAAACTCAAAACTTTTAAACCGTTTTGTATTTATTTGAGTTTTATAAAACAAAACTTGGTGTGAAATTTCTTTTCTTTAGACCTTAAGTAAGACTAGGATAAAAACGTCTTTATAAAACTATTATTGTACCACAAAAATTTGGTGGGGTTTATTTTAAAAGTATAACATTGTAATTTCCTACAAAGGGTTTGAAATGGAAGACAAGGTCGAGTTAAAAGACGAGTCGAATTTGGACAAGTAGTTTCTGTGTGATTTTTTTTCAAACTCCTGCCAACAATAGTAGTTTCATCTACTCATGCCTATATATAGAAAATGTAATTTCTATCTTTGGAAAGTTTTGACCTTTCCTTGTCTCTTTTCCAGACAATGGTTTTCACTAGAGCTCAGCTCAGCTCAATGCCTTGGAGGAATCTCAGACCACTCTGACACTCAAGTCCAAGTCTAATTCTATTGTTGTTGTTATGAATGACAACCATATGATGCCTTTTACCCTGTTGAGGGTAGCTGTGGAAGATGTCGTGATAGTTGAGACCACCGAGAAATAGGATCCGAGCGAGGACCCCATGTACAAGAGTGGAGGAGAAGGGCAAGTGCAATCCAAGCAATCCCTTCTCCCATAGGCCACAAAGGAAGAGGATCCGATTGAGGATCCTGAATATGCGAGTGAAGGGAGCAGGTACAATCTGAACCAGCTCAGCTACCCTACTATGAGATGCCACCGTACTCACCTTAGTCTCCAATCACTTATGAGGCCAATGGATTTTCCAATGCATAATGAGAGGAGTACGACCCGAGGACACCTCCAACGGAGTTGGTTCCCTCTCTCCAGTTTATTCTCCTACTGAACCCCCAAGAATTTCGATCACTCAAAAGACGTTGGCTGGGATGAGTCCTTTAGAGGCTTGCCGCTTTGTCGAAGAAATGACTGAGCGGACGAGAGCGACGACTCGACCTTAGGAAGCATACTTTACTTCTGGCATCTTTGTACCTCATCAGATTAGAGTGAACACCCAGTTGCTAGAGGAGCATATGGAGGGGTGGATGGAGTCCTTGGACTACACAAGGGGGGAGGCTTACAATCTCGAGTCAACTCTCAATCATTTGCTGGGAACTGTCCTGACGTTGTTGCAAAACATAGAGCATGCTAGGAAGTTGACAAACCCAATGCAAGGCCGCGTTTAAAAACCTCAGAGCTCCAATATGGGTTTATGGACAAGTTCTGTTATCCACCAGTGTCAGCTGAGGGGTCGAGTGATCCAAAGCCTAAGGAACCGAAGAGACCAGTAGAAGAGTCGGGGGAAGGGCTACCTCCGAAGAAGAGGACTATATCGGCTAAGGCATATAGAGACCTATTTCGGGACCCTCAGAAGAAGCAGTGACTTGTAGTGCATTAGTTGTTTTTCTTTCTAGCGTTTCCATTTTGAAATGGAGCAATAGTCTCGTTATTTCCTTTTTGAACCTCTTGGAATGTTGTTTGAATTGATTTTGGTGTGTTTCTTTAATAATAAGTGCATGGCTATCTTAAATTATTGGATTTGAAGTATTTATTACTAGCAATATAATATTTGATTGGATTATATCTCATAAACGTAAACGCAACCAGATGGTGAACACTAGGAATACTGCTCGTCAAGAAGCTGGACCGAGGAACGCCTCACGGATCCAGATAAAGAGTGAAGCTAATCAGGAAGATGAAATTGGTTCTGCATCCCACAACAACCTAGCAGTGAATGTTATGCCCCAAGTTAACCCTCAGGTAGGAGAGGAAAGGGTGCAGACACCCCATGGTGCTCCGGTTGTCTTCGATGTTGCTGTTGAGGCAATCAAACAAATCGTGATTCAAGCTGTCAAGGAAATGGTGAGGCCAAGGATTCAACAAGCCCAAGGAAATCCAGCTCCTTAGGTTATTCCTGACATTAAGGAGTCGATGAATATTGTGCCTCTCATTCATGTTCACAGAGATGGAGGAAGCTATGGTGGTATGCTGAAAGCGATCAATTCCATGATGCTTGATTCATATGAATGTACTAGTGATCCCGTCAAAGTGGCCTACTGGTACTTGCACATGGAACGACTGTTCAATAACATTGTTTGCACTGGAGCTGAGAAGGTGCACATTGCATCGTTACAACTGAAAGATGAGGCTAATAAATGGTGAAAGAGCACGAGATTAGCTGATCATCTAGAGCTGACTTAGTCTATGTTCAAGACCAAGATGACTGACAGTTTCTTCTCTCGGGCTATGAAGGAAGAGAAGCACAAGGAGTTCCTTTACCCAAGGACTTATGGACTGAAGGTGACTACTTTGGCTGCTAAGTTCAACCTCCTACTGCATTATATAGGGACTGAGGGGGCCACTGAGGAGCAGAAGATCTGGCATTTCCATGAGTGGACGAACCCATATATTAAGCCAATTATGTTGTGTCATGGTTGTTATACTCTGGAGCAGTATGTGAACGCTGCATATAAATTGGAAGTGACTCTGGAAGAGTAAGCAAAGAAGCGTAACCGACAGAGGTCGGTGAGTAAAAATCAGCAGAATGGGGGATTCAAGCGGCCAGTTCCACCGTCAAATTTTTCTAAGTCTAGTCGACTTAAGATTGAGACGACCCAGTCTGGTTCTATGCAGCGTTCGGGTCAGAGTAAGGGCTCTATTCAGAGTTATAACTATGGGACACCTGAACATAAGAGCAATGAGTGCACGAAAGGGAAGAGAGCGTGCTACACTTGTGGTAAATGGGGGCATTTGCTAACTTTTTGCCCCAAGCGAAGACATAAAGAGGGTGAATCCCAGCAAGGGTCGGTTAGCCATAATAATCGACCTCAACAAAGGCCTGACGGGACTGCTAATACTGATATGCAATCGACTGCTCAGAACATGGGGAAGGCTCCGGTTGCATTGGGTAGTCAGGGTCAGCGACTATATGAGATGCGTGAAGCTAACGGACCAAACGCTCCTATTGCTCAAGGTATTTTATACCTACATTCTACTTCAGTTTGCATATTATTTGATTATGGTGCTACGCATTCTTTTGTTTCGGAGAATTGTGTGAGTAAGTTAGGGCTTTAATGCAATGAAGCTTGTGAACCATTTGTGGTGATTCTTACCAATGGGGAACATTTAATAGGAACCAAGCGGTTGTCGGAATTTCATTCAAGTTTGGAAGTTTGAAGCTGACTTGATCTGTATAGCCATGGCTCCATACGACATTATTCCCGGGATGGACTGGTTGACACATCACGAGGAGGTAATCGACTTTAATACGAGGACTGTAACAATTTCATCTGGGGGCCAGTTTGTGTGTAAGTTTAACGGTCGTCATGACGCCGATAACGGAAAGTTGATAAACGCGATGTCTGCGTTTAAGTTATATCGACAAAGTTGTGTCGGGTACATGTGTTATCTGGATAAAACCATAAAAGATGAAGTCTTGGTTCACGTCATTCCTACCGTATGTGAATTTGCCGACATCATTCCTGAGGAAATTCCAGGGTTGCCCCCAAATCGTGATGTGAAGTTTACTATTAAGCTGGAACGTGGTACGACGCCGATTTCCAAGGCACCCTATCGTATGGCTCCACTGGAGATGCAAGAGTTGAAGAAGTAACTTGAAGAGTTGCTTGAGAAATGATACATCAGATCGAGTGCGTCGCCTTGGAGTGCTCCGGTCTTATTTGTGAAGAAAAAGGATGGATCATACAGGCTTTGCATTGATTATCGAGAATTGAACAAGGTTACTATCAAGAACAAATACCCTTTGCCAAGGATAGATGATCTTTTGGATCAACTGCAGGGAGCTAAAGTCTTTTTCAAGATCGACCTGAGGTCTGGGTATCATTAGGGGTGAGCAAACGGATATATCTGATCCGATCCGGTCCGGTATACCGGATATCCGGTTCAAAAATTTACAAAACCCCGATCCGTATCCGGTCCGTTTTGAAACGGATATCCGGTAAAAAGGACCCGGATCGGATCGGATATCTGAGCTGGATATCCGAATTATCCGGTTACTACAAATCTATTAAAAATAAATCAATATATTCATTTTTTAAATTCAAAAGTAATAAATTGTAAATTAAGAAATAAAATTTGTAGGTTGTTTCTTAATTTGTTCGTACGATTTAAATTATATACACACTTATTATTCATATGAAAACATATTACACTATTTTACTTGGACAACAATATAAATATGTGATTAAGGATGTAAAATTTATTAATATATTACTCAATATATTAGTTATAATAAACAAATTTATGATATCAAATATTATATGAATAGTACCGGATATTTTCGGATATCCGGTAAGCTAATATCTCGATCCGTATCCGGTTCAAGTATCCGGCAAAATCACCCGGATCGGATCGGATACGGATAAAAACTTAAAGGATATTTTCGGATACAGATTTTTAGGATACGGATCGGCGGATTTTCGGATCGGATCAGCCGGATCGGATATATTTGCTCACCCCTAGGTATCATCATATCAGAATTCGTGATGAAGATATACCGATGACTGCATTCTGGACGAGATATGGTCACTATGAGTTCGTAGTCATGCCATTTGGGCTTACGAATGCTTCAACAGTTTTTATGGACTTGATGCACAAATGCTTTCATTAGTATCTAGATAAGTTCGTGGTGGTGTTTATTGATGACATTTTGATCTACTCACTAAATGAAGAAGTTCATGAGGAACATCTTCGCATCACGTTATCAATCGTTAGACAAAACCAACTATATGCTAAACTGTCTAAGTGTGACTTTTGGTTGAAGAAAGTGGAATTTTTGGGCCATGTGATCAACGAGAAAGGAGTAATGATTGACCCCTAGAAGATTGAAGCGGTAGTCGATTGGAAGCGACCATAGAATGTGAAGGAAGTGTGCAGTTTCTTAGGACTTGCTGGGTATTATCGACGGTTTGTAGAAGGGTTTTCTAAAATCGCCATGCCTATGACCGGTTTGCTCCGCAAGGTCCATAAGAAGTTTGTGTGGGATGAAAAGTGCGAGGCTAGCTTTCAAAAGTTGAAGGAGTGCCTAACGTCAGCACCAGTGTTGGCATTGCCAGAAGGAACTGAGGGGTATGTGGTTTACAGCGATGCTTCGAAGCAGGGTTTGGGGTGTATTGATGCAGAAGGGGAAAGTTATTACATATGCATCTCGACAACTGAAGCCTTATGAAGCAAATTACTCGACCCGTGATTTGGAATTAGCCGTTGTGGTTTTTGCGCTGAAGATTTGGAGGAACTATCTCTACGATGTCAAATGTCAGATCTTTACCGACCACAAGAGTTTAAAGTATGTGTTTGCACAGAAAGGGCTATATGAAGTGTTCTTACATGAGATAGTTCGTCTGCATGGTACGCCCAAAACCATTGTATTTGATCGTGATGGTCGATTCATGTCGATATTGTAGAAAGAGTTGCATAAGGACATGGGGACTGAGTTAAGATTCATCATCGCGTTTCATCCGCAAACGGATGGACTGTCAGAGAGGACAATCCAGACACTTGAGGATATGCTGAGAGCCCGTGTGTTAGACCGACCAACAAGTTGGGAGAATAGCCTGAGTCTGATAGAGTTCATATACAACAATACTTGGCATTCAACCATCAAGATGGCACCATTTGAAGCCTTGTATGGTCGGAAGTGTAGATCGCAAATTTGTTGGGATGAAATTACCAACAAGATATTGCTAGGACCTGAATTGGTCGAAAGGACTGCCTTATATATTGCTTTGATCAAACAGAGGATGCTTATAGGCTTACAGCTCAGAGTCGGCAAAAGTCTTATGCTGATTTGAAGCAAAGGAATATTGATTTTGATGTTGGGGATATGGTGTTTGTCAAGGTATCGCCAACCAAGGGTGTGTTTAGATTCGGGAAGCGTGAAAAGCTCAATCCTCGCTATGTAGGACCTTTTGAGATCCTTGATCGAGTCAGATCTTTGGCATATCGTTTAGCATTGCCACCCTCAGCACATCCAGTGCATAATCTATTCCATGTCTCATTGTTGAGAAAGTATATACCGGATGAATTCCATGTTCTGTGTAATTACGACATCGAGATTCAACCAAATGGGACATACAAGGAAATACCTGTTCGCATCGTAGAGCGTGGAGAGAAACACATGCGTAATAAAGTGGTACCATTGGTGAGGATCCTTTGGTCAAAGTCTGGAACCGATGAAGTTACTTGGGAAACCTGGGAGACCGAGGTTGATATGCATAGTCGTTTCTCTGAGTTGTTTTCGGCCTAGTTTTTTTGTCGAACCTTTTTTTTAAGGGGGTAGTATTGTAATAACCCTCATTTTATCAAAAAATTATTAATTTAATTCCTATTTTGAGTATAATAATAAAGTTTATGGTATTTATTGTATTTCTTTTTTTTTTAAAAGAAGAAAAATTAAAATCAACCTTAACTTAAGAAAAAAATTATGTCTTGAATAATTCTTGTACAAATTATTATATGGTTACATTAATATAGTAGAGAAGTGTTAAATAAGTAGGATTAAGTTTATAAAATAAAGCTTGGGAACATTATTATAATTTAGTAAGGAAATAAGGGTAAATGCACCACAAATGGGAAAGTTGGGGCAAAAATTGCAAATAACCCCAAAATATGAGTGGCTGACCATAATTAAGGGAAAATGGATTTAATTTCCATCCATTTCCCCCCTCTTCTAGAACGTTAGTTAGGGTTCTCCCAAATGAGTTGAAATTCGACCAAATCTTTGTTGAATCAGTTCGTTCGACGAATTCATATTGTTACCAAGGTAATTATCTAGTAAAGCCCTAAGTTCCTAGATGTAATTAGCCTCGATTTCGTCCGGGTTCATCCAGAATAGTGGGAGCTGCGTTTTGGGCGCTTGAAATTCGAATTGAATAAATTCGATTCGATTCGATCTACTAAGAGTGATTTGGAGTAGTATCCAATCATAACCAACGAAGATATCTTTTTTCCCCTATAAATTGGACCCTAAACAAGTCAAATTGGTCATCCAAACAATCAAAGCCTTCCAACGCTCTGTTTTTCCGCAGCCACTGTTAGGCTGAATTTTCCGACTCCGGTGGTCTTCCTCCGTCGCCACCGGTCATCCTCGGTGATAGCCTGCTTCGAAACGAGTCCATATCCGCCGACCCCGCTCCGTTTGGACCCCGAACGAGCTCGTACGAGCCCTCCGAACCCGAGGTCGCGCAACCTCTGGTTGCCGGGCTGTTGCTTCTGCAGTTCAGTCCAGCCACCACCCACGCTGCTCGTCACCGCCGCAGGACGTACCGACACCCACGCCGCCGCCCCTATGCCCCGCCCCCGAGCCGCCGGTGAGTCATGGTATGCTTTCGATGGAGTTACCCTATTCGTGTAGCTACTGCCTACTAGATGTATTCATGTTCAGTAGTAGGTAGAGCTCTCAATCGGGTCGGTCAAGTCGGGTTCGGTTCGGTTATTTCGGATTCGGGTTGAGAATGGGTCGGGTCATTTCAGATAACAGGTCAAGTCGGTTCGGTTCGGTTATCATATATATATTATGTTATATTTTTTTAATATTCCACATTTATTCATTAATCGGGTCGGGTTCGGGTTGGTCGGGTTCGGTCTCGGTAAATTCGGGTTCGACAACTTCGGGTTATCAAAAAATCCGGTCAGGTCGGGTCCAAAAACGGGTCGGTCAAGTCGGTAAAACGGGTTCGGTCACTTTTTGACAGCTCTAGTAGTAGGCGGTTCATTTAGCAGCCTTTGTTACTTAGATTAAAAAATTATTAATCTGATCCAATAATTTATGGTTTTTTCTAGTGTGTGCCCATGGGCACACTCTAAGAACTCTTTTTTTGGCAATTATTTAGTTAGCCACTAGTTTAATCTTGTTTGCTAAGGGTTTATCAATTCTCTATTAGGGAATATTTTGAAGATAAATTTCTTATTTAAGCTTGTTAGCATGTGCTCATGGGCACACACTAGAAAAATCGATAATTTATTAATCTATCATTAGTTAACCTTACATGATCAAATCTATAAATATATAAAGTAGGCTGAGGGTGCAATTAATGTAATAAATATGAGAAATTATTTCTTATTTTTTGTTGATCTTTCATTACAAACTAAATCTTTTAATATAGTTATTGGTTAAAGACACTCTCATAATACAAGAGGTCTAGGATTCAATCCCCATTCTTAATAACTTTGTTTTACTATTTTATCTTTTATTTATTTGGTTTATATTAATTAGTTATTCCAATCTTTATATCTATCTTTTAATCTATCTATCTATCTATAATTTATAATAAACATATAAAATAGACTTTTTGAACAATCAATGTACATTCATTTGCTCTACAATATTTGTAAGAAAAAATAAGATTTCAACAAAAAACAATTCTTTCTACTTAAGTCATCTCAAATTGTTGTGATTGGCCTTCAGTCTAATAATTTGTTTAAACTCAATTTGGATTATACCGGTCAAACTCCTTAACTATAGCCTTCAACACAATTTATGTTAAACCGATTAATACTCAAATTGAGTTGCAAATTTTGCAGTCATATTTAAATTTCAATCACAATAACTACATACTCATTCATATTCCAAAATTGTTATAAATTAAATGCCTACTAATATATCAAACATACCACTCATCTATATAAATTAGTTAAAAGATGAGGGAAGCGTAGGATAGATCACCGCTTTGTAGATTTTAGTATTGCAAGAAAGTGTGAAAAATCGTAGAAGAAGCAGTAAACATGGCATGCTCCAATCAACTTTCTTTTATCATCATAAATCAAGTTATGTACCCACATTCTGGTTTTATTCTGCTTGCAAGTGAGACATATGAAAATGATCGACCATTCAATTGGTATCTATGTTAAATTTCAGTCCCATTTGATTTTGATTTCTTACAAGAGATTACCATAATATGAGTTCTTTTTAAATTTTAGTGTCTTTCATCTCTTCATCTACAATTTTTCAGTTTTGTTTTACTTATATTATTATATACTTTGATATGCCTAAAACAATGTGTTTAATTTGTTTTTGTGTGTAATTAACTAATTATATATTTTAAGTTGCATCTTGAAATATTGCTTTTGATTAATGTGATACATAGTCGCTTTTGTTACATGATTTTTTTCTTCCTTCTAACCGTACTATAGTATTGTTAGTTGGTAATAGTTTAGTACACTAAATCCATTAAACATAACAAAAAATATTAAACTTGACTATCGAAATCATTTTAGAAAAGAAATCATTTGTTCTTTATGTTCATTTTCATTCCCATCTCATCCAAAAGATCATTGGTCATTTTGACAATCGAAGCTTTCATTATCCTTCTTTCTGAGATTTAAGTTGAAAATCAATTCTCTACGAATATATGAAAAAATTGTCAGCCAACCAATCGGTTCCTCATAAAAATTATTAACTAATGGAAATGTATACAGATACAAACAGAAAATTATTAATTCTTTCAAAAAAGAGTAATAATATACCACAGTAAGAGTAGGTGCACAATAACAATATAGAATTATCGAATGATTATTAATTAATTGTGATTTTGTCGAGTACAAAAATATCACTTTAAAGAATTGTCAAATGCTCATGTTATTTGCCTTTCTATTATCATTCACTTTGATGGTCGGTTTGATTCCATGTGTTAAGGCAATATACAATTTTTTTAAATTTCATTTGCATTTATGTCTATACTATATTCTATTGAACAATTTATGTTTGTATAAAAATCCAAATATAAATTCTATGTTTATATATATATATAGAGGGAGGCTCTAGTAAAACGACTCTTACGGTAAAACGAGTGGATAATTTTGGAGCGTTGGATTGAGGGTGATAAATGGCTAGATTAGGAGAGAGAAAATAGAGTGTAGTGGGGGCTAGAATCAGAGAATAAATATCACAAAAAGCTTTTTTGAATTTTATTAATTAACCACCTCCAAAATATGAAGTAATAAATGTAGATTCGGAGAGAGAAATATACTGCAAATCCCCATCGACGTTATTCCTCAAGCCTCCACCGAGATCCAATATTCACCATGTTTTTAGTTAATACACATATTTAGTGGAAGTTCGTGCATATCAATATATTTAATTAGTTGAAAAGTAACATTATGCATATCGACACAAAAATTGTGAATATCGTTAATATTATTTGCATATCTGTTAATTTTGTTCATGTTCCATCGTATTCATGTTGATATTCACTATCCTATATCTGATATTCAAGTATTGTGAGTACTTATTCACTATGTATATAATACATCCACTAAATTGAAAAAAAATTGTGCATATCAAAACACATTATTTGAATATCGTTCAAGTATTTCTGAATATTTGTTATTCGTTATCATGTTCAGTCGTATACATATTGATATTCATAAACTCTAAATAGATATGCACTATGTGGTAGTTGATATTCCAATTTAAAATATTTGTATTCAAACTATTTGAAACTTTTTGCATATCAAAATAAATATCGTGAATATCGTTCAAGTATTTCTGAATATCTATTAGTCGTGCTCATGTTGAGGTGCTTGATGTTAGATCAAGCACCTCATGTTGAGGTGCTTGTTTCCTACAGACGCAAAGTGCTTGTTGCTATTACAAAATGAACGTAATGATTAAGAAGACGATAATGATGAAATAGGGGGAAACCAATATATACACTACATATATTATGCATATCAATGTATGGAAAATGCATATCCCATCCACACAAATGAATATCATATCCACGGCCAAGGAAATAATCCATAATTACAAATTGCATATCATACAAGTATATTCTGCATATTATTGTATGGAAAATGCATATCCAATCCACACAAATGAATATCGCATTCACGACCAAAGAAATAATCCATAATTACAAATTGCATATCATACAAGTATATTTAAATATCATACATAGACGATGAACCAGGGCACGAAGACGATAAAATCAATCATCGATGAATGGAGGTTGATGACAATTTGCGACAATGGTGATTACATGAGCAAAATCGATTGAAATTTCTATATTAGAATTCCGAATTGAAGAAATCATTTACAAAATTGAATGGAAATTGAAGGCGAAGACGAAAACGATTTTAGGGTTACCTTTAATCGGCGACCGAATACGAAGATGATGGCGGTGCTGGAGAGATCGACGCAAGGGATGAGATGAAAGTGAAGGTTGACATGTCGGTAAACGGAAGAGACAAGTGTAAAGCCGAAAACAACGATGACGGTGTGCTTCTACTCAGAGAAATGAGACGAGAGCGGGAAGACGAAGGCGATATGAAGATGGCGAGAAGACCACTTCCAGTCAACGATGGCAGTTGACAGAGAGACATGTGATGAGAGATGAAAGAGAGAGGGCGACTATGAGGGAGGACGCCAGCAAGCTTCTCGTCACCGACTATGGAGGAGGCGGAGAACGGGGGAGGGCGTCGGAGGAAGGAAGAAGATGAGGAGGAAACTGATCCACCGTCAGAGAGTAATACGAGAGAGAGAGAGAGAGAGAGAGAGAGAGAGAGAGAGAGAGAGAGAGAGAGAGAGAGAGAGAGAGAGAGAGAGAGAGAGAGAGAGAGAACATTTACTAGAGCATCTTTTGCTTCTGTTATGGAAAGATTTGGGGGTAAAACAAATTCCACAAATCAAGTTAATGGAGAAATCATGTGTGAGTGAATCCACCAGCCTATTTTGCAACCCTCTAGATTAAATCATGACCATCAATTTTATTCTCATCCAACGCTCTAGATTAATACATTCGTTTCACCATAACTTCCCGTTTCACTAGAGCCTAAATACATACATACATATATATATATATATATTTAATACTATCGTATTTAGAGTCAACAGTTAGGGTGAGTATTAATGAAATACATTTGTTGCTTCAATTAATATTTTTACTTAGTCATTTGGTTGAAATGAATATTAGGTACACATCAATTTAGAATATCCTTTTACATTAAAAATATTTAGGTATCGATTTTCTTAATTTCTAGAATTTGAATGTAAGTGACCATGCATGTTTAGCCACTTTGTGTGACACATTTTGTTATTTCTATATCACTT
This sequence comes from Rheum nobile, assembly GCA_027886185.1. Lineage (NCBI taxonomy): Eukaryota > Viridiplantae > Streptophyta > Magnoliopsida > Caryophyllales > Polygonaceae > Rheum > Rheum nobile. Next base: position 6,756,917 of record WOAB01000028.1, on the reverse strand, counting down.
TTATGTTGACTTTCTTTGTTAATATAAGAAAAAAAAACAAATCTATGTGAATACTAAAAAGTCATTTAATAGCCTGAATTGAACCAAAAAATGGTCCAATCCTTGAAGAAAAACTAACAAAAGAAGAAGATTTTGAACGAAGAACTTTAAAACTTATGGAGAAGTTACATCAATTATCTAAATTGCAAAATTAATTTCCATAATTATGTAAAAATTTGACCGTGGTGGCTGAGTTTTTCCTTATGCCTATGATTTCTAAACGACCACGTCTCTCAAAAATACGCACAAGATAATTAATAATAAATCTAAACGACCACGTCTCTCAAAAAAACTCAATACCTCCATTATTTATATGAGCATCCTTATACTCCTTAGAAAAATTTATATTACTCTTAAAGGGAAAGAGAATGTCAAAGAAAAACATTCATATCAACTTTTTCATATGATTTTTTTAAGTAGAAGGATAATAAATTTTTATTATTATTATTGTCATTATATTTAAATATACTTATAGATTAATTTATATAAAACAGAAAAATTCAACCTTGTTTTCTTCGGATATTTTTAATTTTAAAGGTTGTTATTTGATACTGTAGCATTCAATAATTCTTAATTCCATCTTAACAATTAAAAAAAATATAAATTCAAATTAATATAAGAAAGTCGATCCCGTGCGTAGCACGGGCATGATTACTAGTATATGTATATATTTGTATGTCATATATGTATTTAAACTATCATGTTTAATTAGTCATATACTATTAAATAATACTATATATAGTTATGTATGGGTATGTACAGTGGCGGACCCAAGAATTATTGAAAGAGGGGGCGAGATTACTTAACATAATTTAAGATATGTGTCATTTAATATATATTAATAATTACAAAAATCACGACAAAAGAATCATTACAAGAAATTGAAAATAATTAAGTCATGACACCACTCTCGACTCTTCAAACGACAAATGAGGTAAGTTTGAACATCTCACTATCCTAATAAAAAATGATTAAGTCATTACTTAACATAATTTGGAGGCTCGATAGTTGGAATTGTTGATTTCTTACTCCGAATAACAAATTTGTCCATAATCCTAATAAAAAAGAAACCAACTTCACATTTGGTCTTCGACCAATTTTCAATTCAAACAAAATCAATCTTAAATTTCAAATTTCAACCAATTATCAATAAAATTCAACTAATAAGAAAAGTAGATGTAGACAATAAATCTAAATACCTAAACAAAATCAATTCAGTTCAAATTCAACAAAAAATTATTCAATTTAACCAAAATTTGTTCAAACCCTAAAAATTAATTTCATCTATCAAAACATATAAGGGGAGACATGGAGCAAGTGAGCAACTTACCGTCGACGGCCGGGGCTGGCGGAGAGCGGTGGCGAGTCATCTCCGTCGGAGGAGGACCGGCGTGAGCGCGTGGGTGAGTGGCCGAGTGTAGCGTAGCAGGGAAGCTTCAAACCAAAATTTGGAACAATGGTACATGTACTGCAGAAAGGGGGAAATCAGAAATGGAAAGCGGGGATTTTGATTCTTTTTTGATTTTTTTTTTTAAAAAAAACAATCTGAAATGAAGTGTTTTTTTAGCAAAACGACGTCGTTTGGCATGGGACCAAAACGACGTCGTTTTGCCACCGTTTTAAAATTAAAAAAAAACACAGCAAAAGCTTGTCGTCTTCAACCTCGGGTCACTCCTCGGTGATTTCCAGATCTGCAGGGGCTTCAATGACAACTCTTCCCTAATCTTGGCGGTTTTCGGGGACTAAGCGGGGGCGGCCGCCCACTCAAGCCCCCCTGGGTCCGCCACTGGGTAAGTATATAATATTAAGACTAATCAAGATCGATTAGTATAATGTATAGAACGAGGAAAGTAACCAACTTTGACGATCCATGTGTTAAATGATACAATTTAATTGGATAATTGTATCAAGATATTTATAATTGTTATTTGGGTATCGCTTTTGGATCGACATCGAAGAAGGAATCGAGCCGTTGATTTGAGTCAATGAAGTGTCTAAGCCGTTTTAATCAACAAAACGCTCTTAGGCAAGTGGTGGTTCGCTCTTGCATTTATTCCATTTTTTCTTAATTGATAATTAATTAATTATTTTAATTAAGTTGGGATAAATAATTCTATTTTCTGTTTGAGAACTTGAGTGTTGTAATGGTGTGGAAAAATATGAATTATACACTAGGTTGTATATATTGCTAATGACGACCCTTATATATATGTTATTATTATTATTATAGGGTGCTAGTTGGACTTTGGTGTGGACTTGTATGTTAAGTTAGTACGAGTAATCGTAGGAGCGCTATATACCTCGCGAGGTTTAGCTGTTTCTTAATAACTTGGTATTAGGAGGGTTATTGCCCTAATACTTTTGGTCATGACTTATCTTTATTCGAATATAAGTGGTGGTGCACTTAGCTAGTGCCGCTATTCGGGATTCATCTCAAGCTATTTCTCGTAATGAGATTGATGTGGATTAAAAGCCTTAACGTAATGCACGTTTTGAAATTAAATAAGATAAGTGCTTATGTGCACATAATTAATATACTTTGGGCGAGAAGTATAACGTGGAACCCGCTCGGACTTCTGTCTATGAAGGCCCTCTAACCAAATTGAATTTGCATAACACGTATGCGGTGAGGTTGGTTAAGGACCCGATTAATCAAAGAAGTCATTTTTAAAACTATGTGTGATAATTATAAATGTTCTCAAACAAACGTACATAATTCCAATGATACTTAATTCAGTGGAGTCTTCTTTTGGATAATACCTCTCTATTTGTTTCAGTGAGAGTATTGCAGTTATGTATCGTCTACCGACTTTTATTTGAGAGACAATGATAGTAACTGGATACAATCACATAGAACCTTTTCTGTTATACCCTTGTTTAGTCTTTCATTAGACTAACCAACCTTTCTTTTTCCTTGCATGGTTGGTTGGTATCATCTGTCTCATTCGGCACATCAGGTAATTCTTCCCAAATTGAAGAAGCAGGACGTCGACGTTGAAGGAAGTTGTTTTAGTATTTTAATATTTTGTTACAATAAGGTTCAAGATCCTATTTATAAAATCTTGACATTTCTATTATGTCATCTGTTGTTACTTTTGATACATTATTTGGTTTCCATTTTACGCAACGTCATTGTAAGACATTTTGAATTATTTATGCAAGTTTTGTATTATTTATATTTTGCGATCAATACTATAAGCATTAGGTGATTTCGGATATGCGTTCCGAGGTTACTGGTGGTAATATTCTTAAGGTAATTTAGGGGTGCTACAATTATGGTATGAGAGCTAAAAAAATTAAAACTCATAACTTTTACACCGTTTTGTGTTTGTTTGAGTTTTATAAAACAAAACTTGGTGTGGAATTTCTTTTCTTTACACCTTAAGTAAGACTAGGATAAAAACGTCTTTAAAAAGGTATTATTATGCCACAACTATTTGGTGGGGTTTATTTCAAAAGTATAACATTATTATTTCCTACAAAGGATTTGAAATGGAAGACAAGGTCAGGCTAAAAGACGAGTCGAATTTGGACAAGTAGTGTCTGTGTGATTTTTTTCAAACTCATGCCAACAATAATAGTTTCATCTACTTATGCCTATTTATAGAAAATGTAATTTCTATCTTTGGAAAGTTCTTACCTTTCCTTGTCTATTTTTCAGACAATGGTTTTCACTAGAGCTCAGCTCAGCTCAAAGCCTTGGAGGAATATTAGACCATTCTGACACTCAAGTCTGAGTCTAATTCTATTACGGTTGTTATTAATGACATCCTTGTGATGCATTTTACCCCGCCGAGTGTAGCTTTGGAAGATGTCGTGATAGTTGAGACCATCGAGGAAGAGGATCTGAGTGAGGACCCCGAGTACAAGTGTAGAGGATAAGGGCAAGTGCAATCCAAGAAATCCTCTCTCCCGGAGGCCACAGAGGAAGAGGATCTGATTGAGGATCCTGACTATGCGAGTGAAGGGGAGCAAGTACAATCTGAACCAGCTCAGTTACCCTACTATGAGACGCCACCGTACTCACCTTGGTCTCCAGCCACTTATGAGGCCAATGGATTTTCCAATGCATAATGAGAGCAATACGACCTGAGGACACCTCCAACAGAGTTGGTTCCCTCTCTAGTTTGTTCTCCTACTGAACCCCCAAGAATTTCGATTACTCAGGAGACGTTGGCTGGGATAAGTCCTTCAACATATTAGAGACCTGTTTTCGAGACCCTCAGAAGAAGCAGTGACTTGTAGTGCATTAGTTGTTTTCATTTCTAGCATTTCCATTTTGAACAATAATGGAGCAATAGTCTCCTTATGTTATTTCCTTTTTGAACCTCTTGGGTTGTTGTTTGAATTGATTTGGTGTGTTTCTTTAATAATAAGTGGCAAGTTTATTAGATGGCTATCTTAAATTATTGCATTTGAAGTTTTTATTACTAGCAATATAATATTTGATTGGAGTATATCTAATAAACGTAAACGCAACCAGATGGTGAACACTAGGAATACCGCTCGTCAAGAAGTTGGACCGAGTAATGCTTGTGGATCCAGATAAGGAGTGAAGCTAATCAGGAAGATGAAATTGGGTTTGGATCCCATAACAACCCAGTTGTGAATGTTCCACCCCAGGTTAACCCTCAGGTAGGAGAGGAAAGGGTGCGATATACCTCATGTTGCTCTGGTTGTCTTCAATGTTGCTGTTGTTGAGGCAATCAAACAAATCGTGATGCAAGTTGTCATGAAAATGGTGAGGCCAAGGGTTCAGTAAGCCTAAGGAAATCCAGCTCCTCAGGTTATTCCTGACATTGAGGAGTCGATGAATATTGTGCCTCCCATGCATGTTCAGAGAGATGGAGGAAGCTATGATCGTGCGCTGAAAACGATCATTTCCATGAGGCCTGATTCATATGGCGGTACTGGTGAACCCATCAAAGTGGCCTATTGGTTCTTGCACATGGAACGACTGTTCAAGAACATTGTTTGCACTGAAGATGAAAAGGTGCACATTGCATCGTTACAAATGAAAGGTGGGGCTAGTGAATGGTGAGAGAGCATATGATTACCTGATGATCCTGAGTTGACTTGGTCTATATTCAAGACCAAGATGATTGGCCGTTTCTTCTCTCGGGATATGAGGGAAGAGAAGTACAAGGAGTTCCTTTACCCAAGGACTGATGGACTGAAGGTGACTGCTTTGGCTGCTAAGTTCAACCACCTCCGTCAAGCAGCCAGCTCCACCATCAAATTTTTCTAAGTCTAGTAGACTTAAGACTGAGACGACCCAGTCATGTTCTATGCAACATTCGGGTTAGAGTAAGGGCTCTATTCAGTGTTATAATTGTGGGATACTTGGACATAAGAGCAATGAGTGCAGAAAAGGGAAGAGAATGTACTTCACTTGTAGGAAGGAGGGGCATTTGCAGACTTTTTGCCCTAAGCGAAGACATTAGGAGGGTGAATCCCAGCAAGGGTTGGTTATCCATAATAACTGACCTCAACAAAGGCCTGTCGGGACTACTAATACTACTATGCAGTTGAATGCTCAGAAGAAGGGGAAGGCCCTGGTTGCATCAGATAGTCAGGGTCAACGACTATATGAGATGCGTGAAGCCGACGAACCAAACACTCCTAATGCTCAAGGTATTTTATACCTACATTCTACTTCAGTTCGCATATTATTTGATTCTGGTGCTATGCATTCTTTTGTTTCAGAGAATTGTGTGAGTAAGTTAGGGCTTAAATGCAATGAAGCTTGTGAACCATTTGTTGTGAATCTTCCCAATGGGGAACATTTAGTAGGAACCAAGCGGTTGTCGGAGTTTCCGGTGACCATTCAAGGTCGGAAGTTCAAAGCTGACTTGATTTCGATAGCCATGGCTCCGTATGACATTATTCTCGGGATGGACTAGTTGACACGTCACGGGGAGGTGATCGACTTTAATATGAGGATTGTGACAATTTCATCTGGGTCCAGTTTGTGTGTAAGTTTAAGGGTCGTAATGACGCCGATAACGGAAAGTTGATAAACGCGATGTCTGCGTTTAAGTTACTTCGACAAGGTTGTGTCGGGTACTTATGTTATCTGGATAAACCCAAAAAGGATGAAGTCTTGGTTCACGACATTCCTGTCGTATGTGCATTTGTCGACGTCTTTCCGGAGTAAATTCCAGGGTTGCCCCCAAATCGTAATGTGGAGTTTACTATTGAGTTGGAACCTGGTACGGTGCCGATTTTCAAGGCACCCTATCATATGGCTCCAGTGGAGATGCAAGAGTTAAAGATGCAACTTGAAGAGTTGCTTGAGAAAGGATACATCAGACCGAGTGCGTCGTTTTGGGGTGCTTCGGGGTTTTTTGTCAAGAGGAAGGATGGTTCATTCAGGCTTTGCATTGATTATCGGGAATTCAACAAGGTTACTATCAAGAACAAATACCATTTGCCAAGGATAGATGATCTTCTAGATTAGCTGCATGGAGCTAAAGTCTTTTCCAAGATCGACATGAGGTCTGGGTATCACCAGCTCAGAATTCGTGAGGAAGATATACTGATGACTACATTCTGGACGAGATATGGTCACTACAAGTTCGTAGTCATGCCATTTGGACTTACAAATGCTCCAGCAGTTTTTATGGACTTGATGAACATATGCTTTCATCAGTATCTAGATAAGTCTGTGGTGGTGTTTATTGATGACATTTTGATCAACTTGCCAAATGAAGAAGTTCATGAGGAACATCTTCGCATCACATTATCAATCCTTAGACAAAACCAACTATATGCTAAGCTGTCTAAGTGTGACTTTGGCTGATGAAAGTGGCATTTTTGGGCCATGTGATCAACGAGAAATGAGTAATGGTTGACCCCAGAAGATTGAAGCGATAGCCTATTGGAAGCGACCTTCGAATGTGAAGGAAGTGCGCAGTTTCTTAGGACTTGTTGGATATTATCGACAGTTTGTAGAAGGGTTTTCTAAAATCGCCCTACCTATGACCGGTTTGTCCGCAAGGTCCACAAGAAGTTTGTTTGGGATGAAAAGTGCGAGGCCAGCTTTCAGAAGTTGAAGGAGTGTCGGACGTCAGCACCAGTGTTGGCATTGCCAGAAGGAACTGAGGGGTATATGGTTTACAACGATGCTTCGAAGCAAGGTTTGGGATGTGTATTGATGCAGAAGATGAAAGTTATTGCATACGCATCTCGGCAACTGAAGCCTTACGAAGCAAATTACTCGACCCATGATTTGGAATTAGCCACTGTGGTTTTTGTGCTGAAGATTTGGAGGCACTATCTCTATGATGTCAAATGTCAGATCTTCACCGGCCACAAGAGTCTAAAGTACGTCTTTACGCAGAAAGAGCTTAATATGTGACAACGACATTGGTTAGAGTTGCTCAAGGATTACAATATTGAGTTACTTTATCACCCAGGAAAGGCTAATGTGGTAGCAGACACATTGAGCCAAAAAACGACTCATGAAACTGTGGTTGCATTACTCACTGCCCAAACAGAGTTGCAATGAGAATTGTTAAGAAGCGAGACCGAAGTTTTGTTTGATCGCCAACCAGGGCACTTGAATATGCTAGAAATTCAAGCTACATTGCTTGATCAGATCAAGGAGAGACAAGTTGATGACATTGTTGTAGTGAAGCTGTGCAGCGAAGTTTATGAAGGAAAGGTTGCAGGATTTGTGATTCAAGAAGATGGATCACTTTGGTTTCAAGATCGGGTCTGTGTGCTTGACATTGACCACATCTGTCGGTTGGTAATGAGGGAGGCTAATTCCTCTGTGTATTCTGTACATCTAGGATCTAGTAAGATGTACAAGGATCTGAGAAAGAACTTCTGGTGGCCTAACATGAAGAGGGACGTATCAAAATTTATGGCAAAATGCTTGACTTGCCAGAAAGAGAAGATTGAACATCGAAGACCAGGGGGAGAATTGCAACCTCTTTCGGTGCCAGAATGGAAGTGGGAGGATATTGCAATGGACTTTGTTACGGGTTTGCCCAAGACTCAGGGCCAAAAGGTTTGCTCATGAAAAGTGCTCATTTTGTAGCCATCAAGTTAACTTAGGGAACCCAGAATCTCTCTAAAGTGTTCTTACATGAGATAGTTCGTCTGCATGGTACGCCCAAAACCATTGAATCTGATCGTGATGGTCGATTCATGTTGAGATTCTGGAAAGAGTTGCATAAGGCCATGGAGACTGAGTTAAGATTCAGTACCGCATTTCATCCGCAAACGGATGGACAGTCAGAAAGGACAATCCAGACACAGATGATGCTTACAACTCAGAGTCGACAGAAGTCTTATGCTGATTTGAAACAAATAAATGTTCAGTTCGACGTTGGGGATATGGTGTTTGTCAAGGTATCGCCAACCAAGGGTGTGTTTAGATTCGGGAAGCGTGGAAAGCTTAATCCTCGCTATGTAGGACCTTTTGAGATCATTGATCGAGTCAAATCTTTGGCATATCGTTTAGCATTCCCACCCTCAGCATATCCAGTGTATAATGTATTCCATGTCTCATTGTTGAGAAAGTATGTACATGATGAATCCCATGTTCTGAGGTATTACGACATCGAGATTCAGCCAAATGGGACATACGAGGAAAGACCCATTCACATCGTAGAGCGTCAAGAGAAACACATGCGTAATAAAGTGGTACCATTGGTGAGGATCCTTTAGTCAAAGTCTGGAACCGAGGAAGTTACTTGGGAAACTTGGGAGACCGAGGCTGATATGCATAGTCGTTTCCCTGAGTTGTTTTCGGCCTAGTTTTAGGGTCGAAACTTTTTTTTGAGGGAGTAGTATTGTAATAACCCTCATTTTATCAAAATGTATTACTGTAATTCCTATTTTGAGGATAATAATAAAGTTTATGGTATTTATTTTATTTCTTTTAAAAAAAAAAAAAAAAATTAAAATAAGAGGGAATTTCAGTAAACCACCCCTTAAATAGGGCACTTTACCCACAACCACCCCTTATACACGTAATTACTTACAACTACCCATTAAATCAATTTCGTTAGCGATTAGCCACCCCAACCCCTTTTCCATCCAGTTACACCGTTAACACGTGTAAATTTACCAAAAAGCCCTTATTTTATCGGTTTTTGACCAGTTTTGCAAAAAAAATTGATTTTTTTGGTTTGTTTTATTCGAACCCGGTTTGAAGGGAATTTGGAGGCGGTTTAATTCGAACTCAAATTAATCAACGTTACTGAACTTCATCTTCCCCACCATTTAGAGCAATTGGAAGGAAGAGCTCCAGTGTAAGTCAGAAAGGTTGAGTCACAATTGGAAGGAAGATTATTCGCGTTTTATCAGGTAAACCCTAATTTGACAAACTGAACATACAGAGCGGGCTGTGAACTCTTGATTCTCACATTGAACTGTGTGATTCTGCAGATTGAACTGTGTAATTATGGTTTGTGGGCTGTGAACCCTTGATTCCCACATTGAACTGTGTGATTGTGTAGGGATTTGAGTTCGAATTTGTACTGTTGTTGTGTGATTCTGGTTTAATTCTGCAGGGATATCAAGCTCCAGCACAACCTCAAGTAGGACATATTACATGTGTCGGTGTCGTTGCAATATCAAAGCAAAAATATACACTGCTTACACTACTAACAATTATGGAAGGAGGTTCTTTGGATGTGTAAGATATGACCCCAATGCAGAAACTGGTTGTGGTTTTTTCAAGTGGCTAGATGGAGCATACGATGAACATGCTTATAATGTCATTAGGAAACTGATGGCTCAGAAGAAGGAACTGCAAGAAAGAAACAACGAACTGGAGAAACAACTGCAAGATAGAGATGTTGAACTCACCCAAATGAAGTCTTCATCGAACATTAATAGAGTACTTATCTTAGGAGTTATTGTTGTTGCTTTGTTTTTTAATGTTGTTGGGTATTAGTGTGACAATTATTGGTATGGTTTGTAAACATTAGGCATCATTGTTATGCTTTGCTGATGTTGGTGTTATGACAGTTCTTTGTATTGTTTGTAAACATTGGTGTTATGACAGTTCTTGGTATTGTTGATGTTTTGCTGATGTTGGTGTTATGACAGTTCCTATATCTTTGTGTTGTTAGTGTGGTTTTGGCTTGAAATTTGTTGGTATGTTGCAGTAGTAAAAATTGGTATGTTCTACCGGATAAACTAAGGATCATTTAAGCACAAAATTTGCTGCAAAGTTTGCTGCATAAACTCGATCATTTCAACTTCCTAAACTATTACAAAGCTTGCTGCAGAAATAGCCACAAGTCAGAAACAAACCAAAATAGCCACAAGTCAAAAACTAACCAAAATAGCCGTAGTTTTGAACTTCCTAAACTATTACAAGTGCATACAACTTCCCGAAACAGACCAAAATAGCCATAATGTTGCAACATCACAAAATAGCCACAAGTGCTTAACTAATTATGCAAATTTATCCACCTTTGGACTTATTTTTCAGCACTCTTGAACTCTTCCTTGCAGTTGTCATGACTGCATTCAGTTGGGCTCTCGTGTTCACCATAGTTGCACCAGTTTGTCTTAATGGATACAGCTTCCTTGCCTTCTTCCTCTGTGGTGCTGATGTGCTAGACTCTCCTTGAGTTCCTTCATCAACAAAGATTCGAAATCGCAAAAGCTCCAGCGAAAAAACCCTTCTTCCTCCAACAACTCCTCTTGAAATCGCGAAAACCCTAAACCCCCATATTCCCAGATGTCGTAAACCCTAGTTCAAATACACACCCACAATCTCACAGATTTCACCCCCAATCTCACAGATTTCGCAGATTTCACAGATGGAGCATACGATGAGTAGAATGAGAAATGAGATCGATTTCAAGAGCCCCAATCTGTTTCAAAACGTTCCTGGTAACCCTTGAGCTCCCTAGCCTAAACCGGGTTCGATTAAAACAAACCAAAAAAAATCAATTTTTTTTGCAAAACCGGTCAAAAACCGATAAAATAAGGGCTTTTTGGTAAATTTACACGTGTTAACGGTGTAACTGGATGGAAAAGGGGTTGGGGTGGCTAATCGCTAACGGAATTGATTTAATGGGTAGTTGTAAGTAATTACGTGTATAAGGGGTGGTTGTGGGTAAAGTGCCCTATTTAAAGGGTGGTTTACTGAAATTCCCTCTTAAAATAAACCTTAACTTAAGTAAAAAAATATGTCTTGAATAATTTTTCTACAAATTATTATAAGGTTACATTAGTATAGTAGAGAAGTGTTAAACAAGTAGGATTAAGTTCATAAAATAAAGCTTGGGAACTTTATTATAATTTAGTAAGGAAATAAAGGTAAATGCGCCAGAAATGGGAATGTTGGGGCAAAAATTGCAAATAACCCAAAACATGAGGGGCTGACCGTAATTAAGGGAAAATGGATTTAACTTCCATTTATTTCCCCCCTCTTCTAGAACCTTAGTTAGGGTTCTCCCAAATTAGTTGAAATTCGACCAAATCTTCGTTGAATCAGTTCGTTCAACGAATCCATATTGTTACCAAGGTAATATATATATATATATTAAAGCAAAGGAATTTAGAGTCACCATATTGATTCTGGACCCGCAGATCCTACGTGTCATTTTGAGGTTAATTCACTTTTTTTAAATATTAACAATTCTATTTAATTTAAATCACAATATTAATCATAACTAACTTTAAATCTATAAATCATATATATATACAACTTTATTGAATGTTTATATACATGAACGTGATGATTCTTTTATAAAAAAAATACAAACAATAAGCTTATATTTATATAACTAATATATCAAAGCTTATATATTTGAATTTTGACCACCGTATAAGCTTATATAATCATAACTAACTTTGAATCTATAAATCATATATATATATATAACTTTGTTGAATGTTTATATATATGAATGTGATAACTTTTTTATAAAAAAATACAAACAATAAGATTATATTTATATAACTAATACAGAATTTTCGCGTGGTACCCCTGAATTTTTACATTTTTTGCGAAATATCCGAAGGTTTGAACTATTTCGCATGGTACCCCTGAGCTTTTGAATTTTTTTTCCAAATACCCTTGGCGTTAGAACTGTTAAATATTTCCTCAAATCAGCCGTTAACTTGTCAAAAATAAAAGGAAAAAAAGGGTAAAATCTCTCTCCCCCGATACTTTGTTGCTTCCCCTCTATTGCAAGGCCCCGATACTCCACTCCGGCGACTGGAGCTTGGCGAGCACAACTACTCCGGTGAATTCCGAGCTCTCTCGCAATCCCAGCCACATCCCCAAAACCATCTCTCCCAAGCTCAGTCGTCAGTTTCCCCAATTTCCAATTTCCACTCTCTCAAACCCCTCTCCTTCCCTCGCCGACGTCTCTCTCTTTTCCCTCCGCCGCCCTCTGCCATGGCCATCGAGAACTTGCTTTCCCATCAGAACCTGCTTCACCTTCTTCAAGCCAACCTCGATCCTCTTAATCTCCTCCAACCACCCCCCTCCGCCTCCAGCCACAACCCCAACTTCAAGCCAACCTCGATCTCTCTTTTTACTAGATGAAGTCTACTACTCTAAAATTGGAAAATCACTAACCTGCTTTATTATGTCATCAAATTCTTTTAGTTAGATGAAATTGATGTTACTTGCAAGGAATAATTTTCATGGAAGCATACCAAAGCCAGATATGCAACATTGCTTCTCTGCAATACTTGGACCTCTCAGAAAATAGATTTACAGGGGAATTTCCTTCTTGTGATAGTGCATCTCTAGTATCTTTGCATTTACATGGAAACAATCTCAATGGAGCATTCCCAAAGGGACTGAAAGGGTGCTCAAATCTCAAAGTGCTTGATTTGGCAAGTAACCAGATTTCAGGAGATATTTGGATGTGTTTGAACTGATGTTGAAGTCAGGGATTTTGCCTACTCTAGTTTAGGGACTGGATTTCTTCCTACTCTAGTTTGGGATTTCCACTTATTTAAAATCTCACCTCTTCTTTTCTTAATGGCTTGCTGTTACAGTTCAATTTTGTTGAACGTCTTCTTGGCCTGAGGGGAAATTCAGTTCAGCCTACTATTTTACAGAAAATGGAGTCAATTCCTGATGTTTTACAGAAAATTCAGTTCACGAAAGATGCACGAAAGATAGAATCAAGTTAATGAAAATATACCCACCCACTTTTTACATGTATCAGTGACGACTCAGTGTGTTGTTTGTGAGTGTGAATATATATATATATTGGTGTGGTGGTTCTGTATAATATTTACTGCGACAAAAGGAAGTATTAGGAGATGAGATGAACGACTTTTCCTTTTCAATTTCAAAACGCATGGTGCATGAGTACATCATTGGGAATCAGATGCCAGAATACAAGCTAGCTTAGCAGCCAGTTCAGTTGGAAGGGCCTCAAACATAGTAGGCAGAACATCAGTTGAAACAAAAAGATGAGGAAGTCGGGCAGTAGCTAACAAATTGGCAGCCCGATTTGAGCAACTCACCAAAAGCACCACGCCTCAACACCTTCCTGCAGTCCGACTGAATCAGTGAAAGGCAGTCTGACTCGATGATAATCTTCCTCCACCCCAGCTCGACCCCCATCTGAATTCCCCAGAGGACCGCCTCTTAATACAAACCATCTGAATTCCCCATCTTAATACAAACCATCTGTGCATGTGAAAGCACAGAAATGTTGGATGGAGAGATCACAGGATGGTAGATTGGAAGAGGTAATTCAATAATCCAAAATGACATGAAAATATCAAAGTTTACAGTAAGTGATGTACAGACCACCTGTAATTAAATAAATACACTTAAGTTATACTGAAGTTTCACATACCTTCACATTTTTGAGGTTCACATTAATGAACCAGGAAAAAAATGAAGTTTCACATACCTTCACATTTTTGAGGTTCAACAGTACCACATGATTCACATTTACCACTTTCCAAGGGTAGACCAAGGAAAGGATTTGTTAACTGACTAGAATGACCAATAGGGCACTCATTAATGGATGCTTTACTCTGCGTAAAATTAGAGCATAAAATTAGACCATGTTACTTAACTTCATGAATACTAGAAAATCGGGGACCAGAGTCAAAACATGGCAGCCCTTCGCATTCGGAATCAAATAAAATAATCTGCCAAGTATTATATTTGGGAACAAAAACAAAGCTCTATGCAATATATAACTACAATTCTACCAAATCATATAAGCTTGCTACTTAGAAAATATCATAGAAAATCATTCTACAAAATCATAGAAAAGCATCCATATATAACTACAATTCTACCAAATCATAGAAGCTTGCTACTTAGAAAAAATCATAGAAAAGCTCTATTCAATATATAACTACAATTCTACAAAAACAAAGGTCTATTATATTTGGGAACAAAAGCAAAACTCTATGTAAGCTTGCTACTTAGAAAAGATCATAGAAAATTCACAGAAGAAGCTTGCTACTTATTCAGTGTTTTGCCTGATATTTGTCTTTTAGTTCATAAACCCTAAATTCAATTTCACCCCCAAATTTCACTCAATCCAAAAGCTGTAAATTGGAGCCTTAAATTGAAAACCCTAAGTTCGGATCTTACCTTGTCACCTGGTTACCGCTCGCTAAGGAAATGAGAACTCAGGAATCAAGCTCACGCAAGCTCCAGCGCTCGCCAAGCTCCAGTCGCCGTAAGCTCCAGCGCTCGCCAACCTCAGTTGCCGGAGTGGTTGCGCTCGCCAAGCTCCAGTCGCCGGAGTGGAGTATCGGGGCCTTGCAATGGAGGGGAAGCAACAAAGTATCGGGGGGGAGAGAGATTTTACCCTTTGTTTTTTCCTTTTATTTTTGTTAACGACTGATTTGAGGAAATATTTAACAGTTCTATATTTGGAAAAAAAAAAAATCAAAAGCTCAGGGTACCACGCGAAATAGTTTAAATTTTCGGATATTTTACAAAAATTGTAAAAATTCAGAAGTATTATGCGAAAATTCCGTAATTAATATATCAAAGCTTATATTTATATAACAATAATCTCATATTTTTTATAAAAAACAAACAATAGGATATGGTTGATTAATGAAATCTCACAAGAACCTTTAAAAAAAAGTGAAATCTCACAATAATCTTTTATAAAAAAGAAAAGAAAAAAAAGTGAAATCTCACAACAACCTAACAAATCGGTTATGTGATTTGAGTACAAAACCAAACCCGGTATTTGAGTACAAAACATTATATATAAAAAAGTGAAATTTCACAACAACCTAGCATTATCCAAATTTTGAATTTGAATTTTTATGACTTCTTATATTGTTGTTTTGTGTAGCTTATGATTATAATAACAAAGTTTAATGCCTCCGATTATTTACTAGCATTAACCAACTTTTGAATTTGAAATTTTATCCTACGTAGCTGAAGTTTTTTTAATTTTCAATTAAAACCCAATTAGATATTGTTGTTTAATGAAATCTCACAGCAATAACTGAATGCAACCCATCTATAAAATCTCACCACATTCTAATTTTTTTAAGAAGAACTAATCATTTAACTGTCTAATAAATCTTTGAATTAAAACCTACGTTGCTGAACTTTTATCCTAACAAAACTTTGAACTTGAAATTGTATCCTACATTGTTGAACATTTTTTTATTTTCAATTAAAACCCATGTGATTTACATATCTGTCCACAATTATTAAAACCAAATCTGGTATTATAAAACTGAATTATGCCTAAAAACCGGTTCTGTTATTTGAGTTCAAAACAAAACTGAATTCTTTCAAAAAACTCTATTCTTTGATTTGATTTACATATTTGTCCACAATTAGTAAATCATATCTTCCCTTTTTATATAAGAAAAAAGAAAAAAAGTTCAGATTCTTATATATAGACTATTCCGGTCTATGTAGTGTATTACGTATTGGAGCAGAAGTTTGATATTTGAGAATCAGTGTATGCATCTCTATTTACTTTTTTAAGCTTACAATATGACATTTATCTGTATTGCATCCTACCCACATATATCTAAAAATACATGTTTACATTGTTTAGGTATTCCAATGGCCAATTATATTGAAGAAATTACTGAAGTGAAAGGTGTTTGGACACTCAAAGTTCGTATTATTGGCATGTGGAAGAAGAAAAATTATAAAGGAAGAGACGAAATTCACATGGTTGTGATAGATGAAAAGGTTAATATATTTCAGAGACACTATATTATATTTTCATTTTCAGCAATTAATTTTATTATATACATTACTAATGAACTATTATTTTTTTCATGCAGAATTCGTGGATTGAATCTACCATCCCGAGTTATTTTGTCAACAAATTTTCACAAATGATCAAGGAGTATTCCATATACAAAATATCAAATTTTTCTGTTGAAGAAAATACTGATAAATGAAAAATTACTCAACATTCATATAAAATAACATTTACTTACTCTACAACTGTTCAACAATGTAATGATGCTTTTATCTTTCAATAAGAACAATATCATTGAGTCAATAATTTCAATATATATAAAATTGTATATATATTGAATTGATAAAACACGATTTTTATTAAAGAGATCATTCTTACCACAAAAAGCTACCATATTTTTCATCAAATATTTTTTTATTTTGGTATGCTCAATTATATATCTTCTAATATTATATACTATGTGATAATATATCCTTTTAACATATTATTTTCCTTTTAGTTTTTACAAATTTATCATGATACATGTGAATAATATTATTCAAATTTTCTTCTTTTTTTACTAATATTGTGAGTTTATGATTAATATTTTGTTCATAAACTATATACAAATATATCACTTTAACATAAAATTTTATTAAATATACACATAAAAGTGATATTAAAACTATATTAAAATATCACCCTAATAAAAATATTTGTGCATGGCACGGGTTATGAACTAGTTATCTAGTAAAGCCCTAAGTTCATAGATGTAATTAGCATCGATTTCATCCGGGTTCATCCAGAATAGTGGGAGCTGCGTTTTGGGCGCTTGAAATTTGAATTGAACAAATTCGATTCGATTCAATATGCTAAGAGTGATTTGGAGTAGTATCCAATCATAACCAACGAAGATATCATTTTCTCCCCTATAAATTGGACCCTAAACAAGTGAAATTGCTCATCCAAACAATCGAAGCCTTCCAAAGCTCTGTTTTCCGCAGCCACTGTTAGGCTGAATTTTCCGACTCCGGTGGTCTTCCTCCGCTGCCACCGGTCATCCTCGGTGATAGCCTGCTTCGCCACGAGTCCATATCCGCCGACTCCGCTCCGTTTGGCGAACGAGCCAGTACGAGCCCTCCGAAACCGAGGTCGCGCAACCTCTGTTTGTCGGGCTGTTGCTTATGCAGTTCAGTCCAGCCACCACCCACGCTGCTCGTCACCGCCGCAGGACAGCCACGCCACCACCACCCGACGTACCGACACCCGCGCCGCCGTTCTTGTGCCCCGCCCCCGAGCCGCCGGTGAGTCGTGGTATGCCTTTGATGGAGTTACCCTGTTCGTGTAGCTACTACCTACTGGATGTATTCATGTTCAATAGTAGGCGGTTCTTTTAGCAGACTTTGTTACTTAGATTAAAAAATTATTAATCTGATCCGATAATTTATTAATCTATCATTAGTTAACCTTTACATGATCAAATATATGTATATATTCGTATGTCATATATGTATTTAAACTATCATGTTTAATTAGTCATATACTATTAAATAATAGTATATATAGTTATGTATGGGTATGATATAGTATTAAAACTAATCAAGAACGATTAGTATAATGTATAGAACGATAAAAGTAACCAACTTTGACGATCCATGTGTTAAATGATACAATCTAATTGGATAATTGTATCAAGATATTGATTATTGTGATTTGGGTATCGCTTTTGGATCGACATCGAAAAAGGAATTGAGTCAATCTCGCGTCTAAGTCGTTTTAATCTACAAAACACTCTAAGGCAAATGGTGGTTCGTTCTTGAATTTATTCCATATTTTTCTTAGATGACAATTAATTAATTATTTTAATTAAGTTGGGATAAATAATTCTATTTTCTGTTTGGAAACTTGTGTATTATAATGGTGTGAAAAAATATGAATTATATACTAGGTTGTATATATTGCTAGTGACGACCCTTATATATATATGTTATTATTATTATAAGGTGTTAGTTGGACTTTGGTGTGGAAATTGATGTGGACTTGTATGCTTAGTTAACACGAGTATTCGTAGGAGCGCTATATACCTCGCGAGGTTTAGTCTTTTCTTAATAACTTGGTATTAGGAGGATTATTGCCCTAATACTTTTGGTCATGACCTACCCTTATTCGAATATAAGTGGTGGTGCACTTAGCTAGTGTCGTTATTCGGGATTCGTCCCATTCTATATCTCGTAATGAGACTGATGTGGATTAAAAGCCTTAATGTAATGAACGCTTTGAAATTAAATAAGATAAGTACTTATTTGTACATAATTAATATACTTCGGGCGAGAAGTACAATGTAGAAGCCGCTCAGGCTTCTATCTATGAAGGTCCTCTTACCAATATGAATTTGCACAACACGTATGCGGTGAGGTTGGTTAAAGACCCAATTATTCAAAGAAGTCGTTTTTAAAAATTTGTGTGATAATTATAAATGTTCCCAAACAAACGTACATAATTCCTATAAGACTCAATTCATTGGAGTCTTCTTTTGGATCATACCTCTCCATTCGTTTCAGTGAGAGTATTCCAGTTATGTATCGTCTACCAACTTTTATTCGAGAGACAATGATAGTAATTGGATACAATCACATAGAACCCTTTCTGTTGTACCCTTGTTTAGTCTTTCATTAGACTAACCAACATTTCTCTTTCCTTGTATGGTTGGCTGGTGTCATCCGTCTCATATGGCACATCAGGTAATTCTTCCCAAATTGAAGAAGCATGATGTAGACGTTGAAGGCAGTTGTTATAATATTTTAATATTTTGTTTACAGTAAGGTTCAAGATCCTGTTTATGAGATCTTGACATGTCTATTAAGTCTTTCGCTGTTACTTTTGATACATTATTTGGTTGCCATTTTACGCAACGTCATTGTAAGACTTTTTGAATTATTTATGCAAGTTTTGTATTATTTTTATTTTACGATCGATACTGTAAGCCTTGGGTGATTTCGGATATGCGTTCCGAGGTTACTAGCGGTAATATTCCTACGGTAATTTAGGGTTGTTTCAATTAGTTTCTCGTGGAGTTGGAACCTTAACATACCACCTAAGCTACAAAAGTTCTTATGGAAATGTTGTGATGATTGTCTTCCGACTACTGAACGTTTAAATAGATTCTATAATCGAGTTCCATCTCATTGCAGTCTTTGCAATGAAATGGATGAAGACACAAATCATCTTCAATTTAAATG